>CM066032.1:630399711-631111711 GCA_033557465.1 Ichthyophis bannanicus
AGCAGGGTTGTCCACATTCGGGGCATAAATGCAAATACACGTGAATTCATTATCTCCAACCTCAAGGTGTACACGGGCCCATCTACCCTCCTTGTCAGCGCTAGTATCAATTACAGTAGCGTGCAAAGACTTCTTAACCAGAATGGCTACCCCGTACCGTTTGGAAACGGTAGGAGAATAGGCAGCCACCATGTAAGGCTGAGCATTGAGTTTCAGTGTTTCAGCAGAGTTTAGATGCGTTTCCTGAAGAAACACTAAATCAGCATGCTCATGGCTAAGATAGCTAAGGATTTTCTTTCTTTTGAGTGGACTATTAATGCCTTTTACGTTGAGTGATAAGATTTTACATAAGGCGATTCAGAAAATTTGAAAATTCTGAGCAGGATAGCACACATAATTTCACTATGTCCCTCATATTGACTGTATCTGGCTGTACACATGACATAAAAAAATAAGCTAATATAATACAATGAAGCGCCCCACATTAACAAAGAAAACCGCAGTGCGGTAGAGGAGAAGCAAAACCCCAAAAATTACTGGCGACCATGTGTCTGCGGGGAGAAACCCCAGAGAAGGCCGAAATTGAAAAAACACATAACCTGTAGGACTGTGCGTGCTCCGAATCCGACCGGGGCACACATCATGGAGGGATAGGAGACCGAAAAAACAAAAAAGTCATATAGAGAAAGAAAGAAAGTCCAGGTAGTCTCTGTGCTTGGCTATGACCGCCGCATCGGGCCCTTCAAAATGGCGGACAGAGCCGGCAGATAAAAGTCCAAGTTTTTGGATTAGCGCATCTGCTCTGCTTCTTTGGAGTCTAAAAATGTTGAGAGTAGATCAGGATCTTCGAATGTCCTGGTTTGGTTGTGGAGAGTCACTCGGAGCTTCGCTGGATACAACAGGCCAAAGCGAGCCTGTAGCTGTTGAAGTCGAGGGCGAAAAGCAAGGAGTTTCTTCCGACGGTCAACAGTAGGCTTTGCCAAATCAGGGAAGAAGGAGACTTTGCGACCTTCAAATTCCAAATGATGATTCGCCCGGGCAGCATTTAAGATTTGTTCCACTTGTTGATATCGTAGCAAGCTAAAGATAATAGGCCGGGGGGTCGTTCGGTTGAGCGCCATGTGGGTAGGAACACGGTGTGCACGATCGATTTCCAGTTCTCTATGAAAAGTAATCTTCAGCAAGGAGGGAAGAGTTTTGAGCAAGAATTCTCTTATATCTCCTGCTTCCACCCCCTCCGGTATTCCGAGGAGCCTCACATTGTTGCGACGGGCTCGATTATTGCTATCTTCTAACTCCTTTTGAAGATTCTGTATCTGGCGCTCAGCCTTGTCCAGTTTGCCCAAGCGCACCGCGTGCGAGTCGAGGACCCCCGCCATGTTGTCCTGCCGTAATGAGAGACTTTCAAGTCGGTCCTGGAGCACTCCAAAGTCTTCTCGCATGGCTCGAAGCGCTTCTCCATTGGACTGCACCAATTCCTTCACGCCGCGTATTTCCTCCAAAATCTCCAGGTGCATTTCGGGGTTTTCACGAAATGGAACCATCTTCTGTGGAGAGGACACCTCTGTTTTGGAGCGTTTTCCGTGAGAAGAAGAAGGAGACCCGAAGTCCAAGCGCGCTGGTTTATGGGCCGCCATCCCCCCCGAGGTACCCCGGTCAGCTCGGAGCGAAATAGTAAGTTTGTATAGGTATTAAGTCAGGATTCTAAGTAGGCCTCTCGGGAGCTTCAGCGCGAAGCGTCTTACCCGCTGGACATCAGGCTCCGCCCCCCGGTCCGATTCTTTTTAACATCTTTGTTAGTGATATAGTGGAAGGGCTGTTGGGTAAGGTTTGCCTTTTTGCAGATGATACCAAAATCTACAATAGAGTAGACACCCAGGAAGGTGTAGATAACATGAGGAGGGATCTAGCTAAGCTTGAAGAATGGTCTAGAATCTGGCAGCTGGGATCTAATGTTAAAAAATGTAAGATCATGCATTTGGGCTGCAGCAATCCAAGGGAGCAATATAGTATAGGGCAGTGATGGCTAACCTTTTTGAGCCCGAGTGCCCAAACTGCCGCACAAAACCAAAGAATTTCCTCAAAGTGCCAGCACGTCAATTTGCATAAATATTTGCATAATGCTAACATACACTAACTTTTAGTAAACATGTCTCTTAATGAGTGTATGGATAAAGACAGACTAAAAGATTTCTACATTACTATAATCCAGTGCCAACCGCCAGGCACATTAGGAACTACTACAAACACTGCCCATTTAGAACCAATAGCAAACCCGCCGTATCCTAACAGCACTACCAGGAGTCACAAAGCACCATACCATACCTATCAAAAGGCAACACTGCAAATATTAAACCAATACATTTCAGAGAACAACAATACATGACCTACTGGGGAAAGAGAACAAGTGGCAATGTCAAAAAGGAATTACATAAACAGAATACCTCAGCTCAGTTACACAGTTGCAATTGCTCCAGCCACTTTCTTCTGGTTTCTTCATGTTTTCTGCTAACTCTCCATCATCTGCTGTCCATTTGTCCTTTCTTCTCTCTTCTAGTTTTTTTTTCCATTCTCTCTCTCTACATCCGCTTTAACATACTAATCTTTCTCCTTTTGCTCTTTCCTCATTCCTATTTCATCCACTCAAATTTTACCCCTCCATCCTCAATCCCCACTTACTCTCCCAATACCCGGCCAATTGTACATTTTTCTTCCCTCACACACAAAATATTTTTCCCCTCTCCATTTCATTCTCCCAGCCCCATCCCCTTCTAATCTCCCCCAACATCAGCTCCCTTTTAGTTCCAGCCCCACCCAGTATCCGCTCCCTTCTAGTCCCCTCATCAGTCCATTTCCAGTCCTAGCTCCCCCATCCATTTCCAGTCCTATCCGAGTCCCTTCATCAGCTCATTTCCAATACCAGCCTCCCATCAGCCCATTTCTAGTCCTTTCCTAGCCCCACCATCAGCCCATGTTAAATCCTAGCTCCCCTCCACTCAGCCCATTTCTAATCCAAGCCCCCCATGAGCCTACCTCCAGTTCTAGCCCCTCCATGAGTCCATTTCAATCCAAGCCCCCACCACAGCCCATTTCCAATCTTAGCTCCCCAACACCCAATTCTCAGTTCTATCCTAGCCCATCCATCAGCCCAGTTCCTGTCCTAGCTCCCTCCCCTAAGAGCCCATTCCAAGCCCCCCTGCCCGTCAGTTATTTGCAGTTCAAGCCCCCTTCCACTCAGCCCATTTCCATTCCAAGTCCCCCTCCCCATTAGCTATTTGCAGTTCAAGCCCCCCACTTCCCCTCAGCCCATTTCCATTCCAAGCCCCGTCCCCATCAGCTATTTGCAGTTCAAGCCCCCCACTTCCCCTCAGCCCATTTCCATTCCAAGCCCCATCCCCAACAGCTATTTGCAGTTCAAGCCCCCTTCCACTCAGCCCATTTCCAGTCCTAGCAACCCCAACCCATTACCAGTCCTAGCCCCCCATAGCCCACTCCCAGTCCTAATCCCACCAGCCCATTTCCAGTCCTAATCCCCCATCACCCAATTTTCAGTTTAAGCCCCCCATAGCCCATTACCAGTCCTAACCTCCCCATCAGCCCACTCCCAGTCCTAATCCCCCATCACCCAATTTTCAGTTTAAGCCCCCCCATAGCCCATTACCAGTCCTAACCCCCCATCAACCCACTTCCAGTCCTAATCCCACCAGCCCATTTCCAGTCCTAATCCCCCATCACCCAATTTTCAGTTTAAGCCCCCCCATAGCCCATTACCAGTCCTAACCCCCCATCAACCCACTTCCAGTCCTAATCCCACCAGCCCATTTCCAGTCCTAATCCCCCATCACCCAATTTTTAGTTTAAGCCCCCCCAGCGCCCATCACCACTCCTAACCCCCCCAGCCCAGCGCCCATCACCACTCCTAACCCCCCCAGCCAGCCCAGTGCCCATCACCACTCCTAACCCCCCCCAGCCAGCCCAGTGTCCATCACCACTCCTACCCCCCCAGCCCAGTGCCCATCACCACTCCTAAATCCCCCCAGCCCAGCACTACTCCTAACACCCCCCCCAGCCCAGCCCATCACTACTCCTAACCCCCCCAGCCCAGCCCAGCCCATCACCACTCCTAACCCCCCCAGCCCATCACCACTCCTAACCCCCCCCCAGCCCAGCCCAGCCCAGCCCATCACATCACATCACCACTCCTACCCCCCCCCCCGCCCCGCCCAGCCCAGCCCATCACATCACCACGCCTAACCCCCCCCCCCCAGCCCAGGGAAAATTAAAAAAAAAGAAAACCTGTCTGTTGCCGCTGTCGGGGCCGCCGCGGCAGAATCGAGCGTGCCGCGGGGCCCCCCTGTATCCGGCAGAGCCTGCCCTCCCCGTAGCAGCTCTCTCTTTGGAGCTGCAGTCAGACGCGCCGGCTTGCAGAGCGCGAGGGAAGAGTTTCTCCCTCGCTGCTCTGTTAAACCCGCGGGGGCTGATGGGAAGTTCCCATCAGCCCCCGCGGGCTTAACAGAGTCGCGAAAGGGAAACTCTTCCCTTCGCGCTCTGCAAGCCGCCGCGTCTGACTGCAGCTCCAAAGAGAGAGCTGCCAAAGAGAGAGCTGCTACGGGGAGGGCAGGCTCTGCCGGGTACAGGGGGGCCCCGCGGCACGCTCGATTTTGCCGCGGCGGCCCCGACAGCGGCAGCAGACAAGTAAAATTGAAAAAAAAAAAACCACCTAATTGCGGACCTTCCCGCGTGCCAGCTGCAAGGCCTTCGCGTGCCACAGCTGGCACGCGTGCCACAGGTTCGCCATCGCTGGTATAGGGTGTGAAGTACTTTTGTTCACTAAAAAAGAGTGGGACCTGGGCGTGGTTGTGTCTGATGATCTTAAAGTAGCTAAACAGGTAGAAAAGGCGACGGCAAAAGCTAGAAGGATGCTTGGGTGCATATGGAGAGGAATGGCTAGCAGAAAAAAGGAGGTGATAGTGACAAACACAGAGGATCTCTAAAGGAAAAAAGGGGACTGTTGTAGTTGTTGATATGGAATGACAGACTAGAAGGTCCATGTGGTCTTTTTCTGTCATCATATTTCTATGTTTCTATGTTTCTAAGGCTTCCTTGTGTTTGAAAAACAACCTTAGAATCTTAAGCTTAACAGACTCATAACCAAATATCACCAATAATGTGTTATGCTTGGTAATGATGTCTGCAGAATCCTCCAGGAAAACCGTTAGATCCTGGCAAGCTGGGGGGAGGGGGGGAGAGAATCAAAGTCCGCTTCCCCCGAAATTACAGCCCAGACCTTATAAGTTATATAATAAACTTGAACGACATCAATTTCTTCCACAAGTTTCAAAACTTCTACAAAATACTTTTTAAGAATTTGAGGAGATAGTAAATGAGGTACAGGAAAATTAAAAAACTGAAGATTCATTGCTCAAGTACGATTCTCAAGGGCTTCAAACCTCCTATGAATAAACAAAGAACCATTAATACAGGATTCATTAGAGGCAACACATGATTTAACCCGAGAGTGCATTTGAGCAACCACCTTATCTAATATTGCCACTTTTTTATCCAAATCATTCAGCTTATCTACCTCCCCCACAGTAAATGTACACAAAGAAGTCATTGTTGCAGATAAACACACATCAATGTTCTGTATTACACCCAATAACTCTTTTAAAGTAATATCCCCCTCAGGAGGAGAGGAAACATTCAAACCAGATTCTACTGAAAGAATTGGCACAGGTAATGGTACTAAAGCTTTGGAGGACATGAACATTTCTTCAATTCTCATTGAGGACAAGGCAGACGGGGTGGGGGAAGGGGGGTGGGGGGAGGGTGGGGGGGGGGGAGTCCGAGAGCCGGAGCTTAACCAAGCTCCATCTGGAGACAGAGGACAAGATATCATGGGTGCCAAATGTTTATCCATAGGTACCACTACTTTAACTGGCTGACCCGCAGAATCCATCTTAGTGCCTCCTTTTTTCTTCCTTTTCCCCATCACAGTGATCACCCCAGATGCCAAAAGACACCGCTATAAAGTTCCAGTATGCTTTCAAGGGGCACATACGGGGTGTGTCCAGCCCCTTGAGTCACGCCCCTTAGTTTGCGACCCATGGGCCACGACATGTGGCTGTGTATAGTGTACTCTGGTTCTTATCAGAGAGAAGGGAGGCGTCCTACTCGGCAGCTGGGTTTCCCCCTCAAAACCTGCCTGATGAAAGGCAGAACTAGCTCCTCACAGCAGCACAGTATCCAGAAGAGTAGGTGTGAATCCTACAGCCAATTCTCTCCCACACTCTCAGGATCCTCCCTAAGTATGTTTGCAGATGACATGTTAATCAGCATGCAACATACAGAAGAGGGATGGACGACACTGAGAGACATACTGAGAAAATGTGGACAAAAAATAAATATAGGGAAATCTGACATCCACATGCTGGGGAGGGAGGAACCCTCTAGGAGTTAGCACAATGTTTAAGTGGACCATGGGGCCCATGAAATATTTAAGGATTCTATTACACTCTGATCACAAGTTGATCTACCAATTAAATATTCATAACAAAATATGCCAGCTGAAAGAATTATGTGGGAAATTGGGAGATCTGCCCCTCTCTCTTTATGGAAGAGTGGCAGTAGTCTGAATTATGATCATGCCAAAAATACTATACCAGCTACAGATGCTGCCTGTATGGGTTAGCAGGACAGATGAAAACTACTTCAAAAGCGCTCTTCGGGCATTCTTGTGGAGAGGCAAACGAGTTTGAATAAGCTACATGAAAATGATCCTGCTGTGAGAAGTAGGAGGGGCGAGGTTGCCCGACCTTCGGATATATAATGTAGCCGCTCTTATCAGGTGGATACATGAAGCATACACGGGGGTATCCCAGTATGCGCCAGAAGGCCTATTAAAAATGTGGTGCCACCCATATGAGACTATAAACACACTTCACTACCCAAGGGTAGATCTAACACACTGGGAGCCCTCCGCAAAGCCTGGAAATGGTGGGCAGGGAAGTACCAGAGAAGCTGGCAAGTGTCTCCATTCCTTTGGTTGGTGGGCAGTCCAGGCTTCATCCCGGGGCAGGGGAAATCCAAACAGCCAATGGTGTAGAGAACAGTGTATAGACTGGGGACAGCTGCTAGAATGGGATGAAGGAGATTTACCCAAATTTGAAATATTACAGCAAAAATTGCTGTTAAAGGGGGTTTTGCTTTTGAGCTGAAGAATACTGAAAGCTGATACTTTGTTTTGACTTTTTCTTATGTCCTGTTGTGTTTTTGAAAGAAACCTGGAGAAATAATCCTGAAAGAGGTAATTTATGAACCTTGCATTTGAGTTTAATAAATTTCTGTCATTGCCTTACCACAAGAGCCAAACTATGTTTTTTTTCTATCTGAAGCCATATGTGTAGCAGTTAAACTACATTTCCCAAGAAGCATTGCGGGGGAACCAGTCAGAGAAGGCTAAAAAGGTAAGTTTCTATTATAACCACGACCCTCCATGCTGAATGCAAGGAGGAAGGGCATGACAAGGTACATAGACAAGACCTACAGGGATATAGTCCTGAACTCCCACCTCCAGTCTGGCAGCATCCCTGTTGCGATGGAGGATAGAGGTCACGTGATAGTAGAGCATCGCCCTGGTGTGGCAGGAAGTGATCCTGTAAGTAGGACCTGTCCTCCAGGTGATGTAAAACCCTCTCGCACCGAGGACGTTTCTCCAGGGCTATGTGTCCATGAGGGAAGGGTTAGGGACAGCTGTTATAGTTGGTGATTCGATCATCAGGCATGTAGATAGCTGGGTAGAAGCCCACCACCAAGGCCTGTAGTTGTCGGCCTCCTCCCTTTCTTCCTTCTTGTGAAGAGTGGAATTTACTTGTCCATCTCCAATCTTTTGAGACCACTCCTGACTGCAGTGAACTGTAACAAATGTTTGACTATGGATCTTGGGATGCATCACATCAAGCCCCATCACCTTATTTATTATTAGTTTTGCTAAATTCCTACAATCTTCAGAGAATGGTTTACACTCTACATTCCCTATCTTTTGTCCTATCAAATGTTTTTCCACAAAACATTTATCATGTCTGTATTCTTGTCCACTTCTTTGTAATCTTTCCCTGCCCCTTTTCATCTTGCAGTTCAGCTTTTGCCTTTCCTTCTAATATTGATATAAATAAAATCTTGATCTCCTGATTACCTTCTCAGCTTCTCTTAGCTTTCCCTGCTAATGTTGCTTACTTTCCTCTTACTTTTCTCTCTTTTTATGAATATTAATATTTTCTCCTTACTAAATTGAACATTTCTTTGAAAACCATAGTGGCCTCTTTTCCTCTCAAATGTTTACTGCTCTTACAATGGCTCCTTTTATTTTGTCCATTGCTCTGTGTCTTCAAGGTTTGCCCAGTCTGTTAAGGACATTGATAACCTTTGAGCTGGGATGGATTTAAGTTGTGCTTGCTCAGGATTAAAGAACTTATTAGAGGAGCACTATAGTATCATGGTAAATGATGGCAGATAATGACCAACATGGTCCATCTAGTTGGCCCAGTAAGGTGGCTAGAGTTTTCGAGTTGCACCTGCAGCTCCATGCAGATTACCATCTCTGTTTTTGGAGTTGTTTGATAACATCCTCTTGCCATATAATCCTTTTCATTATTAATGCATATTAGTTGATAATGTTCCATTGTGTAGTTAGTTGGATGCACCTTGTTAATATGTGTGAAAACGGAATTTACTTTGTGCTGTTCAATAGAGGAAGGAGATATGATAAAGACATTTAAATACTTCCATGGCATAAATGCACAAGAGCAGAGCCTCTTTCAATTGAAAGAAAACTCTACTGCAAGGGGACATAGGATGAGGGTGAAAGGGGATAGACTCAGGAGTAATATGATGAAATATTTCTTTACCGAAAGAGAGGTAGATGTGTGGAATAGTCTCCCAGTGGACTAGTAGAGATGAGGACAGTATATCTGAATTCAAGAAAGCATGGGACAAACACAGATGATCTCTAAAGGTAAAAATGGGGACTATAATAGTTGATATGGAAGGGCAGACTAGATAGGCCATGTGGTCTTTTTCTGCCGTCATGTTTCTATGTTTCAAATATAATAGCTAACATGAGGCTGATCAGACTGTGTGAGAAGGGTACCACTACCATAAGTACTTTTGCTTCTCATTAGTATCCGGTTCAGGGAGTCAGTCACATTTTACAGTCTTAACATTATACTGTCTGGGTTTTTCAAAATGCCCTGGAAAATGTTCAAGTCATTTCATTATTCAGGGAAATACCAAACTACAGAAGATTTGCTCTTGCTATTCTCAACGTTTGTTTTATAGTGTTCTTTTATATCTGAATCAGATGGATAAGGGAAGTAGAACAAATTATGATCTTGTCTTTCCAAAGAACTGGTGGCTGTCATTTTGTGCTAATAGATTTTTGTTGATAGAAATCTGTTAGTCGTATAACATCTGGAGTCTATTAAAATTACAGTGAATTAACAGAACTGTAGCATTTTTCTGTTGATTGAAATTGGTAGAATGCCCCGTTGCTTGGCTACATGAGTTGTGAGACTCAGAAGACACTTTTGAATATTTTCCTAATTCAGGTTCCTCATCCTCCATTCCTAGTCAAATCAACTACTGTTACACAGGTCTGGTGTAGATGCACTATGGTTTATTATAGACTTTGCTTAAATAAGGATTGGAGTCTGCGTTGGTATCAATTATGTAAATATTATATAAAAGCGAAGGCTCCGGAGATGAAAACAATGTATAATGGAACAGGTTTGCTAGTGGGAATTAAGCTCTGATATTAACCAGAGATTCTGTTCTCTCTGCATTCTTCTCCCACTTACAAAGAGTGTCAAAACAATCTTTTAGTAACCATAGGAAAATCTACGAATGTTTACTAAACTTGAGAGTGTTTCAAACTCTTCATCTGGCAGAAACGGTTGATGACACATAGGTGCACTCTGCTATTTACAGAAAGTATCTCTTTTTTGCAAAGATAAAAGGCAAATGCGTCTAATTTCCTTTCAATAAGATGTGATCCTGTTTCCTATTTTTGTACTATGCAGTTATTCCAGTATAGCAATTACGGTTATTGCAGTGATGAATCATCTTATGTACTAGTTAGCAACAGACTCTGCATTCAAGAGCTTCTTCTATTTTGTCTAGGTGAAAAGATCTTGTAGGCCTTACCCATCAAATCCTGTTTCATCTATAGTACATCATTTTCTATTCAGGTAAAGAAATCAGATTTATTACTTACAGCATAGAATTTTGAATGAACAGTTCCTGTCCTTTAACAATTTAGTAACAAAACATGTTCCAGAATGAAAGTCACTTATCACATTGGCAACCTTGCCTTCTTTTCATCATGCAAAACTGCCAGTATCTCCGACCCCAGTTATGTAAAATTCCTATGCAGAATAAATGAATGAATATCTTCAACCTCTGGCAATTTTGAGTGCTATCATACTTCCAAAAATATTTGCAGACCACACTGGGAGGGTGGTATGGTTTCTCAACACTGTCTCATTGAGGTTTATTTTTTTTAAACTCCTTCTTTCTGCAATCTTCTGAAGTTTGTGGACTTGAGTCCTTCAAATACTGTTGCTTTACCCAGGGCTTTTTTTGAGGGGGTACGTGGTGATATGGAGTATTGGCACCTTTTCCATTTCCTGTTAAGATTAATCCATGGTCCTCATGTATTAGAACATAAGAACATAAGATATGCCATACTGGGTCAGACCAAGGTCCATCAAGCCCAGTATCCTGTTTCCAACAGTGGCCAATCTAGGTCATACATACCTAGCAGTTTCCCCAAAAGACACAGATTCCACAATGCTTGTATTGGGTCAAGCATTGATATCCTGGGTCCCTTTTTAATAATGGTTTATGGACCTTTCCTCCAGGAACTTGTCCAAACCTTTTTTAAACCCAGCTACACTAACAGCCTTTACTACATCCTCCGGTAACAAATTCCAGAGTTTGATTACACATTGAGTGAAAAAATATTTTCTTTTATTTGTCTTAAACAGTTTACCCTGTAGCTTCATTGCATGTCCCCTAGCCTTTCTATATTCTGATAACGTAAACAATCGATCTACGTTTACCCGTTCCACTCCATTAATTTATAGACTCCTATCATATCTCCCCTCAGCCGTCTCTTTTTCAGGTTAAAGAGCCCTAACCTTTTTAGCCTTTCTTCATAGGGGTATCCTTCCATCCCCTTTACCATTTTGGTGGCTCTTCTCTGAACCTTTTCTAATAACACTATATCCCTTTTAAGATACGGCGACCAGAAATGCACACAATATTCAAGGTGCGGTCTCACCATGCAACGATATAGAGGCATTATAATATCCTTTGTTTTATTTTCCATTCCTTTCCTTATGATACCTAGCATACTATTTGCTCTCTTGGCCGCCGCAGCAGACTGGGCCGAAGGTTTTAACATGTTATCCACAATGACGCCTAAATCTTTTTCCTGGGTGGTGGTTCCTAATGTGGAACCTTGCATTGTGTAATCATAGTTTGTGTTGTTCTTCCCTAGGTGCATAACTTTGCACTTGTCCACATTAAATTTCAACTGCCATTTTGATGCCCAGTCTTCCAATTTATCAAGATCCTCTTGCAATTTTCCACAATCCTCTTGGGTTTTAACAACTTTAAATAGTTTTGTGTCATCTGAAAATTTGATAACCTCACTCGTTATTCCCTTTTCCGGGTCATTTATAAATATGTCAAAAAGTAGCGGACCCAGCACAGATCCCTGGGGTACACTACTATTCACCTTTCTCCATTGGGAAAATTGGCCATTTAGCCCCTACCCTCTGCTTTCTATCTTTTAACCAGTTCCTGATCCACAATAGTACACTGCCTCCTATCCCATGACTCTTTAGTTTTGACAAAAGTCTCTGATGAGGGACCTCATCAAAGGCTTTCTGAAAGTCCAAATACACTATATCAACCGACTCACCTTTGTCTACCTGTTTATTCACACCTTCAAAAAAACATAACAGATTAGTAAAACAAGATCTTCCTTGTCTAAAGCCATGCTGGCTGTCTCTCATTAAGCCATGACTATCTACATGTTCAGCAATTTTGTTCTTTGTGATGGTTTCTACCATTTTTCCAGGTATTGACATCAGGCTCACTGGTCTGTAGTTTCCCGGATCACCCCTGGAACCCTTTTTAAAAATTGGTGTTACGTTCACCATCCTCCAATCTTCAGGTATTACAAATGATTTTAATGATAGCTCACAGATTACTAATAGCAGGTCTGCAATCTCATATTTGAGTTCTTTCAACACCCTTGGATATTTATTATTATTTATTTATTTATTACAATTTCTTCTATACCGCACTATTCAGCATCAGTGCGGTTTACATGGAACATAACAATCAGACAGGGTACATAAGTCTAAGTTTACAGTTAACAGGAGAACCAACTTGGATAACAAAAAGTAACTATTTATACAATGGTGTCATATAAAGACATAGCAAGAGAGAGATTTAATGGTCAAGGACTCACATCTTGGATGTATATCAGCTAAGGTAAGGTTTGCCTCTTTGCGGATGATACCAAAATCTGCAATAGAGTTGACACCCAGGAAGGGGTAGATAACATGAGGAGGGATCTAGCTAAGCTTGAAGAATGGTCTAGAATTTGGCAGCTGGGATTTAATGTTAAAAAATGTAAGGTCATGCATTTGGGCTGCAGCAATCCAAGGGAGCAATATAGTATAGGGGGTGAAGTACTTTTGTCCACTAAAGAAGAGCAGGACCTAGGCGTGGTTGTGTCTGATGATCTTAAAGTAGCTAAACAGGTAGAAAAGGCGACGGCAAAAGCTAGAGGGATGCTTGGGTGCATACGGAGAGGAATGGCTAGCAGAAAAAAGGAGGTGATAATGCCTCTGTATAAGTCTTTGGTGCGACCTCATTTGGAGTATAGTGTGCAATTCTGGAGACCGCACCTTCAAAAGGATGTGAATAGGATGGAGTCGGTGCAGATGGTTGCTACTAAAATGATTAGTGGTCTTCATTATAAAGCATATGAGGACAGACTGAAGGATCTTAATATGTACACCTTAGAGGAAAGGCGGGGTAGAGGTGATATGATTGAGATGTTTAAATACCTCCGTGGCATAAATGTTCAGGGAGAGAGCCTCTTTCAATTGAAAGCAAGTTCTGCTACGAGGGGACATGGGATGAGGGTGAAGGGAGATAGATTCAGGAGTGATATGCGGAAATATTTCTTTACGGAAAGAGTAGTGGATCCGTGGAATAGTCTCCCAGTGGAGGTGGTAGAGATGAGGACAGTAACTGAATTCAAAAAAGCATGGGACAAACACAGAGGATCTCTAAAGGTAAAAAGGGGACTGTTGTAGTTGTTATGGAAGGACAGACTAGATAGGCCATGTGGTCTTTTTCTGTCGTCATATTTCTATGTTTCTATGTTTCTATCCGGCCCAGGTGATTTGCTACTCTTCAGTTTATCTAATAGTTATAATAAATCTTCCCGATGTATCGATATTAACTTCAATTCTTCTGCACCTTTAAATAGCACTTCAGTCATGGGTAATATCCCTACATCTTCCTCAGTAAAGACCAAAGCAAAGAATTCAAGACCGAAGCAAAGACTTAATGAAAGAGCCCTGCATATGAGTACTGGCACCTTTTTTTCTAAGAAAAATGCACTGGGTATTGAGTCAAGCACACAAGTGGTGTGATGTCATCAGAAGTCGGCAGGACAGGATTGTTCTCTTAGAGCTCAGAACTTCATGTAAAATTCTGAGCCTGTACAACTCTTCCCTTGCACAGCAGTCTTCTCAGGAACTCAGTTTTGTCTTTTCTTCTCTGGATGCAAAAACAAAGCTTTCCCAACTGGCGAGCTTTTCACCTCTGCACCTTCTGATATTTGTCATAGTTTCTTTTTCTTTCAGTAAAAATAAAAAAGTGTTTATTTTTATTTTTTACTTTTTTTGTCTAGCTGAGCCAAGTTACCAAAGTCATTTTCAATTCTACCCACAGTGTGGCAGATATATCCACTAACTATCACTAAAAATGGGCTGAAAATGGTATGGAATCATAAGACTTTTTCTAGAAAAGGCTACGGTTCACTTACTGAACTGTTAGAGGGCATTCTAGTACTAAATAGCCAAGAAACAACTGTCACATTCACTTAACACTATACACTTTTTGCTGCGATGGTGACTGGGGAATTCTAGTGGAAATTAATATTTGGTCACCCTAACCTGCATCCCATCTTATCTATAAAGAGCATAAAACACTCATTAACTATTTGTGAGCAAGGACAGTCTCTTGCATGTGTCTGTGCAGCGCTACCTGCACCTTATTGCGCTGTATGTTTGATCATTGTTAGCACTAATAGTATTAATATCACAGTTAAGATACAGTAGCTCTTCTACTTTCTCTTCTGCTTCCTCTCCATTTCTTCTCTTCTTATGGCTCCACATCACTTTTTGTTCCTATTACTGACACTCCCTAACCTTCTCCCCTCATACCAACATCCTCAACTCCCCCTTTTTATCACCTCTCTACCTTTCCCATTTCTTCTCCCATCTTGTCTTCCTCCCTTTCCTCAGCTCTTGAACTTCATCTTTTTCTTCCTCTCCCTCTCTTAAAAAACCTCATCCTTGTTTCCTCATTTCCATTTCCTCTCTGCCTCACACTCTTCTCTTCTTCCTTTTATCTGGTGACATTAATCCTAACCCTGGCCCCCCTAGAACTTTCTCTCATTCCTACTCCTCAGTCAACCACTAATCTCATCCATATTCCTCTCCTTTCCCCCTCACCTCTCCCTTTCTCTTGTGCCTATTTATCTAATAAACTTCCCTTTACTCATGATCTCTTCATTTCTAACTCTTTCCATCTTCTAACACTTACTGAAATCGGACTCCTCTCTGATGACACTGTCATGGCGGATATCAGTTTTCCCACATTCCTTGTGCCACTGGCTGTGGTGGTAGTGTTGGGTTTCTGCTTTCCTGTCAATTCCAGCCCCTCCTTCATTGTCAGTTACACTCCTTTTCCTCCTGTGAAGTCCATTCCATCTGTCTTTTTAATCTCTTACCTCTCCGGATAGCTGCTATTTATAGATCCCCAGTCCACCTCTACCTTTCTCACTGACTTTGACTCCTGGCTTTCCCTATTTCTGGATTATTCTTCTCCCCCTCCCTTATTCTGGGTGACTTTAATATTATGGTGCTGGCGGCGAATACTATGTATACTATGGACTGCCCGAAGAACAAACCAGTTGGTACTAGAGGAGATCAAACCTAAGCTTTCTTTAGAAGCTCAGATGACAAGACTTCGACTTTCATACTTTGGACACATCATGCGAAGAGAGAGATCATTAGAGAAAGACATTATGTTTGGCAAGATAGAAGGTCAACGCAAAAGAGGAAGGCCAGCAATGAGATGGATCGATACAATAACAGCAGCTACAGGTACCAGGCTGTCAACAATGAGCTGCCTGACTGAAGACCGAACACAATTTAGGATAGCTATCCAGAGGGTCGCCATGAGTCGACTCCGACTCGACGGCACTTAACAACAACAACCCTTCTGACCCCTTTCCCTTACTTCCTCTTTCAATCTTCAACTTTGCTCTTCTGCTCCCACTCATCAGCGTGGTCACTGCCTTGACCTGGTTTTCTTCTCTGTTTACCCTCCAATTTCCGTACTTCGGTTCTTCCCCTATCTGATCACCACCTCCTAAATATTACTCTTCATCATGCCCCATCTCAATCTCATCCAGTCTCCTCCTACATTTTTAGAATCTTCATGCTATTGATCCATTGGCTCTTTCCACTATTGTCTCATCATCTCTTTCTTCCACTTGTCTTCTAAACCTGTTGATGAGGCTAATTTTTCCTATAATACTGCCCTCTCCTCTGCTCTAGATACTCTTGCTCCACCCATCCCACATTCTGTGAGATGCACCATACCTCAGCCCTGGTTATCTTCAACTATCCACCATCTACGCTACTGTGCCCGCTCAGCTGAGTGCTTTTGGCTCAAATCCCGCTCCTTCTCTGACTTTCTTCATTTCAAATTCATGCTTATCTCCTTCCAGTGAGACTTAGCACTCGCCAAGCAAAACTACTATGCCCATCTGACTAACTCTCTTGCCACTGACTTCCACCGTTTCTTCTCTACTCTTAGCTCTCTCCTCAATGCGCCTCCCCTCCTTCTCTTTCTGCCCAAACCCTAGCCGACTATTTCCATAACAGAATCCACAAAATTATACTCCAATTCCCCACTAAATCATCTTCATTCCCTCTTTCCCAACCTCAATATTAACTTTTCCTCTAAATCTCTGTTACACTTTCATCCTTTTCTATGATCTCTGATGAGGAAACCTCTCATCTTCTTTCTTCCTCTAAACTTACTACTTGCTCTTCTGATCCTATCCCCACCCATCTCCTTAACTCCATTTCCTCCTCTGTCATCCCTTCCATCTGTCATATTCTAAATCTCGCACTCTCCACTGTCCCTGCAGCATTCAAGCATGCTGTGGTCACATCTCTCCTCAAGAAACCTTCACTCAAACCTAATTGTCCTTCTAATTATCAACCCATCTCCCTTCTTCCCTTCATTTCCAAACCTTGAACATGCAATACTACGCTGTTTTCTTGAATTTCTTTCCTCTCAAAACCTGCTTGATCCACTTCAATTTGGTTTTTGTCCCTTACATTCTACTGAGATGGCACTTGTCAAAGTCTCCAGTGACTTGTTCCAGACTAAATCCAAAGGCCTTTACTCTATCTTCATCCTTCTTGACCTTTCTGCTGCTTTTGACACCGTTGATCATCACCTTCTCCTTGATACATTGTCCTTGCTTGGTTTTAGTGGCTCTCTGCTGTCCTGGTTCTCCTCTTCCATCGCTATTTCAGTGTTTGTTCTGGTGGTTCCTCCTCTACTGCTATCCCACTCTCAGTTGGTGTACCCAAGGGTCTGTTCTGGGCCCTCTCCTTTCCTCTCTCTACATCCAGTCCCTTGGTGGTCTCATCTCCTCCTGTGGATTTCAGTATCATTTTTATGCTGATGATTCTAAGATCTAACTTTCTTCACCTGATATTTCTCAGGCACTCCAGGCCCGCATCTCTGCCTGTCTGTCTCACTGCAGTTTGAAATTAAACATGGCCAAAACCAAACTTCTTATTTTTCTCCCTAAAACATCCTCCCCCTTTACTCCTTTCTTGTCTCTGTAGATAAGACTCTTCTACTTCCTGTTTCCTCAGCTTGTAACCTTGGTGTCATCTTTGACTCCTCCTTCTCCTTCTCCTCACATATCCAATAGATAGCTAAAGCCTGTCATTTCTTTCTCTATAACATTAACAAAAATTGTCCTTTCCTTTGTGAACACACTACTAAAACACTTGTCCACTCTCTAATTACTTCCCATCTCGATTATTGCAACCTCCTTCTTGCTGGTCTCCCTCTGAGTCACCTCTCTCCCCTTCAATCTGTTCAGAACTCTGCTGCGTGACTAATCTTTTGGCAGCCTCAATATACTCATATAACCTCTCTTCTCAAATCACTTCATTGGCTTCTCTTCCATTTCTGTATTTTAAATGCATTCATTCTTCTGCTCCTCACTACCTTTCCTCTCTCCTCTCCCCCTACACCCCTCCTCATAAACTCCGCTCTTCTACTAGCTTGCTTCTCTCTTTGCACTTTTCTTCCACTGCCAACTCCAGACTTCAGTCCTTTCACCTTGCTGCTCCTTATGCCTGGAACAAACTATCTGAGTCTGTATGTCAGGCTTCGTCTCTGTCCCTTTTCAAATCCTTGCTAAAGGTTCACCTCTTTGAGACTGCTTTTGGATCCTGATCCCTTTCTACTTTTGTCTCCTTACCCTTCCCTATTCTGCCCTTATTCTTCTCTTGTTTTGTCTGACTTAATTAAATTGTAATTGCTACTTTTTCCCCAGGCTTTGATATCTCACCCAGTGCATTGGAGGAATTTTTCGATCCAGATTGCTTCCCTCCTGAATGCTCCCTAGATTCAGAAGAATATTCTGTGGGCATTCTGTCTGATCCTTCTCCTCCTCCAGCAAGAAAAGTCACCTTATGAGGACATCTCTTAGCCAAAATTTGTTAAACTCATGGCAAGAGAGGGACTCTTCCTGCTGCATTGAGAAGTGGAACTCCAACAGGTGTCTTTGAATCTAAGTACTGATATTTAAATGTCATGGCGGTCAGTTGTGCACTTAAATAGTGGCAGAATATTCATCAACAGTGTCCATATAGGAGCTACCTCTGAATATCTGGGCCGAGCAGTGCTATCTGGAGAAAGCTGGATCGCAGCTTAAAACAGTTTTTTGTGTGGCCTAAGTTGCCCAGCTAAGTGCCAACTGAAAATTCTGCTGACTGAATAAAGTCATCACTTATCCGAATAGTTCCGACCCCACCCTCACTCAGCCCATTTACCTCCCCTGTGCTAATCAGATAGTGCTAGAATGCTCTGTGGAGATATTCAATGGCACTATCCGGATAATGCTGCTGAAAATCATGGTCAGCACCCTTAACCAGACAGACTCCCATTGGCCAACCTGCTAAGAGTTCTAAATGTTGGCCCTTAAAGATTATAGAAGCCTCAAAGGCCTTCTCTAAGACCAATAGCTTAAAATGTGGCAAACTCTACTTCCCATGCTCCTATAGTAAGTCTTTAACACACATTTATTTTTATTTCATGTCTTCCAGTCTATAAGAGCTCTTAAACCTTATTTTGGTTCAATGTTTTGATATACCACTCAGGTTGAAGGGCATCAGACAGTTTACAATTACTACAAGCAGGTACTGGATACATTCCCTTGTCCCGAAAGGGCTCACAATCTATGCATACCTGAGGCATTGGAGGGTTAGGTGGTTTACTCAAGGCCACAAAGAGTGCCTATAGGACTAGAAACACCCGACCCTTCAGCCTGAGAGTGCTGTCCCCAGGAAGGAACTGAACCCCCAGCCTTCTGGCCTGAAGTCCTAACTACTAGGCCACTACTCCCCATTGGGACAGCCATCTCCACTATTCGGGCCTTTTCCTGGTCCCGTCTGCCTTCCCTGCCTGTTGTACGGGGAAGGTAGACAGTAGCGGGAAAGGGGTGGATCGGGGGCAGCATCAGGGTGGACAGTGGGCGATCGTCTGCTCTGGATGTACAGGGCTGATTTCAATGTCGGCCCTGTACGTCCGTGGCCGGCGGCATGAACAGGGATCTTATTCCACCTCCAAGGTGGAATAAGTTCCCCTAGTCGCCGGGAGATGGCGGGGGGGGGGGGGGAGGGGGGGGGAGGGGCAAGGACATTCTCTGTTGCCTGACCCTGGCCTTAGGGGGCCAGATCAGGGGTCGGGCTGTGGGGAAAGCAGCTCTGCAGCTGGTGGCTGGGGATTGCAGCTTTTCAATGGAGCCATGGTGCCAAGGCAACTGGACACCATGGTGCCACGGATCCATTGAAGTGACCTGACTGAGTTAGCCGGGCAAGGCCTGTTTGTGCAGGCCAGATGGAATCAGGGTCTCAGCCTGCATGTAGAAGCCTGTTCACGATTCTGATCCTGCGGAGCTAGATGTGACCCATGGGATCAGAATCCTGGCTCCCTCTGTGTGTCTGCTTCCGACCGGACGCACAGAGGGCCCGGACGTCCACGACGGAATCGGGCCCTTCCTGTTTCTGTTATTTAATTTGTATCTAAATCCTTTCTATACTGTAAATGAGAAGAAGACTAAATTTCCACATTTTTGCTGATGTACAGTTTGACCTGGCCAAGGCTCAGGATAGTGAAGTTACCAGCAAAAAATTCAGTACTTGTCTTTAATATATTATGCTAATAAGTTGTTGATGAAACTGATTAAAACTAAGGTATCAGTTGTAAGTAAATCACCCTTGCAGCTCTCTTATCTGTAACATTGGCACCCATTCACAATAACCACAACCAAGACAAATAACTTTACTGACACAATTATTTGACAAAACAGTGCCGCAGCTTTTATTCCAACTACCATACACTTGTCATTAGTAACATATTTACTGCAACTGTATCAACTATATTTAAACAAATGGGCTAGACAGTAAGATACTTAGTCCAGGACTGACTGTTGTCCTAATACTCACATCACCTCCATACCCCTAACCTGCAGTGGCACCAGGCTACAGCATATTTGCAAGCTGAGGGAGCTTTCTTTATGTGACTTGAACCATACATGGTGGTGAAACCCATGCTGCAGGATACCAAAGCTCCCCTATCTCCCTACCTGCTTTTAGGGGAATAAATAAACCTTAAGGAGACAGTTACCAACCAGTAAATCCAGCCAAGCTGAGACAAACTCCCCTCCACCCCCCCTAGAGCCCAAACACCTACAGCACAAAAAACTAGCGGAGCACAATTCAGGAAACTAAACAAACCTACAACCTCTACTCCACCCAGAACGGGGAAGGGAGGTAGGTAACAGTCTCTAGACTGCTCAGTCACCGCCACCAGACTGCCACTTCCTGCAGAGCCCCTTTCTCCACTCTCCTTCATCCCTAAGCCTTCGGTCCTCCCCTCCCTCAGTGAATAGCCACAGGGCTCAGCCATGTTACCAACCCATTCCCTTTTCACTCAGGGATGGGGAGCTGGGCTCAATCATTGGTGCTGAATGTCTATGAGTACTTTTGATTAAGAACAATGTAAAAGGTATGGGGGGGGGGGCATATTCATTGGTGGTGACTAGACTATTTAAAGCACCAAACTACTGCCCTTTAATTAAACCTTAATATTCAGCGCCCGAACATATCTGGTTTCCGGTGCTGAATATAGCTGGGTTATTGGACAACAGCATTGCTATCCGGTCAGCGGCAAGATTCAGCCACTAACAGAATAACGAAAACCAGTTAATGTAGGACAGCTCTTCACATGACCTAATTTTAGCTTTCCGGTTAGTGACTGAATATTGTCGTTGGTCTGATAGTGACTGTTTCCACCGCAGATCTGCCCACAGACTAGCCTGGTTTTAACAGGGCATATTTTATGTGGCCTGTGGTGCAGTACATTTTAGCCAGTTAGTAGGTCTAACTGGCTAAATCACTTTGGATATGCCCCCCCCCCCCCCATGGGAATTGTTCCTGATATGACTTTTACTATGATCTTGCATATTTTTATGGTGGTTCTATTTTTTGTTTTTGTTTCGACATATGATTCATCAAGCCTTACTGATTTTGTTATGCTAGACTAGAGTATGGCAATCGTTTATATTTGGGATTGCCAAAGAAATTGCAGCTAATCCAAACCACTGGAGTCAGAATTTTTTCTGGTAACAAGCAGCCAGATCATATTTACCCTATTCTGAATGTAATGCATTGGTTATTATTAAGTCTAGAATAGTTTTTAAGAGAGAGGTTGACCTTCAAGACTCTTGGGGGCTGTTTTTATAAGGAACTGCATAAATATATATACCATTTATAAGCATTAACTCATCTGTTTTCAAGGACTTGTGCATTAGGCCATCGCTATTCTGTAAGAGTGCATATAAGTCCTATTAGAACACAAACTCATACACAAAAGTTATAGAATACTATACTGTATATGCATTTCTGAAAAATCTATGGACAAGCAATTGTACATTCTCTAGAGCAAGTGTAACTGCCACAGCTAGTTTGACGTGTTTTATAAAGGATGCAAGTACTTCATCTTATAAAATAAGGTCCTAATGCATGCGTGGTAATATGCATGAACTTCACATGATAAAGGCCCTAATAATGTGACTGAGCTCAGCTTGTTATCTTCCATGTTGTTCCTTAAATCAGATCATGATGTCAATTGATAGTTTCCTCATTAAAAGCAACGAGGTTAACATGGACTAGGAAACGAGCGGTTTGGGGGTAATTTTATAAGGAGACACCTATTTTTATGTGTGAAAGGTTCCTTAAAGGAGGTATTTTAGCCATTTATGTGTGACTTCTCATAAAGCAGCACCCAGCATAAAAGTGTGCTCTGAATAAGCACCGTAAAAAGTTGGTGTTCGCCACTTTGCCTCCCCTAATAGCATCCCAGTTATACTTCCTCTATTCTATGCATCTTTCTTGATTAAAGTTATAATGCAAACCATTTTGAATGCATGATAAGGCGGTATAAAAAAGGTGTTAAATAAATAAATATGATGGTACGTACCTGCAAAGTTTAGCTCTAGGGCTGATGTAAGTGATCGCACCTTAAATTAAGATGCGTTTTTGGCTACTTATGCTAGTAGTAGGCACCCTGTGATAAAATTACACTTCTTGGGAGTGATACTATACAAAGTCACCTAGATTTACATGTGAGCAATGCACAAAAATTCCAGTATTGTAGTGCTTTCCATGAATAAGTGGTGACATGTGCTCAAATGATTTCATAACTTTCCAAATATGAAAGTATGCACACATATGCATATACTTTCACTGTGGGTGTACACACAAGTGGTGTTTGTGTGGAGAATGGGCCATGTGAGCAATTACAGTATATGCAAACGTTTTCCCATATTCAGAAGAGACATTCCTAGAGGGAAGATTGAGGAGCGGTTTGCATTTATGCACAGACTTTAAAACATATCCACATAAGTGCATAAATTAGCCTGGAAAATTTGTGCATGTTCAAGAGATGGTATAAATAGATAAGCATAAATTCCCTGGGATAATTTTCAAAATAGAAGCATGTGTCTACTTTAGTTTAGACTATACACCAGTATACACGCTGAAAAAAGCATGTGCGTGCTAACAGGGTACTTATTCCTAAAGGGAGGGGGGGGGGTCATTTATTAATAGTGGGTGCTGTCGACTGCAGGGTTCTTTTTATTCCTGAGGGTCTTGTGGCAGATATCATAGACTAACCATTAGTAATTGACCCCCTAAATGGTTTGAACATTCACTTAATGAAAAAGCATGTATTAAAATGAGATGATCCATTCACAATTCTGAGTGACAGAAATGAGCCTGTCCATACAGTATGTTTCTTTCTAGTACCTCCATAGCTCTCCCAGGGTCTGATAAAAAAAGATCTGCTGAAAAAACTTGCATTTACCTTGTTTTATACAAGACCCTGTAAGGCAGTCAGAAAAAGAAAAGGTGAAAAAAAGAAGCACAGTCCACTGCCAGACCTTGCATTTATATCAAGTTGATGTCACTGCTGTCATCACTGTTCCATAAAGGCTCAGACTGTAACTGCTAGTGCTGAACAATGTACACTGTTCTGATCACAATCAGTCAACATTATGAATTACACTTTGGGACTTGGGCCACAATTATGTTAAGGAAGCCTTGCCAAGAGTTGGGGATCTAAAAGGTACAAGAAACCATGACTAGCAATAAAAGAGACCTTGAAATTCAAATCAAAGTGGTAGTAGAACATCTTGGCAGCAATATTAGACAAAGGCTGAGAACTAGGACTGGATTCCTGATTAAAGTTCTGGTGTAGGGTGGTAGATCTGGGAATCATCAGCATGAAGACAATACTGAATGTTAAAGGAGGAGATCAGAGCACCAAGGCAAAGAATATAAATGAAGGAGAGAAGAGCATCCAGGACATAGCATGAACCATTAGAGGAAAATGGGAATAGGTCTATTCAGTACTCCTAGAGGGTTTAAACCAACGATATGTTTGGTCGAATGGGATGCTGGATCACTTGGTTCAAATATAATCAATCGGTAAAAAGAAGGAGAAGAAGGTCTTCCGCAGGAGAAACAATGGAGGAGAGCGGAAGCTAAGGACCACGGCCAAACACAAGGGGGTAGTGTAAAAACTCTTTATTAACAGACCCAACTCAATGGTTTTGGTCAGAGGCCTTCTTCAGGGGTCATGAAGGAACAAACAAAGAGCGTGAAAATGGTGGAACGAACCACTCTTCCCAATCAGCTGGATCGCTTGAGCGGGTCCAGCTGATTGGGAAGAGTGGTTCGTTCCACCATTTTCACGCTCTTTGTTTGTTCCTTCATGACCCCTGAAGAAGGCCTCTGGCTGAAACCGTTGAGTTGGGTCTGTTAATAAAGAGTTTTTACACTACCCCCTTGTGTTTGGCCGTGGTCCTTAGATTCCGCTCTCATCAAATATAATCAATGGCAGAGAATGGAGAAGGATGCAAAAGAAGCTTTACATAGGAATGAGACATCTTAAAATCCTGCTCTCCAAGTATAAGCCAAAGCATATTCAGACTTGCTTGCTGTTAGAAATGACTTCTGCATTTTCAGTAGCTGATCTCAGGTAATGTAACTCCTTTACCACTAATCTGCAATTTGGAAATGACCTTTTGTCTTTTCATTGTGGGCTGCTTATATTATTTCTGGGTTTTATTATTTTGTTGCTTGTGAGTTGTTTTATGTTTTTATTTTTTTAGTACTATTTGTATTAATGCCAAGATAAAACAAGGTACTACATCCAAGAGCACCTAAAAATGTCACCAAATATTTTTAATGAACTTAGTGCACTAAGCAGTTCGTGTACATTTTAGTGTGTAGTAACCATGCGCTGAACCCGCAGTAACTGTTAGCTTGAGGGCATGAGAATTACAGAGCACTGAATCACATGCTAATCCTAATTTGCACATTGGAGTGGGAAATGGGCAGGCTAGGGTGCAGTATGAGCATAGAGAGCACATTGCAGTTACTGCAGGGGAATATATTGCGTGCTAATATTGCGATTAACGTAGGTTCACTTAACATCACCTTGATGCAGTGGTGGGATCTGAACCAACTAGGAACCGGTTCTGTTCCAGCCCTCCCGCGTGTGTGATGACCGGATTGCGGCACCTTGTGTGGAGGTGTTGCAGTGGCCGTATGCTTGGGCCTCTACCCTCTACCGAGGTGCAGCAACCCAGCTATTGCCCTGCAGCCCAATCCTCTGCCTGACATGTTTTGATATCACACCTAGATTTGGTCACTTTTGGTCACCAAAACTTCAGAACTTCAAAACTCATTCAATTCTGTCAGGTTCAGTAAAGGTAGTATTTTTCAAAATAAACGAGCACGACAGAAATTCTGTGCTTCTTAAATGTCGCTCTAGTGGGAGCTTCCCGCAGCTGTAAAAAGCTCTGTGTTGATTGTTGATCTCAACGCTCTACCTGGGCACCACTGAGGCATTTCACAGCCACAGTTTCATCAGGAGATCTCTTCCACAGTAATTATGCCAATGCTGCCCACGTCTACCGTAGAGTTCTTTTCGGTTCTTTTAGACGCCGCGCATCTGGAAGAGATCTCCTGATGAAACTGTGGCTGTGAAACGCCTCAGTGGTGCCCAGGTAGAGCGTTGAGATCAACAATCAACACAGAGCTTTTTACAGCTGCGGGAAGCTCCCACTAGAGCGACATTTAAGAAGCACAGAATTTCTGTCGTGCTCGTTTATTTTGAAAAATACTACCTTTACTGAACCTGACAGAATTGAATGAGTTTTGAAGTTCTGAAGTTTTGGTAGTGATTGCCACTGAATTAGTAATCCGGTTTTGAGATAAAAAGACAAGCCGTTTTTTTTGGCGATTACTAGTGTGAATGCACCGAATGTATCGAATGAAAAGCGCACTGGCGAATTCTGAAAATGGAAGCTGGTCACTGATGTTCTAATACGCCATTAAGAAAGACGTTAGTCTGAATGGTGGATAAAGTTCTGAGACCAGTTTTTCGCCAGTTACGTGACTGAATGTGGATGTTTTTTGTCAAAACTAAAAAATTCTCTAAAAAGATTTTCCCTACTATTGTTTGAGTTGGACGTAATTTTTGATTGACATGTTTTGATGGCATTGGGGGTTTCTCCCAATGCCACGACCCCCTGATGCCGTCAAAAATTGTCAGGCAGAAGGATTCCCGCCACTGCAATGCCAGCATTTTAATGCCGTATTTGGCCTGGTTCAGTGAATGTGGGCTATGGCAGGAGCTGATTTACACAAACTGGGCCGAACCAGCCCAGTCCCACCACGGCCTTAATGGGTGTCATTACAGTAATTGCACCTTGCATTAGTGTATGTATCCCTGAGAACTGAGGGGAACATACTGGTCACACCATTGCAGTTACTGTGGAGGCTTTGCACCTAATACATGTTAATAAGCATTTAATGATAAAACTAAATTGAAAAACCTAACCTACTTCAGTAAAAGGGCCGCCTATACAGTAATGTAGCTATACAATAATTACCCCCTCCCTGCTTTCAATCTCTCTCACTAGGTACAGCCACATTCACACTAATTAGGTATTAAGGGTAGCACTACTATTAGTCCTATGTGGAAGTGAATCCAGATAAGGACCTCAGATTTGCAGAAAACATGTCCAGCATCCAGCCTGTGATAACCTGGCCACATATGTCTCTAAGACCATCATATTATAAAGTGTGTAGTGCCAATGTAATATGGAAAGTGCCTGGGGGACGTCTGTAGTGGCACAATTGGGACTTTTGTTTTGCAAGTAAACCAGCCATTTGCAAAAATTGTTTTAAGGTTTTGTCTCTATGAAGCATCATCAGAGAAGCGATGCTGATTGCCATCATTCAGCCAGACCTATAATTTTGTTTAAACTATTGTGATGGGGTGTATGTTCTGTCCCAGGTTCTGCCAGAGAGAGCTAGGGTTTAGAGAAGGGAAAGGCAGGGTTGAAAAACTTCCCAATAGTCACAGACCCAGTTGAGGCTTGGGAATGGATATCTGACCTGCAACCCTGTCCAGGGGAGGGGGGAGTAGGGATCCCTCCTGGGATACAGGTAATTGCCCCTTGTAGATAGAGGTGGGATCTGATGACTCCCTGGAGAAGATGAAGATTGAGGGTACATCTCCTCTTTTAGGTTCACCACAGAGTGTAGAGATGGAGATCTAGTGGAAGATAGATAAAAGTCCATTGAGCACAACCTGCCTTTGGGGTGGGAGTAGCTTGGGAGGAGCTATGTGGGTGGTGGTGGGCTGACCAAGGGATAATATAATAGAAACCCTGTGTCGTGCTCAGTATTCACTAGATTGTGGAATGGTAGGAAGAAAAGAGGATATGAACTCAATAGAGACACCTGTAGGGTGAATGTTGAAACTGCATGGAGAACATAATTTTTTTCTAATTTGCATATGACTGAAACAATAGACGTATAGTTGGGGAAAGCATTCTCTGGCAGGGATAAAAAGGGGGAGGGGAAGAATGAATGAGGTCTGATGTTGCTCCTGGGATAGATTACCTTATAGGGGGTGATATCTGCAAAGACGTTTTTGTGCTCACCCTGACTGGACAACCTGGGAAGTTAAAGGTACCTTAGGGGGTGTGTGGTGTGGATTGTTGTTTAGTTACTTGTGCTGCAATAGCAAGGTGGATAGTCAAGCTGCATGTAGTGAGAGCCATACTCACCATCAGACCAACCCAGTTATTCCAGATGATAAAGATTTTCTGCATTAGCAGGACAACAGATATAGAATTATCCTTTGTCAAAAAGTGTCAATCTTGTAGCATTTCTAAAATGTATACTCCCCACAGCTTGCCCGTGTTTTTTCACAAACATTGGAGGTTTATAAAAATGCCTTAAAAACATATCTTTGCAAGATATAAAATCTCCTTAAAAACTTTAATTGGGTCTTTTGTAAACCATTAACTCAATCGGTTGAAGGGCCAACTCTACTATTATAGATAAACAGGCAATCCTAAGTTGGCTGCCATTGGTCAGTCAAAACCTCAAAATCCAAGTCACCCCCCTCCCTCCCTCCCCCCGCCATATGACCATATAAAGATTTGTACAACACTGAGGAAAATGTTTGTTTTCTTCCACCTCCAGCAATGAAAACCATGCCCTTCATACCTGGACCATGCAAAGTTACTCTATCTATGGTCTCCACATAGAGTCCTATCTTGTAATAAGCAAAGCAATCTATCCGAGAAAGATCATATTGAGTACAATACCATCTGCAAAAATTTGAAGCTCCTCCTTTGCTGCCATGTCACAAAGGTTTGTTGATACATACCCAGACTAAAATTCAAACTGCTTCGAATAGGCAGACAGGAAGTTAGTCACAGCACGAGTCTACCCATAGACTGCCACACTCTTCATGCACAGGTGACCAGTGGGTGTCTAATTAAATATTTGGGCAGACTAGTTGTCTACATATGTAGTGCAAATTTTGGGTCAGAATGTTTAATAACATACTTCAGAAAATGTAGTAAAAAAATCATCCCTCAAAGCCAGTGTCTAACATGTTACAATCAGGGCCGGCCCGTCCATTGAGCAAGAATGTTTTTTGCACAGGGCCCCACGTTTCAGGGGGCCCCGCGCAAAAAACATCTTGCATCAGCCCAACTAGGTTAAAAAAAACACAAATCGTCTGCTGCTGCCGCTGCTGCCGTGGCAGCGGCAGAATCGAGCATCCCGCGGGGCCCTCCTGCCCTGTAGAGTCCTCCATGCGGCCTCAGCGTCGGCTGTCAGAGCCGCACGAAGAGAGAGAGCTTCTCCTCTCGCGGCTCTGTTAATCCCACCATGGCGGGATTAACAGAGCCGCGAGAAAGGGAAACTCTCCCTTCGCGCGGCTCTGAAAAGCCTGTGCTGAGGCCACATGGAAGACTCTGCAGGGCAGGGGGGCCCCTGCGGAATGCTCGATTCTGCCGCTGCCACGGCGGCAGCGGCGGCTGTGGCAGCAGCAGCCGGTTTGTGGTTTTTTAACCTAGCTGGGCTGATGGGGGGGGGGAGGGGGTTAGGACTGGTAATGGGCTATGGGGGGTTAGGAAAGGTAATGGGCTATGGGGGGCTAAGACTGGAAGTGGGCTGATGGGGGGTTACAACAGGTAATGGGCTGTGGGGGGCTAAGACTACAAGTGGGCTGATGGGGGGCTTAGGACTGGTAATGGGCTATGGGGGCTAGGACTGGAAATGGGCTGATGAGGGGGTTAGGACTGGAAGTGGGCTGATGGGGGGGTTAAGACTGGTAATGGGCTATGGGGGCAGGGGGCTGACTGGAAATGGGCTGATGGGGGCATTAGGACTGGTAATGGGCTGATGGGGGGGGGGTTAGGAATAGTAATGGACTGTGGGGGGGGTAAGACTGAAAATGGGGTGATGTGGGGTTAGGACTGGTAAGACTGAAAATGGAGTGATGGCAGGTTAAGACTGGTAATGGGCTGTGGGGGTAAGACTGAAAATGGGCTGATGGGGGGTTAGGACTGGTAATGGACTATGGGGGGCTAGGACTGGTAATGGGATGGGGTTGCTAGGACTGGAAATGGGCTGAGTGGAAGGGGGGCTTGAACTGCAAATAGCTGATGGGCACAGGGGCTTGGAATGGAAATGGGCTGAGTGGGGAGGGAGCTAGGACTGGAAATGGGCTGAGTGGGGGGGGGGTTAGGACAGGAAATGGTCTGATGGAGGGGCTAGGATAGGACTGGAAATGGGCTGTTGGGGGGTGCTAAGGTTGGAAATGGGCTGTGGTGGGGACTTGAATTGAAATGGACTCATGGAGGTGCTAGAACTGGAAGTAGGTTCATGGGGGGCTTAGATTGGAAATGGGCTGAGTGGAGGGGAGCTAGGATTTGACATGGGCTGATGGTGGGGCTAGGAAAGGACTAGAAATGAGCTGATGGGGGGACTCGGATAGGACTGGAAATGGATGGGGGAGCTAGGACTGGAAATGGGCTGATGTTGCGGCTAGAATAGGATTGGAAATGGGCTGATGGGGGGGGGGCTAGGACTGGAAATGGGCTGATGCAGGGACTAGAAGGGAGCAGATGCTGGGTGGGGCTGGAACTAGAAGGGGGCTGATGTTGGGGGAGGATTAGAATGGGATGGAGCTGGGAGAGTGAAATGGAGAGGGAAAAATATTTTGTGTGGGAGGGAAGACAAATCTACAATTGGCCGGATATTGGGAGAGTAAGTGGGGATTGAGGATGGAGGGGTAAAATTTGAGTGGATGAAATAGGACTGAGGAAAGAGCAAAAGGAGAAAGATTAGTATGTTAAAGCAGATGTAGAGAGAAAATGGAAAAAAAACCTAGAAGAGAGAAGAAAGGACAAATGGACAGCAGATGGAGAGTTAGCAAAAGACACGAAGAAACTAGAAGAAAGTGGCTGGAACAATTGTAACTGAAAAAAAATGCACAAAAGGTAGAAAAATCTCTCTTTATTTTGAATTTATTAACTGGAATATGTCAGCTCTGGGAAATGTGCATCATTAACATCTGCACTTTGTTTAGTGCAAGAGGAAATTAATTTATAGTTTTATTTCTACAGTGTTGTACATTCCAAGTTTGGCTTTTGGGGTTCCCAGTTTAATTATTGTCTTCCTGCTTCTAAATTGTGATTCCTTGTTTGGTGATGGTCTATGTTCTGCATGTGTAAATGAGCTGAGGTATTCTGTTTATATAATTCCTATTTGACATTGCCACGTGTTCTCTTTCCCCAGTAGGTCATGTATTGTTATTCTCTGAAATGTATTGGTTTAATATTTGCCATGTTGCCTTTTGATAGATAGAGTATGGTGCTTTGTGAGTCCTGGTAGTGCTGTTAGGATACGGCGGGTTTGCTATGGGTTCTAAATTGGCAGTGTTTGTAGTAGTTCCTAATGTGCCTGGCGGTTGGTACTGGATTATAGTAATGTAGAAATCTTTTAGTCTTTCTTTATCCATATACTCATTAAGAGGCATGTTTACTAAAAGTTAGTGTATGGTAACGTTATGCAAATATTTATGCAAATGAGGCCCCGCACCCCCTTTGGGCCGCCCCTGGTTACAATTAACTGGCCATGTTGTATTTATTGATTTAACAGTATATAAATACTACCTTTTCCTTAAATCAAGATGGTTTACATTGAACTCAATTTTACCAGCTAGTGGTTTACATTAAAACTTACTTTGAAACAACTATTTACATTGTAACAAAGGTGTTTTAGACCGTATAACTTATAATTAGGTTGTAACAGTATTTACATAATTTTTACATAAGTAATTTATTTACAGTTTTGTGGTTATGTTGCGTGATCACTGTCATTATCTGTAGTCATTGTCCAACTTGTGTAGATGGAAGTGTAATTTATTTTATGTGATGTTGATGAAATTTTCAATGAATAGGAGTATCTTTAGCAGTTTTCTGAATTCTTTAATGTCCTGGGTGCATCTGATATTGTTCGGTAGGGAGTTCCATAGGTTTGATGCATACAGTGAAAAGGCTCTGTTTGATGTGCATTGTTTGACTTTGGAGAAATCCTTAGGCGTGGTTAGCGTGTTTCTGTTGTTTGTTCTTGATGGGCAATTGTCTGGGTTTATTTGGCTCATGTGGTCCCTTTGCACAAAAGCGGAAGTAAGGATGTGGTTGAAAACTACAGGCCAGTTAGTTTAACTTCAGTGGTGAGTAAATTATTAGAAATGCTGCTGATCGAGAAAATTGTGATGTTTTGGTTTCCAGTGGATTACAAGATCTGAGGCAGCATGGATACCCCAGAGGCAGGTCTTGTCAGACAAATCTGATTGATTTCTTTGACTGGGTTACAAGGGAATTGGACCGAGGGAGAGCCCTAGATGTGGTGTATTTAGATTTCAGTAAAGCCTTTGACACCATTCCTCACAGGTGACTTATAAACAAACTGAGCACCCTAGGGATGGACCCTAAAGTTACTGCTTGGGTTGGAAATTGGTTGAGTGGGATTGACAAAGGGTACAGGTGGAGCTCACTCTGAGGAGAAGGAGGTTACCAGTGGTGTGCCCCAGGGATCTGTTCTTGGTCCGATTCTTTTTAACATCTTTGTTAGTGATATAGCAGAAGGGCTGTCAGGTAAGGTTTGCCTCTTTGCAGATGATACCAAAATCTGCAATAGAGTAGACACCCAGGAAGGTGTAGATAACATGAGGAGGGATCTAGCTAAGCTTGAAGAATGGTCTAGAATTTGGCAGCTGAGATTTAATGTTAGAAAATGCAAGGTCATGCATTTGGGCTGCAGCAATCCAAGGGAGCGATATAGTATAGGTGGGTGAAGTACTTTTGTCCACTAAAGAAGAGTGGGACCTACGCATGATTGTGCTTGATGATCTTAAAGTAGTTAAACAGGTAGAAAAGGAGACAGCAAAAGCTAGAAGGATGCTTGGGTGTATAGGGAGCGGAATGTCCAGCAGAAGAAAGGAGGTGATAATGCCTCTCTATAAGTCTTTGGTGCGACCTCATTTGGACTATGGTGTGCAATTCTGGAGGCCACACCTTTAAAAGGATATAAACAGGCTGGAGTCGGTACAGAGGGTGGCTACTAAACTGATTATTTATTTATTTATTTATTTTTATTTATTAACAATTCTTATATACCGCACTATTAGACATCAGCGCGGTTTACATTGAACAGAAAACATCCGACAGTTTACATATGTCTGGTCATTACATTTAACAGGAAGTATAACTTGGAGAAATAGGGTAACTAAATACAATGGTGGTTTATCTGATAAGGGATATCATGGTTAACTATATACATAGGTGGTACAGCAGTACATGGAACTGCTTGTTATTTACATTGTGAAGTTGGCCTGTTGCGAGGGTCTGCCTGTTTGACCACTTCTGCTATTCGCCTGGTGGTTAAGTTCGGAGCTGTCATTGAGATATTTAAGGAAGAGGAAATGTTTTAGTGCCTTTCTGAACTGACTCAAATTGGGTATTGCTCTGATTTGTGCTGGTAAGGTGTTCCATAAAGTTGGGGCGCAGAGTCGGAAGGCTCTGTTAGCTGTTGATCTGGTGCATCTTGTGGTTTCATTTGGGATAACTAGCATGTTCAATTCTGCTGTTCTTCGTGGCCTGTTTGGTGCAAGTGGTTGTATGAGGTTGGAGAGAGAGGAAGAGGTGAGCCCTTTAGCCGCTTTGAATGTTAGCAGTAAGGTCTTGAAACTGATCCTTGCTTGAATGGGGAGCCAGTGTAGCTGTTTTAGAAGGGGTGTCACGTGGTCCCTCCTGGATGACCCGAGGAGTACACGCGCTGCACTGTTCATGGCCAGCTGCAGGGGGTTCAGGGTGGACCGGGGGAGTCCTTGTAGTATGGAGTTTGAGAAGTCGAAGTGGGGAAGTATAAGGGCTTGATAAATGGTACGGAAATCATCCGGTTCAAGTAGCGTGCGTAGGTGTCTGAGGGATCTGATTTTAAAGTAGATTGCCTTGACTGTATTGGCTATATGGTTCTTCATGTCAAGGTTTTGGTCTAGCGTTACTCCAAGGTAACGTATTGCAGGTTTCACTTGGAGTTGGGCATCATTTAGGTTAATACAACTAGGAGGGGTGAAGTTGGTGTTCCTCGAGACGAAAAGGACTTCCGTCTTTTTGTGTTGTATTCTCAGGTTTTGTGATAGGAGCCATTCTGATATGGTGTCGAAGCAGTTAGTCAGAGGGGTGAGGTCTAGGCAATCCAATGATATTGGCATATATAATAGCACATCGTCTGCATATATCATGTAACTGACATTGAAGGATCTGATGATGTCGCAGATGGGTTGAATGTATATATTAAACATCAATGCGGATAGGGAGGATCCTTGGGGTACACCTTGACTTTGTTGGAATGGTTCAGATGTCGCCCCGTCGACTCGGACATGCTGCCATCTACCGGAAGGGTAAGATTTGCACCATTCGAGTGCTGTTCCGCAGATGCCTTTTTCCCTTAGCCGGCAGATGAGAATTTCGTGGCATACCGAGTCAAAAGCTGCTGCTATGTCTAGAAAGACAAGAGCGAAACCCTGGCGTATGTTATCCACACCTGAGATTATGTTGTTGAAGAGGGTTGTGAGTAGTGTTTCCACTCCATGTGATTCTCTGAATCCATGTTGGGCCGGATCCAGTGGGGCTGAGGTGTCTATATGATCCTGTAATTGCCTGTGCACTATTTTCTCGATGATTTTTGCTAGCATAGGTATGCTAGATATGGGCCTGTAAGATTCCACCTTTTGAGGATCAAGTTTGGTATTCTTTAACAGAGGTCTTACAGAGGTCTGCTTGAGAATAGGTGGGAAAGAGCCAGTTGTAAAGGATTGGTTTAAGATTCTGGCTATAATTGAGGATATGTCACATCGCAGGTCCTTTATCCAATGTGCAGGGCAAGGATCTGTGTGCGCAGTAGTTGTGTTTAGAGCTAGGATGGTATCTTCAATCGTTTTCTTCGAGGGAGTGGAGAAGGATGTCAGTGATACTGGGTAGTCTTGTTCATCAGGAGGGTCCGGTATTAATATTTTGTTGGTCTTGCACATTTTAGATTGCATGTAAATTGCATATTCCTGTGGGTGGATACTGCTGTGGTGCTCAGGGGTTGGTTCTTTGGCAAGCGTTTTAACTAGGTTAAACAAGTCATGAGGTTTATTCAATGACCGTTTCAGGGTGTCTGTGTGGTGTTGTCTGATTTTGTCTGTGATGGCTTTACGATGCTCCGCCAGGTGTTGGATGTAGGCTGATCGGTCACTGCTGGTGCGCGACTTTCTCCAGCGTTTTTCTAGCCTTCTTAAAATTGTTAGTGAGGTTTTTAAATCGGCTGTGAACCATGGGGCTGTTGATCTCTTCTTTGGGTTCTTGTTTGTTGGAGGGCGGATAGCGATTGTGCTGAGTTTTCTGTTCCAGGAGGAAATCAACTCTTCTAGGCTTAATGAGGTGTCATCAAAGAGTGTACACATTTCAGCGAGGATGCGTTCTCTGTTAAATGGGTGGAAACTTCTGGCAGCTGAGTTAGCAGACCTGCTTTTATCCATTTTTGTCTTATGTGAACAGTTAATGGTAGGCATCTGAAAGGTGATGAGTTTGTGGTCAGTCCATGGGACTGCAGTTATCGATAGCACGATGTTTTGTGGTTGATCCAGAATTAGCTGCGGGGCGAATATGAGATCAAGGATGTTGCCTTTCTCGTGAGTAGGTTCTTGCACCATTTGCGTGTATCCTAGGATATCTAGGGCTTCTAGGAATGCTGTTGCTTGAGTGTCCTGTAATGATGGTAGGTTGATATCCCCTACGATCCAATTAGGTTTATTTGGACCCTGGGTGAAGGATGCCAGATTTATTATGGTTGCTAGGTCATCTGGATCTGCTGACGGTGATCTATAGACCAGGTTTATGGAGCATATGTTGTTTGAAATTGATACCGTTTCTAGATGGTTGTTACTGTTGGATTCATCCATTTTAAACTGAAGGTCAGCTCTGGTGATGATGAGTACTTCTCCACCTTTTTTGTTTTGTCTGTGTCTGGTGAAGGCTGTAAAGTTAGGTGGGAGAAGCTGGTTGAGGATGATATTGTCTTCTGCTGAGAGCCATGTTTCGGTGACCATGAGAATGTCTAGTTTGTTGGATATTATTATGTCCGTGATCACTGGCCACTTGTTTCGAAGTGAGCGGGCATTTATAAGTGCACACTTCAGGCTACTAGGGTAGAAATTTTTAGTTTGTCTGGTTTTCGTGTTGTGTTGTAGTGGGACATGTAATAGGAGGTTGCGGTGCGGGAGGTTAGCCCCACGTGAGTTGTAATAGGGGTCTCCTGACCATTTTCTCTCACTAGATGGTACAATAGGAATGTGATTTTGTGAAGTGGTGAGGGCTAGTAGATTGGATGGTAGGGTTATAATAAGTAGGAAAAGGCACATTAACCTGATGATCATGTCTTCCATTTTCTCTCTGTGAGGTAGGAGGCTTTTTCGGGAGGCGAATCGAGGGGGTTCTTGGCAAGCTAGAGCTGACTGGATCTTAGCTAGTATATTGTGCAACAGGCAAACAGTCTCAGTGTGTCATACAATAACTTTGCTGGAACATTCATCTCTTAGGTATGAATTAAATATATACCTACACAGAATAAAGCTTCACAGGAAAAGAAAAGCAGATACGACTTCTCTGGCTGGTCTATTCTGGTACAACTATCAGTATTAAATTATTTTACATGTCATTAGATTAAGTTACATTACATAGTATGTCAGAGAGGGAAACTTTCCTGACCCATTTGATTTAGTGGTCTTCATTATAAAGCATATGAAGACAGACTTAAGGATCTTAATATGAACACCTTAGAGGAAAGGCAGGATAGAGGTGATATGATTGAGATGTTTAAATACCTCCGTGGCATAAATGCACAGGAGGAGAATCTCTTTCAATTGAAAGCAAGCTCTGCTATGAGGGGACATAGGATGAGGGTGAAAGGGGGATAGATTCATGAGTGATATGCGGAAATATCTCTTTATGGAAAGAGTGGTGGATCCGTGGTATAATCTTCTAGTAGAGGTGGTAGAGATGAGGACAGTATCTGAATTAAAAAAAGCATGGGACAAACACAGATGATCTCTAAAGGAAAAAAGGGGACTGTTGTGGTTGATATGAAAGGACAGACTAGATAGGCCTTGTGGTCCTTTTCTGTCGTCATTTTTCTATTTTTCTATTTTTATTAGGTCTTGAAGAGATTCAGCTGATTCATTCTGGAGTATTTTGAATATGTTGAAAATGGCTTTGTATTTTGCATGACTCCTGATTGGGAGCCAGTGAAGTTGTGCAGGGATTGGTGTTATGTGTTTGCATTTGTTTGTTCCTGTGAGAATACGAGCAGCAGTGTTTTGTGCCATCTGAAGACGATGGCTTGTTGTTGCAGGAAGGCCTTGGTAGACTGAGTTACAAAAGTCCAGTATTGGTGTGATGACGATGGCCTGCAGAACTGTTCTATATAACTTGATATCAGGCAGTGCCATCTCCCCTCATCCCCATTTTCTAGCCAACGTGCCTAAAGTTAGTCTTGATCGCCATCCTTGCAAAAGAAAGAAGAGCAAATCTCTTTCCACCCTTCATGTACCGTTAACAGGATGGGTAGCATGTGAAAGTAAAGCCACTTTGGAAGTAAAATCATTTCATCTAAATCAATCTTACCCATCAAAGAGACTGTCATTTACTGCCACATTAATATAGTCTGTTGAAAGTCCCTTAGTAAAGGATGGATATGAGGGGGGGGGGGATGCAGATAAGTCTTTGGCCTTGTAACGAAACAGAAATCTATGGGCACCCTTCAGTTCTGGTGGTCTGAATGATCTCTCTGCAATTTCATTTTATTAAATGAAGATATGCAGACAAACTGAAACCTCCTTAGTACCCGATCTACCATTCGGGCCACCGGAACTGTAGTGTGTCCATAAATTTCTGTTTCGTTACAAGGCAACGACTTATCAGCCCCCCTCATATTAACTTTGTAAAGTTTTATAGGATCCTGTGGTATACACATCCGCATGTAACAAATGGGACCCACTGCCCAATGTAATAGGAAAGGCCCTTTCCAGGATTCTATAGTAATTTCCAAAGGAGCCAGTGCCTCTGACTTATCATAATTTAATTTCAATCCAGAAAAACTATTTGTTTAATTGTTTGTTTGTCTTGGTTGGAGTGAAGTTAAATGAATAGGGAGATAGGGATAAGATTGGAGGAGTAATGATTCAATGTGCACAGATAGGTCGAGTTTCCTTTGAGGGTCAGGACTGGAGGGTAATATCCACAGAGACGAGGTACAGGATAATGTAAAGAAGAGAGGCAGAGGCGCGATGTTCTTGGAGATGGTTGGATGAGAGTTAGAAATCTTTGTAGCTTAAAAGCAGTAGTCAGGGCAAATGATAGAATGTTTGGTGAGGTGAAAAATTTGGTGAATTGCAGCAGATGCTAATCCCCAAAATTAGATTGTTGAGGAGTAGCTTCAGGAAAAGAAGATGCTGTGGAGCGATAGGAATGGAGAGGAAAACAAAAATGTATGGACGTGATCTAATACTATAGATTGTGTATCCTAGACAGCTGGAGAAAATCCAAGTGGGCGTGATGATCTCTAGAGTTCAGACAGACAAAGGAAAAAGATATTCAGACAAACCAAAACCTCCTTAGTACCTGATCTATCATAAAGGGTGGCAACATCTTAAGCCCAAGGTAGATTGTGGTGAATTTTGGAGTCAACCACCAAAGAAGCTGGGAGAGGGAAGCAGATGAACTGCACCCTGCCTAGTTTTATTTCAAACTGCAAGACTGAAATGGAAAAGATGACCTCATAGGAAGAGGAGTAGACTAAAGTTCCTTTAACAGCAGATGCTACTGAAATGATTTGATATCTGATAAGAAAGTTTTGCCTGAAAAAATATTTTCCCCTTGCTTGTTTGCAGCTTGTCGTGTTGTTAGGGCTTGTGTGCATCAGTGATGTTGAGAGCTATGCCATTAATAAACTACTAAAATATCCAAGAGTAGTGGCCTTCAGAGGTTTTCTCCAACAGCAGTTTCCTGGGAACAGATTTCCATCAGCTAAGTACTTTTAAAGATTTATTCTTACACATCTACATGTTTTTTCCTGTGAGTCATTTATTGCCTCTCGGGTTTATTGGTAGGGCTTATTCCCTTTTAAAATAGAACAAAAGGAGTATCGTGCTACAAGAAGGGGTTCCTTCAAGGCACAAACTCCGACAAAAATTTGTTTTGTTATATTTATTTATTTGTTAGTTAAGGGCAGAAGTTTATCATTTTTATTAATAAACTACTGGCAAACTCTCAACAGGAAGCAGCAGCAGCAGCATGGGACAGTGTTGGCAGCAGAGGATCACATTTCTGTGACAACAGCAGCAACACTGGCACAGCCAGTCAATCAGCATGATGGCGTTGGGTCCTTACCCCCCAACCCCTCCCCTTCTTCCCTCTTCCCCTACCTATTGCGATGCCCTTGCTTGGGCCCGAGGGCTTACAAGCATAGAGCAGCCTTATAGTGTCCTTTTAAATAAAGCTTCCCTTGTTTGTCACCAGAGGGATTCTGGGACTTGTAGTTGGCTTACTTATATAAGGACAAATGTAGTTGTGAGACCGGTGGTTTAAGGCAGCAAGAAAATTTATTTTTTTGTGGGATTCCAAGGCATTAAAGCTCAAAACGCAAAAGCAAGAGGATGCTACATAAGAGTAAATCAGGTTAACAGAGGAAAATGTAACAAAAAGGCCTTCTATCACTGGGCAGCAGCTTTCTTCCCAATAAACTTTCACAGAGCACAGCTTCTGGTGGTCATTCAACATAACAGGTAAACTTTTAACAGCTTCTGTTTTCTTTTCCCAAACCAAACTTTTACTACAGACAGCTTCTTGGCTTCAGAAGCTCACATACTTAGTAGAACACATTCTTGTTTTTTTCCAACTCTTTGCAGTCATAAAAAAATTAGTTGCTATATTGTTTCACAGTCTTTCAAGCCTGTTCAACAATGCTCAGTTCTCCTTTAGACAAAAAGAACAATCCATTGGTGACAATTCTGACTCAGATTCTGGCATACAAGAATCCACCTGCATCTCTTCTATGGACACCGGGTACTTCTTACTTCCACCAGTTTTATAAACTTGCCCAGACTTCCTGTCTTCTAAAAACTCTTGGAACTGCTTCAACAGCAAATCACCCTGAGAAGGCACACTTGTATTGGGAGGGTAAAGCTTCCTCTCTGCAAACAGTTTTCTTAATGCTTCTAGTGTTAAAAGCTCAGTTTCTCTGCTCTTATCTGGGTTTCGGTCCTCTTCATACATACAACTATCCACCCACCTCTTAGCAGACGTTAGGCCTGGGTCCTGGACACTGGCGGAAGCAAACTGTTTCTCTGCAAGCTGTTCAGGTTTACACGTACTGGCTTTACCTTGGGGCGGGTCTCTCAGACAGCTACTGATTCCTTTCCTCCTGATATCTTTCAGGCTATGGAACTCAGCCTTCTGGTGCCTTTTTCCACTCCTTCCCAGATAGTCACTCTCTTGAAAGTTTCCTTGGAACCTTTCCCCCTTTCCAGGATCTCTCAAAGTTTCTCCTTCTTGTGCCTCTGCTGCTCTGTCTGCTCTGGCTGCAGATCTGTTCCTTTCCAGCTTCCCCTGGACGTGCTGGTTTTGCTTTCGCTGCTGCGTCTCCTGTGTGTGTGTCTCCTGTGTCTCCCGTGTCTGCTCTGAGTGTGTTTTTAAAAACCGTTTGCTACCGGGCACTCCCTTGCCTTTGCACAGGTGTGACCAATCACTGAGCAAGCTTGGCTCCCCGTCTGAACTAGGGCGTGGCCTGGCCTTAGCAAAGAGCTGAGTTTCTTTCTTGCCTGCCTTGCAAGCACTGTGCACAACTGAACTGTCACTTGTTTTAAAGGGAAAAACAGGGTTTTCTTCCACTTCCATCTCTTCCTGGGAGCTCTCCTCACCACACTATATTACCAGGAGACGTCAATTCTTTCAACAAAGTATTTGTTTATTTTGACAACATTGGAAATAACAGAACAACTACTGTTGGCCACAGTATGCCATACATATTCATATAATTCACTTCCACAATTATCCAAAATTCTTTAACTCTCCCCCATGAGAGACACAGCCAGATCTTATCACACAGGCCCGGCAAACTGGGAAGGGGGGGGGGGAATCGCCATCAAAGCCTTTTCCCCATTTGCCCATAGTCCTCAACTTCCTCCCCCCTCCTCCTCCCACGCCGTCAAAGCACCACCAGGAGGAGGGAAGGGGCCCTCTCCACGGTGTTCCTGCTGCCCCCATTGTCAACCATCCTGGGGGCAGGTCGAAGTTTTTCTCCATCACCTCTCCCCCTTTTACCCCGTGCCTGGGCTGGATCCTCTTTCCTCGGGGCTTTTCAGTCTCTCTCTTAGGGGTATCCCCCTGCCACTGCCATGCTGTGACTAATTTTCCTGTCCCTGCTACCTGGGCGGGTCAGGAGGGTGCCCCTCGTAGGCCGATCCTCGGGGGAACAACGGGGGGAAGAGGACAGGCTGCGGCCCCGTCTGCCACTTTTATGTCCGGCCGCGGTCCAGCCCCCCAAGCCCCCCCGCCCTGCCAAGGTTAACCCTTGGCCTGCTGCTGCCCCTCTGTGCACGGCTGCGCTTATTCGCGGCCGAGCCTCAGCGGGCAATCAGCATGACGGCCTTAGGTCCTTACCCCCCCACCACCCCTTCTTCCCTCTTCCCCTACCTATATTACCAGAAGACGTCAGTTCTTTCAACAAAGTATTTGTTTATTTTGACAACATTGGAAATAACAGAACAACTACTGTTGGCCACAGCATGCCATACATTTTCAGATAATTCACTTCCACAATTATCCAAAATTCTTTAACTCTCCCCCATGAGAGACACAGCCAGGTCTTATCACACAGGCCCGGCAAACTGGGGGTGGGGGGAGGGGGAAATCACCATCAAAGCCTTTTCCCCATTTGCCCGTAGTCCTCAACTTCCTCCCCCCTTCCTTCCACGCCGTCAAAGCGCCACCAGGAGGAGGGAAGGAGCCCTCTCCATGGTGTTCCTGCTGCCCCCATTGTCAACCATTCTGGGGGCAGGTTGATGTTTTTCCATCACCTCTCCCCCTTTTACCCTGTGCCTGGGCTGTGTCCTCTTTCCTCGGGACTTCGCGGTCTCTCTCTTAGGAGTATCCCCCTGCCAACCCCCACGGCCGCGAATCCTCGCTTGCCAGGGGGCCCCACCCCCTATTACTTCGCAGCTGTGGCCAACACCTGCTTCTGCCATAATTGCTCCACCATGTCCTGTATGGCGCAGAGAAACACATTCATACCAATGTCTGACAAGTGTATCCCATCCGCGTGATACAGGCCCGGGCAGCTTTCCTTGATAAGGTCGTGGCTGATGCTGTACCCCCCGATTGCCTCCATGAAACAGGCCATCTGTTCATTTTTCATCTCGTCCTTTCGAGCGCCCTATGTGACCTCTCACCTCTCCAAACGCGGCGTGGTATGATGTGTGACAATGCTAGCCTTGTCTCTGGGAAATCTTTTGCCAATGTAATCATGTCCTTTTGCATTTTTTTTGTTAGCTCCACGCTGCGTGTGCTCGCTAGGTCGTTGCCCCCTAAGTGGACCACTATGGTCCAAGGGCTCCCCCCTGCTCTCTTCTTTTGCAGGAGTGATGGCAACAGCTGGTCCCACATTATACCTCACCATCGCATCCATACCACTAACACTTCTGTGCTTGACAGTCCAAAATTGAGCCGTTGCGGTCGTGTCTGTGTCCTCCTTTGCACCCAGTGAACAAAGGAATAGCCGCATATCCACGCTTCCCGAGGCCGCAGGGGGGAACTCGTACCTGTGTTGGATCATGGATAAGAAAAACTGTTATTGCATCAGTAGCAGCGCGGGCATCGCCTCTCCCTTTTTTTTTTTTTTGGATAACCTTATCCCCTCAACATCGCAAAACCAAAACACTGCAGTCAGACAACAATGGAAAACATAGTAAACCAAGACAGAGAGATAAGAAAACACAAAGATGCATAACCCCAACTTAAAACGGGCGTACATACAGTTTATACCTGTCTGAACGCCATCTGCTTATATTCATAATCTGTTCCTTTGACATCCCACTGTCGGCTGCCGTTGAAGCAGCCCCAATGCGGAAGGAGTGAGTGCCGTAAAAAGGCCCCTCCCAACCTGCCCGCTCTATAACTAGCCTTAGCACCTTGGCAAATTGGAAGCGTGACAGGGGGGCACCGTTCTCTTGCACAAACCAATGCCCCCCTCCGGGAGGGCATAGTCGCTGGTATTGAATAAAATTTCTGACTGGGCACGAAGGGTCGTCTGGCAAAGGGGACAACACCACTCGGGCACCTTTCCCCTCCATGTTTGTTTTTGATCTGCGCAGGCATATTACAAGAGCTCCTTCCTGCAAACCTACATCCTTTCTTCCAATGCCTGCCATTGATGTTTTGCACTCTGAAGGGGCCAATAGCTCCCCAATCCTAAATGCTCCGAAGAACGCCTAAGAAAAGGCACAGCTGAACAGCCTGGCCTCGTAGGCATTGTAACAGACCTGTCCCGCTATTAACAGCATTTTTTGCAGCATCTGGTGAGTGATCGGGCATCGCTGGTCTCTAATACGGCAGTGCCTTGTAGACCAGCCCTTCATGACTCGCCTGATGACGAAGTCCGTCCTAGGGCTCCTCTCCCCCATCGCCCTGGCAAAGAATGCTATCACTGCTAAGCGAGCTTGCACTGATGCTTTCGTAGCCCCGTGACCTTTGCAGTGTAGGATCCATCCCAAGATTGCTCCCGTCCTGAGCCTGTCTGCCTCCCGAAACCCACTGTCTCTGCAGTATTCTTGGAACTGTCCCCATGCTGCCGAGTACTTGCGTCTTGTCTGCTCGGCTAAGGAACCCAACAGAAGTTACCATACCTCAGTGGACCAAACTCCCATTCCTGCTCTGGTACAGCTGTCTTGATCTCGTATGCTTTGGGGGCGAGTGCCCGAAAGAGCATGATCTTGGAATGAGAAAAAGCATCCGCAATGTTATTATGGAAACCTGGTATGTGCTCAGCTCTAACATTTACGTTGTGCTTAAGGCATTGCAACACAATTCTCCTTAACAATGCCACTACTCCTTGCGTCTTGGCGCGCATTCGATTCACTGCCAAATTATCAGTGTGGAAGGTGATTGCCTTATTGGCGAATCGCGGGGCCCATATGCACAGGGCCACCATTTAGGGAAAGAGTTCTAGGAACGTGATGTCTTTGGTAGCTCCACTGGAGTGATGTCTTTGGTAGCTCCAGTGGGAAGGCCATTGCTCAGAACACCATGCCCCTTTGAAATATATGCAGGTTTCCATCAGCTAAGTACTTTTAAAGATTTATTCTTACACATCTACATGGTTTTTCCTGTGAGTCATTTATTGCCTCTCGGGTTTATTGGTAGGGTTTATTGCCTTTTAAAATAGAACAAAAAGAGTATCGTGCTACGAGAAGGGGTTCCTTCAAGGCACAAACTCCGACAAAAATTTGTTTTGTTATATTTATTTATTTGTTAGTTAAGGGCAGAGGTTTATCATTTTTATTAATAAATTACTGGCAAACTCCCAATAGGAAGCAGCAGCAGCAGCATGGGACAGTGTTGGCAGCAGAGGATCACATTTCTGTGACAAGAGCAGCAACACTGGCATTACGTGAAAGGAGAAATCTTTCTCCTTTCAGATAATGCCTGAAGTACCAAGAAAATGTGGCAGAAAGATATGGAAATATTTCCCATTGTACTGGGAGCCACAGGCTTGATAAAGAAGAATTTCCAAGCACATCTTGACAAACTACCCATACCTGTTACATCTTATGAACTCCAGCAGGAGGCTCTCTTTGGCATGATGCAAGTATTATGCTGGGCATTAGCAGCAAACTTGAGAGATTATACTCCACATACCCTGGCAAATACCCTGGCTTAGAAGTGAGGTTCACGACTGCCATAGTATGCGCAAAACTAATCCATTTGGAGAAACTATCCCAAGAAAAGGTCTAGCAATCTGCTTCTGTATCTTGCCACGAAATCTCAATGGATAGTTGCAGCAAAATATATTGTGATATAATGCTGGAAGATGAGCCCCTAAGGTTGAAAGGCACTCAATGAAGACTCTGTGGAGAAAAGCCAGCATTTATGATGCAGTTGGAACAAAACCTTTAGGATGTTCGATTGGTGATATTGCTGCACTTGAAATGAGAGTCAGAAGCTGCAAAGATGTCTTATATATTGGGACATAGAACGTACAAAGCATGATCAGCAAGGAAAGATGGAGGTGAACAAGAATGAAATAGATATGTGAAACTCAATCTGTTGGGCATTAGCGAACTGAAATGGACTGCATCGGGTAGTTTAAATCTGATGCTCACATGGTACGCTACACTAGAAATGAAAGACAAAGAAGAAATGGTGTTGCATTTATAATTAAGAAAAAACTTGCAAGAACTGTGATGAAAAACAATGCAGTCAGTGAACACTTAATTTCTATTCATCTATGAATGGGGTTTACAATCCAGTCCTCAGGACACACCTAGCCAGTCAGGTTTTCAGGATAACCACAATTAATATGCATAAGAGAGTTTGAATACAATGGAGCCAGAGCATTCAAATCTCTCTCATGCATATTTATTGTGGATATCCTGAAATCCTGACTAGCTAAGTGTGTCCCAAGGACTGAGTAGAGAATCTCTGGTCTTTGAGAAATACCCATCAGCACAATCATTATTCAGATATATGCACCAAGAACGGATGTAGAAGAAGACAAGGTTGATCGGTTTTATGGACAAGTACAAACTGAAATCGACAGAACATGCAAACAAGATATACTAGTAGTTATGATAGATGGGGATGTAAATATTGGGAACAAAGAATGGGAAAAAGTGGTTGGAAAATATGGGTTGGGCAACAGAAACAAAGCTGCAAAAACCCTTCAAAACTACCGATCCATTCATCTCACTTTCCAGCACCTCAAGCGACAACTGCAACCATGGACTTGCCCAATGGATAGTACAAAAATAAGTTGATTAGCATACAAACTTGAGCTAAAGCTGAAAAAGAGCATGAATGTAGCAAAGTACAATCTTCAAAATACGCCACTGGAATTTAAAGATTGCCTGTGAAATCAATTCACCAAAGAAAATCGATGCCTTCAAATTATGGTGCTGGTGAAGAATACTGCATATACCATGAACTGCTCAGAAAAAGAAATCAATTGGTATTGGTAGATAACAAGCACAAACTTTCTTTGGAGGCTGAAATGGCAAGTCTTTGACTTTCATTTTATGGACACATCATGCAAAGAGAAAGATCATTAGAGAAAAATATCTTATTTGACAAGTTAGAAGGTTGATGTAAAAGAGGAAGGCCAGAAGTCAGTTTAATCAATACAGTAACAGTAGATATGGATGCCACGCTATCAATAATTAGCTGTTTGACTGAAGATTGAACACAGTTTAAAATAACTATCTGCAGGGTTACCATGACATCCAAAATTCCCTCTGAGTGCAAGCTTAAGTCCCATTTCTATAATCTCACTTTAAGAAAAGGAAGAAAGCGAGAAGTCTCTACAAAAGGTGAAAAAGCAAAAACGGCCAAAATGGATGTCGGAAGAAACTCTGAAAATTGCCCAGAAACGCAGAGAAGCTAAAGCCAAAGGAGAAAGAAAGACAATCGCAGAACTCAACAGAGATTTCCAACGTGCAGCAAGACAGGACAAGGAAAAGTACTACAATGACACTTGCAAGGAAATAGAAGCAGAAACTATTAGAGGAAGGACAAGATCGGCTTTCCTAAAGCTGCGAGAGTTAAAGAAAAAGTTCCAGCCTCGAATTGGAATGTTACAAGATGCTCAAGGTTCTATGTTGAATGATGCTGAGAAGATCAAGAAAAGGTGGAAGGAATATACAGCGTTTTTATATGATAAAGATCAAGTGGACCAACAGCCGTTTCAACCTATACCTTATGATCAGGAACCATTGGTGATGAAAGAAGAAGTTGAAGCAGCATTGAAAGCCTTATCAAAGAACAAAGCACCAGGCATTGATAGCATTCCCATAGAAGTATTGCAGCAATCTGATGCAGCTGTTACCGTACTTACAAGGCTCTGCCAAGAAATATGGAAGACAACATCATGGCCAACTGACTGGAAAAGATCTGTGTTTATACCAATACTAAAGAAAGGTGATCCAACTGACTGTGGAAATTATCGCACAATCGCTCTGATCCCACATGCCAGCAAGATTCTACTGAAGATTATTCAAAAGAGACTACAGCCATACCTAGAACAAGAACTACCTGAAGTGCAAGCAGGGTTCAGGAAAGGGCGAGGAACGAGAGACATCATTGCGGATGTGAGATGGATCCTTGAAAAGACTAAAGAATACCAAAAGGATATCTATTTGTGCTTTATCGACTATAGCAAGGCTTTTGACTGTGTAAACCATGAGAAACTCTGGGCCACATTAAGAAGCATGGGTATACCAGAACACCTGATCGTTCTCTTGCGTAATCTGTACATTGATCAAGAAGCAACAGTTCGAACGGAACAAGGAGAAACAGAATGGTTTAAAATAAGCAAAGGTGTAAGACAAGGCTGCATACTTTCCCCCTACCTGTTTAATTTATATGCAGAACAAATCATCAGAGAAGCAGGACTGTATGAAGACAACAGAGGTGTGAAGATTGGTGGAAGACTCATCAACAACCTTCGCTATGCTGATGATACCACATTACTGGCTGAAAGTGAAGATGATCTGAAACATTTGCTTCTCACAATCAAAGAACATAGTCTCAAAATGGGCCTGCACCTTAATGTAAAGAAGACAAAGATCATGACAACTGGCATAATCAACAGGTTCATCGTTGAAGGAGAAGAAATTGAAATCGTGAACAACTTTAACCTACTTGGATCAACTATCAATAAAGAAGCAACAAGCAGTCAAGAAATCAGACGACGCATTGCTCTTGGCAGAATGGCTATGAAAGACCTAGATAAGATTCTCAAGAGCAGAGATGTCTCTCTCCATACAAAGATTCGACTTGTTCAAGCCATGGTATTTTCAATAACATCATATGGATGTGAAAGCTGGACAGTGAAAAAGACAGACAGGAAGAAAATTGATGCCTTTGAATTATGGTGCTGGCGGCGAATACTGTGTATACCATGGACTGCCCGAAGAACAAACCAGTCGGTACTAGAAGAGATCAAACCTAAGCTTTCTTTAGAAGCTCAGATGACAAGACTTCGACTTTCATACTTCGGACACATCATGCGAAGAGAGAGAGATCATTAGAGAAAGACATCATGCTTGGCAAGATAGAAGGTCAACGCAAAAGAGGAAGGCCAGCAATGAGATGGATTGCTACAATAACAGCAGCTACGGGTACCAGTCTGTCAACAATGAGCCGCCTGACTGAAGACCGAACACAATTTAGGATAGCTATCCAGAGGGTCGCCATGAGTCGACTCCGACTCGACGGCACTTAACAACAACAACAACATCTGCAGGGTTACCATGACATCCAAAATTCCCTCTGAGTGCAAGCTTAAGTCCCATTTCTATAATCTCACTTTAAGAAAACTACAGCAATCTGAATCAAGTCTTTCCATGAACCTTGCATTGATGTCTTTCATACAGATGCTAGTGCCTGGATATTAATGACATAATACATAAATAAAAGATAAGCACCATTTATTATGATGATGCTTCCTTGCACTTAATCTCACACCAGCTATTCATCTCCTCACACTTTAGATCATGTGGGTAACAACAGAAACAGCAGCAGGACAAAATTCGAACAAGGCACTCATCAAGTTTACATGTACAGTATACTGTATGGCAAAATGATTCTACAGGGATCTAGGAACCTTTATCCACATAATACTGTAGAGCTGTTGCTGCTGTTACTTGAATGAACTGGAGTAGATTTTCCATTCTTGTTTGGGGTGGGGGCAGTGGAGAAATGACAGATTAAAGAATTTGTGACAGCGTTGGCCTCCATGTTGCAGTTTTATATGGGAGACAATGCGTTTCGACAATACGTAGTTATACATTTTAAAAATTTTGTTTGTTTTTTTGAGAGACAGTTTGATGTAGTCAAACAGATTTTTTTCAGCTAAAACATTTGTTCCAGTTTGCTTGTCTAGAAAGGCTACATTTCCATTTTGTTCAACCTGCCCCTTTATTATCTGTTTTCCTAGTTCTTTTTTATCCATTCCAACCTTCATCTCAGCATTGCTGATCTTGTGTCATTGCGATTCAGAGCAAGCAATATACTGCAACTGTCATTCCCTGTACCATTTGTCATTCTAAGTGTTTTCAAGAAGAGAAATTTATAACTGTCTTATTCTATTGCTGTGTTCAATTTTTACCAGAAATTCAGTTTTTAAGAGGAAAGGACAATGATCTCAGAGTCTAAGTAAGTCTTCATCTCTCTTAGAATAGTTTATTAAATATTTACTCCTGATTTAGTTGATTTGTTTGTCATTCAACAAAAATCAGGATATTTCTCTTAAGAATAAATATGTATCATTTTCTATTTACTGTGATTTTGCCACCCTGAGAGCACTTGATCTTTTCTGATCTTGGAAGTTCAGCAGGGTTGGGCCTGGTTAGTACTTGGATGGGAAATCACCTTGGAATACCAGGTGTTGTAGGCTTAATTCACAGAAGAAAAGATTGGCAATCTATGTCTAGTCAAATCTTGCCAAGAAAAACTAGGGGATAGTCACAACATGAATAACTTATTCATAGGGTTGCCAGGAGTTAACGGTACTTAACAATAACAGTTTTCTGTTTAGATTATACTTAGTCCTGGAAATGAGTAAAAAAAATCATTTGCACACATTTTACTTGTTATTTACAGCCAAATGTTATTTGCTGACCTTGAGAAATAGGAAAAATCAAATACAATGTTATCACAAACAAAGTTCTGAGGTCTTACCTATCTTTGGAAAGTGTCATAAACGTCTTTTCCACAACTGTTTAAAGCATCATGACTTGGAATACAGAAATGTATGTTAACAACTTCAGTGCAATTAATTTTTTTTTAATTTTATATTTATAAATTTTACATATCAATCCAGACAATAAAAACTGAATTTGAATCAGAAATACCAATAAAGAAAAATCAATTTAGAAAAACCAATATGGTCTTCTATCAGACAAACAAACATACCACTGGCATAGACCACAATATGTTACCCCACAATATGATCCAAGAAAAAAGAAATTAAACATATCCATGTTACTGAAGTGCAATTAATTTTTATGACCATTATTATCCCTTTACAAATATGCAGTTATCCTGACATCATCGTTATCTGAAACTAGGCAAAGGAAGCCATCTGTACTTGGTTCGTACCATGATATCCTTTAAAACTAAACCGAAATTTTGAAAACAAGGCTTATTTTACTCAGTACATTGCTAGGGATGTGCATTTGTTTTTTGACAGATGGTAAACCACAACAAATGAGAGCTTTACTGTTTTTTATAATTTTAAATGAGCTGAACGGTAAGACTTAAGGTACATTTTCATTTGTTCGATGTTTTTGGTAGCAAACCATTGGGAGGGAAGACAAATTGGAGCCACTTTGGGAGGAGAAGAAGGCGCGAGTTCCATGCACTAAACCAATCATGTTGAAACTTTATGACAAGCAATGAAACAAGCCTATATTTGCCACCCTTCCTCAAAATCCCATTGCTGATGATTTGTTTAATTCTTTAGAGTTTTTATATACTACCTTTCTACATTTCAAGGCAGTTTACATAGAACTCAACATAACAGTGTAGTTACAACTGTTGTACATAGAACAATAATTTGTAGTAGAAAACTTATCTATAGTTAACAAGTAACGGTATATTGCCAGAAAGGCAAATATGTACATTTTGTAAGAATAAGGGGGGAGGGTAAGGAGGTAAAAAGGAGAGGAGGGCAGGAGTGCATAAGGAGGAGAATTTATAGGAGTGGATTAAGTGTGAGAGTGAAGCAAGTTACATCGGACCTGGGTTGTCATGGGGGATGGAGCCAAAATATTCTTGGAAAAGGAGTGTTTTAAGCATTTGACTAGGAAAGTGTAGCAAAGTAGCAGTGAACATCATTTTGTTCTTTATTCAGACAGAGATGACAGAGATAAAGGTGCTACATAGAAACAAGTTTGCTGAAGTGCAAAATAGAAAAAAACCCCCAGATAAAACCTCATAACAGCATGGACAGAATCCTGAGAAAGAGAGAGAATATGAGGCTGTTACAGCACAGCTTTTTCCGGTATGCACAAAACGAACCCATTTGGAGAAATTGCTCCAAAGTAGGACTTCAGTAAAGATTTCTAAGGCTGTTTCTTTTTCTGGATGTCAGTCACATACTGAGAAGTGAACAGTAGTACACTACAGAGTAAAGGCGTGAGACAAAACCCCACAGAGGGTTGGTTGAAGAGGCATAGGCAAGTCTTATGCTCCATTAACAAAGTGAAACTCTAGAAAAAATCTCTATCCTTTTAGGTATCAGCTAGACACAGACTAAGGGGTATGTTTACTAAACCGTCTTAAAGTGCGCTCTGCGACGTTATCGCGTGATAAGGTACCTTATCGCACGATGATGGGGCTTTTTAAGGCACACAGGTACCATATCGCGCGATAACGCGTGCTGCGGCGCAAACAAGCGCTGAAGGTGGGGAAAGGCCCCCGGAGGGCGGAGGAAGGCTCCCCAGGGGCGGAGAGAAGGGGTCAATGGGCGGAGAGTGGGAGGGGAGAGGCTCCCTGCACATTAACGCTGTGAAATCCGAGTCACAAAACTAGCGCCAGTGAAACCCTGGCGTTAGAAATGATTTAAAGGGAAGAGAAACCATTTCTGTCAGCAATGTACAGCAAAACCAGGGAAACCTACAAAACAGTGATAAGTGTGATACATGTGCACGGAACAGAAGGGCAAAGAAACAGTGAAAAGGACCCCAACAAAATATAGAAAAAACATAACCAAGCTGGGTAATAGTGATATTAATGGGAAACAGCAAAAAACACCCCCAAGAAATCACCCCAAAAAATATATGAATTGCGGAAGGGTCCACGCACCATCCCCATACAGGATGAATGATCCCACAGGGATATTGTGCTGTTCAGGGTGTCCCTCTCCATTGGACAGGCTCCCTGTGGCATGCACATGTCCCACAACAGCAGGGAAAGCAAGTCGGAATGGGCAACTGGACAGATGCTGGGAAAGGGGACACAGAGGGCTGCAGGCGGCACATGCTGTGGTGCAGCTGGGCCACAGTGCGGATCAGGGTGATGCCTAGATGGGCCATAGGAATGCTGAAACAGTAGAGCAGCCAGACAGCAAATGATGAGGGCCCAGCATGGGCACGAGTTTACCCCCCACGGTGTTACAGGGGATAGTACCTTGTAGTTACCCCCAAGAGCACAGAACATTGGCAGGCGGTGATGGGGGGAAGCGCGGACATCTATGCAGCCACCCTTATCCCAGAACCCGCACCATAGGCATCTTCCTACCCGCACACTGGATGGCTGGACACTGTGCTCCACCAGCACCACCAGCAGAAGGGCATGTCGGCAGGGTGGCCGAGGGTGGGGGAGGGGGCAGGGGAGGGTGGGGGAGGGTGCAGTGGCAGCTGCGCGCAGCAGACCATGGCCCAGCCCTGTGTAGGTGGGTGCCATGCACTGCAGCATGCAGGCCCTGTCTGACGAACAGTCATGGCATTGCCAGGGAAGAAAGCATCTCTGTGGCCACATTGTGGTGCAGTACACACAGGCAGTGCGCTCAAGAGCAGAAGGTCACAGGTTCAAATCCCAGCTGAGGACCTGACATTCCAGGCCCCATATTTTACCCACCACTAAGCCTTGGCAGTAAAAAGCGGACCTCCAGTGCAGAGAACACAAACATGCTGCAAAGGCCCATAATTTGCCCTACAGAGCGTAGACATCATAAGCATGCGCATCACCTACACCTGAGTCCCCCAAATGCAGCCCTGGAGGGCCACAAATCACACAGGGCGCACGCTGTCCTCAAGATAAGAACCTGTCAACATGGCATCGTAGGGGTATGGTGGAGGAGGGACCACTGCCCGCTGCCCACAGCGGTCCATGACCGAGCCCTGTTCAGGTGGGTGCCGTGCAGTGCAACAGACGCACTTTGCCTGGCCAACAGTCATGGCATCTCCAGGGAAGAAAACATCTCTGTGGCCACATTGTGGTGCAGTACACACAGGCAGTGGGCTCAAGAACAGAAGGTCACAGATTCAAATCCCAGCTGAGGGCCTGACATTCCAGGCCCCATATTTTATCCACCACTAAGCTGTGGCAGTAAAAAGCGGACCTCCAGTGCAGAGAACAAAAACATGCTGCAAAGGCCCATATTTTGCCCTACAGAGCGTAGACATCATAAGTATGTGCATCACCTACACCTGAGTCTCCCAAATGCAGCCCTGGAGGGCCACAAATCACACAGGGCGCACGCTGTCTTCAAGATAAGACCATATCAACATGGCGTCGCAGGGGTACGGGTGGAGGAGGGACCATTGCCCGCTGCCCACAGCAGTCCGTGCCCGAGCCCTGTTCAGGTGGGTGCCGTGCAGTGCTACAGATGCACTTTGCCTGGCCAACAGTCATGGCATCTCCAGGGAAGAAAACATCTCTGTGGCCACATTGTGGTGCAGTACACACAGGCAATGCGCTCAAAAGCAGAAGGTCACAGGTTCAAATCCCAGCTGAGGGCCTGACATTCCAGTCCCCATGTTTTATCCACCACTGAGCCGTGGCAGTAAAAAGTGGACCTCCAGTGCAGAGAACACAAACATGCTGCAAAGGCCCATATTTTTCCCTATAGAGCGTAGACATCATAAGCATGCGCATCACCTACACCTGAGTCCCCCAAATGAAGCCCTGGAGGGCCAAAGAAGAATCGTGACCCATGCTGTCCCGAATAAAGATGTCTGTGCTGCATGACCCTGTACCGCCCACATGGTATGCAGATGTATCTCATGCATAGTCATTAGGGACAGCATGGAAACCCGAACAGTGTTTGGCCCACCAGGACTGGTGTTGGGAGGCTCTGCCTGAGAGCAGCGGCCAACAGGGCCGGACACACCTGCACCCACAGGCGCCATTTCCCAAAGCTTCCTAGAGAGGCAGAATGTTGGGCCCTGCGTGGCGCCCCCAATACTAGCGCCTGCATACCTTAGCAATGCCACCCTAAAACCGGGGATGAGGTAAACATATATCAAAAGATTGCTATGAACAATGGCTGATAGCTAATCCTAAGTTAGGCACAAACTGCCCCTTGATCCGTAGCACATCAACCTCCACGATGTCTGTGGAGCGTGTAGCAGGTCTGTTGTCCAGAAGTGTCCTGCACCCTGTGGAGTGACCCCAACAGTGCTGCATAACATAGCCATGTCTGTGCTGTAACCAGGCCTGATGAGGTGGGAAGGGCTGCAAAATGCCTCTATATTGGCACAATGCTGCCACAGGTGTGAGAGAGTGTCTCTGTCCATCCAATGTGTGGTGGTTGCTAACACCTTATGCAGACCACACAGCTTGCAGTGATCAGAGTGTTAGTCTGCCAATGTGCATAATGAGGAGCAATGTATTGTGGGTATAGCCTGGACAGGGTGGCCTGGGCAGGATGCAGCAGCACATGGCATAGGGCAATGGCTGGGACAGTGTAGTGTCCAGCCACCACCTGCTGGGACAGGGTGGCCACATAATGTCCCACTGGGAGGCACCCTCACCAGGACTGGACAGTGACCATGACATGGATAGGTGACCCCATAGCACTATATAGTTTTGCCATGAGGTGATATATATGGGTTCCCCTTCTGGGGGCCCAATCACCGACCTATCTGCTCGGTGAGTGTGTTCACATCCCATGTTTGGGGTGAACACCTCACCTCCAGTACTATGGACTAGCTAGCAGGCTACATGCAGTGTCTATGTGTATTGATCGAACACCTTGCAGGGTGCAGCAGCTGGAGACTCCCTGTGCTCGCTGTTTCAGAAAGGCCGATATGGTTGGGGGCCAGCTGAACATTTCCAGTCCTACTGTCTGTCCCCTATTGACCAATGGATGCATACAGAACTGCAGGGACCTCCCTGTAAGCTGTCTGTACCCCAGATGCATTGAGGTGGATGGTCGCCACCATCGCAGGGATGCAGATGTGTTGTTGGGGGATACTGAGCTCTAGGGGACAGTATGGATGGTATGACATAATCTGCCAATGGGTCCAACCCCCCCGCCCGCCCGCCCGCCCGCCCGCCCACCCACCCACCCACACAGGATATGCGCTAATCTGGGTGCATCATAGTCCTCAAGGGCTAAATGTAACTGTGGAATGCCAATGGACACAGATGTATGCCCAAGTGCATCTGCAAGACCTACCTATCACACACTGCCAGTGATGGGGTCCTGCAACATAGCCTATTTCAGCTATGCCAGGTGCTCTGGATATGGTGCCGTTAGACCCACCTCACCCTCAGAGTGAGCACTGGACCCACACAATGTGATGGCCTGTAGCTACCCTGTGCCAGTAACACATACGGTCAGTACCCCCTACCAGGCTGTGCTGCTGTGGGGGTGCATACCCCATCCCGTGGGTATCTGAAGAGTGCCGATTGACATGTGCAGTGCATCATGGGTATGTGTGGTATAACCCTATCCCGGTAACCACAGCAGACAGTTCGTGGGATGACCTGAGGTCCCACTGTAGCCAGCCAGCAGTTACGTAGCAGCTATGGAGATGTAGCTCATTGGTGACCTCACTGCCTGAGGAGCGAGATGTCATGGGTGTGAATCCACAGTGGGGGTCTCTGATAGTGCTAGCAGAGGCTTTTATGTTCCCTACGTCTACGTAGTGCTGCCAGCAGCAACACCCTCAGTACTGTAGATCGAGGTTGCCTCAAAAGTGCACCAGAAAGCGCCAAAACGGTACCCCATAAGGTGACCTATTATGCGCCCTATAAGGGAACAGTATAAGGTGTTGTGGCGGACAGTGCACCTTATAATGTGTCTGCTGGATAGCCCCATAGGACGCCTGATGTGTCACATCAGGGTATGGCACTGTGAGGGTGTGTTTGCTGGGAGCACATATGAAAATAAAAGGAAACTGCCTCAGAAATCACTGCTGATAGTAGAGGGTAATGTATCAGGCAGTCATAAGCAATAGCCCCAGTGGGGGCTTGAACCCATGATGCCTGTACCATAAGGCAGTCTGTACCACTAGGTCTGTATGTCAGCACACCTACCTATGAATGACGTGCATTAATGTGGCACGGCTAACCCCATAGTGCCATACTGAGCGCCATGCCACCTAATGTGTGATTTCCACATGTATGCCAGATAACAGCCCCCCCTAACGTCATTCTGCACATTATTGCAGGGCTCACATTAAGACAGATCAGTGAAAAGTCCTCCTTAGTGTCTCTGTGTAAGCAGTCCTTGCTATGTGCAAAGGCATGGCACAACGGATAAGACATTACCCCAGGAACCAGTGGTGATGGGTTTGAGACCCCGGTGGGTATGGAACCAGATAAATGCACAGATGGCAAATTGTAGTTTTTAGATGGCATATACATTAGTGAAAAGTGTGTATGCAGCAGAGATCCATGTACACATTGTTGGCGACACCAAATCATGTGTAACTCACATAGCACAGAATAGTACAGGGGACAGATGGCCGCAGCGCGCGTTGCAGTGCTTAGGCGCAGTGTGCGTTGCGCAGCATGCGTTGCGACGCACATGCACGTACGTTGCAGCGTGCATGCGTACGCACGGCAAGGGTGAAGATGGCAACCAGATCAAGGAAACCTCCCTTCACTAGGCAGGAGCTGCGGCACCTGGCAGGGCTGATAGCCCTCAAGCAGGAGAAGCTTTTTCCAGGATCCTCAAGGCGACAGGACCTGGTCAGGGTCAAAAGGGCATGGGACACAGTCACACGGCACTACAACTGTGCAGCTGCATACCCACGGGAGGTAAGTGCATGGGGACAGGTCAGTTGAACCATACACATATCCAGTGTTGACTGCAGCTGTGCATGGTGGTGCGTGTAGGTAGTCTATCACAATTAGTTGTGTGTAGCAGGTAAACCCATGTGCCATATTGTCTATATAGCACATCTGGTTGGTCCGGCCGTCACCCAGGGGGCCAAAGCCCTGTTTACAGGGGCCCTGATGCCATCCTGGTGTCATGGCAGCTGCTGCCGTTGATGTCCAAACAATAAGTAGTAACACAGGTAGCCCATATGTATGCCTAAGGAGGTGTTCCAAACAGCATGGCCATATGGTGGATCTGCATTTCCAGGGTGACACATCAGCCCTATCCCCAGTTGCCCTGAGAGTCCAATGAAAGTGGGTACTCAGTCTTTCTGGTGATATGGTGTATGCAGTTGTCGAAATCATATAACCCACCCTGTCCCCAGGAGGGCTGAGGGCCCATCAGAGTGGGCTCTCAGTCACCCTGGTGATATGGGTTTGTGTGCTGTTGCAGTTTAAAACATCTTCCATATCCCCAGGAGGGCTGAGGGCCCATCAGAGTGGGCTCTCACTCACCCTGCTGATACGGTTGTGTGTGTGCCTCTGTAATTTAAAACATCTTCCTTTTCCCCAGGAGGGCTGAGGGCCCATCAGAGTGGGCTCTCAGTCACCATGGTGATATGGGTTTGTGTGCTGTTGCAGTTTAAAACATCTTCCATATCCCCAGGAGGGCTGAGAGCCCATCAGAGTGGGCTCTCACTCACCCTGCTGATACGGGTATGTGTGTGCCTTTGTAATTTAAAACATCTTCCTTTTCCCCAGGAGGGCTGGGGCCCATCAGAGTGGGCTCTCAGTCACCCTGCTGATATGGGTTTGTGTGCTGTTGCAGTTTAAAACATCTTCCATATCCCCAGGAGGTCTGAGGGCCCATCAGAGTGGGCTCTCACTCACCCTGCTGATACGTGTGTGTGTGTGCCTTTGTAATTTAAAACATCCTACTTTTCCCCAGGAGGGCTGAGGGCCCATCAGAATGGGCTCTCAGTCACCCTGCTGATATGGGTTTGTGTGCTGTTGCAGTTTAAAACATCGTCCATATCCCCAGGAGGGCTGAGGGCCCATCAGAGTGGGCTCTCAGTCATCATGGTGATATGGGTTTGTGTGCTGTTGCAGTTTAATGCAACCTCCCTATCCCCAGGAGGGCTGAGGGCCCATCAGAGTGGGCTCTCACTCACCCTGCTGATACGGTTGTGTGTGCCTCTGTAATTTAAAACATCTTCCTTTTCCCCAGGAGGGCTGAGGGCCCATCAGAGTGGGCTCTCAGTCACCATGGTGATATGGGTTTGTGTGCTGTTGCAGTTTAAAACATCTTCCATATCCCCAGGAGGGCTGAGAGCCCATCAGAGTGGGCTCTCACTCACCCTGCTGATACGGGTATGTGTGTGCCTTTGTAATTTAAAACATCTTCCTTTTCCCCAGGAGGGCTGGGGCCCATCAGAGTGGGCTCTCAGTCACCCTGCTGATATGGGTTTGTGTGCTGTTGCAGTTTAAAACATCTTCCATATCCCCAGGAGGTCTGAGGGCCCATCAGAGTGGGCTCTCACTCACCCTGCTGATACGTGTGTGTGTGCCTTTGTAATTTAAAACATCCTACTTTTCCCCAGGAGGGCTGAGGGCCCATCAGAGTGGGCTCTCAGTCACCCTGCTGATATGGGTTTGTGTGCTGTTGCAGTTTAAAACATCGTCCATATCCCCAGGAGGGCTGAGGGCCCATCAGAGTGGGCTCTCAGTCATCATGGTGATATGGGTTTGTGTGCTGTTGCAGTTTAATGCAACCTCCCTATCCCCAGGAGGGCTGAGGGCCCATCAGAGTGGGCTCTCACTCACCCTGCTGATACGGTTGTGTGTGTGCCTTTGTAATTTAAAACATCTTCCTTTTCCCCAGGAGGGCTGAGGGTCCATCAGAGTGGGCTCTCAGTCACCCTGCTGATATGGGTGTGTGTGTGCCTTTGTAATTTAAAACATCCTCCTTTTCCCCAGGAGGGCTGAGGGCCCATCAGAGTGGGCTCTCAGTCACCCTGCTGATATGGGTTTGTGTGCTGTTGCAGTTTAAAACATCGTCCATATCCCCAGGAGGGCTGAGGGCCCATCAGAGTGGGCTCTCAGTCATCATGCTGATATGGGTTTGTGTGCTGTTGCAGTTTAAAACATCTTCCATATCCCCAGGAGAGCTGAGGGCCCATCAGAGTGGGCTCTCACTCACCCTGCTGATACGGGTGTGTGTGTGCTTTTGTAATTTAAAACATCCTCCTTTTCCCCATGAGGGCTGAGGGCCGATCAGAGTGGGCTCTCAGTCACCCTGCTGATACGGTTGTGTGTGTGCCTTTGTAATTTAAAACATCTTCCTTGTCCCCAGGAGGGCTGAGGGCCCATCAGAGTGGGCTCTCAGTCACCCTGGTGATATGGGTTAGTGTGCTGTTGCAGTTTAAAGCAACCTCCCTATCCCCAGGAGGGCTGAGGGCCCATCAGAGTGGGCTCTCAGTCACCATGGTGATATGGGTTTGTGTGCTGTTGCAGTTTAAAGCAACCTCCCTATCCCCAGGAGGGCAGAGGGCCCATCAGAGTGGGCTCTCCGTCACCATGGTGATATGGGTTTGTGTGCTGTTGCACTTTAAAGCAACCTCCCTATCCCCAGGAGGGCTGAGGGCCCATCAGAGTGGGCTCTCAGTCACCATGGTGATATGGGTTTGTGTGCTGTGGCAGTTTAAAACATCTTCCATATCCCCAGGAGGGCTGAGGGCCCATCAGAGTGGGCTCTCAGTCACCGTGGTGATATTGTGGCAGCACTGATAGCATGCAATAAATAATACCCAGAGTCAGTTCAAAGATCCAAGCCAAGTTTAATGTGCACATGGCCCAAGCATCAAAGGACTGAGCAATGGCGAACAGGAACAACTTCCTTATATACAAGCTTCACAATTTGATACAGGCAGACTTTCTATTGGTCCCAACGCCCCCTGCACCCATCCAGTCAGGGACCCTCTCTGGGCTATTGCTCAGGCTAGTCTAACAAAGGCACAGTTCTATGTTATGGCTACACTTCTACGGCAAGGTCATATCTAGCTCGAGGAATGCAAAAGTATCCATTTAGTATGGAAGTATTGTGCAATCTTTGTAATAAACAAATTTTTCTAACTTTTAATTCTTTACTCTAACAACAGGAAGGTGGGGGTTAGAATCCAGGCCCATCTTACAGGCCTTTCACATCTATATAGGCCATCACCTACCACATTCCCCCCTTTGATTATTCTCACCCGCAAATTAGAAAGGGTGGGAATTAAATCACATATTATACTTGTGTAACAGCATCATCTTGGGGTATATAGGGTAATATTGCCACATAGCCAACACTTTAGTTGCTGTCTGCCGCTTCACAGTGCTATCAATAACTGAGGTTATAGTGCGCAAGCAAAGGGGTAGGAGACATGGGAGAAACAAGCACACAGCCAATATTAATAATACAACTAACACAAGAGTTTTCAGGTCACCCAGTCCTGAAAACATGGAACCAAACCATCCATCAAGCTCCAGTCCACGCCATTTCTTGCTTCTGCATCTGTTCGGCTATGTCTTCGACAACTTGGCCTTCATTATCAATCTGCAAACAATGGTTAGTTAAATTCAATTTTCCATATACACCACCTTCAGCTGCTAACAAATAATTCAGTGCTAAACAATGTTCAGGAGCATTTACACCTGACCACCAGGATGTCTTTTTAGTGGTGGCATTATAAAACCTCTGGCTTAGACGAGTAATCTTTATTCCAGTCTGAGTAGTAGTGATGCAGGCTGCACAAGGGGGGAGAGTAAGGCAAAAATCATTCCAAGGGACCCCAGGGTTGTCTTTCTCCCACAGCTTCCACTGCACCCTGGCTCCCACGACGTGTGACAGGAGTAGGGCTGTAGATTCTTAGTCTCTTACGATAGTGGTTGTCATTGCAAAGTGAGCCGCAATGGAGTTTCAGGGTCATTTACGGAAGTTCAATGACCAAGTGCAGGAGCGGCTGCTGGCTTTACTCGACTGTGATGGATCCAAGGTTCAAGCTCTGCAACTTTAACTGCTGTTGGGGTTATTAAGGTCCCTTCCAATGCGGTGTCCTTCTCCGCTCTGTGATCCACACGGAGACCCCAGACTTGAGAGGATGTAGAGGTTGATGGGCAGCTGATGACTCTGCAAAACAGAACTTAAAACCAATAGTTCTTGCCTAGTAATTTCAGATCCAATCTGTTTCATATCTCCTTTTGTTCCTTGTACCATAGGCGGGGGTCACCTATACAGAATCTCAAAAGGGGAAACTCCTAAAGACTTAGTAGGGGCTAAACATATCCTGAGAAGGGCTATAGGAAGAACTCAGAACTGGAGCTACTTCAGGTGAACTTCTTGGCAAAGGTTAGATAACTGAGATTTCAGGGTGCCATTCATACGTTCTACTGTTCCTAAATTCTGAGGTCTGTAGGCAATATGCATCTGATAATGTTAATATCTCGGGATCATACTTAATGGACTTGCTACCTGAGGTTATCAACCCTCATTCTTTGTACAGGGCCCCATGTGCATGCAAGGTTGTAAGGGCATACTTGGAATCTGTGTACACATTTAGACGGAGCCCTTTTCCTATTGTCAGTGCTCTAGTGAGAGCTGTCAATTCAGCTTTCTGTGCTGAAGTTCCTGGGGCCAGAGCTGTGGACTCAACTACCAGATCAAGGGTCACCACTGCATATCTGGCACAACAATGTCCATTAATGATGATAGGGCTGCTTCCATCTACAAAGAAAGTCTGTTCAGGGTTCTCCAAAGGAACAGCAGTCAAATCCAGGCGACTTGAGAATACAGTCTCCATAATTTCTAGACAGTCATGATCAGGGGGGTCAAGACCAACTGGTAACAATGCAGCAGGATTCAGAGCTTGACTGATCATCAATTGTACAACATACTTGGATACTACAACATCCGTGAATGCGTGAGCCAAAAACTTCCTTTGTGTTCCATGAGGGTCAGAACAAAGTGCGGTACAGTAACTTGAAGATTTTGTCCCGGGGTGAGCTTGTCAGCTTTTCTCACTAGGAGGGCTGTAGCTGCAACAGCTCTCAAACAAGGGGGCCAGCCTTTTGCAACTACATCCAATTGTTTTGACAGATAGGCTACTGGCCGTTGCCCAGATCCAAGAGATTGAGTCAACACTCCTAGAACATTTCCTTGTGACTCCTGGACATAGAGACTGAAAGGTATTCTGGACATCTGGTAGACCCAGAGCTGGTGCTAACATCACATCAGAGCGGTTTTTCAAAGATCGAAAAGCTGCATCCCATTCAAGTCCCCATTCCAATGGAGACTTTTCTATTCCTTTGATAGCTTGATACAAGGGTTTTGCTAGCAGCGCAAAATGGGGGATCCATATACGACAGTACCCTGCGGCACCCAAGAAGGCTCTCACTTGCCTCCTGGTGGCTGGAGTGGGAATACTGCATACAGCTTCTTTGTGTTCTGGTCCCAGGCGTCGAATTCTGCTGGATAACTGGAATCCCAGATATTTAACTTGTTTGACATAATCGCGCTTTGTCTCTTGAGACTTTGTATCCAGCCTCATTAAAAGGTGCAAGAGTTCACTGGTGGCTTGTAGAGTTGTGTTTGGAGTTGGTGGTCATTCACATACTGAAGAAGAACCCTGTGTCCTGGGTTCACATAGTAGCTTGGGGTAATCAAGTCCAGGTGCGTTGGCCCCGCCTTCCTGTTGTGGGGTCTTGCCATTCAAAAGCAAACACAAGTTGACTGGTAGGGGCTAGGTGTATACAGAAGAAGGCCTCTTTCAGGTTCAGGACAGTGAAATGAGTAGCCCCAGCGGGGATCAGTCCCAAGAGAGTATTTGGTACCACTGGATGTATAGTCTCAACTGCATCATTTACCCGCCTTAGCTCTTGTACTGGGCGGTAATCCCCTGTCCCAGGTTTCTTGATTGGGAGATGAGGGGTGTTCCAAGGTGACTGGCATTCCATGAGAAGTCCATACTTCAGCAGTTTCATTAGATGACAGTGGATTCCTTCAATGGCTGGTCAGGGAAGAGGATACTGCTTCACATGCACTGGTTCCGCTCCTTGCTTGAGGGTGATGATAACAGGGGCTATATTCTTCGCTAGGCCAGGTGGATTACCTTCTGCCCATACTTCAGGCAGGGCTACAAGGTTGGTGGGTATACAGGAACTAGCTGACGTGTTTGGAGATACGCTGTAAAACCGCCATTCTTCTTCTCGGGGAACAGTCAGCACCATCAATCCAGCAGGCTTTGGGTTCACAGTCATTTGCATTTCTCCCCCTTCAACAAAGGATATTTGTGCCTGAAGCTTTGCAAGCATATCTCGGCCCAAAAGTGGAATAGGGCATTCAGGCGCTATTTTCTGTCTTTCTAGTTCACACATGCGGTTCTGCGGGAAAGGTTTAGTGGCCCAGTAGCTCTGACAATGGTGATGCATTGAGAAAACAAAGGGGCTACTGGCTTTAGTATTTTGCTCCTGTATCCCCCATAAAGTCCATCTATTGGTCCCCTGTTTTTAAACAGACCATAGGCTCCTGGGGACTCAGGGTGAACTTGGAGTCCGGTCTGGCCTAGTCTTCATCCATGTCATAGCCTATTGCAACTGCCACTCCCTCAATAGCTTCTTCCGTCTCTTGCTGTAACACTGTCCATGACTCTGAAATCAAGTACTCCCTCCTCCCCTCCTGGGGGTGGAGTCAAGATACGGGCATGCACTTCTCTAGTGTCCTTCTTCTCTGCATGGGCGCACTGATTCGCACCCAGTGGGGTCCATTTATTTCCATGACCCCTTCCACTCCCCTGCTCCTTCGATTAGGAAAACCTTCTCCACATCGTTCAACTAAAGCGGCTGCAAGAAGATCTGCTTTCTTTTCTATTTTGCATTCGCTTTCTCTATCACATCCATTTTCACAATTCACATAATTTCTGAGCAACTTCCATTAACTGTCATGCCCGCAAATCCATCCAGTTTCTGCAATGTCCGGTTTATATCTCTCTGGGACTGACTGACAAAAACTGCATTTACCATAAGCAAATTCTCCTGTGTTGCTGGATTGCATGGGGTATATAGTGAGGGCTGCCTGCAATATTTGGATTCCACCTGGGGCCATCAAGGCTGATGGGTCTGCATAATACTGTTCATTAGTTCCATCAAATCCTAAGGTTTCTCAGTGTAGGAGACATAACACATTTTTCAGTTCAGTTAATCAGTGGCGGAAAAAGACACATAAACAAGGCTGGTCAGCTGGCTTCTAACACTGGCCACTTCCTTCCACAGAGCATTTCTAATAGGGACAGAGACATTTTAAGTCTGTAGTCTCCAACAAGCCCTTTTTAAAAGTCCTAGTCATGCATTTCAACAGAATCTGCCCCTTCCCCCACATGATTAAACTAAGACTGTACTTCCGAAACTGAGACTTTAAAAGACCCTTTCAAAACACAGTACACATCTTACAGTTCGGGAAAGACAGGCATTATCTTAACAAGATAAACAGTAGGTCTCTCTCCTGGCTCTCAAAGCAGCTGTAAATCACTAGACAAAGCGGCTGTAAACACTAAAGAAATCCTAAATAAATACAGTGACAGCTCGTTTGTTGTTCTCGTAATTTATGAATAATAGTTATGTCCTCTATGCGGTGCTTGCTATAATATATAAAAAGACCCTGTCTTACTCGATAGCATATGCAGTCAAAACCAAATATATCAGAGACAAAATTTCAAGCATTTTTGTAGTTACTGGCTCGGGATGCTTCATAGTCCTATCAGGGGTCTTAACCTCTACTTCGTAGGGCAAAGGGGAAACAAAAGCAGTCTCATTAAGTTCTCTATCATTTCTTTTTGAACAGTGTTTGCTAACGACTGGAACATAGAAATCACAAAACAAGGCTAAGCCCATAAATGCATTGAGGAACTCAAACGGGGTTAATAAGAACTTAACTCTTTTCAGGCTGAGCCCAAAACTGTCGGGATCCAAACTTTCTGACTAAACATTCCTATCAAATGATATATAATACATGACCATAGCAGAAGGAACATCACCACCAAAACACATTGAACAAAACAGGCACAATTTTCCCAAAATAAGCACAAATGAACCCAGATGCAGAGCGTAGAATAATTGAATACCTCCAAAGCGTTAAGTAAAGGATACATTCCTGTCTTTGTCTCCGGGCTGTGTGAAAGACACGCCCCCTTCGCTCTCTACTTGCAAGAGAGAGACTCACGCTCAGTGAGACAGCTGCCTTTGTAAAAGACTCCTGAGTTGTTTCTTTAATACTTTTCCTTAATCGGTAAAAACAACAGACACCAAACACTTTCTCCTTTCTCGCGACCTGCACTAGTCAGGAGGCAGCACCTCGCTTGGTCTGTATGCAAGGCCTCTCATGCACACACGCAGACATTCAAGACAGAATTAAATCCCAACGTAAATAAATCCCCAATAAACAGAATAAATCCCAATAAAACCTGACTGACTGACTGACTGACTGAGGGGTTGGGTGGGTTCAGTCTCTGCTTATACCTTTAAGACTTTTGAGACTTACTAGGACCGCCCCAAGAGGGATCAGACTCTCAAGCGCTTATTCCAGACTGACTGATTAGAAGAACAGTTCTACTCACTGGATCATGGGTTGGACCCTGGACTCCCCTCGGGTGCGAGGTGTAGGCCGGCCGGAATAGGCAACCTACGGAGTCAAGGAGGAGCCCTCCCCAATACAAGAGGATGGGTGGTGCCGAAGGCTCTCCTGCAATCAGCCAGGGGCGGCTCCAGGCTGGACAAAACCTTTTGAGGCGAGAAGTCGTGGTATATCTACGTGAATACCATCACACTACTCACATTTCCCGGACAACGCACCAAGACATGTGGCAGCATTGATAGCATGCAATAAATAATACCCAGAGTCAGTTCAAGGATCCAAGCCAAGTTTAATGTGCACATGGCCCAAGCATCAAAGGACTAAGCAATGGCGAACAGGAACAACTTCCTTATATACAAGCTTCACAGTTTGATACAGGCAGACTTTCTATTGGTCCCAACGCCCCCCTGCACCCATCCAATCAGGGACCCTCTCTGGGCTATTGCTCAGGCTAGTCTAACAAAGGCACAGTTCTGTGTTATGGCTACACTTCTACGGCAAGGTCATATCTAGCTCGAGGAATGCAAAAGTATCCATTTAGTATGGAAGTATTGTGCAAGCTTTGTAATAAACTGACTTTTCTAACTTTTAATTCTTTACTCTAACAACAGGAAGGTGGGGGTTAGAATCCAGGCCCATCTTACAGGCCTTTCACATATATATAGGCCATCGCCTACCACAATATGGGTTTGTGTGCTGTTGCAGTTTAAAGCACCCTCCCTATCCCCAGGAGGGCTGAGGGCCCATCAGAGTGGGCTCTCAGTCACCCTGCTGATAGGGTTGTGTGTGTGCCTTTGTAATTTAAAACATCTTCCTTTTCCCCAGGAGGGCTGAGGGCCCATCAGAGTGGGCTCTCAGTCACCCTGGTGATATGGGTTTGTGTGCTGTGGCAGTTTAAAACATCTTCCATATCCCCAGGAGGGCTGAGGGCCCATCAGAGTGGGCTCTCAGTCACCATGAAGATATGGGTTTGTGTGCTGTTGCAGTTTAAAGCAACCTCCCCATCCCTAGGAGGGCTGAGGGCCCATCAGAGTGGGCTCTCACTCACCCTGCTGATACAGTTGTGTGTGTGCCTTTGTAATTTAAAACATCTTCCATATCCCCAGTAGGGCTGAGGGCCCATCAGAGTGGGCTCTCAGTCACCATGGTGATATGGGTTTGTGTGCTGTTGCAGTTTAAAGCAACCTCCCTATCCCCAGGAGGGCTGAGGGCCCATCAGAGTGGGCTCTCAGTCACCCTGCTGATACGGTTGTGTGTGCCTTTGTAATTTAAAACATCTTCCTTTTCCCCAGGAGGGCTGAAGGCCCATCAGAGTGGGCTCTCAGTCACCCTGCTTATATGGGTTTGTGTGCTGTTGCAGTTTAAAAGATCTTCCATATCCCCAGGAGGGCTGAGGGCCCATTAGAGTGGGCTCTCAGTCACCATTGTGATATGGGTTTGTGTGCTGTTGCAGTTTAAAAGATCTTCCATATCCCCAGGAGGGCTGAGGGCCCATCAGAGTGGGCTCTCACACACCCTGCTGATACGGTTGTGTGTGTCCCTTTGTAATTTAAAACATCTTCCTTTTCCCCAGGAAGGCTGAGGGCCCATCTGAGTGGGCTCTCACTTACCCTGGTGTTACGGTGTGTGATGCTGATGTGTGCTAGGATAACAGACTCGGAGGGTGCCTGGGACCTGAATGCAACATTTGGTATGTTCCTCAGCACCGGGTTTAACGTATACCGGGGTAGGTTGCATATAACCCCTAGTATGGGGGGAATGCCACTCCACACACGTATGTGAGGTACCCCAATGGTGTGGTGGGTGCAGATGTGAATGTGCTGAGCAGCACCCCACCCCCACGAGCAATGGGATCTGACTACAGAGGCCTGTAACAGAGCCATTTCCTCAGAACTGTATGCTGAGTCAGGACACCCATCCACCCACTCGGCAGCAATGCCACCCCTGGTTGCAGAGGAACAACACAGATGCTTTTGGAAGGATCTATGCACCTGTCAGGTCTGCACTGCACTGCCTGACACCCAGACAGGAGCACAGTTGGCAATGGGCAAGTCCGTTGTGTAGGTCCTGACCCCTGTGGCTGCCAACCACCATTGACCTACCTAGACAGGTCCCTGGTCATGGGCCATAGGTATACTAGAGGGGCAAATGGCAGGGTAGTTACCCCTGGTAAAGTGCACAGTGCCACTCACCCACTGCTCCATGTGTGGACACATCACCCATGTGTTCTGGGATATGGTGTTGCCATCGGGGATGCGTTGTATGAAGTGGGCAGGACAGGGGGACAGCAAATGTGGCTTCTGGCCACAGAGGGGGTCCCCTGGACACCATCACGGCAAACCACACGTGACAAGGTGCTGCCATGTCATGCAGAGAGAGCATAAGAACACTGAACAGTCTGTCGAGGGTAACGTGCACAGGCCACATAGGTGTCACTGCAGACATGCCCGTACCTACAGCCACACATTGAGGTGGCACTGGCAAAAGCCAAGACCTGACACACGGAGCAGTGTGGCAGGAGACACTGCCCCCAGAGAGGTTAGCATTGTTTCGGCCACACACCAGAGATATATGGTCACTGATGCCCCCACTCATTTCTCACCATGCACAGGTGGAGGACCTAAGGAAAAAGGCCCGGGAGCTACGGCTGCGCCATCCAGAGTATCTCTCCCGCCTCCAAAGGAGGGCGATGGCCCAAGGTGTAGGTGAGTTGGGCTGTTGATGCAAATCCGTAAGGGATGTCACGCTGGCGCACTAGCCTGTGTGGTGCCTCAATATGTACATGTGCCAGGTGACTCACAGGACAATGATCTAATGACTGTCATCCTCCACAGAGCGCAATGCTGCCAGTGAGGGCCAGTTGGCACCTGAGTGGCCCCTACCACGCCCCACTGCCCGCCACACCACTGAGGACAAGGAGGAGGAGCAAGCTACAGAGGCAGAGGACGAGGCGGTGGCTGAGGAGATGGCGGACTCTGCAGGGGGGGACAATGTGGGCATGGAGGGGCTGGGGGGTGGGGCGGAAGGGGAGTGAGTGAGTGCGTCTGATGTGTGGGAGGGTGGGGCAGAGGGGGAGAGCATGGGGGAGGCAGAGAGTGAGGGAGAGGTGTCAGGGGGGAAGGAGCAGGACCCTAGGAGGGTACCAGGGAAGACAGGACACCACAGGGTGGCATTGGCCCCTGACAGCCACTGCGTGTGCCTGTACAGGATGTATGGGTAGGAGAGGATATGCCAGCCATGGCCTCACATGGCCTGCATGCACATGCCACCATGCAGACACCTGGCACCATGTGTGTGTGTGGTGGCATGTGCGTGCACGACATGCATGTGGCCCTGGTTGGCATGCAGCACACCCTGCATCAAGTTGTTCACAGCAACCGGTGGCTGACAGCGGCTGTTCAGTGGATGGCCGCCTAGATGGGACGGATGCCCGTTCGGCAGCCATCCCCTAACGGGCATCCCAGGAGTGTGTGATGGCTCCTGTGATGCCCACACACGTGCCCTGTGGTGTCCTGTGTTCCCCGACCCCACACGGCAGCTGGTGTGACACCGCATGGCATGGTATGCCTGTACAGAGGGTATACAGATGTAGTGCGCTATGTTTGATGTATGTCAAAGTTATATGTTTAATTGTTTATAAATAAAACATGTTTGATCCAAAACCATTGGTCCTTTGTCATTCCCCCAGACAGGCTACGGAAATGACTGGGACATGTGTTCCAGGAGGTATGTGTACGAAGGGCAACATGTGTAGCAGACATGTCCTGTCCCCACATGTGGCTGCGGGGAATGGCCATGTGTGCGGGCATGTATGTGCATTGTAGACACTGTGGTGTGCCGATGTGGATCATGTCACACAGAACCTGGTTACGTGTATGCTGAGTGGAATATGTGAGAGCCATATCAGATGCATGATGCATGTGTGTCAATAGCTGAACTGGATGATAGCGATGGCTGTGGTCTGTGTGGAAGGTGTGCCTCTGAACCAAGGAGCTGCCCAGGGGGTTGGCATATGCGGGTGCCCCAGGGACATGCATGTCCCAGGGATAGGCAGTGGGTGACCATAGGTGCATGCAGGAATGCGCAACTGACCTATGTAAGCAAGCCATGTCTATCAGTGCTACAAGCAGGTTAACATGGGAGGCCTGCCACGTAGGCTGTGTGGAGCCAGGGAGACAGTATGCACCTGTGTGGCTCCTGATGGGGGGAGCTGGGGGGGCGTGACGGTGACAGGGCCAAGCACCAGACATGTGGCAGCAGGACATGTGCCATTTGCATCTGGGGAGCATGGCTATCCCCCAATGCTGGGGCCCGGTGGCTGGGACCTGACACTGTCCATGACACACAGGGTCTGGCCAGTCCACTGTGCGCTGGGAACTGCCAGTACAGCCACCCCTGCACTGAGGGGCATGATGGTGGCCACGTGGACGGGGAGACAACATGCGGTGTGGGCATCGTCGGGCACCCCTGCCCCAAAAATCGGAAAACAACACACAGTATGTACAGGTACATGACAGTTTATTTTGTTTAGATCACATCCTCTGTTGCCTGCCGCGCCACCCACACCGACCGCCCCTCCTGCCCCTCCTGCACCTCCCGCCCTGCACAGCCCGCCCACGTGGTGGCCCACTCCCCCGTAGTTGTTCCGGTGATGCAGCCTCCGGTGGCGGTGTTGATGCAGGCTGCTGCATCTGGTCCATTCTGGTCTCCAGTGCATGTGCAATTCTGAGGAGCGCCCCCACCATAAGATCATTTGTGGCCCTGTTCCGCAGCAGCTCCTCCACAATCATAGCATTTGTGGCCCTGTTCCGCTGGAGCTCATCGACAATCATAGTGCATGCGGCCCTCATCTGTTGCAGCTCACGAGTGATAGCCCCCAGATCCTCGTGTAGCAGCTGGTGAGCCCTCTGAGTGCCTGTGGGTGGGACACAAGGTGATGTGTGAGATACCCTCGTGACCCATATGTCACCCATACTCATGCCACGCACATGCCACCTGATCAGTCCTCCAAACAGCCATACATGGAGGAAGGAGGGCAAGCTGTGCTCACTCTCTCAACACGTGAAAATAGCAGGTCCGTCTCATACCTTATTGCTCCGCAATGCTAATGTCTGTGTATCCGGGTCTCAGTCATGCACATACAGTGTTGCTGTCAAGCTATGTAGCCTGCCCGCACAGTACGCTGTTGTTACCATCACTGACACACCTATGATAGATACGCAGTATGTTGCTACGTTTATGCATTTTGGGCATACATTCCCTGGAAATGCCATCATCAGGGTCTTGCTGGGACTTGTGCGTGATGGCTCTCCATTGTAGCTCACTATTGGTGTTAGCGATGCCCACTCAGGGATGCAGATGAGGATCCCTGGGCAGCCAGCGAGAACACCAATATGGGGCTCCAATGGGGAGATGTCACGTACCAGTCTAAACATACCCCGATGATGGCATATCTCGGGAATGTATACAGAAAGTGCATAAGACATGACTGACTATTGGGTAATGATGAAAGGAAGGACAGCGATGTAAACAGCTGCGTAGTGTATGGGAAGTATACAGAGCCCGGATTTTACGCTGTGCGTTGTAGACCTAGACCTGGAACCGCAAAAATAACATTCGTGGAGACAGTACCGATGTAAACACATCATACAGACAAGTGGTAGAGAGGTGAGCACAGTTCACCGATATTCCCAAAGCAATAGGGTTTGCTCCTAGAGGCAACAAAGTGGTTCTAGGTCTAGGGAGAGCCATGCATGGCTCAGCCAACAGTGCATGTCCAGGTGTAGACATGTAGGTCCCATGGTCCACCCGCATGCCTGATAGTGGTCATGATGCGTGGTCATGGGAATCACAGGGCTCACACATGGCAGTGTGGCAGTATGAGCTGATGAGGCCGCATGTGCTGTGAGGGCTCATTGCACACACATACATATCTACATCAGGGCTCCCTGCCCCCTGAACTGCGTGTGCATAGGGCACATCATGTGGACACAGCATGCCCCAGTCCTGTACCCATGGAGGGGTGCCCGCTGGCCATTGTGTTTGGGTGGCCCATCAATAGTGTGTACCGCTGTCTGAGCACCTGGGGTATATGGCCAGTCGCAGTAGGTGTGGGCCTGAAACCCCAGAACATGCTGCCACCGGACAGACCATCCATCAGGGGTGCAGGACACACCTGGCACATGACACCCCTCCCCCAACCCCAGTCAGCATCAGCGGTGTCAGCAGATGCCATACCCCCTGTGCATGTTGGGCACACAACCATGGGGAACAGTGTGTCTGGGGATACCCACCTGCACCATAGTCCCTCAGTTCTGCGAGGATGTTTGCCAACATTGTAGGAGCTGCAACTGCTGCACCGTGGTCCTGCATGGGGTGGGGGCTGTCCCCACGGTCACTGGCTGGCCCAGCCTGTTCAGGGCTTGCAACGCCCCCCATTGCAGAGCCGGCAAAGGTGGTCCCACCCTGTACCTCCGGCACCTCTGGGCTGGTTGGAGTCTGTTCCCCAGCAGCTATGTCATTCAAGACGCCATCCTCAGGGCAAGCCACATCCAGAGACCCGTCCTCCTCCTCCTCAGCAGGTGCCCCCATGATACTGTAGTCACCTGGGTTGGGTGAGAGCATACAGATGACAGGTCAACCACGGGTTACAAAATATGTACATGTGTGCAAAACATCCCCCCCCCAGCAATTTACACCTGGGGGTGCCCTGAACATGTCCCGCCCCAACACTACCACGCCACCGACCAATACGATTCTGCAAATATAGGGCGCTGTCAAGCACATGCATTGCTGTTAATATGACTTGATAAACGGACTGACGTATCTGCGTGCGTTAGAGTCCCGATGGTGGCTGACTGTGCATATTTCTGTTTGGTCTATGTGCTATACCACTCTTAGAAGGGGAGGAGTGGTATACAGTATACACAGCATCACACAAGGGGGCGCAGGGCTGGAAGGAGGAAAGGAGGTCACAAATGTCCAGTGGCAGACCGGGAGGGGAGGAGGACAGCACGAGATGCAGGGAGTGGGTCACACACGGTGGGATGACAGATCAATGCCAAGGGAGATGAGATGGGTCTGTAGTTTGCACATGACAGTGTGGTGGTGGGGATCTAGCCGGAGGGAGGTAGGGAGCAAGTCTCAGTGGGCAGGGCCTGAGGGGAGGATGGCTGAGGAACTGTTGGACGGAGGGTGTGCAAGGGAGGAGGGGGGAAGATGTTGGCGATCACAATTAGATGCCTGGGTGGTGTGCATGGGGGTGAGTATGGTGCTGAGGTCTGCAAATGACTATGGGGTGTTGTTCTGGAATGCCTTGTGGTCGAGGTTGAGCGGTTAATGCTGCAACCAGATGGGGACATGTAACAGTTGACAAGGGGCCAGTAGGGGTGATATAAGATCCCGTGGGGAGGAGTGGATGATGATCTGGGCAGCTGTAATCTGCATCCTTTGTAGCCTGTCGCGTTGCGTCCTTGGGGCACCGGTGAGGATGGGGTTGAGAGATATAGGCGGGCCATGATCTGTGATGAGAGTAGTGTGGTGAGTGCGTTTGGGATGGGAAAAGGGCGCATGGCGGGACTGTGATGCAGACAGCGGAGGGGTGTCTGGATGACCTTAAGAGACATGCACCTGAAAGGACAGAATAGAGTCGCAGAGCTCACCGAGCTAGCAGAACGTGAGACCCAGGGGATAGGAGTGTCAGAGCAGGAGGGGGCTGTGGTGGTGGGCGGGCTGCCCTGGGAGAGCCAGAGTGCAACGTGTTTGGTAAGCTGGAATGGAGGCAGCTCTAGGTTAGCCACGTAGCGACGGTGGAAAGACAGGAGTTATGTGTGGAGATGTCAGGGTGAGAGGGGACAATATCATCTGCGCGGTAGAGGGCTGAGATCCCAGACTGTTGTATGAGAGGGGCAGGAGGGGCAAGGAAGAGGTTGAGGAGGAAAGGAGCAAGCACAGAGCCCTAGGGGACCCCACAGGGTGGAGGACAGGGGTCGGGGATGGGGTGGACGGAGAGGATGAGAGGAAAGAGTGCACCAGTGGTGGATGGTGCCACAGAGACCTGCTCCGTTGAGACAGGAAGGAAGATGGGGGTGGTCAACCTGATTGCAGGCGGCAGGTACATCCACAGCCACCATCCCCGCGATATCCCCATGGTCGTGGGCTACATGTACTGTGTTTGTGAAGGCACGTAGAACAGACATTGTGGCCTGGACAGATCCGTGACTGACGGGGGCTCGTAGTGGAGTCGACATAGTGGGGGAGCAGAGCACAAACAATCCCCCATGTGATTATGATAGAAGGGGGATGGTGGGAACTGTGCGGAAATGGACTGGGACCAATGGGTTGTATGTGGGTAATGTGTGACTAGGGCGGGCTAGCACATGCAGCAATAAGGAGGGATGGCCCATGTGGAACGACGTGTGTTGCGCATTGGGTGAATAGGGGGACAGAGTGCCAGGGATGGGGTACGTAGCCATGTGGGGTGGATGGGGTGAGAGGGCAGCCTGTCCTACTAGAGGGGGGATGGCTGGTGGAGTTCGGCTGAGGTGGTTAAGGGGAAAGGGGCCCATGTGTGTGAGAGGTGAGCGGGGTGGGGGGGTGTGTGGCTTCAGAAGGGGGTTGCGTGAATAGGAGCAGGAAAGGAGGGAAGGGTTGTACTCAGGGGAGAGATCTTATCACGGAGGAATGATGCTAGACGTGGTAGAGGTGGAGTGGGCTGAATGGGTGTGGCAGAGTTAGCAGGGTAGAGAGAGGTGAGGAAGTTGAGTGTGCTACACAAATGATGGGTATGGCTAGGGGCTTAAGTGCTGTCGGTAGAGACATATCTCTGCACTGTGAGATGAACTGTGCACCGGTAGTAGGAATGGTGTGCACTGAAAGATGGCAATGTAGCTGGGAAGGGGGACTGGCGCCACGGTTGCGTGACTCTGCGCAGATGGGTACATAGCAAGCGATGTACACTAGACAACAAGGGTTGTGTTAGGCAGTGCCTAGGTGGACAGGTGTGCATGGGTGCAAAGTGGTCAGAAGCCCCGGAAGGGGTGGATGACCAGGAGGAGGCCTGGGAGTTAGGGGAGAGGGTGGGGATGTCAGTGGGGAGATGTTAGGTTGCAGGGGGACGGAGCTAGGTGGTGAGTGGGGTAATACACCGGCAGTACTATAACTGAGGAGGCGCTGAAGGGGAGGATGGCATGGGTGCATCCTACAGTGAGGGCAGTAGGCGAGGAGGCAGGTGTAGTCGATCCACGGAAAGGGAAGGGAGGAGAGGTTGTGCAGCTGCAGGGTAGGGGGGATGACGTCCAAGGGAGATCAGGTGTGTAGCCAGCGGAATGAGTAGGGACAAGAATGTTTTGTGATGTGCATAGGTCATGAAGGACAGAAGCAAACATGTGCTCCCTTGTGGGGGAGGGGGGATTAAGATGACTGTTACTGTTGCATGCGATGGGTGGGGGAGCAATTGCAATGGAGGGCCCCATGACGGTTAGAGGATGAGAGCCCTATAGGCCAGGGCGACGGGCTGGGGGGGAATAGATATGGCGAATATGCGTTGGTGGATAGATATGGAGCTGGGGTGAGAGGGCTGCTGTGTTGCGAGGTAGGGGGGAGGTAATATAAGTGTCTGAGAGTGAGGGGTATGGAATAGCTGTTAACCCACCACCTGAGTGGCCAGGGCCTGGGAGAGAGACTCCAGCGGATCCAGCAGGGAGGCAGCGGGCAGGAGGGGCATCCCCCCATCCCGCAGACAGGTTGCAGTGACATAGGGTGGGGTGCGTGTCATGGCATGCTTGCAGAGACATGTCCTTAGCAGATAGGAACAGGGATGCCATTTGACACACATGAGAGCGTCAGGCAGGGAGATCACAGGCGAAGGGGCATGATGCAGTACTGCGCAACCATGTGCCCCTGGCAGAGGCACATGGTTTGGGTGCCGAACAAGGTGGGGGAGGTGCAGGCAGATGGCAGATGCATAGACAAAGGGTGTTGCAGACATGGATCGGGAGCAGTAAGGTCAACGCAGAATGTACTGATAGTTGGTCTCACTAGGCATATGTACGGAGCGCTGCAACAGGGGAAGCGCTGTACAGACATAACAAGGGACTTTTCCTGCCCGTTACAGCCCGCAATTGTGTCAGGACACAGTACGATGTAAGCTAGCGTGAGCCTTTGACACGCACCATGATCGGCAACATGTCTATGGAGACGGTGGGACAGAACGCGTCAGGGACAGGGGGCATCAGAGAGGGCTGGGGTTCTCAGATTGGGGTCTCATGTGCCCAGGGGGGAGGCATGGTGTACAGTGACAGGTATAGGATCCCAGCAGAGGGGTGCAGTCATTGGAAAGGCCCATCATCCAGCATTGGCAGGACATGCAATGGCCATAGCTACCTGGTGACATTTCGAGGTGCAGAGTAGGCGAGAGGGTGTCTAGGTGGAGAGGGGGTATCTAAGGCTAGGATGGGCAGACGATGAAACACATGTATAGGTATGGCAGAGGGGCTGGAACGCAATATGAGGGATGACAGGGGGGCCAGTGAAGAGAAATGGGAAATGGAGCAATGTGTGTGATACGTGGCTGGTGGGACATATGACAGGCAGCAGACCATTGATTAGGCTGGGGAGGACCAGGGTGCGATCAGCAGGGTGGCCAGCAAGCTGGTGGTTACAGTACCCATGGTGTGATGGACCGACAGAGTAGACAAGCAGTGTCGGAGTGTCATCAGGGAGGACAGGGCGGTTAAGGGGGATGTTGCAGGGATTGAAACGGGATGCGTATGCAATTTTGGCCTAGTGGTTGCGGCAAGGTACCTCAAGTCGGAAGATCGGTGGTTAACATCCCATTAGGGGATAGCACCTTTGGCACTGACGGACTGTGGTTTTTAGTTCCACAGGTGCTCCCTGTGGTCTTGGGCAAGCCACCTAACCCTCAAAAGCCCAAGTACCTTGTAAAATAGTTATCTCCAGGTGATAATTCCCTGTTCAATGTAAGTTTAGTTTGCTCACTGTATACCACACAGATGCAGAATAGCACAGTATATGAGAGAATGTACATAAATAAAGACATAACTTGTGGGTATGTGATGCAGGGTGGAGAGATGATCTGCGTCGAATCTAGGGGTCTGTGGCAGGGAGCTATGGGGGCTGACACAGTTCATACAAGAGGTTGTGAATGGGGGTGGAGGTGGGGAAGCATCAAGGGTAGGGGCAAGGCATTAGGTCATGGCCATAGGCAACTGCAAGCAGTGGTGGGACTTATAAGTAGCAGTGTCAGAGGGGCAGGCCGAGATGATGGCCTGATGTGAATGGGTCATCACAGGCATGGTGTGGTAGAATGGATGGTGGTACACAGAGAGGTGACAGCAGAGGCATAGGAGGGGATATGGGCACCACGGGATTGGGCATGGGGGGAGCGGAGGTTGGACCATGGGCAGAACCATGACATATACCCACATGTATAGTGATTGGGGAGGTGGAGGGGCCACCAATGTGCACGCCGTGCAGGCGGAGGGGGAGTTGGGGGGGGCCAGGTAGGCACAGATCCCTTGTGATCCGACTGGTGACAGGGTGATAGGTGGACGGTGTTGGACAACATTGATGATGGCAGCAGAGAGCACGAGGGGTGACAACGGGTCAAAGGCCATTGGACACTACCAGAGGCTAATCATAGACGACTCAGCTACGGCCAGTTGCGTTGGCAGATAGGGGACGGATACTGGCTTGTGTGTGTTCACGGTGGGCATGTGGGGAGAGGGCGCCGGGGCAGCTGTGGTGGGCCTCGCGCTCACATATTGTGGACATGATGGGCAGGGGAGGGATGACGCAACTTATTTATTTCGTTTAGTAATGTTATTGCTATACCACCTAATCATTCAATCAATGAGTTTGCAACGGCAAACAATCGAGGGGGCAAATGTTCACATGCAGTGTACAGAGTGCTGTGTCTGTGTTGGCGGGGATGTGATTAGATTTGGTGTAGTTAAATAGTGTGCTATTATACATCATGAGCTATTATACGGCCATATATACAGTTATGGGGGGGTGGGGGGGTGGGTGGATGAACTGACTTGTATGCTGGTTCTGGGGGTGTGTCCATAGTAACCGCTGAACAGGGTTGTCACCAGCCTTTTGCAAAGGTCCTTGATATCTGTGGTTAGTCTCAGATCATCTGGGATAGCGTTCCATGTGGATGTAGCAGCCAGGGAGATTGCTCGTTGTGCGGTGTCTTTGTGTGTCCTGGTGATGCCGTTTGGGGTGTTTACTCGATTGGAGGTGCCTCTTCTTCTTGCCAGTGTGCTTGTGTCGGGTTGTATGGGTGTGTGTAGGCGTATGGTGGAGGACTGTGGTATGATAGTGCAGATGTTCATGATAGCTTTGTATTTGCTGCGTGCGATGATTGGGAGCCAGTGCAGTTCTTTCAGTATGGGTGTCAGGGGATGGGAGGGATTGTGTGTGGGTTTCATGGGCAGGGCCGTGACAATGGCATGCTGCTAGTCAGATGGTACGTTGGCAGTGGTGAGCAATGGGACGCAACTCAGAGTAATGGGGGAGTGACAGGTGTGTTACACATGGGGCTGGGGAGGTGGGTCGCCCTGGGATCGGAGTGCCAGGTGGTCAGCCCAGTGGACATTGGAGGGGTGTTGTATCCTCATCTGTGACAGGAGGGCAGGTGGTGGGGGACACCAGGGGTAAGATGGGGCAGGGGGAACGAAGGGTGGGGAACGGAGGGTAGGGAGGGGGTGGGAATAGGGAGGGTGCTGTCATGGATTTGGTCATGGTGGCGCCATGCCACAGTTTGCACACAACAGGAGGTAGGTGCCCGGAATGCGGTAACACATAGGGGAGGGTCGCATGTACAGAACAGACGACGGGGAGGAGAGACAGGAGAGGTTACCAGCTGGCCAGGACCTGTTGTTTGGAGGCGGCAATGGCTGATGTTCAGGACAGGGGCATGCATCTACTGTGTGGATGATCAGCATTGGAGCAGGTTGTGTGCCAGGCCTGCTCAGCGGAGCGGACACATGAACGCAAATAGCGGGTAACTTGAGAGAGGCATGGCTGTGTGATGAACGCCTAACAGGGCACAGGATATGGGGAGCGGGAGGCACCACAGCAGCGGTGAGTACAGCAGTTAAGGGGGCCACAAACTCAGCAGTGAAATTGGTGGACATAGTGGATGAGGGGGTGTGGACATAGTGGGGGAGAGAGCTGGAGGGTCAGTGGCAGGGGGGTCACTCATTAGAGTAGTGGATCCCGTGCACGGATGATATTGGGGATGGGGAGTGATGAGGCCTAACAGGTGGTTGTCGGGTAAAGGGGGCACAGAGTCAGGGCAGTTGGGGGTGAACAGTTAGAGGTGACAGACAGCACAGGGATATGACCCTGCTGGTGTGTTGGTGCAATGGGTGAGAGCAGGGGGCTATACGGGGGGTAGCAGGGGGGGTTGCGAACATTGGGGGTGGAGGTGTCCGCGACATGACTTTTCATGTCACCATGACTGCGGGTGAGATGGGCGTGGAGGGTTGAGAGACATTACTCACTATCTGAGAGGATGGTGGGTCTGGAGGTGTTGTTGGGACGGTGGACACCAGCTACTCGGGGTGGTGTTTGTGTGGAGCAGCGGCTCAGATGGAATCCGACAGATTGTGAGGGGAGAGTTAGGGGTGGGAGGGGAGACTGTATGTGACCCGTAGGAGACAGAGGGGACCCACTGCCCCTGCCATGGCCAGAGGACCGGTGCGTGCGGGGGACCTGGGGGCCCCCCTTGAACGGTGTGGCTGTGGAAACATTTACCACAGGCAGGGACCAGGTCGCAGCTGAGTTGAGAGGTGAGGGGAGCGGGATTCAAATGGTCATGTACAAAGGCGACTTCATCTGTACCTGTGTGCACATTCCAGGGGCCGGGGGGGGGGGAGGGCATGCGGGGTGGGGTGGGGTATGTGGATGGGGTTTAAGGGATTGTGGTAGGCCCAGTTACAACATGAGAGGTCTGTTAGGGGTGGGTGGGTGCCCCCACAAAGTGAGAGGTTGGGTTTGTGGGCCAGAAATGAGGGTGACGTAGCTCATGTTAGCCACGTTACACTTTGGCCACACCATGTGATAGGTGGGGGCAGAGACATACCAGGGGAGTGAGGGGTGGGGGGGAGCAGCAGCGGCAGATGCGGTGGGGGGTGAGGGAGAGGGTGCACAGGCTTACATACGTACCTGCCCGGGGATGGGCAGTGTCCAGGGCCTCTGGAAGGCCATGCAGGTAGATTGGCCCGAGTCTGTCTGCCAGCTCCTGCTCCAAGGAGGTGAGGGTTGGGGTGAAGGGGCTACCCCCACCAGTACCCATGGCATGTTGCCTCTCTGCAGTCATGTGTGCTCGCACCCCACGCTTGATGTCGTTAAATCTCTTACAGAGGCTGTCCAGGTCCCTTGGTGGCCCCCCTAACTCAGCCACGGCCACCCACACCTCCTCCCACACCTCTGTCCATGTGGCAATCGTGGTGCTGTTGCTGAGCCGCCCATACAGAACATTGTAGTGCTCGAGGACACAGGTCATCAGGGTGTGGTTCTCTTGGGGGCTGAAACGCACTGCCCTCCTCCGCGCAGCAACAGGCACAGGGATCCTCCTTCTCTTGGCAGTGGGGGGCCCCTGTGTGGGCTGTGACCCACCTGATGTGCCCGCCTCCCCCCCCACCCTGCCCACCGCTCCTTCCCGCATGAGCAGGTGGCCGCCCCACCTCCCGACCAGCCATGTGCTGGTGCTCCAGCACCCTACAGGGCCCCCTCCCCCTCCCCATCAGCCATCCCTTCCCCCACCCACAGGGCTTCCCCCCACACCTACCCAACCCCCTCCCCCTGTTGGCCCCCTCTCACCTCTGCTGTCTCTCACACCTGCTGCTCACCACCCCTCCTCTATCTCTCCTCTGCTGTCTCACTACCCTTTGCACCTGCCTCTGCCCCCTGCAACTCCTCTCCAACTGCCGCTGACTCTCTCCACCAACACTACTCCACCAAACACTAACCAATACCACACTCCTTCTCTTTCTCTCTGTCTCTTTCTCCTACACAAAACCCTCGAAGTGGCCTAGGTATGCAGAGGTATTTATAGGGAGAGTCCACGTAACACGCGTTGCGTGCACGCACAATGGCCGCACCCACGTCTCAGCACATGCGTAACGTGCATAACGGCTGCGCCCATGTATCAGCGCATGCGCAACATGTGCAACATACCTCTACCCTTTAAATTCAGCTGCACATCTGGGACACATTGATGGGATTGTGTTGGAGAGAGACAGAGTTGGTGACGTTTTTGTGGAGGTTGACGAGTGTTGGAGGATGGTTCTTTGTGTGTAGTGGCTGTGTTTGTGAGTGTTGTTTGGCCTGTGTGTGTGTCTGTGTGTCCTGGTCAGTGAGGTGGGTGTCATTATCTGTGTGTCATTGTGCATTTGGACAGGTTGTGTGTATGGCATCCTTTGCGTTTGCTACGGTTGCGGTTGCCTGATGGGGGAGATGGGGTCGATGGGGCTGCGGCACAGGACATGGGTGTGTACCCGTTTAAACTCAGGCCTGCAGCTGTGGGGGCGGGCCGGGCAGGGGCTGTACCCGCACGGGGCAGGAGACGTGCAGGGGTGCAGGCTCGCCGGCCTCACCTCTACAGGCCCAGGGCCCAGCTCCAGGGCATGCGTGAGGACCAGGTCATCTCCCTCTACCACCTGAGCATGGGAGCTATTCTGGAGCTGTACGAGGATCTCAGACCTGACCTCGAGCCCCTGACTGGTCGGTCACATGCCATACCGGGTTTGGTCAAGCTCCTTGGTGCCCTACATTTCTTTGCCTCCGGCTGTTTCCAGTCTTCGGTGGCCGCAATGGGTGGCATGAGCCGCCCCACCTTCTCACGCTGTCTCCACCAGGTACTGCGTGCCATGGTCAGCCGGGTGGGGGATTACATAGCCGTTCCCCACACTAGGCAACAGTGGGGGACCCTAAACCAAGCCTTTGAGGCGTTAGCCGGAATACCACACGTGATGGGAGCTATTGATTGCACACATGTTGCCCTGGTCCCGCCCAGAGACAGGGAGGTAGTGTTCCGTAACCGCAAACACTATCATTCCCTGAATGTTCAGGTTGCCTGTGATGCACATCAGCATATTCTGAATGTGGTTCCCATGTTTGCAGGGTCCACCCATGACTCCTATATCCTGCAGAACTCGGCACTGTTCACTCAATTTGAGACTGGACAGTATGGGGACTGTGTATTGCTGGGTGTGTATTTCTCATTTCTTACGTGCACATGTTGTTCATGTTACTAACCGTATGTGCAGATGTCTGACTTGGTGTGTGGGTATGTCAACTGTATGTGACTTAATAGGGGTGGCCTCACAGTCCACCTTGCTATGGAGCTTTGTCGTAATAGTTGAATGGCTGCATAGCATATGTGCCGTGGTTACTGATTCCAATCCGTGCACCTAGCCCTTGCCCTGTGTGTCTGCCCTCGCACCCTGATACAAAGCTGTGCTGTCCCATCATGTGTTGTCATATGTGTATTGTGATACAGTAGACTATAGAGAGCCTGTAGGGGCTAGTAAAAAGGAAGAGCTTACTTTAAACTTGGCTGGACGTGAAGACTCAGCATGTGTGAAGACAGCTGAGCAGCCAGTGCCGTCAGCACAAGTAAAGCAGAAAGGGTTTAAAATGAAGTTTCCCTTCTCTAGTAGTGATGCAGGTAGAATTAGAGAAACTCATCAGGAGCACCTATCCTCAGAGTCTGACGTAACATGCAGAGAGGAGAGGTATATAAGTTCCTGGTCTGAACCAGGAAGTGAGCAGAGAGGTCAGAAGGGTCAGAGGAGTCAGAGAAGGCAGAGAGCTCAGAGCAGTAGAGCAGCTGGTCTCTGGAACGACAGTCCCAGGAAGGATTTCCACACAAACAGGAAGTGGGGCAGAGTCTCTGAGGGATTGCATGAGCCACGGAGGAACCTAGCTCAAGCTGAAGGAACTGTGCCAGGGGAGAGGAAGCTCAAAGCTGATTTCAAAGCCTGCAGTAAGGTAACAAGTTTGAAACCTTATCTGTATAGAGAAGAGGCTAGAAGTTTTAATGAGCACAACCCTGAGCAGTCTTATAACTCAGACAGGTACTCAGACTTCCTACTAAGAAAGCCAAGAGAGGCAAACCAGAAAGAGACATTACCTGTACCAGATTTCTGTAACCCGGGCTGGGATAAACACCTTGGAAGGAAAGGGGTTTACCAGCCACAAGAGAACAAGCCATGCTCCAGCACATGTAAGGAATGTGACACGGAGAGTATTGGGAGTGGTCCAGGCTTAATGCAGTGGGAGAGTGATAACATTTGCACAGACCCTGAGCCAATGGACTGTACGATTTGTCTATCAGATGACATAACCTCTTTGTGTTGAACTTCAGCCAATGTGACCTTGTGAGAGAAACAAGGAAAGAAGAAAAGATGTTCTAGCTGTTTTTGTTTAGTTGCTGTTTTGTTCTGTGTGTTTTTGCAAGGAATATTATCTGTCCGGGAAAGGGAATAAAACCCTAATTTTGCTTTAACCACTTGACTGACTGACTCTGTTCAAAGGAGAGCACCAGTTAGTATAAACCACAATACCCTAGGCAGTGGCCTATTGGGTCTATGGAGGCTCTACCCAGGGTCGCCGTGACAGTATGTCAAATTGTGGTATGCATTTGTTTAGCACATAAGTACCTGTGTCAATTTGAGGGAACATGCGCTCCTCCTTTAATATTACACATTCCTCTTTTTGCAGGTGATGCAGGATATGGGTGTCGCCCCTGGTTGCTGACCCCTGTGCATCATCTACGGACACGTTCAGAGTGGAGGTACAATGAGGCCCATGCCACCAGCCACTCCATCATAGAGCGCACCTTTGGATAGGACAGGTGGTGCCTTACAATACCGTGGCAGAGATCATCTTAGCCTGTTGCATCCTGCACAACATTGCTCTCAGGCACCGTATCCCTGTCGACATTAATGAGGATCTAGAGGATAACCCTGTGTGCCCCCCAGCACGTGCCTGTGGTGACACACGCGAGGGGACAGCAGTCAGGAGGCAGCTGATTATGGAGCTCTTCACATGTACGTACTTAATTTGTTACCACCTACATTTGTTTGAATATGTGTGTACAGCTACTACTAGTATCCATTTGTATCACAGTATCAGTGATATGCAGCACTGCATGGACATTTAACTTACAGTGGCTAGCCATGCCAGCATCATATATACTCATGCCTGATGCACAGTAACTGTGGGCGGGGTACAGCAGCAGGTGGAGGTGGTATGTGTGTGTGTGTGTTGCTTTAGGCTTGTGGGAGGTGTCTGCCTGACATACCTGGTTTGTGGGTGCATGTGATAGGGGCTGCTGTGCAGACACACGTTGTTGGTTTCGATAAATGGTTTGCAGCGGGGTGACAAGCATATGGTATGACTTTCACAGTGGGGAGAAGAGCATGGCTGGGCCAGTTGTCTAGATGTGTGTGCTTATCAGTATATCCTCTAAGCTGTTTGTGAGGTTGGTATGCGCCAAGTTGCAGGGTCCATGTGTGTGCTGTGTTTGTATGGCGCTCCATTTGCTATGTTGTGGTATCTTCGTGATCTGTGGTATGTGGATTACTGTTCTGTGTGGTCCGTAAAGGAGATTACGGAGACACTACAGTGTGCCTGACTGTGTAGGGTATCACGTAGTCGTGACTTGGATGCTGTGGCAGATAGGGGCCCCGTGCGTTGTCCAGCAAGGGGGGGATTGTTGCCCAATTTATGGGGTTTTGAATAGCCGGGACTTGCAGTGTTGCCTAGTTACACACAGACAGAGATGAACCAGGCAGGAGCAACATTTGGCTACAACAGGGTATTTACAGTTGGGCAGGGGTTGGGGGTACAGGAGAGGTGGATAGTCAGCGTACACCTTCTTGTACACCTCTCCTGTACCACCAACCTCTGCCAAACTGTGAATACCCTGTTGTATCCAACTGTGCATACACTGTTATTTCAATATGACCTGTGATTGGTTTCCCCAGTTCTCCCCAGTTCAACCTCTGTTCTCTGTAGACGCACTGTTATTTCGCATTGTAGAAGTTTTCTGTTCATTGTGAACCACATTGATTTCAATAGGGCGGGATATAGGAGATGTACATAAATAAATTATAGCATCAGCACACAGATGTTAATGTTAGCTATGGTGTGGGCTATCCACAGCACGAATATGGGTATGCACAGGGGATATGGGGGTTGACCCTACATATATCCTTGTGTTACTGGGCATGACAGCAGGGTAGGAAAGGACATTGAGACAGCAATACACACAGTGATGGGGCATAGGGAGCAGTTTGGAAGGACCAGGATATAACGGCAACCCTGGCGTGACACAACACAGTGGGGAGCAAACACCTTTGTCCACCACTCTGTACAGCAGCTGGGAAGTGAGGGAAGGGACAGACAGCATACAGATCCCTATAGTTTGCCAGGAAAACATCAATGATGACCGTCACATGGGTGTGATCTGTGCAGTGTGATGGTGAACAGACAGTCTGTTCAGGGTTTGGTGGGTCTGCATGCTGGTGATGGGAAGGTGCGGTGCGGGTTGCACAGCTAGGGCGTAACAGATGTATTTTGCCCTTGTGTTTCCCAATGCACAGGACATAGTTGGTGGAACTCTGGGTGCTGTGGAGCTTTGGCTGGTGACTGTGCGTCGACCAACAGGCAGTGGTCAGGGGTAGGTGGATCTACGGCTGCCCTGTCTGTGTCAGCAAACAGGGGGTACACATGTCCTCCATGATATGTCATATCACCCTGTTTTTGTAATTGACCTCTTTTCCCTGCACCTCCATACCCCAGATTGTTCTGTGCACACACAATTCCCCATGTGTTCCTGCACAGTAGGTCTTCAGCAACACTGTCTCTGGGATATGACCAACAGAGCTGCATGTGTGTGTGGGTCCAGGGGATTTGGTAGTGGGCTTCACCTGCACCCTTTGCCAACATTGTACCATCAGCTAATACCAGTGTATCATTGTATTTCACATGGCGTGTATGTCAACCACTATCCACTTTTGCACGTCGAGGCCGTCTCCTACTGCTGGCATGTTGCCCTTAACATTCTTTGTGAATCTTTTTTCTGTGGTTGGCTTTGTGATGATACAGTGTGCAGGCATTTCACATTCGCATGTGTTGTGAGTGGCTAGACACCTGGGTGGCGGGGGTGAGTGTGCTATCTATACCGCACTGATGTTTACCATCTGAACATTGTGGGCATATGTTGCGTGTTGGGGGCAGACCTATGTCCTGTGTTCTGACTGACCACTGTTGACCAGCTGTTTTGTATCACACATAGCTTCATCACGTGGACATACATCAACAGTGGCATAACATGGTGACTTGGCGATTCTACACATTTTTGCGACAATGCCTCCCATCACTTGGACCTGTTACAGCCTTTGAGCAGCTCTGGGGATCCAGGACATACACCTGATGCAAGCACAAGGTAGTTTGCACCATAGTTTGCTTGGTGCTGACATTAGCCTTTACATGTTGGTGCTTTACTGTTTGTCATATACATATTTGGCGTGATCTCTGTTCACGGGCACTGATGCACATAGGGTGGAGCAGTGTGACACCTGTGTGACACGGGCATGGACATGTCCATATCCATGTGACACCTGTGTCTGCTGTTCCAGTTCGGGATGTCACCCATATGCGGTGTTTTTCGTGTTGTGATAATGTCATGTTTGCCGGTGCGTCCCTTTCCTATGTCTTTCTCAATGTCAGACTCTCTGAAATTTGTGCTGCTTTTAACAGCAGCATACCAATACAATATGTTTCTTCCTCTGACACAGGGTGGAGGACATACAGGACACATCTATTACAATGCATCTGGCGTCTCCATCAGCCACCTGTTGGGGTACAGAACACCATGGAGCCTTTCCTGGAATTTGGTGCCATAGGATGTTCAACCTCTGCGAGTGGGACACATGCCTCGGATGGACATTATTCTTGTTGACTTGCTACTTTGGCCATGACAAACCTGTCCAACACAACGCTGCTGCCGTGCTCTGGCTGGGAGTCGTGATCATTGCAGGATACACACATGAACTTTCACGGACTGCAGCATATTGGGATGTGGCACTAGACTATGCATGCCCAGTGTTGAGAGGACAGTATTTAGGTTACGTGTGGGATAGCAGATACGCTTTGCACTTTGGACACTGTGTACTGGTCCCCATGTGTGCAGCAAGGGCTGCCATTGTCAATGTATGTTGTACATTCCTTCACAATTGTGTTGTTGATGTGTTTCAGCCATGTGTGTGACATGGGACACAGGATACACGCATCTGTTTGTTTCAACACAAACATACAGCCATGCATGTGGCATAGAGGGAGCAATGGAGAGGTCATGTTGTCTATGTCCACACACTCTCCACCTGGACATGATGCAGGTTTTGCCACGACACTGCTTTCATACACACCATCATCCTGAATTGATGTTCTCAATCACCAAGGGTGTTTCCCTGCATGTGTGGTATCACTGTATCATGTTGAAATGTGGATGGGGCATGTGCATATGGCTGACTATGTTGGGGAAACACAGCACGAGGCAATATGGTTTCTGTGTGTTTCCCTGAAACATGTTTGCCCTTACTTTCCATCTCTATATACTAGTTGTTGTGTATGTTTACTGTACAGACATGGCGATAAACATTGATTTACAAACCTTGCATTGCATGTCTGGACATTCCTATGTATGCCCTGAGGTAACTACACTCACATTGGCACATTATATTTGGAGTGTGACACTGTGAGTGTCTGTCTTCCTTCACTTGTGCATTCCATGTACCATGATATATGTGTACAGACACTGTCTATACACCAACCAGTGCAGGGGGACCTCCTGCACAGTGTTACCTATGCATGTTTCTGCAGGTATTTTCTTTTGGATGCTGTCTGTGTTCATGTGCCTCTACTACCTGTTCGCATATCCTCAATGTGCATTAGCTGATTGTTTAGGGTTACATTGTAAACCAAGTAAGAGAAATTACTCTAGATAAACTATGGCAAAATCCAAGAGGGTTTTATGGTTCAACGTTTTCTGACGAGGCACGGAAATGTCTCAGTATATTCGGCTAGTAACTGCTGGATAGAAAGATTGCTCATTCACCAGCCTAGCCTATTAACATCAATGACGTGTTCCGGCCTATTTTAACACTTTTAAACACCCTCTTCCCGTTGTATTGCTTAATCATTAACAGTCTTTAGTGAAATAGCACTTAACTTCACAAATCTTATCGTATCGTATCGTTTTCTTAGAGCAATATAAAACCCTCTTGGATTTTGCCATAGTTTATCTAGAGTAATTTCTCTTACTTGGTTTGCATCTGCATTACTCTGAGAGCTAGACCTGTTTTACTTAGGGTTACATTGTAGCATCTTGGATTCCTATGTCAGGGATTATGTGGGTGCTGTAACATAACGTTTCATCTTTTTTTTTTAAATTACAACATTTTAACACATGCTGTTTCCATTTGTGTGCCTCCTGTGTTGCAAGATAGATATGTTTGTAGACACAAATCATGATTGATGTGTGTTGGGCCCTCATCATGCACGTCCTACTGTCTATGTGCCCTCATATGTGGGTGGCACATTGGAGAGGTACAACAATAGGGGGGGGCGGGGCCTAATGCATACTGCACACCATGCACCTGATGCACATTGTGTCTCCTGCCCCTCATTTGTGGGTGGGCCAGTGGCCTTTCTTTGGGATGTGGGTAACTACCCTGCTAAATGTGTTCCCGTCTTTTACCAGGGGTCCCCTCACATTGATAGTATGATGGCCTTATCTACACTATCTGTCATGCTTCTCCAAATGAACATATGTGTTTTACATACATTTGTCTCTGCTGCTGCTTGGTCATGGTGACAAACATGCATTGCCCCATGTGTGCCTTTGTGTCAGTCCTGACTCATTGTTACCCAGAGAGCCCAAGGTTTTCTTGGCAGTGTCACTGGAGGTGGATTGCCAGGCACTTCTTCCAAGGTGCTGGCAGGTGACGTGACTTGCCCAGGGCCACAAGGAGTGCTAGTTGGATTTTAACCCTGTTTGCTTGGTGACTCTGACAGTGTTCTCACCACTGGGCTACTCCAACAATCTTTCATCCCACCAACACTTGTATGTAGTATTTCTCTGGTTATGTACATGGCCTACCTGTGTTCACATCCTTGTATGGTGTCAGCTGTCTGTCTGCTAGCCATTTGCAACATCACTGGGTATTACAGGTCCCATTACACACCCTTCCCTTGTGGGGCTATTTCTGCATTGTGCTCTGTGTTCTCATTGTGTTTGTTTGGATTAGTTGTTTACGGCATATGATCTAACACCATTGGTTGCAGGTTTGATCCCCACATGGTTTGTTTTTTTTTGCTTTTGTGCTAATATGACCACTAATTACCAGCAGGTTCATCACCTCTGCACACACACCTCCATCCTTTCACAGAACACCAAGGTGTGCCCTCTGAGTTGCCTACCCATCACATATTAGCTGTTACATATGTCTCGTTATTTAAGGTGTGTACATGGCAGTCCAGTTGGGGGTTTCATATTGCTGTGTTTCAGCTGGTGTGTAGTGCACCTGTTTGCAGGTTCACTTCTCTCCTCTCCAGGTACAGATTATGCACCTACTCCACAGAGCATCCTCTGCTGCCCTTGGGAATTCTTTTCTTTCCTCTTTTGAATGCTGTATCCACTGCATGACCTTTCATTGTGTGTGTACATGTGGCCCTATGTGTGTGTGCTCCCAGTTACTGACTGTGATCTGCTCTTTACACAGCTGATCTGCATATGCATTTCATCATTGTTACTGTTGGGGCTTTGCCTATCCTGAGGGCCAGCAGGTGTCTTGTGTGATGCCCTCCAGTACGTTTGTATGCAGCCTTTGCTACTGGGTTGACGCTGGTGGTGTGGCCTACAGGTTTGTGCATTGCCATTTGTGCTACTGGTCATGGGCTTGGCTCCTCTCTGTTCTCTTTCATTTGTCTGCCTGTCCTGCACAACTACCTTTCATCCCTGTAACAGTCATATCTGTGCAGATCCGTGCTGTGAGCACATTGTACCCTCATCACAGTTGTGAGCCATCCTTCTGTCCATCTATGTGTGTCTGCCAGCTGTGTGCCATCCTACCCTGATGTGCATGCTGCTACCCCCACATCCTGCACTCCTATACATTCCTGCATTGCGGCTCTCTCTGGTTGCATCTCCTGTGTGTCCTCTGCATGGCACAGCTACTCCACTGTCATCATGACATTCCTCCTATCCTACCACTTCTACCTCTTCTGCTGCACACGTCTTCCCATCCTCTGCCACACACTGTCATTATTGCATGGTACATTACCTTCCCTCTGTGCATCACTGCAGCTGCCCACGATATGTTTGTGCAGCTTTCAAGCAGCCACATGGGCTGGACGCTGATTCGTCTGGTCCATAAGATCTGCTCTACGTCCTTCCTTTATTTATGCATTGTCTTTCCTTGTTGCTCTGTGTAGTGTTAGGGTTACATGTCTGTTTGCCACATACCTCTCTTGCCCTTCAAATTGGGGGACTTTACTGCACTTGGGCAATGATTTTGGGTTCACCTATACATCCTTGGGGCATCTTGCATCACACTGTCGGTTCAACAGCTTCTGGGGTGCCTACTATGGTGTCTTGGGGGTTTGCAACCTTTCAACATGGTCTCTGGGGCACATCATAACCCGTCTTTGCTGACATGGTTGTTTAGGATGTGTCCTCTGGTGCACCCTGAAAAGGTGCATGGTTTTATGGCACTCGGGTTTGGTTATGTTTCTGATGGCAGCACAGATTGATAACAGAAAAGGTAATTTCCCCTATCAGCCTTACTCATTTGGCACACTGGGGACTTGCACTCATACCCCCTGTGCCATCACTCAATGTATTGACCATTGTGCTACAGCACTGTTGCTGTATTTGCAGGTGGGGGGGGCCTTCTTAGGCTTACCACACTTTTACATGCACAGTGCTGCACCCTTACCATGCCTCATTGGACACCCTATAAGGCGCCCTATGGGGGCCTTATAGGAGACACTATAGGGTGCCTTGGCGGACAGTGCACTTTATACTGTACCCTCTGGCGTGCCTTATTGGGCACCTTATATTACGGAACCTTGAGGGTGTGTTTGCTGGCAGCACAGGTTTAAATTACGACCTAATATGCCTCAGACAGCACTACATAAAGGTAAAGGGTACTGCCTCAGGTAGATGTTGTAGGTACTGCCTCAGCCAGCTGTGGGTAAATGCAATGGATACAGTCTCAGACAGCCTTCTTTGGCAGGCCCACTCGGGAGTCGAACCCATGACCCCTGTACCATCAGTCATTGTATTAACCATTGTGCTACGCTGCTGTTGCTGCTTGTATGTCAGCTCACCTACTTAGGATGACCAGGGGTTACCATGTGCAGTGTTCTGCCATCCAAAGCAGTGCTGTACCCTTGCAGCGGCTCATAGGGCACCCTATACAGCACCCTCTAGGCAACATTTTAGGGTACCTTGGCATACAGTGCACTTTAAAAGGTGCCCTCTGGGGCGCCGTGGGAGGCGCCTTCTGCAGCACCTTCTTTTACGGCACTTTGAGGGTGTGTTTGCTGGCAGCACAGATTTCAAACAAAAAGGGAACAGCCTCAGCGGGTAAATGCAATGGGTACTGCCTCAGACAGCTTTCTTCTGCAGGTCCACTTGGGAGTCAAACTCATGACCCCTGTACCATCAGTCGGTGTATTAACCATTGTACTACACCTTTTTTGCTCTGTTTGTAGGTCAGTGCGCCTACTTGTGCTAACCGCGCGTTGACGTGCATTACGCACCTTATCGCGCGATAGTGTGCACAGCACACATTATTGCGCACTGATGCGCGCTTGCGACGTTTAGACTGGAACGCCCACTCCTTTTATGGCATCCTGCACACTAACGCTAGGTGCACTTTAAGACGGTTTAGTAAACATACCCCTAAGAGTGAACAATAGTGTACTACAGTGTGACGGTACAAGAAAAGAAACATAAAGGGCAGTGCAAACCGGCACAGGGAAGTCTCATGCTCTATTAGCATCACAGAAAACTAAGTTTTAAAACTCTTTTAGGCTTTCTTGGTCTAGACATTCTTGCAGTGCATACTGACATCAGAGAGAAAAGAAACCCAGTGTGCAGATAAAGCAGGTTTCTTGCCTCGGCCTGTCATCTACTACTATTTTATCTTTTCAAAAGCATCATTATGTGTATACAGGACAGTACAAAGACAATCTTGGTTCGAAAGAGCTCACAATCTAGTTTGATTGAATTACAGTATTTGGAAGGAGTATGTGGCAAAGATGTCTTACACATTGGGACATGGAACATATGAAGCATTAACCAAGGGAAGTTGGAGGTGGTCAAGAATGAAATGGAACGTGTACAACTCGATCTGTTGGATATCAGTGAACTGAAATGGACTGGCTTTGGGCACTTTGCATCTGATGATCACATGGTCTACTATGCTAGAAATGAAAGACAAAGAAAAAATGGTGTTGCATTTACAATCAAGAAGAAACTTGCAAGAACTGTAATGAAATACAATGCAATCAGTTAACGCTTAATTTCTATTCATCTACAAGGAACACAACTATAATTCAGGTATATGCCCCAACAACAGCTGCAGAAGAGGATGAAGTTGATGAGTTCTATGAACAAATACAAACTGAAATTGACAGAACATGCAAACAAAATATCCTAATAGTCATGGGTGACTTGAATGCAAAAGTTGGCAACAAAGAAGAAAGCAAAGTGGTTGGAAAATATGGACTTGGTAACAGAAATGAAGTTGGAAAAAGACTGATAGAATTCTGCAAGACCAACAATCTATTCATCTCAAACACCTTCTTCCAGCAACACAAGTGGCGATTGTACACATGGACTTCACCCAATGGATTGTACAAAAATCAAATTGACTACATCTGTGGAAGTCAATGATGGGAAAGCTTCATAACATCAACAAAGACAAAACCTGGAGCTGACTGTGGTACAGATCACCAACTGCTAGTATGCAAACTCAAGCTAAAGTTGAAAAAGGGCAAGCCACTCATGAATGTAGCAAAATATGACCTTGAGAATATACCACCAGAATTTAAAGACTGCAAAATTGATTTGTTGATATAGATACAAATAATAGAGCTCCAGAAGAGTTATGGGATGACATCAAGAAGGTTGCATTGGAAGAAAGTGAGAAGTCTCTACAAAAGGTAAAAAATAAAAAACTGCCAAAATGAATGACTGAAGAAACTCAGAAAATTTCCCAGAAATGCAGACAAGCTAAAGAAAGAGAGGCAATCACAGAATTCAACAGAGATTTCCAACGAGCAGGAAGACAAGACAAGGAGGACTACTACAATGATGCATGCAAGGAAATAGAATCAAAAACTATTAGAAGAAGAACAAGATTAGCTTTCCTAAAGCTACGAGAGTTAAAGAAAAAATTCCAGCCTTGAATTGGAATGCTCAAATATGCTCAAGGATCCATGTTGAATGATGCTGAGATTAGGAAAAGGTGGAAAAAATATAGAATCCTTATATAATAAAAATCAAGTGAACCAATGGACGTTTCAACCTGTACCTTATGATCAGGAACCATTGTTGATGAAAAAAGAAGTTGAAGCAGCATTGAAAGCCTTATCAAAGAACAAAGCACCAGGTATTGATGGCATTTCCATTGAAGTATTGCAGCAATCAGATGCAGCTGTTACCATACTTACAAGGCTCTGCCAAAAAATTTGGAAGACAACATCATGGCCAACAGACTGGAAAAGATCTCTGTTTATACCAGTACTAAAGAAAGATTATCCAACTGACTATGGAAATTATCACACAATCACTCTGATTCCACATGCCAGCAAGATTCTACTCAAGATTATTCAGCAAAGACTGCAACCATACCTGGAATGAGAACTGCCTGAAGTTCAAGCAGGATTCAGGAAAGGGTGAGGAACGAGAGACATCATCGTGCATGTGAGATGGATCCTTGTAAAGAAAAATGAATACCAGAAGGATATCTATATGTGTTTTATTGACCACAGCAAGGCTTTTGACTGTGTAAACCATGAGAAACTCTGGGCCACATTAAGAAGCATGGGTATACCAGAACACCTAATAGTTCTCTTGCACAACCTTTACATTGATCAAGAAGCAACAGTTTGATTGAAAATGGAGACAGAATGGTTTAAAATCAGCAAAGGTGTACGACAAGGCTGCATACGTTCCCCCTACCTGTTTAATTTATATGCAGCAAGAAAAGAAGAGGAGCAACAACCCTACGCAGAAATCACAGAAGTCACTAGAACAGCGCAGGGAGGACACAGCCACACCTCTTAAAACAAAGAAACCTTTTATTTTGTAAAAACATCAAAGGTACAGACCTGACTTGGCCAAGTTTTGGCAGTCAGCCAATTAAATGCAATTGCATATATATTCCAATAGCAGTCAGAACATTGTAACAAGAGCCAGTAGTTGAAAGCTCAAAAAGCGCTTCTCAGGTATGCCTCAGGTAAGCGCTTTTTGAGCTTTCAACTACTGGCTCTTGTTACAATGTTCTGACTGCTATTGAAATATACAGGATGGCCCAAAAAAAGCGAGAACATCTCATAGCATATAAGTTATTTAAAAATTTAAAAAGACAGATGTAAACGATTGACAAATTAAAAAAAACAAAGATGGTGACCAGAAATTGTCGAAATAAAGACATTATTTAGCTAAAAAAGGTAAATAAGTAAACTATATAAGCTTTTAATTTACGAGATGTTCTCACTTTTTTTGGTTCACCCTGTATATGCAATTGCATCTTAATGAGCTGACTGCTGAAACTTGGCCGAAGAACAAACTAGTCAGTATTAGAGAAGATCAAACCTAAGTTTTTAGAAGCTCAGATGACAAGGCTTCGACTTTCATACTTTGGACACATCATGCAAAGAGATAGATCATTAGAGAAAGACATCATGCTTGGCAAGGTAGAAGGTCAACACAAAAGAGGAAGTCCAGCAATGAGATGAATTGATACAATAACAGCAGCTATGGGTATCACTCTATCAACAATGAGCCGCCTGACTGAAGACTGAACACAGTTTAGGACAACTATCCAGAGGGTCGCCATGAGTCGATATTGATTCAACTGCACTTAACAACAACAACAACAGGTTTGGAAAATGTAGCAAAAAGCAGAGGAAGGAAGTCAGTTGATGTCTCCCTGAGATCTCTAGGGCCAACAACAGCACTAGCAGGGAGAAATAGGGAAAATGGCCTCCGATTTCTAGTTGTCCACCATCAAAACTGAAGAAGAGAGGAGCTATAGCTGCAGCTTCCAATGCAACTATGAAAGAAAACTGTTGTCTTCTACCATCTCAGCAGAGAGCCCAAGAAAGGCAGAGGCATAGTGCAAGGTGGGGGAACAGGACATCAGTAGCAGGTAAAGCTAATGGAGTGGAGTAAGACGCATATTCTGTTCCCTGCTGAGAAGTGTATAGAATAGCTTCTGGCACATATAAATTATGATGAATTCTCATGTCAGCAATTTCTAGTAGAAGCTTCAGAAGTGAAAGTATCATAGCTGAGGAGGGTCTGCAAAATGTAGTTACTAGTGTGTTAAATAAAGAGGAGGTAGAGAGTGATACTGTAGGGGTCAAGAGCTTCCCACAAGTAGAGCAGATAGTGGTGAATATGAAGAGGCCCCCTGGTCCTTCATCTTCTGATCTATTCTTAGTCCCTGTTCCAGTAACAATAGTTCCAGAAGCAGAAAGGAAGTCAAAAAGAACATCAGATGTAAAGGGACATTTTAAAGTCCTTGAAGATCCACACAATACAACGTGCATCTGCTGTTGAAAGGCCATTAATAGAGGAAAGCTAATGAGTCTCCTTTTCAACAGTGGGATGTTACATCATTTGCAGTATCAGCACTCTTTTGAGCTAGGTTCAAGAGAGGACACTGATAAAAGGATGGAGACTCCATCCGGCAGTAGAAATAGCAGAAGGTACAGAAAAGAGGACATTCAGTTTTTAAGCTGGGTCCCAGCTTCTTTCACTATTGAGGTAGAAGGTGAGTAGCCCAATGCCTGTTTATGCAGGTTAAAATGGAGGATATGGGATGGTGTTTGGCATCACTGTCCCAGGGCAAATGTCAGGGAACATCTAAGGTAATGAAATGGCATTTTAGGGAAATTTCCCCAGATAAGGAACCTATGCAGTTGGTTGAGAAGTTGAGGTTCAAGAAGTTATTAGATCTCTTACTTCCCGGTTACAAAGTGCTCTTCAAGACAATTTTATTAGTTGGCGGATCCCTTGCCTGTATTATCAGTGCCATGCCAGGCTGCAAGCATAGCTAGCCAAGACAGAGAGAGAACTATGCATTTCACCAGTGACATCAGAAATCATTGAAATGCTATATATGTTTACCCCTCTTCGCAGCACCCTGATGGTAGCCAGATGAAGCAGAGGCAGGCTTAAGGGCACAGGTGGGCTGTGCTGCAAATCCAGGTAATGGATGATAACCATACCTAGATCCATCTCTTATCAGAAAGAAGAAGAATGATCAGAGGCTGGCAGCTGGGCCGGAAGGAGAGAACTGTGGTTCCTGGTTATTTTGTTACAGATGGTGGGAGGAACAGAGTTAAGGCTGTGAAGGAGGGAATCTTTTATGATACCAACCACAAATACATCAAAAAGAGTGCCAAAATTATATCCCACACTACCAACAATTAATGGAACCCTACCAATATCTTTTGATATCCAATGCTTTGTATACTTGTTACACCTGGTAGTGAGAGACTACCGGAGCCTGAGGAGCAAAGGAAGTGGTGAACCTGCTTGAAGTTGCTGATTGAAAAGTGCCAAAAAATAGCAGGGTATTTCTATTAGATTGTGAGGAGTGGAAATGAGCTGCATCAGAAGCAGGAAGCATCAGGAGTACCTGCCCACCAGCTCATGAAGGATGTTGGCACCAGTTGGAATTCCATTTATCTCCTGCTAGAAATGTTAGTTGAGCAAAGGGCAGCTCTCCGTCAGATGTCACTGGCACCAAGATTGGTAATGAAAACCACCCTGGGGATGCAGGATTGGACAGATATGACTTAGATCATAAAAGTCTTGAAACCCTTCAAGGATGCCCTAGAGGAACAGAATATAAGAAGGACTACGCTGATTCTTGTCATTCCAATTTTGAAAATGCTGGAGGTGACATTGGAGGGTTTTTGTCAACCAGAGGGATTGATAGCACAGGTTTTAGTGCCAGTGGACTCTTCATGTGGAAGTGGAAAATAGATTGAAATCCCTCACCAAGGAGGATGTTTACAATCTGGCAAACCCTGTGTGATTTGTGAGTAAAAGGGAACATCACTAATGTTCTGGAGGGATAAACTGGTGATTTAGATGGAAGGAAGGGAGTGCAGATGGATGGTTGGGATACAGCAGTAGAAAGATTAGGCATGCAGTCAAGCAGTATGGACAGCAGGAACTTACTTCTCAATCTTTATCTGCTGGGCCCTTGTAGGTACTACTGAACCATCTTTGTTGACAAAAGTGTTTATTATAATGGTACATGGCATAGTTGCATCAGCCTGCTAAAAATGAGGCCCCTGCATGAACCTCTGTGACATGGCTTCTAGGAAAGTCCATCACGACGATGACCACATATGCATTAGTATGAGCACAGAAGTCCTGAGTTTGATTAGACCTTGCCAAAATCACACAACATTTCATTTCTTGTTCACCAAGCAGTGTGCCCAGTGAATGGATACTGTATTCTCAATGGCAGGAGATATTCTGAGTCCACATCATTCATGGCTAGCACCAGACTTGGTGGAAAAGCTGGTGTCCTCAAAGACAAATCTACTCTTGCTTTGTTTCCCTTGATTCCATGTGACTGGGAGGAGGATTGAGTACACTGCTCCACTAAAAGGATTTACATTCTTTGCCCTCAGTGTCTTGCTGTGATTTTGCTAGTTGCCACTACAATCACTGCTGCTGATCTCTTGGATAGAGTGGTTACTGTTAGACTTGCATACAAAAATAGAAAAAGACAGAAAATTCTACTCCTTCCCTGAATATCCCTGCTTCAGGTGCTGCTGAAGTCTGTGCCACTTCCTGCCAGTCCTTTTCCAAGCCCTGCCATTGCCTGGCCTCTTCGCCTGGTTCAGGGTCAATGCATGGCTATATCGTCCTTGCTAGTGTGGTAATCCGTATCCCTACCATGCTCTTTCCACTGCAATGTTTCACCACCAAAAAGAAAAAACAAATCCGAGCATGAAAAAAGAATGAAAAGAAAACAAGCTTTTTCCCCTCTCATGTTAGTGCCTCATACATTTCATGCCACTGGTTGTTGAGCCTTGACTCACTGTTAGTGCCTTGCCATATGCAATCCACCCTCGCTGTTTCTGCCCAGCGAGATTACTGCCCTGCCCTGTCCTATTTCCATTGGGGCATTCTGCTCATTATAGGAAGGGTGTTGTTGGGGTGTTTATGTTCAAATTATCAATTGAAAGGCTAGGGACCTGGAAGTTAAATGAAGGGACCACAAAACTAAAGGGCAGATAATACTCTTGCACTAGCCCCTCTTCACTGGTGAATGTAAAATATTCTGACTCAATGTAAGAATGGGGTGTACTCACATTCTCACAATAAGTTGGCGTGTTTTTCCTGAGTATTTTCAAGATGGGCAGTGGTACATAGCTTTAGAAGACTTGCTTCTGATACCCAAAAGGATACTGACAGAATTCTTGGTTTGCCTATGAAAGTATATTATTAAATGTGCTTTGACCATATTCCTGTTAATGTTGCAAAAGAAGTGGATTGAAGGGGCTGTCAAAAGACAGACTTTGAAAGACAATGATCGTAGTTAAGCTTTATCCTATATTTGGAGAACAGATTTTACTGTTTATGCTGCTTCATGCTGACATTACTGGTTTCTAGCATAAATCTTCTCTGTTCTTTGACATCGCTGTCTCTTCTTAACATTGTATGTGACCCAAGTGATCCACTGTTCTGATCCAAGTGCCATCAGTTTATATCGTCTGTGATCCAGTCATCCTCCTCTGCTAGCTTTGCACCTTTCTTGATACCTCTAATCTTCATTCCCTGTTACTCTTTCTGAAGTTCCTTGAGGTCTTCTTCCCTTCATAGTACAGAGAAAAAATTATTTCTGTACCTTCTAGTCCCGGTTACCAAATGCCCTTCAGGATAGCATTTCCTCCCAGCCTAACAAATATTATGTACCCAGTTACTTCAGTATACTTTGAAAATTGATGCCAGATTTAATGCTGACCTGCCTAGGGTACCCTAATGGACAAATCTTTGATGTGCTAACATGTTTACTCACTAACGCCAGTGTCCAAAGTTTTCATCCTCATAATCTTGGGGTCCTCCTGCCTATGTTGTTGCTGCCCTGCCCCTCTGAAAATGTTCTGGGTTTGCTCAGTGTTGGTGCTCTTTTAACCCTCTCCCAGCATTTTAGGCTGAAAATTGAACTGACTTGAAAATTTCTGCCATGCCATCATGCGCAACCTTAGCTGATCTAATAATTTGCTAAAAAAGCAGACATGCAATTTGATGACCTAGCAGGGGGTATGAGATTTAAGGAATCATATGTACATAGGGTCTGAAAGCAGGTCACTTGTGCACTCTCTAGTGACATAGATTGGGAACTGTGAGGGAGATGGATGCTTCACAAGCACAAAGTAAAAGCACCCGCACTTAAGGAATCACCTTTCTTGTGTTAGAGTTATGGAGACCATGATCTATCTGGAATTAAAGATGATCACACTCCTCATAATAGAGCATAAGAGTTGAGGCATTAGAACTGTAAAGGAGGAGAAATATAAGTTTTCATACAAAGAAAGGCTCTATAAACAGACACAGCTGTTGCTTCAGCCTCCCTCCTTGGAACCATCCTGCTGTGAATCCTTATTACTTCCATAGGGCCAACAGAGAAAGGACAGTAGATAAAGGCTTGTGAAAAGCAGGGTATGCTGTCATTAGGAGAAATCAAAATCACCTTACAAGAAGGCAGGTCTGTAGGCAACAGAAACATCATTGCCTTCTCAGGTGGAGCTGGGGAAACCCATGCTAGAGAGACCTTACTTGTGCACCACAGTTAGAGGGAATCCTGAGCCTGAAAATGCTTTGCCTATACTGAGCCCTTCCATTGTGAGTGCCACTGACTCTGCCCTCTTGCTAAGGACATCATTAGAAGGGGATGGCATCACCCTACAAGAGGGCAGGCCCTTAAGTGGGCCATAACTGAAGAGCCCTGTCCCTTGGTGAGGGTAATTGTATAAGTTGTGACTAGATTAATGTGTGTTGTTAGGCATGTAGTTCACCCTTATTTTATGTGCAAATAAAGGTCAGTAAACAAGTTGTAAGTGGTACATTTTTATTGGATTAACAATATATAAGAACAGAAGAAATGCCATACTGGGTCAGACAAAGGTCCATCAAGTCCAGTATCCTGTTTCCAGAAGTGGCAAATCCAGGTCACAAGTACCTGGCAGGTTCCCAAAAAGGTACACAGGATCCACAATGTTTGTCCCAGGGTAAGCAGTGCATTTCCCGGGTCCTTTTTAATAATGTTTTATAGACTTTTCCTTCAGGAACTTGTCCAAACATTTTTTAAGCCAAGCTACACTGACAGCATTTTCTACATCCTCCGGTAATGAGTTCCAGAATTTGATTATGCGTTGAGTGAAAAAATATTTTCTCTTATTAGTCTTAACATGGGTTACATTATAGCTTCATTGTGTGTCCCATAGTCTTCCTACTTTTTGATAGTGTAAACAACCACTCTACATTTACCTGTTCCACTCCATTCATTATTTTTTAGACCTCCATCATATCTCCCTTCAACTGTCTCTTTTTCAAGTTGAAGAACCCTAACCTTTTAAGCCTTTCCTCATAGGGGTATCCTTCCATCCCCTTTACCATTTTGGTGGTTCTTTTCTGTACTTTTTCTGATTCCACTATATACTTTTTGAGATACGGCGACCAGATTGCACACAATACTCAAGGTGCGGTTACGCCATGGAACGATACAGAGGTATTATAATATCCTTGGTTTTATTCTCTATTCCTTTCTTTATGATTCTTAGCATTCTATTTGCCTTCTTGGCCGCCGCTGTACACTAGGCAGAAGGTTGGTGGATGGTTAGAATCAGAAGGGTAGGAAAAAAATATTTTAATAAGTTATCCTCCAGAAATAGGGTTTGGAGGTCTTTGACAATTTTCCTTAGATTTTCTGGTTCTGAGTAATGAGTTACCACAAGCGGTACACGTTCCATGGTTTTTCTTTCTTTATACTGGAGTAGGTTCTCTCTGGGTGTTTTGAGTGAGGATGCAATTTTCGTGATGATTTTGGGGTGATAGCCCTTTTCTTTGAAGGATTCTGAAACAAAATTCTTAAGGAGTAAATTCCAAACTTGCTTAACAGAAGGTGATTCTCTGACTTTAGAACACATCAGGTCTATGGGGTCTTCTGTATTTTTCATGGGCTATGAAGAAGGGAAGCGGTTGAGGAGTAGCATTGGTAGTTAAGACTGAATATGATTTAATTACAATGGAGGGATAATGTTCAGGGAGTGGAATATAGACCTTTGTGTAAAGAGTTTAAGGGCACATTTTTTGGATCTGTTAATTGTGTATCGCCTTCTAGGATGTCAATGAATGTGATTTAATTAGCTATCTTGATCTCTGGATCGTGGATATTACGTGGGTTTTAGGTAAGTAGGTTATTTTAATATTAGAGTTGATAACCTATGATCAAGGTCCAGAGAAGTTCAGTATCAAATGATAGATTTGTAATTGTATCGGATAAACCTGCCCACGTGGGTGGGTATACATTGGATCTGGTTGTTATTACTGTGACTTTGCTGAATATAGTTGTGAATATAGTGATTTCTCCATTGCCATGGATACATCATTTTTTAAATTAGTTTTATGGTTTTTGGCCTAGATAGTAGTATGGATGAGCCATCTATTTATAGATCTTGCTATGATAAGTTAAATTTGACTGTGACAAATTTCACCACCCAGGTAGTTGATAGTGATCTCTTTACTAAAGGAGATACAGTGGAGGAGAAGGTATATGAGTGGAATCTAGTTTTAAGTAAGTCTTTTGCTATATTAGCTCTACCTAAGCTATATAAACACAGTTATTTTAGAAAGCTTATTTGTGTTTTGCACATGGATATGGCGGCAGAAAAACATGCATACTGTATCCACGTGTAAAACTGGATTTTAGAAAGACTACTATTTACATATAACTGCTTTGGCAACTTCTAAGTTACAGGGAGAAGGGGCTGGAGGATCTGGCAGAACAAAAAGCTACACATGTATCCCCAGTTTCATATAGGAGATACTTGAGTAAGACAGAAATTGTCAATGCCTGGATTTATACCTGAATAGGTTTTTGAAAAATGCTTGTTTTGGCCAGTCCTTTACAGGAAGGATTATGGGGAATATCCCCCCTTAATCCTCCAATGTTTATTTCCCCTTCCATGCTGAAATGAGACAAATGGTGAGTCCTCTGATTGGTTAAAAGTGGCTGCACATCTAGGTTTGCAAAATAGTCTGAATACACATGTAAGTGACGACATTCACACATGCCTGTTCTGAAATGATGACACTTAAGTGTGTAAGTTGCCAGGGTTCTCACAGCAGTATTTCCCAAGTACATGCTTGTGAAATAGCATCTCTCGCTGCACGTGGATGTCCACACTTTGCATCCCTGCACTTCCTTTTTAAATTTAAAACACATCAGACATACAAGTGTCCACCCTCTCTTCTAAGATTAACGTAGATTTGTACACATGTTCACTTGGACGTCCCTGCAACCACATAAATGGCCTTTCTAAAATGTGCCTTAGCATCAATAAAAAGTATTAGAGCTCCATGGTGTTGTCATGGCCTGCAAGTTTTAAAATATCAGACCAGGCATAAAGAACATAAATGGTGAAAGAGCCGATCCTTGGAGGATAGTGCCTCCTATAAATAATTGCTACTGTCAGGTGATAACATTGAGGAAACAGCAGTGTTATATATCTTTTAGATACTTCTCTTAATAGATCCAGAGTATTGCATGGGCTAATTAAGCAATTAACGGGATTCAAGGTCAAGTATACAAATGAAGGAGGTTTGCCAAAAGCTGAGGAATTAGGGAATTATTTTGTCAACAAATTTAATGAAATCCTTCTAGAAATGGATTCTCTGAAGACTCAGTCCCTGCCCCCTTTAGATGTGGGTGGTAGACAGTTGGAGGGTGAGTAGATTGAATTTTGATTAATAACTTAGTCTGAGCTTGAAAATGTATTACTGTCCTTTAAATGTAAGACAACATTTTGTGACCCAATTCCATTGGTTTGGATTAAAGCTGCAAGACAGACATTGCTCTTGACTGCAGCATTGATTTAACCCTGGAATTACCGAGATTTTTTGCACACACTGAATACCGTTGGAGTCATAAATGACCCCACGGTGAATTTTAATTGTTAACCATGAAAAATGTAAACTAACTAGACAAAATATTATTTCAAATTAATTATTTATTATATGAAGGTTAAATGTTTTGAAATTTAATGCTTTATCATAAAATTACATGAAGAAGAGTTGCCATGAAAGCAGTTTTTGCATGCACTTGATGAACACAGTAAAGTACTATAGTCATTTGCATGAGACACAGACAATTTCTGAATGTTCTTTGCAAACACTACGCTTGCAGGAGGTGCAAACTATATTGCTTTTCTTGTCTTTTTCTCTGGAACAGCAGTGACACCTTGCCCTTTTCTTTGGGATCCCGACATTGCAAACAGCAATTGTGGCTTCTTCAATGCTGGAAGAATTCTTGCTGCAATTACTCTGAAGCAGCTGCTTTCCTAATTCCAAGAGGAATAGACGACGTCTGTGCTTTGACTTGGACTGACATTCTGGATTTAGTGACATCCAAACAATGAAGGCATTCAAAGCACTGATGTCCAACATGTTGTAGAAGATTGTCACTGGCCAGCATCTTGTCATTCGTTTTGTGGTATACGTGCGCAACATTTGATCTGCTGTATCTACTCCACCTTTACTAGAATTATAGTCCAAGATCATGTGTGTTTTTTTGTCTGGACATGTGTTATCTACTTCTTCTTGATCATGCAAAGTGCTCAGAAGAACAACCACTTTTCCTTTCTTCGGGCAATAGGAAACCAGAGTGGCGTCATCGCGAAAGGCAAACAGTGAAGTGAATACCTCTCGGCCCTTTGCTGTTACAAATTCTGGAGGAAATTCTTTTCTGTTCTTTTGAATTATCCCCAAAAGTGTCATTTGTTTTTCTAGCAATTTCCGTGACAGGGATAAACTGCAGAAGAAATTGTCAACAGTAACATTTCTGCCAGATTGTGTCAATCCTTCAGTGAGTTGTAGCACAACCCTTTCACCCTGATTATGTTCCCTGTTTTGTCCGAGTTCCCTTCCTGTATATACTTGAAGACGCAGAACATATGACATTGCACTGTCACACAACATCCATAGCTTTATGCCATATTTCCTAGGTTTGCTGGGAATATATTGTCTGAACGGAACATGGCCACGAAATGTAAGCAGTTGCTCATCCACGGTAACATTTTCACCAGGAACAAAGGCATCACTTAGAGTTGCTTCCCAGGTATCAAAAACGTGTCTGATTGGAGCAAGCTTATCCACGCCTCGTTGTTCACATCTATTGGTTGCATCATCAAATCTGAGAGCACAAGAAATTTTCTGAAAACGGTTACGAGCCATATTTTTGCCGAAAACCGAATGACCATCTTCAAGGTTCCACAACTGAACTATGGATTCATTTCGTGACTTGTACACGTCTGAGAGGGTCAGAAGTCCAAGAAAACGTTGAAATTCTCCGTCTGTCAAATCTTTCCAGGTGTTGTCATAAATGTGTCTTCCTTGTTTGCTCGTCCACATTATGATTTCATTCAATAAGTTCTTCCTCATGAACAAGTGGAATGCTGCGAGAGGGCCATCAACATTTCGTACAGCATACCTTGTAAGACCTTGTTGTACGGGCATGACATTAGCTCTGGCATATCTTCCAGCAGCTTGCTTTATAGGTTTCCTGTTCCATGATGTGGCATCCTTAGATACATAGGCTTCAGACAACATTTGTGCTTATAGTTGATGACCTCTTAGCTCCTCTATGACCACAACTAAGATTCCTCACAGATGATACTGACACCGAGGACTCCTGCCTTCTTCCCCATCCAGCACAGCCTCGACCTGTAACTTGACTCTTTGCTGCAGGCGATGTTACCGGCTCAACATCAGTCTCACATTCACTTGACGACCAACTGCTGTTGCCATCTGAATCATGACTGTCATCATCAGATTTATCGCCCGAACTTGGCTGATATGCTTCTTCGCTTGCTGAATATGCTGCATCATCAGACGACTCAGAGCCGTCACTGTCAGCATCTCGTTGCAATATTTTGCTTACTTGGGCAGCTGAATACTTTCGTTTTGACATCATAAACAATACCCTAAAATAAATAAACAAAAGATAAAGTTGAATAAAATGCAAAGCAGTTTTACTATAGGTGTACAATAATTGTGATGAACGAGCTGAAAGCCTTTAGGTTTCATCGGAAATAATGAGAGAACGTATGATATCAATTACAGAAAATGTGTAATTTTCATAAAATAAGAGTAAAAAAAAATGATACATAATTAATGATAAATACCTTTGTCAGATCAAAAAATTCACAAAACTGCAAATTGTATCACGATCCAAACCGGACGTAAGCAACTGGGGTCAAAAATGACCCCACTGGTACTCTGTGCTGCAATTCGTCACTAGCGTCACCTAGCAGATGAAAATTATTCCTATCATGGCGCAATATAAAGAGAATATTGACATGTGAAAAGTCATAAAAAGATTGCATTCTTGAACAACTAGTTTCTGAGATACGCGTTGTGAAACTTGCAATGGGGGTCACTTTTGACCCCATCGGTACTCCCAGGGTTAATGCATCACTGAGGCAGGGTTTTTTTCCTAAAAACATTGAAAGTGGCATCATTAGTTCCTATTTTGAAGAAGCCCAATTTAAATCCTTCTAGGGTAGAGCATTATCATTCTGTGATTAATATGCCTTTATTTGCGTTAAGAAGTCTGTTAATCTAATGAGAATAAGATCTTGCATTGTCATCGGTCAGGATTCTGAGCTAATTATAGTACAGAAAGAATCCTATTGGGTTTTACATAATCTTTTTCATGTTCAGGGGGACCAAGGCAAAGACTTCTTGACTCTTAGATCTCCTAACTGCATTTGATACATTAGATCACGTATTTCTGTTGTAGCACTTGCAGGAGATTAGAATTGGTGGTGAAATTTGGTTCCTTTTTTTGTGACAGATTTTTAGTTGTGAAGACATTTTATTTCAGGTCATTTGCTAAGAGAGCTGGCTTTGGGGTCTCTCAGGAAGCAGTTTTGTCATCCACTCTCTTTAACATTTATGTACTTCCATTAGCAACCATCATTGAAGTATCTGAATTTTACATCCATTTCTCTGAGAATGATATTCAGATAGCAGCTGTTATGGAAGATACGCGGAAAGAAGTTATAAGTCGCTTGCAGACTTGTCAGGGACATGAGGTTCTCTAGGGGTTCCAAAGGAAGAGAGGAAATGGCCTTTCCTTTTATTCTCTCTGGTGGAGCTATAGGTTTGAGCGCTTTTGTACATTGTTTGGGTTTTGTATTTGATGGGGAGTTGTCAATTGATTTGCTGTTCAGCTGTAGTATGATTGGCATTTGGAAGTCTTTGCTTAGATGATTGCGTATTTACAGGTGTATGAAAAACGCAGTTTAAGGATGATAGTGTTTCTCATCCAATTTGCACAAACCACCTTGTCTACAATAACTTAGCTGCAATACAGATCACAGATGAATACATTTTTCACAAATATGAGACTGATTTTTATTTTAAAACTTTGATATCTACTCCATGCCTCTTCCTATCCACCTGCGGAATCTGATAGAAGAAGAGAGATCCTGGACATCTTCAAGGAATGGTCGCAGAACTCATGAGGAAGGAAGGCAACAAAGAGGCTGATGCAATAAGCCATGCATTGGAATGGTGACTCAATGTAGTGTTCTGACACAGGCACTGAACATTTTTTCTTCTCCTGATGCAATAAATTAATTGCATGCAAATTGCTGCAGCATAAAAAAGGTGCACTGAGAAAGAAAACAGCACAATACCTCTGTCGTAAACTGCAGCGGTTTTCTCCATTGGGCATGAATGTCTCCCTTCCTGTCAGTGTGTGAGCGGGAATTGGTTCATATGCTGATAAAAAGGGAGACAGAAAAGCCCAGACTCCACAACCTCTACCCCCACTAAAATTCTCTGGTTGGCCAGTGGGCCCTGAACTCCCTGACTCCTACACCACAGAAATTCTCTTGGTGCCCAGATGGTCCTTGATCTCATGATTCCCTGCTTCTCTGAGGCTATATTGTCCAGGCAACCCTGGACATAGCACTACAAGCCTGGGCAACCTAAGCTAGTGTACCCTGGCCCTGGAACCTTGGGTCAGGGCACCCTTGGCTTGGCTACTCTGGGCCAGGTCACACCTGAATGGGGCATCTGGCACAGAGATGTCCTCAATCTGAAAACCTTCATGCTGTGATACCCCCTGGACAAATATACTCATCTGTTTCAGGAAGGCATCTAGCAGTGTCCTACACCTCCTGTTGCCGTCTTGGAAAATGGCAGCGTCTGACAACTAGCAGTGCATGAGAATGCACTGATAAGGATCAGTCTCCAATTAAGACAATGCTCCCCAAATAAGGGAATCAATCCCTTATTTGGCAGACTTACCCCTAGCAGTGCTTTCTCCTAAATGGTGGTGAAAGGAGCAGGATGCCTCCGTGTATTTTTGATCCAGAGGGCGCTGCAGCATGGAGAGTCCCAGCTCAGGGAAGCCCTGGCCCACAGTACTCAGACCAGGGGTGCCTTGGACCCTAAAGCTTCAGGGGATTGGTAACTACTGGGTTTATTTAGGCCATGAATCCTTTCAGATGACTTGCATGTCACCAAAAATGACCCTACTTCTCCTGCATAGGATCTTTACTGCAGCCCTGAGCCAAAGTAAAGATTCTGCACTAAGGGGAAAATAGACAATTTTGCCTTCTTGATGCAGTGGGTTTGAATGTGTTTACATGCTTACTGCCAACTGTACTATCTTTTAGCATAATGGCTTTGCTGTGCATTTTTCAGCACTAAAACCCTTATTGCATCAGGAGAAAAGTTGGCGTGGGAAAATCAGAAGTAAACTGCCATACTTATCACATTGGCCCTGAATAAATGTTTCTAATGTACTGACTAGATAGGCGGCCACCTGCATTCAAGTGATCATCAGATGGCATGGTATGATATAAGAGCTGAAAGAGAATGGTACACGAAAGTCAAGGTCCTGAACTTCAGGAGCACCAACTGTGTTAAAATAGGGAATACCTTAAGGAAGAGTTGGCAAGATGGGAATTTTTTGTGACATAGAACAACAAGAGATTAAAGAAAAAGGAGCTACAGTAAGGGCATCAAATCTTAATATTAGGAAAGTAATGCTCTAGAGGAAAGAGGAAAAAAAGATTGGTGTGGTTTTCCAAAGAGACAGTTGAAATCCTAAGGGTAAAATATTAGCATTTTAATAGTAGAAAAGATCTCGGAAACAGGAGCTTGGAGAAGATGAATCTGAGAAAACTGAAAGATGCAAGGAAGATAGGCTGGCAAAGGCAAGAGCAGAAGAAAAGAGAGTTAATAAAGAAAAAGTGAGGTGGCAGGCCCTTTCCAGGTATGCTATTGATAAAAGGAAGTATAGAGGTAGAATTGTAAAACTTAGAAGAACAGCATATTTATGGAAAGGGAGATTGAAAAGCAGAAATACTGCACAGAATTCAATAAAGACGTGATTAGAGGAGGAGTGACAATTGCTGGCAAGTTTACATGCCACATAATTTATGGAAGGAAGGGTTTGTGTGGAACTAGCACAATCACAGAAGACAATAAGATCTGTAGAAGAGTGGATGTCTAAGGGAAGAGACAGAGTGAGAAATGATCTAAAACAGACCAAATATTGGTACAGTCTCCTATATCTGAGGTGCAGAAATCCAAAGGATATTGTCAATCTACATTATTCATAGCTAGCACCAGACTTAGTGGGAAGTTAATATTTTTAAAGGCAAACCACAGGGAGACACCCATTACTGGATCAGTGTTGCTGGGAGCATCACTGGATGTTAGAGCAGGGTTCTGAGTCATCTGAGTGCATTGGAGACATCATTGCTCCTCCTTCCTGAGTGCTGGAGGGTTAAAAGCCAGTTTGGGACGTGGCCGCAGGCCGCAGACCTGCCACTTTGGAGCCCCTTTGGAGTGACTGCGGACAACTGAAGCTAGAGAAGTCTGTTTGTGAGTTGTGGATGGGGAAGCGGAAAGCCAAGAGTAAGGTGCCCAACATTGCTAAGCCTATTCAGGGCCCTATGTACCAGCACGTGGCGAATGTTAGCACTGCTGATAGAATTGCTACTAAACAATCTCCTCCCTCTGATGCCTCTTTAAGAATGGGATTACAAAGCCATCCCCCTCAGCCCACTACTTCTGGTGGAGCTAGTGTGTCGGTATGGCAACATTAGCTGACTCATTGCCTATTGCTTTGATCCCTCTGCCCCAGGGTGTGGTTGGAAGTAAGTCTTCCTCTGAATCCGAACCTTGGTATCCGTTACCTGTAACTTTGCCTAGTGTTGTCTGATTCTGTTATACCTGGATCAGACTCTGTTGAGATTTCTCTGAAAGACATTTGGCTGGCCATCAACAGGATGGAGGGTACGCTTCAGCGAAATGTGACACAACTTTGTTTCTTTTCTCAGGACACAGTGAAGAAACTCCAACAACATGGAGAGTTGCTGAAGCCTTGGATGGGAGAATGCCTAGGGCTGAAGGCACTCTAGTGAATGTTCAGAATCTTAGATTTTTGAATTTTCCAGTGGTTCATCTACATTCTCCCCTGGAACTTAAAAAAAGATATTTGAAAAATATCTTGCAGTATATTAATTTTGATGATTCTTTTGTATCTAGTATTTACTATTTGCCACATAGTGTTAAAATAAAGGCTTCGGAGGAAAACGTAAACAAAATAGTGACTATAAATATTCTAGATTTGACTCCGTTTTTCGAGTCTTCTTTAGATAAAGTCTCTGGAAGAGCAACTTTGTCGGTGACCTTTAGAACCAAATTGGAAAAGAGTAATATATTAAAATTGTATTTTGCTAATAAGGCTGTCCCTTTTTGAGGGCAGCTGATAAATATCTTTCCTGATGTAGCTTAGGTTACCCAACTTAGAAGGACGTCTTTCCTACAATTTAGGTCTAAGGCTCTAGCAATTGGTGCAACTTTCAATTTAAAATGTCCATGTAAATGTATAGTGACACATGCTGGTAACAGATTTATCTTTATGGATGTGTCCCATTTAGAAATATTTCTGGTAGATACATAATTCTCTTGTTGTAGTGAATTCATGATGGGCTTTCGTAGCAGATAAGGAAGTAAAAGGGGTCTTGTATATGTCTGGGGTTGCCTTGATCCAGTTTGATGCATTCCCTTGATGTGGACTGTTGCAATTCTCTGAGAAGTTACATTTTTTTGTTATTTTCTTGGCTTGTGGTGCACAGTAGTATTGCTTTCCTTATGGTTGCTCATTGTAACATGATCATTTTCAAAAATACAAAAAAATAAAAATAAATAAAGACAAACCACTTGCAATTTGGTTTTTCTGTTTCCAAACAACTGGAAGGAGGACTGTGCATAGTTCCACTAAAGCCATTCATGCCCCCAGTTTTTGTCCTCAGTGTCTTGTGGTTTTGTCAATTGCCACTTAAATCCCTGCTGTTGGGTCTTTTTCCCCAATGAGTTCTTTTCGCTTTGTGTAGGGAAATATAAAAAGGAAGGAAAACGCCCTCTTTCCTTGCCCCTCTTTGCTTCTGGAGCTGCTGCGGCCTTTGGTACTGCCCGCTCCATGCGCCGCTGCTGCCTGGCAGTCTCTCTTGGTTCAGTGCTACTGCTCTGCAGTACTGTTGCTTGCGCCCAGTCTCTCTGCTGCTGCACGACCTGATCAGCTGCCCCACCACTCTCGTTTCCAAGGGGGTGTTTTAAGGAAGGGCTGCTCTTGGAGCAGTTATTATGCTTGTTCTCATTAATGCTCAAATACTGAGTTGGGATGCTAGTAGCATGGAAGTTAATTGAAAGGGAACAAAGCTGAGGGTTCAAACAGAGCAACTAACACTTTTGTACCAACCTTACTTAAATGGCTAATGTTAAAATGTCTGCATTATTGTAAAGATATGTAGTATTTGCTAGGTGTGTACATGGCCAAGAAAAGGTTCAGGTCATGCTCCATTTTAAATTAATTGTTCTTGATTTTAGGGGATTTTTTAAAATGTTTTTTTCAGCTATGGGTTCTAATACTAATTTTTATTTATTTATATGTTTTTATATACCGCCCCTTCCAGAGATCAAGGGCAGTTTACAATTAACAAACCAATTACATCAAACTTAGAATAGTGAAGCCACACTGAAATGAATTGTGGAATATATACAGGTAGGATCATGCCTTATTTACATAAAACAAATATTACAATCAACATATTTACAAAAGTTGCATGTGCATGAGTTTAGAATCAAACAGGTAGTTTAGGTAGGAATAATGTTGATTGGATGGGTTCCGGGGAGATTTTATTAAATGCTAGTTGTTATGTTAGCAAAATATTCTATGAATAGATATGTTTTTATTTCCTTTCGGAAATCTTTAAGATCCTCGATGACTCTTAGCTTACTCTGATGGTTCTTACTACTCCTGAGCATTTGTATAGCGCTACAAGACATACGCAGCACTGCACAGACACATGTAAAAGATGGTCCCTGCTCATCAGAGCTTATAATCTAGTCAAGACAGACAACACAGTAGCTGTAGACATGGGATACGTCTAGGGCAGAGGTTCCCAACTCCAGTCCTGGAGGGCCAAACATCATTCAGGTTTTCAGGCTGTCCCTAATGAATATGCATGAGATACATTTGAATACAATGGGGGCAGTGCATGCAAATGCATCTCATGCATATGTATTAGGGACAGCCTGAAAACCTGAATGGTGTTTGGCCCTCCAAGACTGGAGTTGGGAACCTCTGGTCTAGGGGGAATGGTAAGGAAACACAAAGGAGATCAGGTGAATCAAGATCCGAAAGCGACAGCGAAGAGGTGAGTTTTCAGCCTGGATTTGAAAAGGGTCAGAGAAGGTGCCTGACGTACAGACTCTGGCAGTTTGTTCCAGGCATAAGGAGCAACAAGGTGAAAGGAGTGAAGTCTGAAGTTAGCAATCTAAGAGAAGGGCACAGATAGAAGCGGTTTGCAAGAAGAGTGGAGTTCCCGAGGAGGACTGTGGGGAGAGATAAGAGAGGAAAGGTAGTGAGGAGCTGCAGAGTGAATGCACTTATAGGTCAGCAGGAGAAGTTTGAACTGGATGCGGAAATGGATAGGAAGCCAATGAAGTGACTTGAGAAGAGGGGTGATATGAGCATGACGAAGCTGGCGGAAGATTAGCTGTGCAGCAGAGTGTTGAACAGATTGAGGGGGAGAGAGATGATTCAGAAGGAGACCAGAGAGGAGAAGGTTACAATAGTCTAGACGAGAGGGGACTAAGGAGTGGATAAGTGTCTTCGTAGTGTGTTCAGAAAGGAATGGACACATTTTGTTGATGTTGTAGAGAAAGAAATGGCAGTTTTTAGCTATCGGTTGGGTGTGTGTGGAGAAGGAGAGAGAGAGGAATCAAAGATGAGCCAAGGTTTGCAAGCTGAGGAGACAAGGAGGAGTAGGGAGTTATCCACAGAGACTGAGAAAGGAAGAAGGGGAGAGGAGGGTTTAGAGAGAAGGGCAGAGAAGGGTTCTTTGTACACCATTGTATGCATGCTGTAATTTTTTAAGGGACATGTTTACTAAAACCTGCTCTATTAACATGTGTGGGCAGCATGTGGGGAGGGGGGCAGCTAATTTCAGGGATTGTGTGTTTCTAGCCCCCTGCAGTTATCACGGACCCAGGATGCAGCACATTAAGGGTGACAAGTGCAGGCCACTAGTTCCTGTGCTAGCTATGATGCATCAGCAGCACCCATGTTCTGCTTCTACCCTGCCCAGACATGCTTCCAGGGTAGAGTAGGATTTTTGGAACTAGGGTTCACATCACATTTTAGAGTGGCACTCAAGCTGTGTGCTTAACCCTGTGCTACTGTGGTTTGCTAAACATGCCCTAAGTGTGCAAATTGATTGTATGTGTATTCATTTATAGGTATAGATGGCTACAAGTGATTTCTTTCTTTATTTAACAGGTTTTGTATATTGTCTTTCTTAAAATCATAGTGGTTTACAATGAACAGTAAAGAGCTAATTTCTGGAAATTATAATATCTTTTGTTTTATTTTCCATTCCTTTCCTTATCATACCTAGCATTCTATTTGCTCTCTTGGCCGCCGCTGCACACTGGGCCGAGGGTTTTAACATGGTATCCACAAGGACGCCTAAATCTTTTTCTTGGGTGGTGGTTCCTAATGTGGAACCTTGCATCGTGTAACCATAGTTTGGGTTGTTCTTCCCTAGGTGCATAACCTTGCACTTCTCCACATTAAATTTCATCTGCCATTTTGATGCCCAGTCTTCCAATTTATCAAGATCCTCTTGCAATTTTCCACAATCCTCCTGGGTTTTAACAACTTTAAATAGTTTTGTGTCATCAGCAAATTTGATAACCTCACTCGTTATTCCACTTTCCAGGTCATTTATGAATATGTCAAAAAGCAGCGGACCCAGCACAGATCCCTGGGGTACACCACTATTCACCTTTCTCCATTGGGAAAATTGGCCATTTAGCCCTACCCTCTGCTTTCTATCTTTTAACCAGTTCCTGATCCACAGTAGTACACTGCCTCCTATCCCATGACTCTTTAGTTTTGCCAAAAGTCTCTCATGAGGGACCTTGTCAAAGGCTTTCTGAAAGTCCAGATACACAATATCAACCGACTCACCTTTGTCCACCTGTTTATTCACTCCTTCAAAAAAACATAACAGATTAGTAAGACAAGATCTTCCTTGTCTAAAGCCATGTTGGCTGTCTCCCATTAGGTCATGACTATCTATATGCTGAGTAATTTTATTCTTTATGATGGTTTCTACCATTTTTCCCGGTACTGATGTCAGGCTCACCGGTCTGTAGTTTCCCGGATCACCCCTCGAACCCTTTTTAAAAATTGGTGTTACATTGGCGATCCTCCAATCCTCAGGTATTAGAGATGATTTTAATGATAGTTCACAGATTACTGATAGCAGGTCTGCAATCTCAAATTTCAGTTCTTTCAACACCCTTGGATGTATACCATCCGGCCCAGGTGATTTGCTACTCTTCAGTTTATCTAATAGTTGTAAGACATCTTTCCGATGTATCGATATTTCCTTCAATTCTTCCACACCTTTAAATACCACTTCAGTCGTGGGTAACATCCCTACATCTTCCTCAGTAAAGACCGAAGCAAAGAATTCATTCAGTCTCTCCGCTATCGCCTTGTCGCCTCTTAGTGCTCCTTTAACCCCTTTATCATCTAATGGACCAACTGACTCTCTCACAGGTTTTTTGCTACGAATGTACTTGAAAAGGTCTTTATTTCGCGTTTTTGCTTCCGCAGCAAGCTTCTTCTCAAATTCTCTCTTTGCCTGCCTTATCAATGCCTTGCATTTGACTTGCCAGTGCTTGTGCTGTTTCCAGGTTTCATCATTTGGCTCTTTTTTCCATTTCTTGAAAGATGCTTTTTTGGCAACAACAGCCTCTCTGACCTCAGCTTTAAACCATGCTGGCAATTTTTTAGACTTCCTTCCACTTTTCTTAAAGCGTGGAATACAGCTGGTCTGGGCTTCCAAGATAGTATTTTTCAACAACACCCAAGCTTGATGTACGTCTTTAACCTTTGCAACTGCTCCTTTTAGTTTTTTCTTAACTGTTTTCCTCATTCTATCATAGTCTCCCTTTCGAAAGTTAAAGGGTAGTACTGTGGATTTCCTTACTATCCCTCCTCCACTAATTAAATCAAAGGCGATCATGCTATGATCACTATTGCCAAGTGGCCCCAACACCCTTATCTCTTGCACTACAACTGGTGTTCCACTAAGGACTAGGTCTAATATTGCTTCCCCTCTGGTCGGTTCATGAACCAGCTGCTCCAAGAAGCAGTCATTTATTTCATCTAGGAACTTTATCTCCCTAGCATGTCCTGTTGTGACACTGACCCAGTCGATGCCGGGGTAATTGAAATCACCCATTATTATTACTGCACTGTAACTTTTGCTAGCTTCCTTGATTTCTTTGAGCATTTCATCATCCATTTGTTCATTCTGGCCAGGCGGACGATAGTACACCCCCACTGCCATCGCCTTCCCCTTTTTACATGGAATTTCAATCCATAGAGATTCTACAGCAAATTTTGTTTCTTGCAAAACTTTAATCCTTTCTGATTCAATGCCCTCTCTAACATAGAGCGCAACCCCTCCACCAATTTGATCAGCTCTATCATTTCGATATAGTTTGTACCCAGGTATCACAGTGTCCCACTGGTTGTCCTCCTTCCACCATGTCTCTGATATTCCAATCATATCTAACCTCTCGTTTAGTGCTATATATTCTAACTCTCCCATCTTGTTTTGTAGACTTCTAGCATTTGCATACAAGCATTTTAGAGACTGTATTTTATTCATATTAATTTGGCTATTGGTAGACATGGGTAATTTGGGATCTTTAAGTTCTGTCTGCTCCATACTCGAGGGCATTTGGGCTACTTTACTCTTTTTTGGAACCTCTCTGCTTTTTGTAGTATCCTTCAAGGATACATTCTTCCGAACCATGCGCTCTTGGGCGACTGTCGGCTTTCCCCTATTTTCTAGTTTAAAAGCTGCTCTATCTCCTTTTTAAAGGTTAATGCCAGCAGCCTGGTTCCATCCCGGTTAAGGTGAAGCCCATCCCTTCGGAAGAGCCCCTCCTTTCCCCAGAATGTTCCCCAGTTCCTAACAAATCTGAACCCCTCATCTCTGCACCATTGTCTCATCCACGCATTGAGACTCCGGAGCTCTGCCTGCCTATTGGGTCCTGCGCGTGGAACGGGAAGCATTTCGGAGAACGCTACCCTGGAAGTTCTGGATTTCAACTTCCTACCTAAAAGCCTAAATTTAGCTTCCAGAACCTCCCTACCACATTTTCCTATGTCATTGGTACCAACATGTACCAAGACAGCAGACTCCTCCCCAGCACTATCTAAGACCTTATCTAGGTGGCGTGTGAGGTCCGCTACCTTCGCACCAGGCAGGCATGTTACCAGGCGATCCTCACGTCCACCAGCCACCCAGCTATCTACATGCCTAATGATCGAATCACCAACTATAACTGCTGTCCTAACCCTTCCCGCATGGGCACTTGGCCCTGGAGAAACCTCCTCGGTGTGAGAGGGGTTTACATCACCTGGAGGACAGGTCCTAATTACAGGATCACTTCCTGCCACACCAGGGTGATGCTCTCCTGTCACGTGACCTCTCTCCTCCATGGCAACAGGGATGCTGCCAGACTGGAGGTGGGACTTCAGGACTATATCCCTGTAGGTCTCGTCTATGTACCTCTCTGTCTGTCTTATGTTTTCCAAGTCTGCTACTCTAGCCTCTAGAGAACGGACTCGTTCCCTGAGAGCAGAGAGCTCCTTGCACCTAGTGCACACGTAAGACCTCTCACCAGCTGGGAGAAAATCATACATGTGACACTCAATGCAAAAGACTGGAAAGCCCACATCCCGCTGCTGGACTGCTGTCTGCATCTTAGTTTTAAGTTTGTGTTTAGATCTTTAAGTTCTATATGTACTAAAGGGTGCAATGGATATTTATACCACTAAAACTGTACCTAAGAAGTTTAATATACCTTGTTCACCTGAAGCTTAATTAATCTCAGGTCCTTGGTGTATGACTGATTTGGGTAATGAGCTTCACCTGAGAGCACCTCCTGTCTTTTAAGGTGTGCAAGTACCTATAAAGCTGTGATTTTCCCAGGGGAGGGTGGGTGTGGGGAGGGAGGGAGGGATATAACACATTAAAAAAGGGCTGCTACACAGTACCTTGTCCTGTGCTGCTGAGGAAAACTATATTCTGATTTGATTTAAATTACAGCTCTTTGCTGCTACTAGGCTCTAACCTATTATGAAATTTAAACTACAAGCTCTCTGCTGGATTCTAAATTTAACCAGAAAGCTCTCTTCTGTGTTTTAATTTGAAACTAAAAGTACTTTGCTGATGCTAGGCCCTGAGTGACTATGAAATTTAAACTACAGCTGTCTACTGGGTATGAAAGGTAACCAGAAAGTTCTCTTCTGTGTGTTTTTAAATTGAATCTTAAACTGTTGCTACTAGGCCCTGACTGATTTAACAAAAAAAATAGTGGGTTCACAGATTAATTAGCTTTAAAAGAAAAAAAATTCCTTTCAGAAAAATTCCCAGAAGTATATACTCACAATTTCAGATTTCTCTCCAGAAGTAACAGCCCCCCTTTCCAGTCCTTCGAGACCATGTTTGGGCCCAAGAATGGCTCTGGGGACATCGGGCAGGCACAGGGAGGTGAGTCTGAGGCTCCCGTGCTGCCAAGGAGCTCGGCTGTCCTGAATTTAAAGGTTTTTGTTGAGGGTCCAAACCCGTAAATGTCCACGCCTGTGAGGGTACTCTGGGTGAAGGAGAGAGGCCGGCAGGAGCAAGAAAGCCACAGGAAAGAAAAAAATATAAATAAATTAAATGAAAATTAAGGCTCGGGTTTGACCCAAATTGGGTCAAGGGAGTAAGTTTCACACTCGGGGGCAGTTTTAAAGGAGAAGAAAGTCTGAAATGGAAATTTATAAAAACAAATGACATTAACAATAAAATTAAAGGAAAAGTGTCAAATACAATTTTAAATAAAAGAAATGAACATGGAATAAAGCAAACTTTATTAAGTACTAGTGTGCGGGCTGAAGACTTTTCAGAGTAAAGCCAGCATTTAGGATGTGGTTGGATCAAAGCCCATGTGACATCTGACTGCTTATGTAGCTGCGTATGAAATGAGAGTAAGAAGCAGCAAAGATGTTTTACATATTGGGACATGGAACGTACGAAGCATGAACCAAGGGAAGTTGGAGGTGGTCAAGAATGAAATGGAACGTGTACAACTTGATCTGTTGGGTGTCAGTGAACTGAAATAGACTGGCATCGGGCACTTTGCACTGGATGATCACATGGTCTACTATGCTGGAAATGAAAGGCAAAGAAGAAATGGCTTTGCATTTACAATTAAGAAGAAACTTGCAAGAACTGTAATGAAATACAATGAAGTCAGGGAACGCTTAATTTCTATTTGTCTATGAGGAATGCCTATCAACACAACTATAATTCAAGTATACACCCCAGCAACAGCTGCAGAAGAAGATGAAATTGATGAGTTCTATGAACAAGTAAAAGCTGAAATTGACAGAACATGCAAACAGGATATCCTGATAGTCATGGGTGACTGGAACCAAAAGTTGGCAACAAAGAAGATGGCAAAATGGTTGGAAAATATGCACATGGCAACAGAAATGAAGCTGGAGAAAGACTGATAGAATTCTGCAATATTACCGATCTATTCATCTCAAACACCTTCTTCCAGCAACACAAGCAGTGACTGTACACATGGATTGTGCAAAAATCAAATTGACTACATCTGTGGAAGTCAACGATGGAAATGCTCTATAACATCAATAAAGACAAAACCTGGAGCTGACTGTGGTACAGATTACCAACTACTAGTATGCAAACTCAAATTAAAGTTGAAAAAGAACAAGCCACTCATGAATGTAGCAAAATATGACCTTGAGAATATACCACCGGAATTTAAAGACTGCCTGCAAAATCAATTTGCTGCTTTAGATACAAATGAAAGAGCTCCAGAAGATGACATCAAGAAGATTGTGTTGGAAGAAAGCGAGAAGTCTCTATTAAAGATGAAAAAGCTAAAATGGACAAAATGGATGACGGAAGAAACTGAAAATTGCCCAGAAATGCAGAGAAGCTAAAGCCGCAGGAGAAAGAGAGGCAAGCCGCAGAACTCAACAAAGATTTCCAACGTACAGCAAGACAAGACAAGGAGAAGTACTACAATGATGCATGCAAGGAAATAGAAGCAGAAACTATAAAAGGAAGAACAAGATCGGCTTTCCTAAAGCTATGAGAGTTAAAGAAAACATTCCAGCCTCAAATTGGAATGTTGCAAGATGTTCAAGGATCTATGTTGAATAATGCTGAGAAGATCAAGAAAGGGTGGAAAGAAAATACTGAGTTTTCATATTATAAAGATCAAGTGGACGAACAGCTGTTTCAACCTGTATCTTATGATCAGGAAATATTGGTGATAAAAGAAGAAGTCAAAGCAGCATTGAAAGCCTTATCAAAGAATAACACACAAAAAACCAAACCTAAATCATGCAACCCCCATTTAAAATCATTTTTTGTCGGAGCTAAACTGTAGGAAGGTCGAAATGGAAAACGACCTTCACCAAGCGGGCAGCTACTTTTTCTCAAGAAAAGTTCTTCACCAAAATTTTCATATTTCTCAAAATCAATATCAAAATAGTATAAACTTATCTCAGTTCCTTTAAACGCTGGTATATAGAGTCCAGATGCACGACGCACACGTTTCGGGCTCCTTTGCCCTGTATCAAGTGCAAAATCACAGAATATCATATATAGCAGCCAAACACAAAAACGCCGTCAAAGCAGCTGTGGTCTTATTTCGCAATGGCCGATCACCATTTTTTAAAAGAAGAACCCACCAATACAAAAGCAGAGAAAACTCCACAAAATCTCATCAGTTTAACCAGCTTTGCTGGACTGTAATAGACCATGTTCCTTTGGATCCTCGAGGGGGACATAGGGAGGATCGTCTTCAATGTCTTGAACAGCGATGGATTTTCCTCCTGGGTACTGTGGAGCCAAGTGGTTTGAATCGGGAGATTGACTGGCAAAGCCTTTTGTGAATGATGAGGTTGTCATTGCTCTATTTATCCAATCATAGCTGGGATTCCCCGTCATGTGGGGTTTTCTCTGCTTTTGTATTGGTGGGTTCTTCTTTTAAAAAACGGTGATCGGCCATTGCGAAATAAGACCACAGCTGCTTTGACGGCGTTTTTGTGTTTGGCTGCTATATATGATATTCTGTGATTTTGCACTTGATAAAGGGGAAAGGAGCCCGAAACGTGCGCGTCGTGCATCTGGACTCTATATACCAGCGTTTAAAGGAACTGAGATAAGTTTATACTATTTTGATATTGATTTTGAGAAATATGAAAATTTTGGTGAAGAACCTTTCTTGAGAAAAAGTAGCTGCCCGCTTGGTGAAGGTCGTTTTCCATTTCGACCTTCCTACGGTTTAGCTCCGACAAAAAATGATTATAAATGGGGGTCGCATGATTTAGGTTTGGTTTTTGTGTGATTTGCTGTGTCCGGACCTAAAGGGTTTAATTTTTAATAGTTATCAAAGAATAAAGCACCAGGCATTGATGTCATTCCTATAGAAGCATTACAGCAATCTGATGCAGGTGTTACCATACTTGCAAGGCTCTGCCAGGAAATTTGGAAGACAACATCATGGCCAACAGACTGGGAAAGATCTGTGTTTATACCAATACTAAAGAAAGGTGATCCAACTGACTGTGGAAATTATCACACAATTGCTCTATCCCACATGCCAGCAAGATTCTACTGAAGATTATTCAACAGACTACAACCATACTTAGAACGAGAACTACCTGAAATGCAAGCAGGGTTCAGGAAAGGGTAAGGAACGAGAGATATCATCACGGATGTGAGATGGATCCTTGACAAGATTAAAGAATACCAAAAGGATATCTATTTGTGCCTTATTGACTACAGCAAGGCTTTTGACTGTGTAAAATCTGGGCCACATTAAGAAGCATGGGTATACCAGAACACCTGATCGTTCACTTGCACAACCTTTACATTGATCAAGAAGCAACAGTTTGAACGGAACAAGGAGAAACAGAATGGTTTAAAATCAGCAAAGTTGTATAACAAAGCTGCATACTTTCCCCCTACCTGTTTAATGTATATGCAGAACAAATCATCAGAGAAGCAGGATTGTATGAAGACAACAGAGGTGTGAAGATTGGTGGAAGACTCATCAACAACCTTCGCTATGCTGATAGTGATAGTGATGATAATGGCTGAAAGTGAAGACAATCTGAAACATTTGCTTCTCAAGATCAAGGAACATAGTCTTAAAATGGGACTGCACCTTAATGTAAAGAAGACAAAGATCATGACCACTGGCAAAATCAATAAGTTCATTGTTGATAGAGAAGAAATTGAAATAGTGGACAACTTTAACCTACTTGGATCAACTATAAATAAAGAAGCAGCCAGCAGTCAAGAAATCCGATGATGCATTGCTTTTGTCAGAATGGCTATGAAGGATCTAGAGAAGATTCTCAAGAGCAGAGATGGTGCTCTCCATACAAAGATTCATCTTGTTCAAGCCATGGTATTTTCAATAATGTCATAGGTATGCAAAAGTTGGACATTGAAAAAGATAGGAGGAAAATTCATGCCTTTGAATTATGGTGCTGGTGACGAATACTGTGTGTACCATGGACTGCCTGAAGAACAAACCAGTCATTACTAGAGAAGATCAAACTTAAGCTTTCTTTAGAAGCTCAGATGACAAGACTTTGACTTTCATAGTTTGGACCCATCATGCGAAGAGAGAGGTCATTCGAGAAAGACATCATGCTTGGTAGGGTAGAAGGTCAACGCAAAACAGGAAGGCCAGCAATGAGATGGATCGATACAATAACAGCAGCTACGGATGTCAGTCTGTCAACAATGAACTCTCTGAATGAAGACTGAACACAATTTAGGACAACTATCCAGAGGGTCACCATGATTTGATACTGACTCGACGGCACTTAACAAAAACAACAACAGTGTGTTTGCATATGTAAGTGTTTATATAAAGTGTTCAAGGGATATGTGTCGACGTGGAGGGTATTGCTAGCTGCGGAGGGAGATTTGAATGCAGGCAATCAGTTGAGATTGTAGCCATGTGGGAAGAGCTCAGGAGACTACACCCATGACATAGTTAAAGAAATACAGATACTAAGCAAATTTTAAAAGAAATGGATCATAAAATTACTTTTATGCATGCAAAGGTCTGTTAGTGCTTTTACAGCAATAAAAGTGAGCTGTGTGAGTTGAAATAAAGATAGTAAAAGGGAACTATTTTCAAATGGAGCTAGATGAATGAGCACTTTTACCATGAGGATATAATATTGGTGCAGGAACTCTAGTTATGGTTGGGAAAGAAGACTTTGATGGGGTAAGATGTGCCAGAGTAAATCTCTGTGTGGAAGATCTGTGAAAGGATTCGTTTTATATCAGATCTGTGAGTAATTGGGGAGTTATTAGAGAGAAGTGAGCAAGGAACTTGAATGAAAGCTGAAGAGAACATTTGAAGTTATCTCTGAGAACCTTTTCCTTGGTGACTGGAACAAGGCTAAGGAAGTTCTGAAACTCATTAAAGCAGTTTAAAAAAAAGCTGAATGAGAATTTGAAGTGATTTATTTGAGTGAGTTTAATTTGAGCTCTGATTTATTTAAAAGTTCAAGAGTGTGTGAGACTTGCTTTCAAGAGCACTGGAGTCCTTTGAGCACTGAAAGGAAAGTAAGGCTGAAGGTATAAAGCTCCCAGTGAAGTGAAGGGAAAACTTTGAAAGTGAGCTGTTTTAGAACAGAGCACTGTTCCCGGTATTTGTTTAATCCTGAAACAGCTTGATCTGTTTCAGTGAAAAAAAAGTGTGGATGAGAGAGAGAGAGTAAAGAAGCGGATGTGTTCTTAAAGGAAAAAAAAAACCCTCTTTGCCATATTTTAAAGAACTACATTTATTTGGCAATTGACATAGTTTACCAGAAATGATTGGCAATTGTTATATTCTGAACTGATTGGTAGTTTTTAAAACAGATTGGCTCTGGCACATAAGGAAATAAACTGGCTTTGGCAGAGAGAGTCTCTGGGTGGGAAAGTTAGGGGATTTGCTTATCTTTTATTTTTGGGAAATAGTAAGCCTCACAAGTCATAGAACAAAACAGAGAAAAGGACCGGAATACTTTTTTATTTAGCAGAAATGATAGTTTCTTTTATTGATTTTTAAAGCTAGGTAGTAGGTATCCTGCTGTATCTTGACTGCAGCTGAACATCGCTGGAGCAGAGGAGATCCTAATGTAGCTAGCATTCAAGAATGCAGCAAGAACTGAAAGGAAGATTGAGATAAGTGACTGACATACCACGGTGACTATTTCTTTTTGAAACACTAATATTCTTTTGATCAAAAGTTTCCTTACCTGAATGGTAGCACCTATTCACCTGCAAGGGTAGCACCTATTCACCTGCAAGGGTACAGATTAAAAGCAGTGTTAGATAGCATTTCAGAACCCAGACATCTAACAGCATAATAGTTAGAATAGTGGCTTAACAGCAGGGTGGTCAAGGTTCAAATCCAAGTTTTTGCCTTTGTGATCTAAGGCTAGTCACTTTATTCTCCATCTTTGCTATACTCTCTATATATTTTAAAGTAAAAACAAACACTTTCCTGATGCCTATTCATGCCTAGAGCAGATATAAACATGGGCGTGCCTGTAGAGGTCGCTGACATTTCTGAGATCGAACGGGGATGTGCAAGTACATTGCCCCTTCCTGGACATGCCTCTGCCACACCCTCATTTGTAGATTGGCTATGAAGATGTGTCTGTGATTTCGATGTCCATATCTTCAGATGTCCAAATCACGACTAAACCTTTTAAAATGATCCTCTTAGTGTTTATCAAGATGGAAAATGGAGACAACAGACTTGGGGTCCTGTTTAGTGATGCACTTTAAAAGTGTTTGTTATTATGGCATATTTAACACTCCGCCCCTAATGACTTTAGTGACAATTTTTATAATGCCCATGGGCCTACAAATTAATTTTCAAGGTAACTCCCTGCAGTTTCCCTTTCAATTTTTTTGGGGGGAGGGGGAGGAGGGAGCACTCTGGTTACTTTTTACCCCTGAATTTTGCACACACTTTGAAATAGGTGCAAAGTGAAAGCGTGAAGATAAAAAATGGGATTACAAAATTATCCTCCTCCCCAGCCTAATCTTGTCTTTTCTTTTCTTTTCATACTTCAAAGTCCCCTTGGTATGACTAGCATAGGTAGTTTTCTTTCCCTGAACTGGGGATATTTTCAAATAAGGTTTTTACATTGGTGTTGAGGGCACAGGGAATCCCCAAAGATGTGGAATGCAGCTGTGTGCTCAGTCCTTCGGTTATGGGCATGGAATTTGGGGGATACCTAGCAAAGTGTGGTTTTGATCATGAATGATGTTAACTAACAGGAGGTAAGTTTACAAAGTCATTCCTACACGTATGTGGCCACATATGTGCATAAATGACCTCTTATAAAATATCCTCTGATGCAAAAGTACACAGTATCTTGTCTCCATTTTTGAGGACATAGATTCCTGCTACTAATTGCTGAAGCTATGGCCTGACTTTGTGACCAAGAGGGGGGAGGAAGTGATAGTTGACATTGCTTCAAGGAGTGTTCACTCTTTCTTCTGCATCCCCGCTGCCCTTCTGACTTGTGTGCTCACACTTAGACCCTACCCACCAACTTCTCCTTCTTGTAAGTTATAATGTTGGATGGAAGGACAATGATCCTTCTTACCCATAGATCACACAGGGGGACCGTCATGTAGCAATCCAGTTAGATGAGAGGTTTGAAACAATTTTACAGCTGCAAGCACTCCAGTAGCAACAGCATATCTGGTACTATTCCCTGCTCCTCTCAAAAACCCTGTAAACTCCAGGGGACTGACAATAGGGATGAACTTGCCCAGGGTGGTTGTGACAGAATTCAGGATCTCTATGGTATCTTTGAAGGGCTTCATGTTATGCTCTTTAGAACATAAGAACTGCCATATTGGGCAGGACCAAGGTCCATCAAGTCCAGTATCCTGTTTCCAAGAATGGCCAATCCAGGCCATAAGTACCTGACAGGTTCATAAAAAGGTACACAGGTTCCTGGGTAAGCAGTGGATTTCCTGGGTCCTCTTTAAAAATGGTTTATGGATGTTTCCTCCAGGACCTTGTCCAAACCTTTTTTAAATCCAGCTACACTAACAGCTTTTACTACATCCTCCTTTAATGAATTCTAGAATTTGATTTTGCGTTGAGTGCAAAAATATTTTCTCTTATTAGTCTTAAGTAGGTTACATTGAGGCTTCATTGTGTATCCTCTAATCTTTCTACTTTTTGATGGCATCAACAACCAATCTATGTTTACCAGTTCCACTCCATTCATTAATTTATAGACTATCATCTATCCCCTCAGCTGTCTCTTTTCCATCTTGAAGAGCCCTAACCTTTTAAGCCTTCCCCGTTACCAGTTTGGTTGCTCTCCTCTGTGTCTTCTCTAGTTCTGCTATATCCTTTTTAAGATATGGTGACCAGAATTGCACACAATATTCAAGGTGCCATGGAACAATAATATCCTAAGTTTTATTCTCCATTATTTCCTTATGATTCTTAGTATTCTATTTGCTTTCTTGGCTGCTGCTGCACACTGGTGGAGGATTTCAATGTATTATCCACGATGATGTCTAAATCTTTTTCATGGATTGTATTTCATAATGAGGAATCTTGCATCGCGTAAACGTAGTTTGGGTTGTTCTTTCTTAGGTGCATAATTTTGCACTTGTTCACATTAAATTTCATCTGCTATTTGGACATCCAGTCTTCCAATTTATCAAGGTCCTTTTGCAATTTTCATAATCCTCTTGTGTTTTAACAACTTTGAATAATTTTGTATCATCTGCAGATCTGATCACCTCACTTGTTATTCCTATTTACAGGTCATTTATGAATATGTTAAAAAGCAGGGGATCCAGCACAGATCCCTGGGGTACTCCACTCTTCACCTTTCTCCATTGAAAAAACTGGCCATACCCTGTGCTTTCTATATTTTAATCTCTATTAGATCTTACCGATTCTGATGCCTGTATGGGTGGGGCAGTTCAAATCTATGCTGTCCTTCACAGACAACGCATGAAATGGTGTTTGTTGCTTCAGCAACCTCTGAATCTGGAATATCACCTGCTGCCTACATCATGAATGAGGTAATTCTGAGGCAACCCAGCTGCTTCCTGCTTCTCCCACAGCTACTGCCCACCCTTTGCATTCTAGTTGAAATGCCTCACTATTTTCCCATAGCTCTCTATCAGATCCCACTCAGTGAAACTGCTACACTTCTTGCTGCTCAGCTCTAAGATCCCCTTTTAGCTCCCAGTATGGCCCTGACATATCACTTGGTTGTGGAGCACAGTCCAGCGGAGCTGAGGTCCATTCCTGTTCCTAGCATTCTGACTGGTCCAGATGTTGCTGGTGAAATGGATGATACTCTCCTCTGCCAGTTGTACCTGCATCTAAGCAAGGCACCGAGTGGCCAATTCAAGCTTCTCCTTCTGACCTATAAATGCATTCATTCTTATTCTCCTCTCTACCTTTCCTCTCTCCTCTCTCGATACACTCCTCCTTGTGAATTCTGCTCTTCTACTGGTTTCCATCTCTCTTTGCCCTCCATTGCCAACCCATACTCCGTTCCTTTCAACTTGCTGCTCCTTATACCTGGAACTAGCTGTGTCTGTACATCAGACTTCATCTCTGCCCCTTTTCAAATCCATGCTAAAGGCTCACCTCTTTAATGCTGTTTTTGGATTCTGTTCCTTTGATTTTTGTCCTTGCGTCTCCTTACCCTTCCCTTTTTACCCTTATTCTTATCTGTTGTCTTGTCTGTCTTAATTAGATTGTAAGCTCTGATGAACAGGGACTGTCTTTACGTGTCTGTACAGCGCTGCGTATGTCTTGTAGTGCTATATAAATGATTAATAGTAGTAGTAGTACAGGACAGGGATCATGGGCCTATTAAAAGTCATCCTGCAGGGAACATTGTAACTTGGGGTTTATAGGTAGAATCACTTAAATCCCACATTTTCCACCATCTGCAGAGACTGATCATCTGAGATAATTATTCACTGATGTACTCTTTCATCATTATTGATGCTACTGGCTTCTTGCTACAGAACATAAATATGATCCATGGTGGGTTGCTGCTGACTACAGTGGTGCCTACTGACCTGTGACCTCATTGGGCAAGGCAGTAGGACTCAGCTTGGTATATGAACATATCCTTTCCTATGAATTTCCTGCTGCTGCTGCTGTTTCTAGTAGAGAATGGAGTCTCCAGACTAGTTCCAAGCCTCTTCTGAAGCCAACACTGGTGAACGTTTTTTTTTTCCAAATAATATTGCATGGATAGGCTTGCCCAGTAACTTTCCTTTGCTGACACTCTTGCCAGTGAAAAACTCAGCAAACTGCTGATCCTCAGTAGCACCAAAGTTCCTCCACACGTATTCTTTCTTGTGGTATCCCCTCTCTGGATCTTTGGGTATTGCTGCTGGAGAAGGGTTGAGGGGACAGATGAGAAAAAAGGCCAGAAGCATCTCTCGTGCTCTTGGGAGGTGAGGGAGACATGAGACCTGAGGCCTGGAGAAAATAGGAGGCTTGTGCATACATCGTTAGTGCTCGTTAAAAAACCTCTTCTGGATAGCAGAGGAGGTCCCAGATAATCAACAATGGCTGTATCTAATAGAGAAAATGGCAGCTTATGAGACATTCAATTGGGGATGTAAGAATAAAGCAAAAGAGCTTGTACTATAAGCAGTTGTGGCAAAAATATGCTCTGAAGATACAAAGGCCAACTGGCTAAATCTTAAGAGGAAGAGATATAACTCTTGATACCTGTTTGAGTGTGCAAGGTGGTGAAGTAATAGAATGGGGGCGTGCATATGAGTGTGTAGGGTTGGGGGCAAATTAAGAAGGAAGAAGGCAAGCCAAGAATTTGGATCATGACTTGAACAGTGAGCAGAAAGGTTTTGTATGATGGGCTAATATAGTGGGAATGTTTCCATGTATTGTAGATATAACCTTGGAAGAGATCTAGCTGTTGGATGAAGATGAGATGTGGATTAGTTTTGGGATTTTTAATGTTTGCGTTGATAATAATGACATCTTTAAAAAAAAATCTCTTATGCTCTCAACTGTCTGATGTTGTTGGGAATGCTCAGCTCAGTAGTGCCGGTGTTACTTTGACAGCTATGTTATCCACCTTCTCATCAGATATCGCACCAGGTTCTCCGAACACTTCACTGTTACCAGATGTTCAATTGCTCATCAGAATCTTTAAGTTCTTGAAATATCTGGTCAGAACAAAACAGGGAGTACTGTGCTGCCCTATGCTCCCCCTCCTGCTGCCGCTGCCCTCCACAGTGTCTGCTTCTTCCTGCCCCAGAATCAGAACAGGAGTGGAAACTGAAGGAGGCCTGCAGCTGTTGTGTCTTGCTGCAGACCCAACCCTATATTGCTAGCTCTGGATGTCTTCCCACTCTTAAAACGACATTTTGGAGTGTGTAACACCTGCCTTGACCAAACTCTTTTTTTTAACCTCTTCTGCAACCTCATTAATTTATCAAGGAATAGTCTATTAAGAACATATAAGAACATAAGATATGCCATACTGGGTCAGACCAAGGTCCATCAAGCCCAGTATTCTGTTTCCAACAGTGGCCAATCTAGGTCACATGTACCTAGCAGTTTCCCCAAGAGACACAAGTTCCACAATGCTTGTACTGGGTCAAGCATTGATATCTTCGGTTACTTCTTAATAATGGTTTATGGACCTTTCCTGCAGGAACTTGTCCAAACCTTTTTTAAACCCAGCTACACTAACAGCCTTTACTACATCCTCCGGTAACAAATTCCAGAGTTTGATTACACGTTGAGTATTGTATCTATACTTGGGAAATCCTACGTCTCTCTGGAAAAAAAAAAGCATCGAAAGGAATGAGAATTACAAACAGGACAAATGTGGACTCCACCCGAACTTTCTTTGTCCAATAGATTGTTTGATGAAAGGCATAAAATATTTTTCTTACACATTTTTGAAGTAAGATAAGGAACAATGCTGTTAGAGTTTACCTTGTCACAACGCTGCCCTGGTGGTTAATGGTGGTCAAGGCAGGTCGAACATAAATAAAAGTAAAGTTGCGTTTGGTATTTTTCTCTTTCTAGGGCCCAAGGTTGTATAGCCTTGGTAGCATCCTGTATTACCAAAAATACCCAGAGAACAAAAGGTCATCAAGTGTAGGGAAAAATAAGGCTTTATTTCCCCTGGTTTGCACAAAAGGGTCAAAGGATCGGCTTCAAACACCAACAGAAATCTCCTTACATCAGGTTATAAAAATCACAACTCAGGTTCAAAACAAAAACTGTTCTTTTCACAGAAAGGTTACAAAGGCAGGCATTCCTATTTACACCGGTTTTAGTGCTCACTGGTTACACAAGCATTCTACGCTTCCCGTGATGCAATAGCTGCAATCCATGTCTTCCCCTGAAAGGGATTCTACCTCTTCCACCTGCATCGGTTCCTCCAGCAAAGTATCTGAGACAAAGTCAACAGTTCCCGGCAAGCTATAGTTAGGTTTCTCATCCAAATGCTGTATGACCTCCCAGTGTTTGGAGTTTAGCGTGGGGCGTCGGCCATGAGCATTTTTACAGTGTGAATCTCTTTCTTTCTTCCAAGGGTTTACATGCACTTCCTGCAAACCTGGCTTACTTAAAAGTTTCTTATTCAATAAAAACTTTTCACACCTTTTCTTTTGAGCAGTGGGACATGTACAGGGAGCTTCTGTCTCTTGCCCTTTCCATAGGCTGTTTCCAATACAATATGGTTTACCTTGTAACTCTTGCTTCTTTCCTGAGGATGAGGCTTGTGGCCTACTCCTAGGGAGATTCTGCCTTGCTCCAGCAATATGGCTTGGGTTCTGCCCACAGCAATCACAATGCAGCTTTTGCGTACCTGAATCTCTTGGACCCTTTTGTAGTCTCTGTCCATTCAGGTTCCTTTGGCTTGTACCTCTTTCCTGCACTCCAGCAGTGTCTGTAGCTTCTGCAGCTCCTGCCGCTCCTTCGGCTTCTGAAGGTTCTGCAGCTTCTCTGCACCCTTCTCTGCTGCTTCTGGCTTTAAGGCTACTTCTGCCTGTCCAGTCACTTCTGCTCGGCACAGCACTTCTTCCAGAGCTCTCACTGCTCCTACTTTTCCTCCTGCTCTTCCTGTACTCCCTGCTCCTCCTGTTCTCCTTCCAGTCTTCCTGACTTCCTTTAAAAGGAGTTCCTGTCTTCCTGGATTGGAGGCTGGCTGGTTTTAGGTTACACCCTGTAGGGCATGGATCCTCAGTCTTCCAGAGGTCCCTCTTGCTCCCCCTATCAGGCTCCTGCAAATACTGCAGCTTGTGCACGTCTTTTTTCAAGTTTAAAACATTTTCTTCAATGCCCTGCTGGTCTGCTGCATCACAACCTTCGCCATTAATCTTCTTGTCTGAATACAGATTTTACCCAAAAGACTCCATGGAAAATCTTCTCTCTTTTCTTTCACTAATTGCTCAGCTGAAATATGAAGATTGCAAATTAAAATCACACACTTCCATGCCATTAATAGTAACTTTCTCCAATTAGCTTTGTTTACTCTATTTTAATATGCAAACCAAGAACTAATTAGTGCTTCTCTAATGTTTCTCTTCCACTCGCCTTATTTGCCTCTGTGCAAATTATTAGAGCTGAAGTTCTGCCGAGGATGCACAGCATGTCTTCAATAACTATTATGAGCAAGCAGGCAAGTCTACCCTAGCTATACTGATTCAATCATAATATACATTCGTATTACTGCTAGATTGCACTAGCAAACCATAGGCTGTAAGATGGTCACATGAATGCCACACAGTTTTTAAGTTATAACCTCAACAAGGATCTATGTAACTATTTGTAACTTCCATTTTAGGTGGAGATTGCCTCCAAATGTTACAGCAGAATCTAGAATCAGGTTTTTTGGGATGGGACCACCAATTTCTGGGAGGCCTTTAGTGCAGGATTTCACTCTTAGAAATAATCCACAGTTCAGATTTTGTTCCAAACCAGAAATGTTTACTGGAAAATCAATTCAAAATAGTAGAGAAAGCAGGAAAAATATAGAGAAGCAAACTGGTGTTTTATAAAATATAGGCATGCACATCAAATACCTCCTACATGCATAAAAATGCACATTATCTGCGCAGTTAATTTATTTTTATTTATTTACCTTTATTTATTTGGTTCTTCTATACCGCCCCTTCCAGAGATCAGGGGCGGTTTACATTTAACACAACATATTACAAGGAACAGAGATTAAACTATTTACATAGATCCATAGGTACATTTAACATGAAGTGAATGCTTTGTATACATAGTTGTCTGAACTGACGACTAGTAACTATTTACAGTTTGCTGCTTGTGTGTATTTCTGTGAGTTTAGATATGAATAGGGGTTATTGATTGGGGGGGTACAGGGGGTTGGGTGGTGATCATAAGGTGAGGTAAGGTAGGTGTTTGTGAGGTTGGGTTATTATTCATGTTACTGTAGTGTTCAGTAAAGAAGTATGTTTTGATCTCTTTTCTGAATAACTGTCTTTGGTCGCACGGATTGACAATGGCAGTGAGGTCTTTGGTCACATGGATTGACAATGGCAGTGAGTTACAGAGACTAGGAGCAGTGTAGAAGGCTCTGGAGCTGGTGGACTGTTTTGTCTCGCGTATGGATGTTGGTGTTACCAGTGAGTGTTTTGCATTTTGCCTGTGGGATCTGGAGTCTGGTTGGTTTTGTATCAGAGTAGATAGCTATGATGGGGCTATGTTGTTGATCAGTTTGAATGTTGTTATCAGCAGCTTGTATTTTAGATTTCTCAAGAACCTGTCTAAATAATAGTATTTTATCATTTCCAAGTGTAAATTTCCACTCTGCCTATGTCTGGTCAAGCTCTGTCCATGTGCACACCCACAGTGAAAGTGCACACCATTGGCCTGAGGTGGATGCTTATTTAGAATAGCAACTGGCTGAAATATGCACATAATTCAGTGAAGGTACATGATTTACGTACGTTGATGGCAAATATCTTTATGCGGATCCTTTTAAAATTACCTCCGAAAGATCTATCTGTTTCCTGAAGAATAATGTTAATTCAGCATCAGTTTTCAGCTTATTCATCCCTTTTTAGCCTCTAGCACAACTTCTGCTCTTGCTTTGAATAGCAATTATTTTTATTCACTGACCTGCTTGAATAGCTATTTACTTCTGATTCTTTTCCAGCTAGAAAATGAGTGAATCAAGCCCTCTGTTTTCACCGAGTCAGGTGAATAGTTCCTTAAAAATAACACAAAAGAAAACTAAAGGAAGTAAACAATGGTTACAAATAAAATCTGGGTTGCCTTCTGGCATTGTCTACAAAGGTTTCCTTCTTGTTTGTTGGCTGAATAGTTCCTTAAAACCAATGGATTAGATTTGTACATATTAAGACTTTTTGTTTTGAGTGCCATTACGTCAATGCTGACTCCTGGTGACCCAGCAACCCCTGGGTTTTCTTGAGAAGATATGACTGAAAGAAGATTGACAGGGCTTTTTTTCTGAGGCAATGGAGGGTAAAGTGACTTGCCTAAGGTCACAAAGCGTACCAGTGGAAATCAAACCCAGATCTCTTGTGTATGAGGCTGTTGCTGTAACCACTAGGCTACTCCTCCACTCCGTTTAGACATTTAGTGGCCCTTTTACTATAGGCTGCTAACCATTTTAACATGCAGTAATTGGCAGCCCTGAACACTAACACACGTGTATGTCAGCCACGGCTGCTAAAATGCACAGTAATTAGCCATCGTGCACTAGAGTGGAGAATGGTTTAGGGGGTGCATTGTGGATGAGGAGATAAGCTTGCCGCTAGCACGAGGGGAAATGTTACACATTCAATGAGAAATTAACGTGGGTGTGCCCAATGATACCTCTATGAGTGTGGTTAGGTGCACTTGTGTTAATCGTGCCACACGATAGGACTTGCAATTGTGTACTAACTATTGGGAACTTGCTGGATATGCTTCTGATGGTTAGTGCATGACGGGTGTATTTATTTATTTTTTTAATATCTTTATTTAACTTTTCAACATTAACACAGAAAAGTAACACAACACTGATGTACCATAGTACATACCATCCTCCAACAACCCAACCACCCCCCCTACCCTCCAAAGTCCGTCGGCACCACCATGTATACCTTTAGGTATATCTGATGACCAGCAGTTAAAGTATAAAGCATGAGTGCAGAACAATAGTTTTGACAACTTTTAGAGATTATCACATCATGCTACAGCCATAAAATCTGTCAGAGACTTCCACTTAAGTTGGTTAGTATGACCTTGTGACATGCCTTTTCTGGGCATTTGCTCGAATTTACTATATGTGCATACTTGATTCCCCTATGCTTGCCAATTAATAGCGAAAGTATGCTTCCAATTGAGAACTATTAAATGTATGGCTACCCCTAGCATAAAATCAAGTAAAAAATAGCATTCTTTTTTAAGGAGTGGGATATCCACAGCTGATCGAAATCCCAAAATTGCCCAAGTGAGAGGAGCTCTAAATCCCAAAATTATTTGTATCCGTTCCCACACCTGGGACCAAAAGGTTTGTATAAAGGGGCAGCTAAAAACTATGTGATCTAACGTGCCTATATTCTTCTGGCAAGACCAACATTTGTTACTGGCGGTTCTATCCCACTTGGCCATTCTAACTGGGGTGTAGTAAGCTCTATGGGTGAAGAAAAACAAAGTCTGAGTGATAGAAGCAGACTTGGATATTCTAGTTTGTTTTGCCCAAACATTTTCCCATTTCTGTAAGGGGAGGGTAACCCCTATATCATGTTCCCAGACTCGTTACAGCCCATATATCTGTGGGCGAATATGTCGTGTCATTATTTTGTAAAAATAGGAGGCGATTCCTGCTGCCTGCATGGCTTTCTGAATCATGGGGGCAATCCCCCCTTCCTCCTCTAAAAGTTTAATGTCCACCTCAGACTTTTGATGTATAGAGATGGGCAAAAAAGGATCTAAAAATTTCAACAATTTTGGCATCCTTCACTAAAAGGTTCTGATTTTGAGGGTCACGCAGTGCCGTTATTCGGCCAGCCTCTCTACAGGCCCGCAACGCATTAGCTAGCAACCGGCCAGATTTATTGCTTTCCCAGTAGTAAGGGCATTTCTGCACTCTAATATTTCGCGAGGCTTCGTTTGAAAGGAGCGTGTTATATTTATATCTCAGTCGCTGCAAGCGTAGTAGGATATATGGATCAGAGCGCTTGACTAAAATGCGCGCTCCAGCCTTTATTCCAAGGCAGATAATTGCGCCTTGTTCTGTCTTGCCCGGTGGATATCAAAACTGGTTATAGTTGCTCTAATAGAGGCCATAAAGCCTTCCCACCAAGCCCAGCCCACAGTGGCTTGAGGGGAATTGAATTGAAAATATTCAGCAATGGCAGCCTGTATTTTCAACCGAAAATCCACATCATCTAAAAGGGATCTATCAAAAAACCATCTCGTAGGAGTAGGACCTATTCTACTATCTTGCATTAATATAGATATCGCTGCATGTTCTCCCAGGGCAAGCAGGATGAGTCAGCCACGAGTGGTGACATCATCCGACGGCGCCAGGGATGGAAGTACTCTCACTGGGCCTGACCAGTAGCCACACACCCCGATCCGCCCCTAGCTGGCCAGTCTTTGTCTTCCGCCTTGCCAGCAAGATGGTTTTTTATTTTGCTCTCACTGACCTTCTGATTCCTCCTGCTTTTTCCTCACGAATGAAGAAACCGGGCTTTAAGAAGTGCCCTGGCTGCGCCCGGAAGATGGCGAACTCCGACTCCCACCAGCTGTGCCTCCGGTGCCTTGGGAAGGAGCATGCTACAGCGGACTTCCCTGCTTGTGGCCCTCAAGGCCCGCCGGAACGCCCTCGCTGAATTTCTCACTCCTGCGACCGTGAGTAACTTGTTCCCGGCTAGCGAAAATGCCGAGGTCGCAAGCTCGGCCGGAGACGCGCCTTACCAGGCCTCCGTCTCCTGCCACAGTGAACATGGGGCTCCCATTTCCACGCTGCCTCCGATGGCGGCGGCCATCTTACCCGGCTCCTCTTCACTTCCGGAGCCTTCTGACGTCACTTCCGCCCAGCGTCAGCCTTCCCCTCCGCTCCAAAGTGACAGTGCCGACCGCCTCAGCCTCCACGATGCCGGCAGCCTGCTCAGCTACACCAGACAAGCTTCTTCTGCCCGAGGACACTCCGCGCCTTCCTCCGCTGGCCGGCACAAGTCCCGGAGTCAGCGCGAGCGATCTCCCCGCAGCCCAGACCACTGGGCTCTGCCCCGATCACAGCGCAGAGAGAACACGCCTCAGGACAGACGACACAGCACCCATCGGTGCAGATCTACGAGCCGCAGCAGCTCCGATGGCCGGCGCAGGTCTTACAGCCGGGGCAGACACCGAATGCGCAGCCGCTCCTCCACAAGCAGCTTGGACAGCAGCTCCCAAAGCCGGCGCAGGCACAGACATCGCCGCAGAGCACACTCCAGGCGCAAAAACAATGCACGGCACAGAGACCATCGCCGCGCAAGGAGCCGCAGCACCAGACGACGCAGGGGCAAGAGGGCTTACAAGAAGGACAGACACAGCTCTCCCTCTTCTTCTGCCAGCTCCCCCCTACGCAAGACTTCAAGGCAGTCCTCACCTACTGCTTACAGTGCCCACAGCAGCCCAGCGCAAAGCCCCCTCAGTGCGACAGAGGATCTCATGGCTCAAGGTGAGGAGCTCCAGCCTTCTGATCCCAACGTACAGCTTCTCACTGATCCTGCCCCTCAAGGGGTTCCGGATACTTTTAAAATTCTCCAGGGCATGCTACAGCAATGGACTTCTTCCCTGGCCACCCTGGCCTCCGGCCCAGAGGCCAGAGGGCCTCCTCAGACTGCCTCCATGCCTATCAGCGTGCCCGCCACGACTGCGCCTCTCGCGCCAATCCTAGCATCTCCATCTCATGAACAAGACGGCGCAGAGGAGCTCTCGCAAGCGGAGGTAGAGTCACACAGGGACTCAACGTCCCACCCGGACAATTCCTCTGGACCTTCTGTTCCCCCTGAGGATATCACTTAGCACAAATTCATCCAGAAAGTACTGTCATCGCTCTCTATCGTTGCAGTGGATGTTCCGGACCAGTGTAATGAAGTGCAGAACGCACTCAAATTCATCGATACCCCCAAGTCCATCGCCGCGCTGCCTGTCCACCAACTCCTTCGAGACAACCTCGCGAAAATGTGGCAGACACCAGCGTCCAACCAGGCCTGCCCTCGTAAGCTGGACATTAAATACGCCGTTCAGCCCGCTCCGGGCTTTGCCAAGCAACAGCTGCCACACCAATCCATTGTTGTGGAATCCGCTCTTAAATGGTCCAAGTCCTTGCGCACCTCCTCCAACGCACCACCGGGTAAGGATAACAAACTCCTAGACGATGTGGCTAAGCGGATCTATCAAGGGGCCATGCTAAACGCGAGGATCGCGGCCAATCAGTTCCAGCACGCTATCTACCAGGACACGCTCTTGAACAACATCAGATCCGCAGTTTCACTCCTGACTGAAACCCCGGCCACTCTGTCCACCGCCCTTGCGGACCTCGAGGACTGCACCAGGCATCAGGGCCGGGCTGCCCACGATGCCTTTGAGACCGCGGCCAGGGTGGCAGGGACTGCCATCTCGACCCGCCGCTTGGCCTGGCTCAGGGCTTCCGGCCTGCGGACGGATTCTCATGACAGCATTGCGGATACTCCCTGCTCTGGTGACTCCTTATTTGGCGATAAAGTGAAGGACACAGTTAATGACATGTGCGAGCGCTGCACCACTCTTCAGACCTTGGAAGAGGGTAACGATCGCCCTCGCACTTACCGCAAAGGAGGCCCTCAGAGCTATAACAACTCTAAGCGATACAGCTCCTCTCACAAGTGGCAGCAACAGCCACGCTACAAGCAGCAGCAGCACTACCAGGCCCCTTAGAGGCAGAAACCTCGCCAGCGGGACCGTGTGTCAAAGAAAGCCCCGTCTGCTCCCGCAAAAGCCAGCTCCAGCTTTTGACTCGCAGCCCTGCCAGCACCTTCCGACCGGGGGACGCTTGTCCGCGTTCCTACCTGCCTGGAAAAACACAACGTCGGACCACTGGGTGCTGTCCATCATAAAGCAGGGCTTTCGCATCAAATTCTCTTCAAAGCCACCCCTCCGGCCTCCCCCGCAGCATTCAATTCCACCGCAGCACCTCGCCCCTATGACTGCAGAGATCCAGTCTCTGCTCGCCTCCAGGGCCATCGAACCCGTGCCTCCCAGCGAGGTTGGCAAGGGATTCTACTCGAGGTACTTCCTGGTCCCCAAGAAGTCAGGGGGGGGTGCGTCCCATACTCGATTTGAGAAAACTCAACAGATGCATAGCCAAGGAAAAGTTCAGGATGCACTCCCTCTCCACCATCCTGCCCCTCATCCAACCAATGGAAGGGCTTGCCTCGCTGGATCTCCAGGACGCCTACACCCACGTCCCAATGCACCCGCAGCACAAGAAGTTTCTGCACTTTCAGGTCGCGGGGCGACACTACCAGTACAGAGTGCTACCATTCGGCCTCTCGCCTGCTCCCAGGGTGTTCACCAAATGCGTAGCGGTAGCAGCTGCACTACTTCGAAGACAAGGGATATGTGTTTTCCCCTACCTGGACGATTGGCTATTCTCCGTCAGCTCCCCCGCATCACTATGGAAAGCTGTCAGCAAAGCTATCTCCCTCCTGTCCTCCCTGGGCTTCCTAGTGAACCACCAGAAGTCCCACCTCTCCCCGGTCCAGAAACTTGAGTTCATCGGTGCCTGTATCGACACAAAACGAGCCAGAGCTTTCTTGTCTCAGAACAGGAGGCAAACAATCATCAAGCTTGCCCTACAGGTCCTCGACAATCCTCATTATTCAGCCAGGACCATCCTGCGCCTTCTGGGACACATGGCAACTGCCACCCATGTCCTCCCTCTCGCGAGGTTGCGCATGAGAGTTCTCCAATGGCACCTGCACTCGCACTGGTGCCAGCACACCCAGCCCTTATCCACCCCTATCCCCAGGGATGACAGATCTTCCCAGGCATTGCGCTGGTGGACCCTTCCCTCCAACCTCTCCCAGGGCAAGCAACTGCAAGCGCTCGCCCATCAGATCACCATAACCACGGATGCCTCCACTCGAGGTTGGGGAGCCCACTGCGCCAACACACGCACCCAGGGAGTGTGGTCCCCCTCCGAGACATCTCTCCATATCAACGTCCTCGAGCTCAGAGCTGTCTGCCACGCCCTCTCGATCTTCCAGAATCTCATATCCGGCAAAGCCGTCAGAATTCTGACCGACAACCAGGTAGCGATGTTCTACATAAACAAACAAGGGGGCACAGGGTCACGACCCCTATGCAGAGAAGCCCTCAGCACCTGGCATCTTGCCCTCTCGCTCAACTGCAGCCTTCAGGCCTGTTACCTGCCGGGAGAGGAGAATGTTCTGGCCGATCGTCTCAGCAGACAACTCAACCCGCACGAGTGGACGTTACACCAGGACGTTTCATCGTTCCTCTTCAAGGAGTGGGGTCTCCCACAGATTGACCTATTCGCGTCCCAGGACAACACGAAATGCCGCCTGTTCTGCTCAAAAAGACCTTCCCGACTCAGGCTGGCGGCAGACGCCTTCGACCTCACTTGGAGCCAATGGCCTCTGGCCTATGCGTTCCCGCCAACCCCACTGGTGGCGCGGACCATCCAACGCATTATCAGGGACCGCGCGACAGTCATCCTGGTTGTCCCATTCTGGCCCAGGCAAATATGGCTCCCGTATCTGCACCGTCTAGCAGCGGAACCTCCAATTCGACTTCCCCTGAGAGCAGACCTCCTCTCGCAAGACAACGGCTCCATGCTTCACTCCAACTTGCAGATGCTGTCTCTGTCGGCTTGGAAGCTGAAGGGCTAAGCCTGACATCTCTCAACCTGACGGCCGAGGTCCAGCACATCGTTCTCGCAGCCCGACGTCCATCCACCAGGAAATGTTACAGTCTCAAATGGCGTCGATTTGGCATCTGGTGCGAGGCGCGGCACCTCGACCCATTCTCATGCCCGGTGCCCTTGATCCTTGAGTACCTGGCATCCCTCTCCAACCGGGGCCTACGGACCCAGTCCATCAAGGTCCACCTCGCCGCCATCGCGGCCTTCCATCACCGTGTTGGCGACTCATCGGTGGCGACCCTTCGAATCATCTCAAGTTTCATGAAAGGGTTGGCGAATTTGCACCCCCCCATCAAGGAGCCGGTGCCTCCATGGGACCTGAACATTGTTCTTGGTCAGCTTACCAAAGAACCCTTTGAGCCTCTGCACTCATCCGAGATGAAGTATGTCTCCTGGAAAACCCTGTTCCTCATTGCTATCACTTCTGCCAGACGCATCAGCGAGCTCCACGCCCTGGTCGCTTATCCACCTTACACGGTTCTTCTCCACGACCGTGCTCTTCTGAGGACACACCCTAAGTCTGTTCCCAAGGTGGCAACCTCCTTTCACATCAACCAGGTCAATGAACTGCCATGCTTCCTCCCCGGACCCCACTCCGATCCAGAGCTGCAGCGCCTTCACACGCTGGATTGCGTCCGGGCCCTTCATTGTTACCTGCAGAGGACTGCCACCCTGCGTAAGGGTTCCCAGCTCTTCATTTCATACGACCCTAACAAGCCGGGTCGCCCAGTGTCCAAACGCACGCTGTCAGGATGGATTTCTGCGTGTATCTCCATGTGCCTCACGCTAGCGGGTGAGGAACCCCCCCGCAGGCGTCAAAGCTCACCACCTACGGGCGCTGGCCACCTCCATTGCCAACTTACACTCCATCCCGGTCACTGACATATGCAAGGCCGCCACGTGGTCCTCTGTCCAAACCTTTCAGAGACACTACTGCCTAGACGGCCCGGACCACGGTGGACTCGCCTTCGGCCTAGCTATATTGTCTGCGGCCTCGGGACTAAGTCGTGTGACTTAACTTCTCCTGCCGAAACCCTTGACTGCTGTTTTGGACTGTGGATTGTAGCATTCGCGTACGCTGCGCCTTAATTCGTTGCTCCTTAATGGGTTGCACTGTTCTACTTGCCTAAGGGTTAGCTACGCCGTAGGCGTAGGGTTATTACGTGCCTTACCACTGTTGATGTTCTGTTTGCACATTCTCCTGTTAACGTTTGACCTACGCCAGAAGCGTAGGGTGTTTACGTGAATCCGCCACTGTTGGTGTCCTGTTACACAAAATTTTTTCTGTTAACATTGAGCACCTGATTATTGTTCTTGTACTTGTGTCACTTGCCACTTGTTATTTGCACACCTTGCACAGGCCTGCTTGTCTGGCCGCATTAAACCTCCTTGCACCTTACGGTTCACCTTGAGTCTGTCTCATTCTTGATTCCCCGCCGCTGCTTCTGTAGCTGGGGAGACACCACTCGTGGCTGACTCATCCTGCTTGCCCTGGGAGAAATACGAGTTACTTACCTGTAACGTGAGTTCTCCAGGGACAGCAGGATAAGTCAGCCACACTTTCCCACCCTCCTCCCCGGCGGGGACTCCTGTCTCTGCTCCGCCTCCTAGCTGATGGAAGTGCCTCAGCTTGGTAGATCTGGCCAGCTAGGGGCGGATCGGGGGGTGTGGCTACTGGTCAGGCCCAGAAGGCTAAAGCCTTCTGGGCTAGTGAGAGTACTTCCATCCCTGGCGCCGTCGGATGACATCACCACTCGTGGCTGACTTATCCTGCTGTCCCTGGAGAACTCACGTTACAGGTAAGTAACTCGTATATCTGAGATGTGAGCCACGTGTATACTTGTTGTTACTATACTGGAAATCAATATCTTAGAAATCAATAGGAAATCTATACGTGATAAGGACTGGTGAGGAGGAGAGAAGAAGGTAAATTCCTGGTCTGCAGGGTGTTGCAAACGCCAAATATCCACCAGCCCGGCCTCTTGTATCATGGAAGAAAGAACCACCTGGGCCTTAGGAGGTTTAGCAGTCATAGGGGTTTTCTTGTCAATTAACGGATCTAAAGTAAGATTAAAATCCCCCCAAGGACTATTGGCATTGTAAGAACCGTGTGTACCTCTTCCGCTAAGGAGTTGAAAAATTCTGGACTATCCGAGTTAGGGGCATAGATATTAATAAGGGCCAAATCTAACTTTCCCATCTTAAGAAGGGCTTTAACCCATCTCCCCTCCTTGTCTGAGCGGGTTTGCACCACCTTTGGGGCGAGGGATTTTCTAACCAAGATGGCTACTCCATTGTGCTTATGAACTGCTGCTGAATAGGCCACTAATGTAAAGGTCTTTATACAAAGGGGTATGTTTACTAAACCGTCTTAATGTTACTGGCGTTAGTTGCAGTCTTACTGTGACGAATGCCATATAAGGTAGTGGGCGTTCCGGTCGTAAGGTAGCATTTCGGGTTATCGCGCGATAAAGTCCATTATCGTGCAATAGAGGGAGCCGTGGCATGTTAATGCGCATTAGCCTTAATTAGGCGCGCTGACCTGCAAGCACAGCAACAGAGGTGTAGCACACTGGTTAATACAATGACTGATGAAACAGGGGTCATGAATTCAATTCCCCAATGAGCTTAAGGAGTAAGGCTCTCTGAGGCATTACCCTTTACTTTAAATCAGTGCTGTATGAGGCATTTTCTTTTTTAATTTAAATTAGTGCTGCCAGCAAACACTCCCTCACAGTACTGTAACCTAAGGTGCTGCATAAGGCGCCCTATAAGGCACTCCAGAGGGCACATTATAAAGTGCACTGTCCGCCAAGGCACCTTATAATATTCCCTATAGGGCGCCTTATAAGGCGCCTTATGAGGCATCTTAAGGTTACAGCACTGTGAGGATGTTTTTGCTGGCAGCACTAATTTAAATTAAAAAAGGAAATGCCTTGGACAGCCCTATCAAATAACACCACTGTGGGATCAAACCCATGACTTCTGCCTCCACAGTCAGTGAAGTAACCAGTGGGCTACATCTCTATAGCTATTAACAAGCCCCTGGCTGGCTATAGAAGGACTGCAGGTCACCAAACAAACTGTCTGCTGTGGTTACCAGGATAGGGTTAACCCACCCGTACCCATGATGCACTGCACATGCAGATCAGCAGTCTACAGATGATCACAAGATGGGGTATGCACCCCCAGAGCACCTCGGCCTGGTAGGGGGAACTGACCGTGTCTGTTACTGGCACAGAGTAGCTATAGACTGACACATTGTGGGGGTACTGTGCTCACCCTGAGGGTGAGATGGGGCGCCCAGCACCAGGTCCGCAGCACTTGGATTAGCTGAGATAGGCTATACTGCAGGTTGCCATCAGTGCCAGTGTGTGATAGGTAGTCCTTGCAGACACACCTAGGATACACCTGTGTCCATCTGTATTTCCCAGTCACATCTAGCCCTTGTGGACTATGATGCACCCAGAATAGTGCATATCCTGTGTGGGTGCCATGGTCACATGATTTAAGTGAAGGGGGGTGTTTGGACCCATAGGCGGATTATGTAGCATCACCCAATCCACCCTCTGGAGCTCAGGATGGGGGACAGGATCTCCCACCAACAGATCCACATTCTATATTCCTGCAATGGTGGAAGTAGAGGGGACCATCAACCCCAGTCCTGCTGGGGAACAGGCACCCTACAGAGCAGACAATGCCGATCTGTACACATCCATAAGGCAATGATAGACAGACAGTAGGCCTGGAAATGCTCAGTTGCCCTTCACCACTATCTGACATTCTCCAGCCGCTGCACCCTGCAAGGTGTTCCAGCCATACACATACTAACTGCAGACAGTCTGCTAGTTAGTCCATAGTGCATGTTCCTGGAGAAAATGTGTGCACAAAAAACTGGGATGTGAGCATACCCACCAAGCAGATAAGTCAGTGATTGGGCCTCAGAAAAGAAAACCCATAAATATCACTTGAAAAAAATGCCATATAGCACTATGGGGGAACCTAGCCATGCCATGGTCACTGCAAAGTCAGGGTGAGAGGGACCTCCCAGCAGGACATGCTGTGGCCACCCTGTCCGTGCAGGTGGAGGCCAGGCACTACAATGTCCCAGACATTGCCCTATGCCCTGTGCAGATGCATCCTGCCCAGGCCACCCTGTCCGGGCCATACCCAGAGTACCTTGCTCCTCATTATGCACATAGGCAGGCTAACAATGGAAACAGTGCAAGCAGTGTGGGCTCAGTAAGGTGTAGGCAGCCAAAACACACAGGATAGACAGACACACACTCCCACACCTATGCCATTGTGCAAATATAGAGGCTTTTGGCAGCCCTGGCCACCACACCAGTCCTGGGCACAGTGCAGGCATGGCTATGGTACGTAATACTGTTGGGGTCACTCCCCAAGGTGGTAAACACTGTCAGAAACCAAAACTGAAACACACTCCACAGATATCAGAAAGGTTGCTATGATGCAGCTCTAGCAGCAAATTGTGCTTAACTTTGGAATTGATATCTGCCATTAATCATAGCAACCTTTTGATATATGTGTAACATACTCCCAAGTTTAGGGCGGCATTGCTAAGGTATGCAAGTGCTAGTATTGGGAGATGCTGCTGCGCGCAGGGCCCAACAGCCTGACTCTCCATGAGGCTTTGGATAGTGGAGCCTGTGGGTGTGGGTGTTTATGCCCCTGTTGGCAGAGGTTCCCAACTCCGGGGCAGAGGTTCCCAACTCCGGTCCTGGTGGGCCAAACACTGTTCAGGTTTTCATGCTGTCCCTAATGAATATGCATGAGATAAATTTGCATACAATGGTGCGGCGCATGCTACTGTAGCACAGGCATATTTATTAGAGACAGCATGAAACCTGAATGGTGTTTGGCCCTCCAGGACTGCAGTTGGGAAACTCTGCTCTAGGGATTGCACATTTTTATGGTGTCTGTGTTCTGTAGGGTAAAATATAGGCGTTTCAGGCATGTTTATTTTATCTGCAATGAAGGTTCTGTCTTTATTACCACGGTTTAGTACTGGGTACAATATGGGAATGGCGTTGGCAGGAGCCACAGCTGGAACTTGAACTTGTGACCTTTTGCTCTTGAACACATTGGCTGTATGTACTGCACCACACTGTTACCACAGGGACAGTTCATTCCCTAGGGATACCATGACTGTTCGTCAGACAGACCCTGTCTGTTGCATTGCACGGCACCCACCTAAACGGGGCTAGGCCATGATCTGCTGTGGGCAGATGCCACTGCCCGCTCTGCCACCAGCACCCCTCTGCCACCATGCTGCCATGCCATTATGCCGGTGGTGCTGGTGGTGCACAGTCCCAGGCCATCCAGTATGCCGGTAGGCAGCTGCCTATGGTGTGGGTTCTCGGGTAGGGGTGCCTACATGGACATGCGCGCTCCCCCTCCCGCACCGCCTGCCAATGTTCTGTGCCCTTGAGGTACCTGCTGGGTAATCTCCCCTGTGACACTGTGGGACACATGCTCGTGCCCATGTTGGACCCTCGTCAGTTGCTGTCTTGCTGCTTTACAGTTTCGGCATTCCTATGTGCCACCTAGGCATCTGCCTAGTCCGCACTGTGCCCCAGCTGGACCACAGCATGTGCTGCCTTCAGCCCCCTGTATCCCATTTACAGCATCAGTACAATTGCTGTTTCCTACGTGCCCACTCTGCTGTTGCTGCACATGTGCACGCTCTAACAAACCTGCCCAATCTAAACAACAGAAACCCTGATCAGCGCTATTTCAATGTGGGATCATTCCCTTTGTAGGGGGCAGAGCATAGATCCTTCCAAACAGGATATCTTAATTTATATGCTTTGTCAGTAGTGTTGCTTTATGTTTATCATTAATATCACTATTGGCCAGCTTGGTTATTGGGATTTTAGATGTGGTTCTCGTCCTTTTATATGTTTATTTGCCTCTTTGTTCCCTGCACATGTATCACAACTATCACTTTTCTGGGTTTCCCTGCCTTTGCTGCACATTGCTGACTGAAATTGTTTCTCTTTCCTGCAAATGTGCCTTAACACGAGGGTTTCACTGGCATTAGTGTTCAGACCTGGATTTCACAGCATTAGTGTGCCTGGAGCCTCTCCCCTCCCACTCTCCGCCTATTGACCCCTTCTCTCCGCCCTCTGGGAAGCCTTACTCCACCCTTCAGACCCAGATTTCACAGCGTTAGTGTGCCTTAACGCCACCGCTGCTTTATCGCGCGATAAGTGACGTTATCACACGATAATACCACCGCTGCGACGTTAAGATGGTTTAATAAACCTACCCCTAAGTTTCAAGGACTCCTTCATATTTAAGTGTGTCTCTTGAAGGAATAAGATGTCTACTTTTTCTTGACGCCCATAAAGAGTTATTTTCTTCCTCTTTATGGGGTTGTTAATGTCTTTCATGTTTAGTGATAGGATTTTGAAGACCGCCATTTCAGTTATCTAACAATCTTGTGTAAGCCAAAAAGGCTGTGTGTATCTGCTTCATTTACACATATCATCAAATGCCCTTCCCATGTTCCAATATTTATGGTTTTCCTTAAGTGACAGCGCAAGACCAATTTATCTGAACTGCACTTCATCATGCCGATTAACACTGCTAAGCTAAAGGCAAAATCTGTTATTACACCGGTGGACCCTGGAGGAATATTTAAACTTCTAAAACTACTGGGAGAGCCCAGAGTGGGCAGGACAGGTACAGAGGGGCAATGTTATCCAGGAGAATTAACTCCGCCGCCATATTTAACATAGCTTTGTTACTACATTGTTAGTACTGATTACATCCCCTGCTGGCCCCAACCAATGGAGGAGTGGCATGACTTTGTATTGTTGTTTATTAACTTATTTTCTTATAGTTAGCCACCCTCAAAGTAACCATTACCCGAAAATCAGTGTAAAGGCAACAACTGTTACCCATGCGGTTTCACTAATTGTAAAGTTCCATTTCTTGAACCAAAGATAAGGGACATCTACATCATAGACCATAGAGGAAAACCACCGCATCTGAGACAGTTTCTTATCTTCTAGGTATGTGCAGAGAGCCTCTGGATCATCAAAAGTTTTTGTTTGATTATGTAATGTAACCCTCATTTGGGCAGGGTACAGTAGCCCAAACCGCACCTGCAGCTGCTGTAACTGAGGCCTCAGTGTCAGGAAGCTTTTCCTTCGGTCAACAGTACTTTTGGAAAAATCTGGGAAGAAAAACAGTCTAAGGCCCTCAAGCTTGTGATAAGGAAGCTTATCATAGTTCAGGAGGGAGCTATAAAAGAGGTGAATTGGCTTTGAACAAGCAACCTGTCTTTGCTGGTAGAAATACTAAAACAGAATGTTTTCATAAAAGACTACCAGTCCCAGAATGCACCAGGTTTCAAACAGCCTTTAGAAGAGCTGAAGTGGGGAAACGTGTGTTCAATCAGGAGAGCTATGAGGTAATCCCCAATCACTCATCTCCAAGGGCAGGGCTTGATTCAGCTCACCTGGGCTGTGCTAGGGTGGAGTGTCCCTCTAAGCACTTTAAAAGTAAAAGATATTCTACACAGAGACAGAGCAGACAGAAGCCATTGGAGAAAGAAGAGAGAGAACTACAACAGCAGAAGCAACGCAGAAGGAAGAACAGAAAGACATCTTGGAGGTCTAAAGAAGGAGGCCACAGCAGTACGTGTGTTAGGTGTGATTCCAGAGGCAAGCATACTCCTTTGGACTGGAGGAAGCCAGAGGATTGGGGTTATAGAGCCAGGAACTACCAAACGGCACCTTTGAGGGAGACGGCTGCATTTGGAAGGGGCCCTAAGACTGGTGCAAGAAGGTATGTGAAGAGAGACCCAGTGTCCAGGGATCTTGATTGGAAGGCTGGACATAAAAGCTGGACTACTTACTGGCCAGGATACCAGGAGAGGAAACCTAACAGCAAGGGTAGCTCAGGTGTGAACTTTGATCTATGCCCTAGCTCTTCATCTGGAAGACAGCAGGAAAACAAATATTATCCTGAGAGTGATCAATTAAGGAATTCCTCTGAGCCAGACCATGATATTGATTCCATGATATTTGAGGAAGAAGGAGATATATCAAATGATCAGTTGGAATACATGGACTGCTCTCTGTCTAGGCTGCTGTTTTAAAGTAGTTTCTCACTAATACAACAACCACCAAAAGGAACTGTAACTTGTTCTTTTATCTACCCAGAAAAGTCTCTGCAAGAAAGCTTTAAGGTAGGATTGAGCCACGTAGAGAGAGTGAACCAGCAAAGGGGTTTGCAACTGGCTAATTATTGGTAATTAAGCCAGGCACAAGTGCACGTGAGCTCTAGAAGGAAACGTCTTCCTTGTGTGTGTGAATAGAAGAAAGTTATTCTTGATAAAGAACAGTTTTTCTACTTTTGGGTTTGTTTTTGCCTTTTGGAGCACTGCTAAGAAGTTCATTAGTAGGAGCCATCAAAAAGACCTTTTCTGTTTCCCATCAAGGTCTTTATTGATTTATTGCTTAAGAAGTTCATTTACCTTATATCATGTTTTGTTTTTCCTGAATACAATACTTGAAGCAAGTGTCCTTTTGTGTTACCAAGTAAATCTGTGTGGGAGAATTAACCCCATGAATAAAATCTGTTTTTCTTTGCTTACACTCGAGCATCACAACTCATTATTTTGTGAACGGCTGATTCTGGTATGAATGAACTACATTCCCCACAATTCTTTGCAAGTCATAATAATATTTTGCCTTTGCTAAGACTGTGGCCTTTCACGACCAGCACCCCCGTTTACAAGCTTCACAGGAGAACATGTACGTGCCACATCCATGATTTGAACCACCTGCTGGAAACGGAGGATTTTCAAAATGATTGGCCTCGGCCGTTTTGCTGTAAAGCTGAGCTTGTGAGGGGACCTGGTGTGCCCACTCTATTTCAAATGGAAGCTCAAACGTAAGTTTCAGCACTGAGGGGATCAGCTTATGCAAAAACGCAAACATGTCCCTTCCCTCAGGTCCTTCCGGGACTCCCACGATCCACACGTTGTTCCTGCAGGCTCGATTGTTTCCATCCTCAATGTCCCTCTGTAGCGCTTTTATTTGTTTGGTCTGCTTGTCGACCAGTCGCAGCCGCTCCTCATGCACAGCCAGCACTTGCTCCGTCTTGTCCTGTCTCAGCGTGAGCATCTCCATTGCTCCATTGCTCCGATGTCATCCTGCACTGTCGTCAGTGACTCACCGTTTGCTCTGACCATCTCCCTGATCACCCGCACCTTCGCTAGGAGTTCTTGTAAGGCCTCTGGGTCGCGTGTGGCCGCCATCTTGTGTGGGGAAGGAGACTCCACTTTCGAGCATTTCGTGCTGTTGTTCTGCGTGGTGGGGAAGTATAAGCATGTTGGCTTAGGCCAGGACATCTCCCAATGCCGCTGTTCCCAAATCCAGCTGTTCCACACCTAAATTGGCGGCATTTGTACAGGATTATTGTCGGACCCCTCTGGAGCTTAGCTCTAAACGTCCATCCTGCTTGACTTCAGGCTCTGCCCCCTGGTCATGACAGGTGTATTTGCCACAAGTTGGTATTGCCACTAACCACATAGTAAGTACATAACTTTGTACTTGTGCATATTAAATTCCATCTGCCATTTGGATGCCCAATCTTCAAATTTATGAAGGTCTTGCAATTTCTCCCAATCTTCTTGTGTTTTAACAACTTTGAATAATTTTGTGTCATCTACAAATTTGATCACCTCACTCATTATTTCCATTTCCAGGTTATTTATGAATATGTAAAAAAAGAAGTGGGCCCACTACAGATCTCTGGGATACTGCACTATTTACCCTTGCTCCTTCAGCACAGGCAGTGATTTGCATATTCCCCCTAAATGTTTATTTTCCAGCTCTGCTAGCCCATTGATTGTTACTGCAGGCTGCTCTTTCAATGTTGTCCCTCATCTGACCTCATTTACCTTTGATTCTACATTATTCAACACTCTTAAACACCCTCCTTTAGAGGGGGTTTCACAGGTAAGAGATTAGTGGTTGCAATGGATTCAACAAGGGTTTCTTCACAACAGTCCCCACTTGTGTTCTTTGTCTTGATTAGACTGCAAGCTTTTGTAAGCAGGGACTATCTCTTACATGTCTCTATACAGTGCTGCATATGCCTTGTAGCACTATATAAATGAAAAGTACAGTAGTAGTAGCATTTACCAATGTATCCTGGGAGTCTGTCCTGCCCCTAGCAGTGACAACGTGCATAAAATCTGTGCATATGTTGACATGCTATTCTGTGCATAAATAATAATATTGCAAAAATTCCTATGTGCAGAATAACTTTCCATTATATGCATGCAGAAGAAACAGGCAGTGGAGTGGAAGAGTAGTCTAGTGGTTAGAGCAGTGGCCTGAAACTCAAAGAGACTAGGGGGTATGTTTACTAAACCGTCCTAATGTTACCGGAACTAGCTGCAGTGATAATGTGAAGAATGCCATATAAGGAGTGGGCGTTCCAGTCCTAAGGTAGCAAGAATATGTATCACGCGATAGTGGGCGCTGTGGCACGTTAACACACGTTAACCCTAAGTACATGCCAGTGCAGTGTTAGAAGCTATAATGATGTAGCCCACTTGTTACTGCAATGACTGTGGAGGCAGAGGTCATGGGTTTGATCCTGCAGTGCTGTAATCTAAAATGGCTGTCTGAGGCATTTTCTTTTAATTTAAATCAGTGCTGCCAGCAAAAACACCCTCAAAGTGCCCTAACCTAAGGTGCCTCATAAGGCGCCCTATAAGGTGCCCCATAGGTCACATTATAAAGTGCCCTGTCTGCCAAGGCACCCTATAATGTGCCCTATAGGGCACTGTATAGGGCGCTTAACAAGGCGCCTATGAGTCACCTTAGGCTACAGCACTGTGAGGGTGTTTCTGCTGGCAGCACTGATTTAAATTAAAGAAAATGCCTCAGACAGCCTTTTTAGATTACACCACTGCAGGATCAAACCCATGACCTCTGCCTCTACAGTCATTGAAGTAACCAGTAGGCTGCATCTTTATAGCTACTACCACACTGCTGGCTGGCTACAGAAAGACTGGAGGTCACCACATAAACTGTCTGCTGTGGTTACCAGGATAGGGTAAACCCACCTGTACCCATGATGCACTGTACATGCAGATCAGCAGTCTACAGCTGATCACTTAATGGGGTATGGACCCCTCCAGCACCTAGGCCTGGTAGGGGGAACTGACCGTATGTGTTACTGGCACAGAGTAGCTACAGACCGTGACATTGTGCGGGTCCTGTGCTCACCCTGAGGGTGAGGTGGGGCACCCCACACCAGGTCTGCAGCACCTGGCTTGGCTGAGATAGACTATACTGCAGGTCCCCATCAGTGCCAGTGTGTGATAGGTAGTTCTTGCAGATACACCTGTGTCCATCTGTATTTCCCAGTCAAGTCTAGCCCTTGTGGACTATGATGCACCCAGAATAGTGCATATCCTGTGTGGGTGCCATGATCACATGTTATAGGTGAAGGGGGGGGGGGTGTTTGGACCCAAAAGTGGATTATGTAGCACCACTCAACCTGCCCTCTGTGGCTCAGAGTGGGGGGACAGGATCTCCCACCAACAGATACACATTGTACATCTCTGCAATGGTAGCAGTAGAGAGAACCATCAACCCCAGTCCTGCTGGGGAACAGGCACCCTACAGGGCAGTCAATGCAGATCTGTACACATCACATAAGGCAATGGCAGACAGGCAGAATGCTGGAGAAGCCCAACTGCCCCCCACCACTATCTGACATTCACCAGCAGAGGACACAGTCAGTCTCCACCCACTGCACCCTGCAAGGTATTCCAGCCATACACATGCTGACTGCAGACAGTCTGCTAACTAGTACATAGTGCATGTTCCTGGAGGAACTGTGTGCACCCAAAAATGGGATGTGAGCACACACACCAAGCAGGTATGTCAGTGATTGTGCCCCAGAAAAGAGAACGCATAAATATCACTTGAGAAAAATGCTGCATAGCACTATGGGGGAACATAGCCATGCCGTGGTTACTGCACAGTCAAGGTGAGAGTGACCTCCCAGCTTAACATGCTGTGGCCACCCTGTCCGTGCAGGTGGTGGTCGGGCACTACAATTTCCAACCATTGCCCTATACCCTGTGCAGATGCATCATGCCCAGGTCACCCTGTCTGGCCCATACCCACAGTACCTTGCTCCTCATTATGCACATTAGCAGGCTAACACTGGAAACAGTGCAAGCAGTGTGGGCTCAGTAAGGTGTAGGCAGCCACAACACACTGGATAGATAGACACACACTCCCACACCTATGCCAGCATTGTGCAAATATAGAGGTTTGTGGCAGCCCTGGCCGCCACACCAGTCATGGGCACAGTGCAGGCATTGCTATGGTACGCAAAACTGTTGGGGTCACTCCCCAGGGTGGTAAACACTGTCAGAATCAATAACTGAACCACGCTCCACAGATATCAGAAAGGTTGCTATGATGAATCTCTATCAACAAATCGTGTTAACTTAGGATTTATTATCTGACATTAATCATAGCAACCTTTTGATATATGTGGAACGTGTTTCCAAGTTTAGGACAGCATTGCTAAGGTATGCAGGTGCCAGTATTGGGAGATGCTGCTCCTTGCAGGGCCCAACAGCCTGACTCTCCATGAGGCGTTGGATAGTGGAGCCTATGGGTATGGGTGTTTGTGCCCCTGTTGGCTGCTGCTCTAGGGCTGAGTTTCCCAACTCCGGTCCTGGTGGGCCAAACACTGTTCAGGTTTTCATGCTGTCCCTAATAAATATGCATGAGATACATTTGCATACAATGGGGGCGGCGCATATAAATGCAGCGCAGGCATATTTATTAGGAACCACATGAAACCTGAATGGTGTTTGGCCCTCTAGGACTGCAGTTGGGAAACTCTGCTCTAGGGATTGCACATGTTTATGGTGTCTGTGCTCTGTAGGGTAAAATATAGGCGTTTCAGGCATGTTTATTTTATCTGCAATAAAGGTTCCATCTTTATTACCATGGTTTAGTACTGGGTAAAATATGGGTATGGGGTTGGCAGGAGCCACAGCTGGGCCTGGAACTTGTGATCTTCTGATCCTGAACACACTGGCTGTGTGTACTGCACCAAACTGTTGCCACAGGGGCAGATCATTCCCTGGGGATACCATGACTGTTCATCAGAGAGACCTTGTCTGTTGCAGTGCATGGCACCCATCTAAACGGGGCTTGGCCATGGTCTGCTGTGGGCAGATGCCACTGCCCCCTCCGCCATCAGCACCCCTCCGCCACCATGACGACATGCCCTTATGCTGGTGGTACTGGTGATGCGCAGTCCCAGGCCATCCAGTGTGCTGGTAGGCAGCTGCCTATGGTGTGGGTTCTCGGGTAGGGGTGCCTACATGGACATGTAAGCTTACCCTCTCACCACCTGCCAATGTTACATGCCCTTGGGGGTACCTGCTGGATAATATCCCCTGGGACACTGTGGGACACACACTCATGCCCATGTTGGACCCTTGTCAGCTGCTGTCTTGCTGCTTTACAGTTTCGGCATTCCTATGTGCCACCTACTGTAGGCATCTGCCTAGTCCGCACTTTGCCCCAGCTGGACCACAGCATGTGCTGCCTTCAGCCCCCTGAATCCCATTTACAGCACCAGTACAGTTGCCCTTTCCTACGTGCCCACTCTGCTGTTGCTGCACATGTGCACGCCATGACAAACCTGCCCAATATAAACGACAAAAACCCTGATCACCGCTATTTCAATGTGGGATCATTCACTTTGTAGGGGGACAGAGCATAGACGCTTCCAAACATGATATCTTACTTTATACGCTTTGTCAGTAGTGTTGCTTTATTTTTATCATTAATGTCATTTCTTGGCCAGCTTGGTTATTGGGATTTCAAATGTGGTTTTGTTCATTTTATGTGTTTATTTGCCTTTTTGGTCCCTGCACATGTATCACTACTATCACCTTTCTGGGTTTCCCTGCCTTTGCTGTACATTGCTGACTGAAATGTTTTCTCTCTCCTGCAAATGTGCCTCTAGCGTGAGGTTTTCACTGGCGCTAATTTTCAGACCTTCATTTCACGGCATTAGTGTGCATGGAGCCTCTCCCCGCCCACTCTCCGCCCATTGACCTCTATCTCTGCTCTCTGGGGAGCCTTACTCCACCCTTCAGACCTGGCTTTCGCAGCGTTAATGTGCCTTAACGCTGCTGCCGACATTATCGCGCTATAATGTTAATTATCACATGATAACGTTACGTATTGCGCGATAACGTCAGTGCTGCTACATTAAGATGATTTAGTAAACATACCCCTAGGATTTGAATCCCATTGGGCAAGTTGCTTAACCCTCCACTGCCTCAGATCCTGTGTTAATGCTCCTGGTCTTCTCTGTATCCATGCTGCATTGCTAATTGCTCCATTATTATTGGTTTGAATTGTTTTTTTTTCTAATTTTTTTTATTTATAACATTTTCAACATACATTATCCCCAAATAGAATAACAATAGAAAATATTGATATACATAATGCTCGCAAAAAAAATTCTCAATGCTAGACTACAACATTATGGGGAACCCCCCAAAAAATCCCTAATAAAAAGTAGAAAAAGAAAATATCAGGAGCTTGATGGCATCATCACATGGAAGCAGGTATGAGACCCATCTCCTAGCCCTCAGGAACATTCTCGCACTGACCATCTTATTCATTATGCTTCTGTGAGGAACAGTATCTATAATGCTATTGAAGTCTAGATAGGCAACAGATACTATACATCCCTGACCTCTTACTTTTGTAGTGTCATTAATGCACACAATTGGGTTAGCCTGATAGAGTCTTCCCTTTATGATGTCATGCTGTCTGATGTCCTGTAATCCACTTGTGCCATTTTATTGCAACCCAATCACATCTCTGACGGAATTACAAGTAAAGTTCCCCTGACAATAGTGGCGTCAGAATTAGGCCACAGTGGTGTTATAATTATATAGCTGCTCAGAACATGGCTGGAACATGAAATCTACGTCTTGCTGGAACCACTAAGGGCATAAAGAACAACAAGCAGTATAAATAAAAATAACTAAAGGATCTGGCTAAGGAGATGTTTTAGATGGTGTAAAATACATTTTATTCTTATTCAAATTTAGATGATAATGCAGGTACGTATATAGTCTGGTACCAATTGTATCTACAAGTATTATAAACCCTAACTAGTGAGTAATGTATCAAAGTAAACAAACTACAAAAAGAATTAAGTGTCCAATTCTATGCTGCTTTTTCATGGAATGTCTCAAGTCATCAGAACTAAAAGTATCTGTGGGACTTTCAGTGTATATTTGAGCTCAAATCTAAGAAGTTTGTGTTGTAAAGCTAAGAGTCTGTACTTATCCAGAAGCCTTCCAATGCTGGGGCCCGATGTCTTCAGGTGCACATTTGCTGGTTATCAAGGGTCATCATCTCTGGAATTGCAGGTCCTCTTTAATCTTCCTCTGGATCTGCAGATCTTCAACTCTACTGGATTCCTACACTAACTCTAGCACTAATTCTGTTCTCTAAACATCATAAAGAATAACTTGGCCTTTCCTTTTTATTCCACTAAAAAAATATTCCCTAATGGAATAAAACTGTAAATAGCAAGCTTGCAGTGGCATCTGAAAAACTATCTTTCTCTTTCTCACTCTCCCCTTCACTCACCACATACAACACCCAGTGTTTCTCTCCTCTAAACACCCCTTTATGCCATCTACACTCATCACTTAAATATCAGTTCAGTCACTTTTCTCTTCCCCAGTCACTTTTCATGCACTACTCTTATTCCCTCTCTCTACAACCCTAAATCTAAGGGGTATGTTTACTAAACGGCGCTAAGGTCGCAGCTGCGACATTATCACGCGATATGTGACGTTATCGCGTGATAATGGTGCATTACCATGTGATAATGGTGCATTACCGTGCAATAATGTCACGTATCGCGTGATAACGTCTGCTGCGGCGGTAAGGTGCACTAAGGGTGGAACAAGGCCCCACAGAGGGCGGAGGAAGGCTCCCCAGGGGTGGAGAGAAGGGGTCAATGGGCGGATAGTGGGCGTGGAGTGGCTCCTTGCACACTAATGCCGTGAAATGATGCTCAGAAAATTAGCGCCAGTGAAAACCTGGCGCTAGGCACATTTGCAGGTCAGAGAAACCATTTCAGTCAGCAATGTACAGCAAAGGCAGAGAAACCAAAAAACGTAATAGTAGTGATACATGTGCAGGAGCCAAAAAAGCAAAGAAACAGATAAAATGACCAGAACTGCATTTGAAATCAATAACCAAGCTGGCCAATAGTGATATTAATGAGAAACATAAAGCAACACTACTGACAAAGCATAAAAAAGAAGATATCATGTCTGAAAGGGTCTATTCTCATTCCCCCTACAAAGTGAATGATCCCACATTGAAATACCACTGATCAGGGTGTTTGTCGTTTATATTGGGCAGGTCTGTTATGGCGTGCAAATGTGCAGCAACAGCAGAGTGGGCATGTAGGACAGGGCAACTGTACTGATGCTGGAAATGGGATACAGAGGGCTGCAGGCGGTACATGCTGTGGTCCCACTGGGGCACATTGTGGACTAGGCAGATGCCTGAGTGGCACATAGGAATGCCGAAACTGTAAAGCAGCAAGACAGCAACTGATGAGGGTACAACATGGGCACAAGTGTGTGTCCCACAGTGTCCCAGGGGATATTACCCAGCAGGTACCCCCAAGGGCATAGAACATGGCAGGAGGTGCCGGAGGGAAGCGCACATGTCCAATGGAGGCACCCCCACCCAAGAACCCCCACCATAGACAGCTGCCTACCGGCACACTGGCTGGCCTGGGACTGCACACCACGAGCACCACCGGCAGAAGGGCATGTCAGCATGGAGGCGGAAGGGTGCTGGTGGTGGAGGGGGCAGTGGCAGCTGCCCACAGCAGACCATGGCCAAGCCCCGTTTAGGCATGTGCCATGCACTGCAACAGACAAGATCTGTCTGACGTACAGTCATGGTATCCCCAGGGAATGATCTGGCTCTGTGGCAACAGTGTGGTGCAGTACACACAGCCAGTGTGTTCAGGGGCAGAGGGTCACAGGTTCAAGTCCCAGCTGTGGCACCTGCAAACCATGTCCCCATATTTTATGTAGTAGTAAACTGTGGTAATAAAGACAGAACCTTTCTTGCAGAGAAATGAAACATGCCATAAACGCCTATATGTCACCCTACAGAGCACAGACACCATAAACATGTGCAATCCCTAGAGCAGAGTGTCCCACCTGCAGTCCTGGAGGGCCAAACACCATTCAGGTTGTCAGGATGTCCCTAATAAATATGCATGAGATGTATTTTCATGCACCACCCCCATTGTATGCACATGTATCCATGCATATTCAGTAGGGACAGCATGAAGTCCTGAACCGTGTTTGGCCCACCCGGACCAGTGTTGGGAACCTCTGCCTTAGAGCAGCGGCACAAACACCCACAGGCTCCACTATCCAATGCCTCATGGAGAGTCAGGCCATTGGGCCCTACGCAGACTAGCATCTCCCAATACTAGCAACTGCATACCTCAGCAATGCCGCTATAAACTTGGGAACACGTTCCACATATATCAAAAGGTCGCTATGATCAATGTCAGATAACACATCCTATGTTAAACACAATTTGTTGACAGAGATTCATCATAGCAACCTTTCTGATATCTGTGGAGTGTGGTTCAGTGTATGCTCCAGACAGTGTTTACCACCCCGGGGAGTGACCCCAACAGTATGGCGTACTATAGCAATGCCTGAACTGTGCCCAGGACTGGTGTGGCGGCCAGGGCTGCAAACCACCTCTATCCTTGCACAATGCTGAAATAGGTGTGGGAGTATGTGTATGTCTACCCAGAGTGCTGTGGCTGCCTACACCTTACTGAGCTCACAATGCTTGCACTGTTTCCAGTGTTAGCCTGCCAATGTGCATAATGAAGAGCAAGGTACCGTGGGTATGGCCCGGACAGGGAATAGGGCAATGGCTGGGACATTGTAGTGCCCGACCACCACCTGCAAGGACAGGGTTGTCACAGCATGTCATGCTGGGAGGTCACTCTCACCCTGACTGAGCAGTGACCATGGCATGGCTAGGTTACCCCATAGTGCTATGCAGTATGTCTTTCAGGTGATATCTATGGGTTCCTTGTTCTGGGGTCCATTCATTGACATACTTTCTTGGTGTGTGTGCTCACATCCCATTTTGGGTGCACACTGTTCCTCTAGGAATATGCCCTATATATTAGCTAGCAGACTGTCTGCAGTTATCGTGTATATGGCTTGAGCACCTTGCAGGGTGAAGACTGATAGTGCCCACTGCTGGTTAATCTCAGATGGTGGTGGGGGGCATCTGAGCATATACAGGCCCACTGCCTGTCTGCCAGTGCCCTGTGTGATACAAACAGATCTGCATCCAGTGCTTTGGAGGGCACCCTCTCCCCCGCAGGACCGGGGTAGCTGATCCCACAGCCCTTCATCATGTCACTGCACTGCTGCTATTGCAAAGCTGTAGAGTGTGGGGCTGTTGGCGGCAGATCCTGTCCCCCCACCCTGGCCCCAAGAGGGTGGGTCTGTAGGCGCTGCCCCCTAATCCACATGTGGGTCCAGACACCCCCCCCACCCCCTGCCCTATAGGGTGCCATAGGTGATGGCAATGAGGTGAGGGTGTTTCTGCTGGCAGCACAGATTGTAGAGATGTGTCACATGCAGCAAAAGAGATTGCCTCAGACAGCCATAGCAGATGAGACCCCCTGAGGGATCGAACCCATGAGTTCTGGCTTGTTGGTCATTGTATTAACCAGTAGGCTACAGCTCTATACATCTTCTCACAGCACTGCCATGAAGTTAAGGTTACCACGCGTAAACAGCCAACGCACCCCCTATTGTGCGATATACAGTGCATGCTAAATGGACGCTGGCACGCCGACCTCCCTATATGGCATTGCTCACGTCATGGCTTGGGGTTTCGCCGCTAACATTAGGATGGTGGACACATACCCCATAGCAAATAGCAGTGTGTCCCCCAAAACAAAAACCATCACTGCAGCTGGCAAACCTAAGGTACCCTGTAAAGTGCCATAGCTGTGGGTCTACCCCATCCCGGTAAGCACAGCTGACATTTACTGGGTTGACCTGCAGTTGCTGTGTAGTCAGCCTGTGCTATGAGAAGAGGAATAGCACACTGGTTAATGCAATGCCCTCAGAGTCACTGCTTATGGGTTCAAATGCCCACTGCACCAACAGTAAGATGACTGTTAGTAACAGTCAGACAAATCCACACAAACAGTGACACAAGCCAAATACACTATAACCTTTGTCCTGTGCCCCAAAGGAGAGGCGTGGCATTGCATGTCCAAAAGCACAGCAGAAAGCACCCACAGCTGAGGCACAGCAGATGCAGCCCAGGCCAAACAGCATAAGTAATACGATGCTGTAAACCAAAGCTAGCCACCAATCTCAGTATGCAACATGTAGTAATGCAGCTCCAGAGATACTTTTCCATGTGGCTTCGGTGACACGCGCACGTTGTGTGCGCAGCATATTAGTGCGCGGTATGGCATATGCACGATACTGCGCATGTACAGCGTGCGTGCGTACGTCACCAACACATGGGCATTCCTCAAAATGTCGATGCAAGCCAGCCTTTAGCCGCCACGACCTACGACAACTGGCAGCCCTAATATGCACCAGGCAGCCGGACCTCTTCCCAGGCGCCTCAAAACGCCAGGATCTGGAACGTGTACGGAGGGCGTGTGTGCGCATCACAAAGCGCTTTAACCGTGCAGCAGACTACCCACGTGAGGCAAGTGTATGGGGACAGGTCACTAAATGGAAAGTGTGCAACACAATATCCAGCAATCAAAATACATAAGATATGCACCACATGTGTGAGACACATGTATGTGGGCAAACCTGTGATCAGGCTATCTATGTATGTTGCTTTGTGCATGTATGCCAATACCCAGGAGGCATAGACATGAAAGCAGAGGTGCAGAGGGTAGCGCGCTGTGATGTAAGCTGCTCCTGTTGCAGTGCACACCTCTGCCCAACCCCCAGGAATTTCAGCCCCCATGACAGAGCTATATTAGGCATTCCTGTGACATGGTGGCTGATGCTATGACACATTACCAGCTATGGTCAATCGCCAGGAGAGATCTGACCTGATCACAGAGGCCAAGTAGTCATCATGGTGCACTGGTAGCTACTGCAGTCGGAGTACCACAGGCCTGCCCCATCCCCAGGAGGCATCAGATCTGATGACAAAGGTCCAGCAGTCATCCTGGTGGTGTGTTAGTTGGTGCTGCTGATGTGTGGAACATCACCGTTGGCCCTGAACGCTCGAAGACCTGCGCATAGGGGCGTATCAAACATCCTGGTGTTATGGATGTTGTTGTTGTTGCAGTTTCCCAGCTCTGCCCTAACCCCAGGAGGCATCAGACCAGCAGACACAGGTCAATTCTACATCCCGGTGTTATAGTGGGTGCTGTTGTTGCAGGTTCCCAGCTCTGCCCTAACCCCAGGAGGCATCAGACCAGCAGACATAGGTCTATTCTACATCCTGGTGTTATGGTGGGTGCTGTTGTTGCAGTTTCCCAGCTCTGCCCTAACCCCAGGAGGCATCAGACCAGCAGACACAGGTCTATTCTAAATCCTGGTGTTATGGTGGTTGTTTGTGTTTCAGGTTCCCAGCTCTGCCCTAACCCCAGGAGGCATCAGACCAGCAAACACAGGTCTATTCTACATCCTGGTGTTATGGTGGTTGTTTGTGTTTCAGGTTCCCAGTTCCGTCACATCCCCAGGAGGCAGCACACCAGATTCCAGTGGTCCAACAAGCAGCCCGGTGTAATTGTAGCTGATGCTGATGCAGGTACCCAGCCCCCCACCCTCCCAGGTGTCTGAGCACGCACCACAGAGGCTGCATCAGCGTCCATGCATCATGGTGATGGGTCCTGTTGATGTGGGACAGCCTGCCTATCACCAAGGTGTGTACTGGACTGCTGAGTATATGGAGTAACACCCCCTGTAGACCACAATTGCAACACCCCACAGGCTATGTTGCCCACATGTCATGCCAGGAGATGACAGGGACATGGGATGGGGTGGCTGTGAGGCGGTACACAGGGCACATATGTGTCACAACACAAATGCCCAGCCTCATGCCCACACATGCAGGTGGCATTGCCAACAGCAGGTATGGGACCCACTGCCCATAGCAGGAGTGGCCACCATTGCACGCAGACATGTGTGGCATGTGGTTCGCCATGGGCAGGGATACAGGGCACTAATGGTTTGCAAACATTGCTTATCCCCCCCAGGTAGAGGACCTACGGAAGAAGGGCAGAGAGATGCGTCTACACTGCCCAGGGTACCTCTGCCGCATGCAGCGGGAGGCAATGGCCATGGGTGACGGTGAGTGTTCCAGCCTATGCATTGTGCCACACCATGTCCCAGTGGCATGGCAGCCTGTGATGCCACACACAATGTGTCTGTGCCGTAACAAACGCATGACGCCCTGTTCATTTCTGCCTTCTCCACAGAGACTGCAGATGCTGGGGAGGGGACCTCTGCAGGCACACAACCTGGTGGCAGCCCCCCCACGACCACTGGAGGTCCCGAGGCGGAGGACATTCCTTCAGCAGCGGAGGATGCCATGGATGTGGGGGAGGATGACATGGAGGATGGGGAGGGGTGGGAGGAGGGGATGGTGGAGGGTGCTGGGGAGGTGGAGTGGGAGGGCAAGGAGGGTGGCGGGGATAGTGGCAGGCAGCAGAGAATAAAAGGAAAGCGCCGTCGGGCGCTCGCAGGAGAAGCGGGTCCCCAATCGGGGGACAGGACATCTGCAGCCTCCCGCTGCTGCTGCTCTGCCCAATCGCGGCAGGCAGCAGAGAATAAAAGGAAAGCGCCGTCGGGCGCTCACAGGAGAAGCGGGTCCCCAATCGGGGGACAGGACATCTGCAGCCTCCCGCTGCTGCTGCTCTGCCCAATCGCGGCAGGCAGCAGAGAATAAAAGGAAAGTGCCGTCGGGCGCTCGCAGGAGAAGCGGGTCCCCAATCGGGGGACAGGACATCTGCAGCCTCCCGCTGCTGCTGCTCTGCCCAATCGCGGCAGGCAGCAGAGAATAAAAGGAAAGCACCGTCCGGCGCACCCGCGCCGAGCAGGCCCGCACCTGAGGGCCTCGCCAGAGGGCCCTTTGGCGTGGCCCTTAGGCGGTGGGCCTCTCAACTCTAAGAGCGACACCGGAACAGGACCAAACTGACGGCTTGAGCTCCCGGCACAGGTCAAGCTCGCCTGAAACCTCCTTACCAGCTGACCACCTGATCTCACAGAGACGTTCTAACCCACTGTCAGCAAGGCGCAATGGAGGCACGCAGCCCGAGATCAACAGACAGAACACAACGCGCCGAGGTAAGCTCTCAAACACAGACCTAACAAAAACCAACAAACTGCCATAACTACCTGAAGCCAGCCCTCGGCTACCACTAGTCAACTGTCCTCTTGCATTTATCACCATTCTTTCACGTTGACACCGAGTAGCGTGAGCACAGATACTGCTAACCGTCACTTTCTCGGACACTGCGATACTGTTATATAGTATATGTAACCACTCTGTGATACACACTGTTACACTCCCACTTGCACTGTTACTCCGCACTGTTATACAGTTCCTGTTATAAATACTGTACCTGTCATATATACTGTTCTGTGATATATGCTGTTACTGTTAGTGTGATACTGTCATAGTAACAGAGATACTGAAATACAGTTTCTGTTATAAATACTGTTCCTGTTGTATATACTGTACTGTGATATATACTGTTATTGTCATATTTGCAACTGCTAGTCTACCATATACTGTTACTGTGAGACTCGCAATCATAATACTGACACTGTCTCGTGCAATATATCACTTCTACACAACGGATTTCTGAACATCCGGAAATGGAACCACTCAACTTTTTTCTAATATTATGCATGTGTATATTGGCCCAAGCACACTCATGCCACCCCAATGTGTGCTACCATTTATCACACTTAGTCAGACCTATCTACTATCTTTACCCCCTTCCAATACCCCCACCCCCCTCACACAATACACTCCACCTTGCCATTAACGACCCAGCTCCAACCCAGAGACCTTTCGTGCCCAGGAAAAACAGGGCACAGAGATTCAATAAACCGAAGTTGCTGAAAACAAAGGGTAACAAACCTGGACAAATCCAAACCTACCTCATATCTACCTCCCAAAAAGCGCATGATGATTATATAGCATCATCCTCATCAATGCCAGATCAATAAGGAACAAAACACACATCATCTACAACATCATCTCAGACGACCAACCGGACATCCTCTGTGTAACTGAAACCTGGATCAACGACACCGACCCTGCAATAATAAATCAACTAAGCAAACCTGGATACAAAGTGTACAACTGCCCACGCACCAATAAAAGGGGTGGAGGTGTCATCATAGTAGCCAAAACCACCTTGCAACTAACAACCACCTCCTTGAGCTCAAACATGGACATAGACATACTCAAAGTAGAAAACGCAGCTCTTTCCATCTGTCTTATCTACAGGTCCCCTCGTCACTCCATGAAAACACTCGCCTCAGCACTAGAAAGCATCTCCACCACCCAAATCAGAAAATTTCAAATCATCTTGGGAGACCTGAATTTAGCATCGCTGCCGCCTAACCATGCAAACAACTTCATGGAAGCCATGGAGCAACTGGGGTATCAACAAATCATAAGTGACGCTACCCACGAGAAGGAAAATACTCTAGACTTGGTGTTCTTACCCTCCAATCAACAAACGTGCAGTGAGAAACCCGTGATTAGAATAACTCCAGTACCATGGTCTGACCACCATCAAGTTGATCTCAAAGTAAAACTGCCCTCCCCGCCCAAAAATGCGAAAGCCAGGAGGACAGCATACACGCAGAGGAATTTCAATAAATTCAACAAGGAAGATCTCATAGGCACCATCGCCTCCCTCATAGATTTGGAATGCACCGATCTCAAGGAGCTAACCAACAGATGGAATGAAGGTATACAAAAAGCATCAAACCCTACTTGGAAAACCCCAACAGACTCAACTAAACTCCGATCAGAACCTTGGTTCACAGCTACACTGACCGGAATGAAAAGGGCACTCCGTAAATCAGAGAGGAAGTGGAGACAAACGAAATCCAATGAACACAAGACAGCATACCTGACCCTCCTCGCTAAATACAAAGAGGAGATTAACTCCGCAAAAAGAAGTCATCACACAAATCTACTGAACAAGGCCATCAATAAGCCCCGTGAATTATTCGAACTTGTCAAATCACTAACAAAAACAACAGTAGATGACCATATTGACAACGTAATCAAGCCTCAAACCCTGGCAGATCACTATGCAAGCAAACTCACGGCTTCAACGCTCTCGCAATACCTGGACCCAACACTCACAGTGTCAAATCCAACCATGGCGACCAGCACCAGTCAAGTCCAGCTATGGAGCACTTTTCACAAAATTGATGACCAACAAACTACTAACATAATCACAAACATCAACACCACCACCTCCCCACTAGATCCCTGCCCAGCCACCTGGATCAAGGCAGTGAAACAGGACATTACTCTTCATGTCTCGCACATTGTGAACTTATCACTGCAACAAGGAATCATGCCCACACAACTTAAGAAGTCTATCATAAGACCTATCTTAAAAAACAAAACAATCAAGAAGGACGACCCTGCTTCCTACCGACCAATATCCAGCATATCTTTCCTGGCCAAAATCATTGAAAAGGCCGTGTTGCTACAACTGCAAGACCATTTGGATGACAACGAAACACTGGATAGACAGCAATATGGTTTCAGACGACATCACGGCATTGAAACACTACTACTAGCGCTGCTTGACAACCTCCTCAAGGGCCTAGAAGACAAAAAGAAAATGTTTCTACTCATATTCATCGACATATCAGCCGCGTTCGATACAGTTCACCATGGAACCCTCATAAACAGGCTCAAATCAATAGGAGTAACAGGAACCCCCCTAAAATGGTTTTCCTCATACATATCGAATAGGATGCAGCAGGTTCAGTTCAACGGCGAAAAGGCAGAAGCCTTCACGCAAACTCAAGGTATACCACAGGGTTCGGCTCTCTCTGCACTCCTGTTCAATGTGTATATGCAACCACTTTGCAAAATTTTCCAACATCATAATATCAAATACCACATCTATGCAGACGATATTATGCTGTACACTCAACTTGACACGGACAACCCAAACTACACCCAACTAGAAGAGTGCCTAAGTGAGATGCAAGCCTGGATACACCGAAGCAACATGACGGTAAACCACAAGAAAACGGAGGTGATGTACATCTCCAGAAAGCCAAACTTCGACCCCCCCGCAACAATCACCTTATGTAACAATACATACCAAACGAAGAAAGAAATAAAATACCTGGGGGTAACGTTCGAAAGCGACCTAAAGATGGATAAACACCTCCGCAAAACAAACAGAGCCGTTTTTCACAAGCTAAGAGTCCTTCAACCGCTAAGGAGCATTATCGAACCCCAGGACTTCCGGACCATTGCGCAGGCACTCATCATGCCACATTTTGACTACTGCAATGCCATCCTTCAGGGTCTCCCAAAGAAAACCTTGAATAGTCTGCAAATGTCACAAAATGTAGCCGCTAGGATCATCACGAAAAAAGGTTTTGCTGATCACATCACACCGGTATTGATTGAGCTACACTGGCTCCCCATTGCTGCTCGTATAAAATATAAAACACTCACTACCACTTTCAAGCTCCTACATAACATTGCTCCGTCTTTCCTCTCCACCTTGATCAGCTCACAACCACCCAACAGAAGCAGAAGAGCCTTCAACTCCAACACCCTCCTCGTTCCACCAGATATAAGAGCTGTTAAAACCAACACTAGTAACAGAGCGTTCTCATACACTGCACCTACACTCTGGAATCATCTGCCGCCAGAGTTACGAGCTTGCAAAGACCTAACTGACTTTAGGAAAAAACTCAAGACTAATCTGTTCCAGAGTCATTTCAATTTGACTTAAACCCAAGGGGTCTAAGCTTATCCACCCCAGGAGACCAAAACATATCTATGTACACCTGCTCGTTTATGAAAATGTATATATGTATATATGTAATTACTGCCCTTATCCTCAAATGTATATAAGTATTCATGTATATATGTAATTAGTACCCATATCCTCAAACAGAACCCGCTTGTGTGATGTGCCTTCCCTCCGAATCAACGTGTACGCACCCCAAATTTTACTGTACTGATTTGACAGTTCTCCTTATGTAATCAGACTGCTGCTGATCGCTGGAAGTAGCGGTATATAAATGTTTGCCAAATAAATAAAATAAATAAATAGTGAGGGGAGTGGCCAGGATGGGGAGGGAGGGTGGGGCACAGAGGGTGGGGAAGGGGATCCTGTGCCTGAGGGCGGTCGCATGCCACCACAGGGCACTGGGGCCCCTGCCACCTGCCCCATGTGATGGCCATGGTGTTAGGCCAGGTGTGGGCCCCCCACACATTTCCACGCACAGGGCCCACGCAGATGCCACCACCAAGAAAACAGCTACATGGTGTGGATGCGGTGGCAAATGTGTGGGTCTCCTGTGTGTGGCGATGTGCACTGTTATGCAGACCCTGGGCGAACATGGCCATGCCATCAGGCAGCTGACAGTTGCTGTGCAGGGTATGGTTGAGGTGATGCGCCACCAGCATTACCATGGCATGTTCACAGCACACCCCCAGCCATATCCCCATGGCGGGCCCTCGGGTGTGTGACCCACAGTTATAGCTGTGGCCATCTCCCAGTGGCAACCCCAAAAGCAAACTGTGTCCCCCCTAACATTGGAGACAGATGTCCATGCTGGGATAGCACCCAATGTGAAACAGTTTATAGAGTTGATCTGCCTGTGGGAGAGTGTTTCTGTGTTCCAATTGTTAATGTCTGTATGGCACCTACCAACACATACCCTTATTAAAACACTGTGTAGGCAGCCAAATTCTGCAATAGTGATGTGTCCTCTGTACATACATGCTGTAGCGGTGAGTGTGCCACCTGTTTACATGTCTCAGTGTGTATTTGTGATACATACATTGTCCCTGCCCCACAACAGGCTGTGTTGAGCGCCATGTGCACTGGCCAACGTATCCCCTGCTGACACCGTGATGTAAACATGCGCTGCACCGTCCACCAGACATGGACACAAGCATGTTGTCACAGATAGTCAGTCTGTAGCAGGGGTGCAGCACATGATAGGATGGTGAGGAGGTGCGGGTGTGATACCCATGATGCAGCATATATGTGATGTATGCGGGGACCCAGGTGTCAGTCAGTGCATTAGTCGGTGGGACACACTAAGATGGGGTTTGGTGGGGTGAAGGAGCAGCGGCACAGTACAAGTGCTGGAGGGGGTAAACAACTGACAGTAGCTAGGTATATCTTTACATCATGTCTGCCCGCCAAGCATGTGCATTTAGTATGCCACCATGTCCCTGGTGTGTGTCCAACAGACGGGTCACCCATGTAGATAGTCTGATGTGGATGATATGCGGGGACAGAGGGGGGACATACCCCACAATGTGGGCTGAACTATCAGACATGTACAGCAGGTGGCAGGAGGAGTGAGGGTGTAACACCAGGTATGGCCGTGAACACATGCCATACCTGGTGCCATGGGACACAGGGCATGTTTGCACCACTCTGTAATGACTGATGCTGGTGCAGAGACCCCACCAGCCTGTGACATGGTAGAGCACAGGTGACCATGCTAACCCCAATTGGGACAGCCCACTCAGGGAACCCCCAACACAAAGGAAGAACACGTGCACATCGGTGAACAAAGGTAATGTGTCATTTAATGTGGTTTACAGTCCAAATTGCATTCACACACCTACGGCCTGCATGACCGCCCACGCCCCCGCCCCCGCCCCCTCCCATGTCCCGCCACACCCCTTGCTGCTGCCTCTGGTGCCACTGCAGGCCGCATGATATATCCTGCCATGGCCTCGAGGGCATCCGCTACCCGGCCTATGCCAGCTGCGATATCCACAGCAGTCCCTTGCAGCTGCCGTGTCTCCTGGGTGTGCTCCCTGGTGTCCCTGCGGAGCCCACACACCACCCGCATGAGGGCCCGCACCGCTTAGATTTGGGCTTGCTGGAGCTACTGCTGGCCACGCATCTCCATCCACATACCAATCAGCGCCTGGAGTGTGCCTGTGGGAGTGGAACAAGGTGACCTGTGAGACATCTCTTGCCCAGACCCCAACATATATGACCTACCTGTTCCCCACTGAGCTATATCAACCATTCCAGGCATGGCCAGGGGGGCATATGTATGTGTGGAGGCCCACTGTCATTGTGTGCGTGTGTGGCCCCACCTGTGTGGCTGGGTGTTGGTGTGCCACAACAGCACATGCAACCATCCTGCCAGTTGCCTACCTGCAGCATCCCGGTGTGCGGATGCCGTATGTGCCCGCAGCTCCTGGAGGATGACAGGCACTGCACCTTTTGTTGCAGTGGATGGCCCTGGCGGTGGAAATGTGGGGCTCACCCCGCAACCTCAGGCTCTTCCCCAGCCACTGTGGTGCCTGTCTCCCCACTCTGCTGGGGTGACCCTTCATCCTCCTGGTTGGCCACCTCCTCAGACAGCACCTCGGCCCATGGGGTGTCTGGGGCATCGCTGATGGCAACCTCTGCATGTGGTGCCTCATCAACCTCCGCAGGCTCTAGCTCAACGCCACTGTCCTTCTCAGCTGCCTCGATGGCCTGGATGTTACCTGGGGGGGGGGGAAACAAGGTACACAGTAGATATGGGGTGTCACAGACAGAGACGTAGAGCACATTGTAACGTAGACACATATTTGTGTATGTAGCCCTTGCGTTCTTCTATCTCTCTAATCTGGTCAGCCATGGGGACAGGAACTCTCCTGCTTGCTCCTTCTTCACCCCCTGTACCCCCTCCACCACGCATTGTATGCACATAACTAACCCATTTGATGAGTATGCCCCATTTTCTAACCCACATCTGGGGTGCGGACATCCAAGTCTGACTTGGAGCGTGGAGTATGCATGTGTGGGTTACACACCGACCTTGGATGTCCTCACCACATCTCAGATATGTCCAGGACATCCTGACCTATATACACGCCTACATCTGCCCAGGGCAGGAAGGGGTGATGGGAGGGAGCTCATTCTGTCAGACAGATATGTGGAAGGTTTTGGGAAGGAGGTTTGACTCTATCCCCTATAATGTCTACGTGCAAACACTAACGGGGAATGTGGACTCAGGTATATGTTTCCCTGGGTCGGACACACCTGTTCCTAGGACATGGGCCTGCTACCCCCCGTGGCATTCCCAGCATGTGCGTGGTAGATAGCTGTATGTGTGCTGCATGTCCCGAACATACCTGCTTGGGGATCAGCCGTGTCCAGTGCCAGTGAGAGGCAATGGATATAGATGGGACCTAGGCGCTCAGCCAGCTGCTGCTCCAGGGGCATGAGGCTGGGGATGAAGGAACCACCCCCACCAGTGCCGCTAGCATGTCAGTATTCTGCAGTCATGTGTGCACGGACCCCCCTCCTGATATCATTAAACCTCTTACAGAGGCTGTCAAGGTCCCTTGGTGGCCCCCCAGCCTGTGCCATGGCGCCCTGCACCTCCACCCACACCTGAGTCCATACACTAACTGTTGTGCATGAGCTCATGTGCCTATACAGCTCCTCATAGTGTTCAAGGACACTTGCAAGCAGGTTGTGGTTTGCCTGCTGGCTAAACTGTATCGCCCTCTTCCTCTCCCCATCCGGCACAGGCGTCCGCCTACGCTTGCCTGTAGTATGCTCCTCAGGCTACTCCTGGGTGGTGCCAGCCATACCCGATGGGCCAGCAACCTCAGACGCAGGGTGTTCCAACCTTCCCGTCTCTGGGGACTGGGGCCCTGCCGTTTCTCCGGACACCCCAACTACCGTGTCCTGCCGCAGCATGCCCCTGCTCTCCCTGTCCTCCTTCTGTATCCCAGACCTGTCTTACCTCGTGTGGCCCTGCCCCTCCCCCATCGCCTTCACCAGCCCTCAACACCTTAGCCACTTATCAGCCCTGCCTGCTGTTACCTCTGCCACGCACCAACCCAGCCACTCACCATCACAACCACTGCCACCGACCACCCTTGCCACTCACCTCCCCCACCACACACCAACACAGCTACCTCCATCCCTCACCGCTCACCAACCCTGCCGCACTCCACGCCTAACCTGTCTCTGACCCCCCTTTCACTTCAACACCTATAACGCACACCTCCAACCTCGCTCGCCAGCACAAACCCCTCAGCGTGTACCATGTATGGGCGTTGATTTATGGACCTTTGGACGTCCGTGCATATGTGTGCACATTGCGCACGTGCACAGGCAGTGCATAGCATGTGTATGCGTAGCCTTGCGCCGCACATGCGCAAGACATCTACATGTCTGCACATGTGTGACGCATGGCTCTGTGTACCCCTGGCACCTAAGGGACGGCTGCAGAGCCGTGCACCACACATGCGCAAGACACGTACATGTCTTGCGCATGTGCGGTGCAGAGCTCCACATATGCACATTATGCATCGCCTGTGCACATGCGCAATGTGCAGAAACATGAGAAGACGTCCGAAGGTCCATAAATCAACGTGCACACATGGTACACGCTGAGGGGTTAGTGCTGGCGGGCGAGGTTGAAGGTGGCAGAGTTGGTGAGCAGTGAGAGAGGTAGGTAGCTGTGTTGGTGTGTGGTGGGGAAGGTGAGTGGCAAGGGTGGTGAGTGGTGGGAGAGGCTAGCGGCAGCCCTGGTGAGTGCTGGGGGAGGTGTGTGGCTGGGTTGGTGTGTGCTGGGGGAGGTAGGTGACACGGTTGGTGGGTGGTACAGTTGGTGGGTGGTGGGTGTGCTGTGTGGCTTGGTCAGTGTTTGGAGGTGGAGGTGAGTGGCAGGGCTAGCGTCAGGTGGGGTGGTGAGGGGGTTTGGGTTAACAGTGTCCGCTATGGTAGCCTTTGTGGTTGCTTCAGTTACACTGGGGGATGTGGGTGGTTTGCGGTTTCCTGATGGGGGAGATGGTGTCCATGGGGCTGGGGCATGGGGCGGGGGTGCAGGCCCACTCCAACACCAACAGGCAGCTGTGGGGGCAGGCCAGGCAGGGGCTGTGCTGGCACGGCGCAGGAAGTGTGCCGAGTTGTAGGCCCGCTGGCCTCGCCTCTACAGGTCCAGGGCCTGGCTCCAGGGTATGCGTGAGGACCAGGTCATCTCCCTCTACTGCCTGAGCACAGGGGCTATTAGGGAGCTCTATGAGGATCTGAGACCTGACCTCGAGCTTCTGACTGGTCGGTCACATGCCATACCGGGTTTGGTCAAGTTCCTTGGTGCCTACATTTCTTTGCCTCTGGCTGTTTCCAGTCATCTGTGGCCGCAGTGGGTGGCTTGAGCCACCCAAACTTCTCACGCTGTCTCCACCAAGTACTGCGTGCCATGATCAGCCGGGTTGGGAATTACATTGCATTTCCCAACACTAGGCAACAATGGGGGACCCTGCACCAGGCCTTTGAGGCATTTGCCGGGTTACCACACGTGCTGGGAGCTATTGATTGCACACATGTTGCCCTGGTCCCGCCCAGAGACGGAGGCAGTGTTCTGCAACCGCAAACACTACCAATCCCTGAATGTTCAGGTTGTATGTGATGCAGGTATGCGTATTCTGAATGTGGTTCCGTGGTTTGCAGGGTCCACCCATGACTCCTATAACCTGCGTCACTCGGCACTGTTCAGACAATTTGAGGCAGGACAATTTGAGGACTGTGTCCTTCTGGGTGGGTATTTGTCATCTCTGACATGCACATCGTATACCCCTGCTATCCGTCTGCACACCTGTCTGTCCTTGACGTGTGTCCCAAGTTGTGTGTGTGTGTCATCTGTGTGTGTGTGAGCTGCTTGGGGGAGGGGTTTGACGCCAGCTCCTCTGTGCTGCAGTGCTGTGTGTTGGTGGCGCACTGATATTTGACGTATAACGCCATTTAAAGTCAGTCAACCAGACCTCTCCAACCTTATCCAATGCTTCAATGCCATCACAGACTGGTTAGCTTCTCAAAACCTCCGTATAAACTTCAAGAAGACTGAAGTTCTCTTCATATCAAAAAACAAAGCATTCTCACCTCCATCCTCTCTAAAAGTAAGAGATGCTGATCTCCCCTGTAAACAATCTATTCGCTACCTAGGGATTACTCTGGATCAGCATTTTGAATTTAAGGAACACATTCGGAACGTCACAAAGGCTGTCTACAATAAAATAAGAACGCTAAGACAACTCAGACCCATGCTACCTCACAACAACTTCCGGACCATTTTCCAGGCCCTCACACTACCTCATTTTGATTATGCTAATGTCATCTTATACGGTCTCCCTAAAAACACCATTAATCCTCTACAACTGGCGATGAATGCGGCTGCAAGGGTGCTTTGTGGTCTTTCAAGATCAGACCATATCACCCCGACTCTCATGGAACTACACTGGCTACCAATTCATTGCAGGATAACCTATAAAATCCTCATCATCACTTTCAAGATTATCAACAACCTTGCCCCCACGTCTCTTAACGACCTCATCTCCCTCACCCCAAAAAACAGAGAGAGAAGGATAACAACGGACAACACCCTGATTATCCCCAAGGAGTCCATCAAATGTACCCAATCAACCAAGAAAAGGACCTTCGCCTTCTATGCACCTAAATGCTGGAATGACCTCACACCTGAAATAAGAGCGATTAAAGACCTCTCTCAATTTCATAAGGCAATCAAGCACCACATCTTCCTGATCCATTTTGCACAGACTTCCAATCCTCATCGGACCATCAGCCCTCCTAAACCGACAAACTCTCACTCTTCTCCCCAATTCCCTCACAAGTAATTTCTGCCTCAAGTTCTTTTATGCCCTATCTTATCTTATTCCGACCATAGTCTGCCTGTGAATACTAAAGAACCCAATATGTTTATACATAGCTCAGTTTTTACACTGTTTTTTGTATATAGTTTTACTGTGTGTACATAGTTATAGTTTTATTACCCCTTTTCCAAGTTTAAGTTACCTGTTATAATGTAAGCACACCAGTGTTTTCTGATTGTGCAGTTCTGTTACTTGTAAACCGCACTGAAAACAAATAGCGCGGTATATAAAAGATGTTAAATAAATAAATAAATTTGGCATTTTGTGTTTCGGTTGACTCGGTACGACACACATGTATGCTTCCCGTTTATCAACAGTGTGGTGTTGTCTATGCCATCATGCCTGCCACGGTGGGTTGACTGTTCCTTTTGCATCATCTGTCTGTAGGGAATAGCATGACCATCACATGCTTGCACATGTGTGCATCTCTGCCCTTGTCCAGGGTGCATTGCATGTGTGTCTCTGATGTGTTCAGGCCTGCCGCAAATACCTTTTGGCCTCTGGTGTTTGCCCATGTGTCTGCTGTGGTTCAGGTTACTGTTGTTTGCACTCTGTCTACCTCACCCGTGCGCTGTATCGCACACCTCCAGACACTGGCGCATAGTGGTTGTGTCCAATCATGTGTTCCCTTATGTTTCTGTCTGACCTGTAGGTGCTGTGGGTCTGCACGTACATTCATGTGTGCGGACATCAGGTACTGTTTTAACGTTCAACATTTCTTTCTGCAGGTGACACAGGATATGGGTGTCGGCCATGGTTTCTAACCCCTGTGCGTCTACCACGGACACGTGCAGAGATGAGGTACAATGAGGCCCATGCCTCCAGTCGCTCCTTCATCGAGCGCACCTTTGGCGTTTTGAAAAGTTGCTTCAGGTGTCTGGATAGGACCAGCGGGGCCTTACAATACCAACCCGTGACAGTGGCAGAGATCATTATTGCCTGTTGCATCCTGCACAACATTGCTCTCAGGCACGATATCAATGTCGAAATTAATGAGGATCTGGAAGACGATCCAACGTGCCCTTCTGTCTGTGGCCATAGTGACACACGTGAGGGCACAGCACTCAGGCGCCAGCTGATTGAGGAGCTATTTGCATGTGAGTAATGGATGTTTCCAAATGACACTTTTGTATAGATATCTGTACTACTACTACTACTGAGCATTGGTATCGCACTACCCGTCATACACAGCACTGCACTGACATTGCTGACACAATGCCTGGCCATCTGAGCTTAGAATGTGGTCCAACTGCTAACACAGATGGTGTGGGCAGGGGACATCAGCGGGAGGAGGTGATTATTGTGTGCAGGTTTGTTAGGCTTAGGTGATGTGGTAGGCTGACACACAGAGTTTTGGATGGTTGTTAAGGGTGGCTGCCCTACAGCCATAGGTAGTTTGTTCCAGGCGTTGGGTGCTGCAAGGTGACAGGTGTGTGCTCCCACATTAACAGTTGGTGAGTGGCCCATAGATAGGGCCAGCTGGCTTGACGTGTGGGGATGACATTTAGGGGATATGAGGGGATTGAATGGGTCGTATGCTCTGATGAGCAGGGACTGTGTGTTACAGGTGTCGGTATGGCGATGCATACAGGAGTTGGCACTGTTTACATGCTCAGTAGTAGTAGTAGTGGTATTTGTAGTATTTGGGTTATGCGGGTCAGGGTGTAGGGCAACCACAGTGTGACTCCATGTATAGATCAGCAGGTGCGCCTTGACCTCGCCTGGGGCCTGTGAGGTGTCGTGGCAGGTGGGGTGTTATAGTCATACTGTGCATGTCAGTAGGTTAGCCATGCAGTGCAGTGTTGCATACATTGCGACGGACATAGATGATTTCGAGGCAGACCAGCAAGGTGTAGGCTACAGTGACCAGGTTGGCGGGTGATGAAGGGGGTCATTGGCACTTTATGTGTGTGTTCTGGGTGGACGGCAGGGACCTTGCTGATGTTATCTAGGGGGACACCACAGGCCTTAGCTACATGATGGGTATGTGTGGGGATGGGGAGCGAGGAGTCATAGAGACCTGCTACCCTGATGACCACGTTGGCAGAAGGTGTATCTAACCTATACACAGACACTGTAAGGGTTGGAGAGGGTTTAGGGGCGATGCACAGATGTCTGGTCATGGCCATGCTCAATTCATGTAGCGGGGGTACCTGCAGCCAGCAATGTCAGGGGGCAAACTGCAGTCGGGGTGTGGTCTGCCAAACATAGCTCATGTGTGGTGAGATATCTGTGGGTCACATCAACGTACAGCTGCTAGGGATAGCCAGGGGATGTGCCTGCTGCACCAGGGAACTGGGTATGGGGCCAGGGGTATGTAGCAGCCCCTGCATAGCTCCCTTTTGTACAGCACCTGGGAGCGGGATAGCAGGGGAGGTGGACCTACAGGAACACACACTGAGGATGCTATGGGAGACATATGGGGGTGGAATGCTTGTACCTAGACCTTTGGGACGAGCACGTACAGGGTAGCACAGTGACGGTTGTGGTCAACGGTCTCAAGGGCAGCAGACAGGTCCCAGAGGGGATGGACAGGCTACAGGCCCTTGGACCTGGCCAGGAACACGTCAGTGGCATGTTTGGGTGGGGACAATTAGGTACAGTGTCATGATGAACTGCCAGACTGTGACGGGTCTAGGGGGTTATGAGAGATGTTGACGTGAAGCTGGTGTGTTTGTTGTACAGCTCCAACATGACATATGTATGTTTCCCTTGTGTTTCTCGATCCACAGGACATGCTTGGAGATGCTCCAGGTGCTGTAGTGCAGTGTCAGCTGTGTGTACCTCATTCAACGTGCAGAACACTGGGGTAGGTGGACATACAGGTGATTTGTGTGTGTGGACAATCAGGAGCAACACATGTCACAGGTTATCTGTCTACTGCACATATTTTGTGGGTGACCTATTTATCGGGCTCCCCGGTACCCCATATGGTGATGATGGCCACACATATCCACATGTGTTCATGCGCAGTTTGTCTTCTCCAGCACTGTCTTTGGGACACATCCAACAGGGCTGTGTGTCTACAGGTCCTAGGTGTTCCGGTGGTGGGCCCCACTTTCACTCTTCCATGACATTGTAGCATCAGCCAACAGCAGTCTATCATAGCATTTGCCAGGCCTTTATCTCCACTATTCTCCCATTGTGCACATACAGGCTGTATGTTACTGGTGCCATGCTCACCTTCTCATACTGTGTGGGTGGCTCTGTTATGATACAGTGTGTATGCAGTTTGCACTATCATGTAGTGTGAGGGGTCTGTACACCTGGGGAGTGGTGGTGACTGTGCTATCTCTACCTTACTGCTGTTTACCTTGTGGACATTGTGGACATGTGTTGTGTGCTGTGAGCTGACCTATCTCTTGTGTGATGACAGACCACTGCGCAACAGCATTTTTGTATCACAGATATCGCCATAATGTGGACATGCATAAACAGTGGCTGGACATGGGGACATGGTGACTCTACACATTTTGATGACATCTTCTCCCTTCACTGTGATATGTTGTGGCCTTTGAGCACCTCAGGGGATCCCAAACATACACTTGTTGCAAACACGCGGTAGGTTGCACCATTGGTCTTTTGTGAATGACATCAGCCTTTACATGTTAATGATTTACTGTCTGTCTCTTAGACATTTCCTGTTGGGTCTCTGTACACGAACGCTGATGCACATGGGATGGAGCTGTGAAACACCTGTGTAACATGGGCATGGACATGGCCATATCCATGTGACACCCTCGTCTGCAGTTCCAATCCAAAATGTCCCCAACATGCAGTGTGTTCTGTGTTGTGATCATGTTATGTTTGCCTGTGTGACGTTTCCTTACGTACATATTGATGTTTGACTCTGCAATTTGGGCTGATGTTGCAAGCAGCATATCAATACATTGTTTATCCTCTTCTGACACAGGGCAGTGAACACACACAGCACATCTACTACAGTGCATCCGGCGTCACCATCAACCACCTGTTGGAGGACACAACAACACCATGGAACTATCCTTGGGAAATGGTGCCATAGGATGTTTGACCTCTGCGAGTGGGACACATGCCTAGGATGGATAGTATTATTGTTGGACTGCTACTTTGGGCATGACAGGCCTGTCCAACACACCGTTGCTGCTGTGCTCTGGCTGGGTGTCATGTTCATCGCAGGGGACACACATGACCTTTCCAGTACTGTGGCATATTGGGATGTCACACTTGACTATGCATGTCCAGGGTTTCAGGGATAGTCGTAACATGACTTGTTGGATTGCAGATACCCTTTGCACTTTGGACACTGTGTACTGGTCCCCACGTGTGCAGCAGGGACTGACATTGTCGCTGTATGTTGTACCATCCTTCTGACATTGTGTTGTTGTGTTTTGCCCATGTGTGTGACATGGAACGCAGGATACGCTCATCTGTTTGTCTCAACATGAGCATACAGCCATGCGTGTGGCACAGGGGGAGCAATGGAGAGGTCCTCTTGTCCATGACCACCAAGTCTCCACTTAAACATGACACAGTATTTGCCACGACACCACTTTACCACACACCAGCATCTTGGATTGCTGTTTGCAATCACCAAGGGTGTTACAGTGCATGTGTGGCATCACTGTATCATGTTTCAACTTACACGGTGCATGTGCATGTGACTGACTATGTTGGTGCAACACAGCATGTTGCAATATGGCTTCTGTGTGGGATACTGTAACATATTCGACCTTTCTTTCCATCTCCATATACAGGTTATTGTGTCTGTTCACTGTACAGACGTGACGCTCTGCATTGATTTGCAAACCTAGCATTGCATGTCTGTACAGTCCTATTTATCCACTGAGGTAACGACACTCACATTGCCCCATTATATTTGGAGTGTGGCAGTGTGAGTGTCCATTTTTTTCCTTCATTCGTGCATTCCATGTACTGTGATATATGTGTACAGACACTGTATCCACACCAAGCAGTGCAGGGGGACCTTCTGCATAGTGTTATCTCTGCATGTTTCTGCAGCTTGTTTTATTTGAATTCTCTGTGTTCATGTGTCTCTGTTACCTGTTAGCATATCCTCATTGTGCATTTGATGATTGTTTAGGGTTACATTGTTGCAGCTTTGATTCCTATATCAGGCATTATGTGACAGCTGTAACATATATTTCGATATGTGTGTTTACACTTTCTTACTTTTAACAACATAAGCGGTTTCATTTGTGTGCCTCCTGTATTGGCAGACAGATATGTTTTAGGGAACAGATCATAATTGATGTGTGTTGGGCCCTCATCATGTACCACCTACTGTCTACATGCACACATATGTAACTAACACATTTGGGGCATGCAGCAGCATGTGGGGGGTGGGGGCCCAATGCATACTGCACACCATGCACCTGATGCACATTATCTCTCCTGCCCATTATCTGTGGACGGGCCAGTGACAATTCTGTAACATGTGGGTTGCTGCCCTGCAATATGTGTTCTCAGCTTTTCACCTGGGATCCAATCACCTTGATATTATGATAGGTGGTATCTACACTATCTCTGATGGTTAACCAAAATAAAAATATGTGTTGGACGTACATTTGTCTCTGCTGTGGTTGAACACACTGACACACATATTTAGTGATTTCCTGGTCATGTACATTTCCCACCTGTTCTCACATCCTTGTACGGTGCCAGCTGTCAATCTTCCAGCTGTCTTAGACATCACTGGGTGTTACAGGTTCCCATACACACATTTCCTTTGAGATAATATCTTTGCATTGTGCTTGGTGTGCTTGTTTGGGATAATGGTTACAGACATGTGTTGTAACACTATAGGTTGCAGGTTTGATTCCTGCATGTTTTTTTTTTGTGTTATGCTAACCTGACCATGAGCTAACTACAAGGTTCATCACCTATCCACACAACCTTCCACCTCTTCACTGTACACTAAAGTGTGCCCTCTGTGCTGCCTATCCATCACAAATTAGCTGTTACATATGTCTCTTTCTTTGAAGTGTTCACATTGGTAGTCTGTTTGGGGGATTGGCATTGCTGTGGTTTAGCTGGTCTGTGGCACACCTGTTTGCAGGTTCAAATCTCACATGCTCCTTTTCTGTTCTGTTCCATATTTTGCCCTGCTCCACAGGGCATCCACTGCTGCCCTTTGGGTTTAGGTTCTTTACTCTTTTGCATGCAGTATCCACTGCATAACATTTCATTGTGTGTGTGCATGTAGTTATATGTGGTTCTGGTCCCAATTACAGACTGTGATTTGAGCTGTACACACCAGATCTACATATGCATTCCATCATGGTTACTGTTGGAGGTTTGCCTATCCTGGCAGCCAGCAGGCTTCTTGTGTGATGCCCCACAGTATTCTTGTATGCAGCCTTTGCTACTGACCTCACGTTGGTGGTGTAGCCTACCGGTTTTTGCACTGGCATTTGTGCTAATGGTTATAGGTTTGATTCCTCTCTGTTCTCTTTCATTTGTATGCCTGTCCTGCACAGCTACTTTTCATTCCAGTAACAGTCATATCTGTGCAGATCTGTGCTGTTAGCACATTGTACTCTTATCACAGTTGCCAGCCATCCTTCTGTCCTTCTATGTGTGTCTGGCAGCTGTGTGCCGTCCTGCCCTGATGTGCAAGCTCCTACCCCATGTCCTGCACTGGTACACGTTTCTGCATTGCAGCTGTTCCTGGTTGCCTCTCCTGTGTGTGCTGTGCATGGCACTGCTCTCCTCTGTCCTCCTGTCATTGCACCTATCCTGCCACCTCTACCTCCTCTGCTGGACACACCTTCCCATCCTCTGCCACACACTGTCATTATTGCATGGTACATTACCATCACCCTGTGCATCACTACAGCTGGCCCCGATATGTTTGTCCATTTTTCAAACTGCCACATGGGCTGAACACAGATTTGTCTGATTCATCAGCTCAGATCTACTTCCTTCCATCACTTGTGCATTGTCTTTCCTTGGTGCTCTGTGCAATGTTGGGTTACATCTGTGTTTGGTCCATACCTTTCTTGCTTTTCAACTTGGGGAACCTTACTGCCTTTGGCCAACATTTCTTGAGTGCCCTATACATCTTTGGGGCATCTTTAGCCACACCTTAGATCCAGCCAGCTTATGGGGTGCCTAATATGGTGCCTTGGGGGTTGACAACCTTTCAACACGCCCTCCGGAGCACATTATGACCCACCTTGGCTGACGTGGTGGTTTAGGATGTGCCTTCTGGGGTGCCCTGAAAGGTGCATTAGTTTATGGCACTGGGGTGCGGTTATTTTTAGCTGGCAGCACAGATTGTTGGGCTGTTATGAGCAGGAAAAGGAATTGCCTTGGTCACCCTTATTCATTAAGCCCACTGGGGGATCTATCTCATGACCCCTGTTTCAGCAGTCATTGTATTAACCAGTGTGCTATACCTCTATTGCTGTGATTGCAGGTCAGCACGCGAAGTTAAGGGTAACGCTCGGTAACGTGCGCGGCTCCCTCTATCGCGTGATAACGGACACGGCACACTTTATCGCACAATAACCCACGATTGCTACCTTAAGGCCGGAACACCCACTCTTATATGGCATTCTTCACATTATCGCTGCAACTAGTTCCGGTGACATTAAGACGGTTTAGTAAACATACCCCTAAATGGAGAACCCACCAGGAAAATACCACTCTATCCCTTACGTTCCTCAGGAAATTACCTTTGGAAATTTCTCACATTTCAGAACATCTTACTTCACCTCACATGAGTAGGTTCAGATAATCACTCCTCTGACTCAAATCTTCCAACCTACTGGACTCAGGTTAGTACCTAGGTGAGTACACTTTTTTTCCCTCTTAATCCACCCAAGTCTTCCTCTAGACCAGTGGTTCTCAATCTTTTTTGTACCGTGACCCCCTTTTACCATTGGTCAACTTGTGGTGACCCCCAATGATAAAATCAAATGCGTCTCTCTTCCTTTACCGTTAGCGCATTGTCGCTGCAATCATTTGTTGAATTATTAATATATTATAGGCCTTTGCAATATGTTTTTATTTATAACATTTACTTATTTAAACCACAATAATTTATCACAATAACAAGTAACAATATTTGATTTCAAAATTATTATGATTTTGTAGTCAAATTACTAATATGAAATAAAATTATTTTTTCTACCTTTGTTGTCTGATCAATTTATTCTCTGATTATGCTGGTCCCGATCTGAGGCTTCTGCTTTCCTGTCTTCTCTTAGCTCTCTTTCTGTGGTCTGTGGTCCATCTGCCATGTCTTATCTCTTCTTTTGTTTTCTTCACTTCTTTCCATCAGCCTATTTCTAGTCCCCTTCTAGTCCAAATACCATGGCAGCCCCTCTCAGCATCCACTCCCTTCCAGTCCCATTCTCTCATCCCCTTGCATCAACCCATTTGTAGCCCTAGCCCCCAGTTTTCTTCCAAGGCCAGCAGCTCTATCCTACCCTCCCATCAGCCCATTTCCAGTTGAAGCCCCCCAATCAGCTCACTTCCAGTGCTAGCCCCCCCCCCATCAACCCCATTACCAGTGCTAGGCTCCCCTATTCAGCCCATTACTAGTCCTACCCCCCATCAGTACATTACCAGTCCTAGCCTCCTCTAATCAGCCCTTTTCCAGTCCTAACCTCCCCGAACAGCTCATTTCCAATGCTAGCCCCCCATCAGTCCATTACAAGTCGTACCCCCCTATCAGCCCATTACCAGTCCCAGCCCCCCATTGATCAATCCATTCCAAGTCCTAGCCTTCCCTAATCAACCCATTACCAGTCCTAGTCCCTCACCCGATCTGCCCATTACCAGTGCTAGCCCCCCCCCATCAGCCCATTATAATCCTAACCCTCACTGTCTCTCCCCTCTGTCCAGCATTTATCCCCTGTCTGTCCAGTAAGTCCCCCTGTCTCTCCCCTTTGTCCATGTCAGCCCCCTCCCTCCCTCCCTCCATCCATCCATCCATGTCAGCCCCCCTCCCTCCATGTCAGCCCCCTCCATCCCTCCCTCCATGTCAGCCCCCCTCTGTCCATGTCAGCCCCCTCCCTCCCTCCCTCCCTCCATCCCTCCATGTCAGTCCCCTCCTCTATCCATGTCAGCCCCCCTCTCTCCATGTCAGCCCCCTCCCTCCTCCATGTCAGCTCCCTCCCTCCCTCCCTCTCTCCCCCATGTCAGCCCCGTTGCAGGTTCCCTACCCCCTCCTCCCCTCTCCCTATGTCTGCCTGCCTGCTACTGCTCTGTTCTTCTGCAGCCATGATTCCCTGTCTATTAGGGAACCGCGGCTGTGCCTGTGAAGCCATGCGGAGCCTTTCTGTCTCTCGACAGGCTCCATGCAGTATTGTCCCACCTCCAAAGGAAGTTGTTACCACTTCCTTTGGAGGCAGGACAATGCTTCACGGAGCCCGTCAAGAGACAGGAAGGCTCCTCAACATTTTCACAGGCACAGCCGCCGTTCCCTAACAGGCAGGGAGCCGCAGCTGCATAAGGGAGGTAGTGAGTTTGCCGCTGCCGAGAAGCAGACTTGGCAGCGGCAGCAACTTGTGTGATTTTTTATTATTTTTTTTTAACTGGAGTGAGGCGACCCCTGCTAAATCCTGTGGTGACCCCCATGGGGGTCGCGACCCACAGGTTGAGAACCACTGCTCTACACTATTCATATGACCACACTTGAGGCTCATAAATATTTTTCCCTCTGAGCTCCCTAAGGTTTAAGCTGAAGTTCTAATTAGCAGTCTAACTTGAGGAACAAAATAGAATCAAAATCAATTTTTCTTGCTCACCAGCCCTCAATTACTAACTCCCTCCCTTCCTTTCCCTGTTTTTCCTCACCTTCTTTCCCATTGACTTCCAATCTTTTTAGTCACCCACAGACAAATACTAACCTCCCCCCTTTTTCTTATTCAAACTCTGCTCATCAATACTCTGTCTCTCATCTCTCCAGTTATGACATCAAAACCATTGAAAACCAGCACAGACAGCTTCACATACATCCCCACTCATCTTCATCCAAGCTCCAGCTGACACTCTCAAACTCTCATCATTCACATCCCAAATAACATTCCATTCATGTCCTTACTACCACTGACATCATTAAATAATCCTGACATCCCCTTTAAACCATGTCTAAAACCTCTCTTCTATAAACAATTTCTGCATGTCCTTCCTGAAAAGTTCATTTAAGGATTTTACAGGCTGTTTCCTTCTCTCTTCTGACAGCAGTCTTACTTTTCTCCAAACTGTGTCATGTAACTGGCTGCTATCAGCTGAGCCCCTTCACTAATTTGTTGTCACTTGAGATCCCTGCTCTGCCTCTTTACATCCTGGTGCTTGGACACTTTAAACTCAGTTTTTTCATTAAATAAACATCTTTTTCACCCAATGTAGTACAGAATCACATTATGATCACAATAGCACCATTCCTGGATAATTTGTAATAGTTTAACACACATTTTAACATTTTTCCAAGCAGAACAAATTACTGCTTCAAACAGACTTAAAACAATATAAAAACCACTTTAACTTGTTTACTGCCCTCCAAGCACACTCTGTGAGTCATGCATACAATTTAAAACTAGCTCTCCTTTTAACTATTGTCCAATCTCCTTTCTTCCCTTTGTTTCTAAGCTTCTTGAGTGTGCTGTCCTTCACCGTTGCCTTGACTTTCCTCTCATGCTCCAGTGACTTGTTTCTGGCCAAGGTCTTTATTCAATCCTTATCCTTCTTGACCTTTCTGCTGCATTTGACACTGTTGACCTCCACCTTTTTCTCGATACGCTGTCTTCGCTTGTTTTTAGAGGCTCTGTTTTTTCCTGGTTCTCTTCTTATCTCTCCCATCGCTCTTTTAGTGTTTTTTTCTAATGGTTCTTACTCATCCCCGATTCCACTCTTGATTGGGGTTCCCCAGGGGTCTGTTTTTGGGTCCGCTACTCTTCTCTTTCTACATCCAATCCCTTGGCTCTCTCATTTCTGCATATAGTTTTCAATACCATTTCTATGCCGATGATTCTCAAATCCATCCACACCTGCTATCTCCCGTGCATTGCAGGCCTATATTTCTACCTGTCTTTCTGATATTGCCATCTGGATGTCTCATCACCGTTTAAAACTTAACATGACTAAATCTGAATTGCTTATTTTTCCTCCTAAGCCCTTTTCTCCCTTTCCTTCATTTTCCATTTTTTATTTACAGTTCGTCCAGAACACCGCTGCACGCTTGTTTACTCTTTCCTCCTCTAGAGACCACGCTACCCCTTTTCTCCATTTACATTGGCTACCACATAACTTTTGCTTTACCTATAAACTTCTTATCCTCACTTATAAGGCACTTCATACCAGTACCCCCCGATACCTAGCAGACTCCATTTACCTGCAGCCCTCACCCTGCCTTCTCCGTTCAGCACACGGGAATCGCCTCTTCCTTCCACCCCATCCCGGGCCCACTTAGAGTCGACTCGCCACTCTGTCTTTTTCTTCCTAGCCCCAGCCCTCTGGAAGTTCCTTCCCCTTGCCCTGCATACAGAACTATCTTTCAGCTGCTTCAAGGGATTACTCAAGACACACCTTTTCCACCAGGCATTCAACCTCCCAGACCCTGACATCTCACCCTCCCATTAGTCCCCTTTCCTGTCAGCATCTTTGTCTCCTCGACTACTGTTGCTCTATCCTGCACTCTCTCTCTTTCCTGTCAAGCCATTGGCGTTCCTTTCCCTTTCTGTTTTCTCTGATGTATTATTGTACACTGCCTTGATGCACACGCTTGGGCGGTATATCAAGCAATGTAATAAAGATAAATATTGATAACACCCTTCTCCTTCCTGTTACCCCAGCCCGTAATCTCGGTGCTATCTTTGATTCCGCTTTCCTTTTTCTGCACATATACAACAGACTGCTAAAATCTGCCATTTATGTATAATATTTATAAAAATTGTCTTTTCCTCTCTGTTAACAGTACACAAATGCTTGCCCAATCTTTAATTACTTCTCGCCTTGACTATTGCAACTTTCTTCTTACTGGCCTCCCTCTGTTATCTCTCTTCATTTCAATCAGTTCAAAACTCTGCTGCATATCTCATCTTTTGCCAGTCTTGTTTTGTTCATATCACCCCTCTTCTCAAATCACTTCATTGGCTTCCCCTCCATACCGTATTCAACTCAAACTTCTCCTTTTGACTTTTACATGCATTCATTCTGCTGTTCCGCTCTATCTCTCTTCTCCCCTCTCCCTCTACTCTCCTGCTCATGAGCTTCATTCTCTTTCAAGCCTAATCCTATCTTTGCCCTTTTCTTCTTCTGCTAACTCCAGACTTCGGTCCTTTCACCTGCAGCTCCTTATGCTTGGAACTCTCTTCCTGAAGCTGTTTGTCAGGCTTCATCACTCCGCCCTTCAGCTCTCTGCTAAAGGCTCACCACTTTAAGGCTGCCTTTGGTTCCTTGTGTGTCCTTTGTTGTTTGTCTCCCTCCCCTTCTCTTTCTTTGTCTTCTTTATCTTGATTAGATTGTAAGTTCTAATGAGCAGGGCCTGTCTTCATCTGTGTTTGTACAGTGCTGCATGCGGCGAGTAGCGCTCTATAAATATATAATAATAATAATTAAAGATTTTTAACTTCAGGTTTCTTCCAAGGTAGACCACACTTCCCGGGCCCAACCCCAGCTTAACGTTGCTTATTACAGCTAAAATAAGGGTTTTAAATTTAAAAAAAGAAAACACTTATTAGGGTTCTCTAACTCCTCTTCTCTCCTTCTCTACCATTCAAAATTTTTTATTTTAGCTTTGAAGTCTCGCCCCTTTTTGCCTAAGCACTACAAATGCAGCGATTTTAATTTTAAAAATTCAGAACCTGGCTAACAGGCTCCCCTACCTTTCCTCAACCTCCCCTGACACTCAAAAAGCTAGAAATTCAACTTTTTAATTTCAGCCATTGTCAGGCCATTAAAAACAACTTTAGGGGCTGCACAGCCCCTTTAAGGCTAGCTCCGCCTCCTTTGCAGCTGTTTTCTTTCCCCCTAGGGCCTTCCTAATGGCCCTGTTTATTTTTCAAGGGCCTTCCTCAGCCCATTAGCCTTACCTTAGGCCCTTTGGCCTATCTTATATTTCTGGGCTCACCAAGCCAAATTCCAAGGCTTCCTGCCTTTTTTATTTACTTGGGCCTTTCTAGCCCAATTGCTCACCTCCCTGGCCCCTCCCCCTGACATCGGGGACAGCCGAGATCTCTATGGCTCGCCCGATGTCAGGTCACTCCTCGCCAAGTGATTGGGGAACACCACAGGCCCCCACGGCCCCCCCCTTATGGACCGGGGAGAGCCTCCAACACCACCTGTGAGGCCCAGAGCATCATTGTATTTTTTTTCCCTTTTATTTTAGAAATGTATCACGTTATCATTTTCCTCAGTATTGTGTCCATTTTTTAAATCTAATACTTGCAGGACATTCAGTGTTAGTATCCGGATAGTGATGGCCACTAAGTATCCAGACACAGTGGTCAGCGCTGCACTCTGCATGCCAGTTAAAATAGCTTTTCTGCTGCCGTTAGTTATGTGGATTGTCAGCAGCACCCTATCCAGTGCTGAGGAGATCAGATATTCAGTGGCACTATACGGATAGTGGTTTTGAAGAGTAGACGTAGCAGCACTTATCCAGTTAGCAGGTGCTACTAAGCAGGTAAATGTCTTTGAATATCGTCCCCAAAAATGATTACTTATAGACACAAAATTCCCTTATGAGTAATGCTGTGGTAGGCGAAGGCCTATGATCCATGCTGCTTGAACTAAACAGACAGGCCTAAGTAGCTTGACCTGTAAATGAAGCCTGTGGTTAGGCCCAGAGGAATGAACCCCCCCCCCTGAATGCAACCTCCATAGAATCGAAACTTAACTAAGCACAATTAAGCATAGCTAAGCAGAATCGAAACTTAGAAAATATAGAAAAACAAGTTTTAATTGGTATTGATAAGAGAGTGAAGCTTCTATGGAATTAATTAATTCTGCTGAAAGAAAAGTTACAGTGCCCTGCTTTCCCACATATTCCAGCTGGCTAGTGACCTTGGAGAGAAGATGTATCAAGAGTCTAAGAACTGACCATTGTAATTGGGACTGTAAGGGGGGTAAGCAGGTGCTGAGCCCAGTCAAAGGTCTTCATTGGATAGCTACGTAATGGTACCGGGACCAATAGATGGGGTAGAAGGGGTTACTGGGACCAATGAGAAGTTTGCCTATATCTAGAATGGAGAAGAACAGTATAAAAGTTGTTGTTTTGCTAGAAACCATTGCTCAGCCATTTTGAATGTGATTCTGCTTGAGTCTTGTGCACAAATAAATGATTTGGACCTTCTGAACAGACTCCTGGTATTATTGGGTTGTCTGCGCTCTGCTGCTACATATTCTTGGTGCGTTGGCCCAGAACGTGTGGTGAGTAGAGGGTATACGAGCTGATATACCACGACTTTCTGTCTCTATAGGTTTGGTCCTGCTGGGCTCGTGCCCTTCCGACGTGGGCTCGGCTCCCAGGCGCCTCCGGTCCAGTTGCATCGGAGGGAGCTGGGTCAGGCCTCGGCGGGTGCTGGACCCAGTCGGAGCCAACACCTCGAACCCGTGAGGGGAGTCCGAGGTCCAACTCATGCGCTTGCTTGGGAAAGGGGACCGGATCCGGTGAGTATAGTTTTGGGATATGTCTAGACAGATGAGTCAGAGCAGAACTGCTGTTTGAATTTTGTAACTTGGAATTTGGTATTTGGTAAGAGAGCTTGATCACCTCTCAAGACGGTCCGATTAACCCTGCATGAGTATGCGCGGGGTGAAACTATCGTCTTTTTGATTTTGACTTCGAATTCGAAATTTGGTATAGCCTAGTCAGAAGAGACAGGACTGGGCTTTCTTGGGATATGTTGCTAGCATGTTTGTCGTTTGTCTATGTGTCTTTGTTTAATGTAAGATTATATTCTGTTGGGTAATTTATGACAATTTACCGCTTGACTCACTGAAAAATCAAGAACATGTCTCATTCAGTCAGCTTTTCCTACAGTACAGCGTGAGGCTGACAAGGGGCGTGTCTGTGCAGAGGTGCTTTTTAACCCTATGAAGGCATGTTTTCAACGTTCTGCTGCTGGGCTAATTGGAGCTTATTTTAGGACAATTATACCTGTTTTTATTCACTTTGTTTTAATAGGGATGTTCCTTCTACTATGGTCAGGTATTATATACCATTCGATAGGAATATTTAGTCAGAATTTTGGTTTTGAAGGTCGTATTAACCTCATCGGAGCTCCGTAAACTGTTTTTAGTTATATTCTCTGCTCTGTCTGTATTTTTACGTCAACTGCTCCTGTTATATTATTGTTACCTTTCAGAAATGATAGAGAAACTAAGCGAACTGCTTTGGTTTTTTTTTTCCTTTGACCTACAAAGTAATTATTAGATCACGACTTGACACTGATTTAAATGATTCTTGCTAGCATGTCTCTGTGTGTCTGTGAAACTAAGAGCTCCCGATTGAACAGTCTCTTGCTTGTTTAAAATAAAGGACTCATTCAATCAAAGTGTGATAGGAGATGAATTTATAATTAGTTTTCTAGTTATTACTTTACAGCTGTGATAACTACAGTGACTCAGAAGTCCTTTTGTTTTTGAGAAATCTGAAAGTTTAAACAAGTATAAGTCATTTGAATGCATGCTTTCCCATACTGTAAGATTTAAGGTGATTACTTTGAATTGTTAAACTCTGTACTAGTGACTAATGAAGACCTTTACAATTCAAGATAAATTCATTTGTTTTTCTGTATTTGAATTTTGTGTGTCCGTGTCCAGAGGAAAAGATATACTGTGGCAAGCACCTGATAGAAGACATATTTATTGTTAAAAAGAGGGTGTATATGCATTCTAGATATCCACCAACACTATGGAAAAGTATCCGTTTCATGTCTCTTGAATATCTGCTTTCTGAACTGTAAGATTTAATAAAAATAAAATAATAATTTCTTTTGCAGAGACATGCAGACTACGGCTGGCAGTTAGTTTCCATGCTAAGTAATTTCATTCCAGTTAATAGATGTTATAACATGTTGCAAAATAATAGTTTTATATTTTAAGAACTTTATCTAAATTGTCCCTGTTTGGAAAAAAAAAAATTGCAATAAGCTTATGTTTTCTGCCTACCCTATGTTTACAGAATTTCAGTAAGGGATTTACTGAAGACTATGGTAATAAAATGTCTCTGTCCCAATTAGGAATGCTATGTGAAAGGGAGTGGCTTCTGCTAGTTGCTCCATATTTCCTTAGTTCACCATATTTTGCCCCAGAATCTCTAGATACAGTTTCTCTCCCTGTAAGCAGCTCCCTAAGAAGCCCCGGCTCCGTTCAGAGTGCTTAAGGGGGGGGAGGGGGCCCAGTCCACTGATGATGTCACCCCCCGGTAGGCGTGAACTAATGTGCCCACAGCAGAGAAGTAGAACATAAAAAAAAAAAATCCTCCCGGATAGAGCGTTGCTAGGAGAAACAGTGTGGGCCTAGGGCAGGGGGGGGGGGGAACTCCTCCATGCAGATTCCCAAGTAGCTTGCCAGCCAGTCAGCTGACCAGACTTGTTTAGGTGCCTTTCCCTCTGCCACTGATTTCCTGAACTGAAAGCTTTAGGATTTAATTGAACAAATGAACAGTATTATTCAGTATTATTCAGACAGTATTATTCAGCCTCACTATATGCCCTATGCAATCAGGAGAATTTGCATTTTTGTCAGTCAGTCCCAGAGAGATAAAACAGGAATTACAGAAACTGGATGGATTTGCGGGCATGATAGTTAATGGAAGTTGATCAGAAAGTATGTGAATTGTTGAATGTGATAGAGAAAGTAAATGTAAAGATGGAGAAGAGAACAGATCTTCTTGCTGATACTTTAGTTGAATGATGTGGAGGAAGTTATCCTGATCGAAGGAGCAGAGGAAGTAAAAACTGGGTGCAAGTCAGTGCGCCCATTGCAGAGGAGGACATTGGAGAAGTGAATGCTCGTATCTTGACTCCACCCCAGGGGGGAGGAGGGAGTACTTGATTTATGAATGAAGACTAGGCCAGACCGGACTCTTAAGTTTCCCTGGGTCCCCAGGATCCTATGGTCAGTTTGAAAATAGGGGACCAATATATGGACTTTATGGGGAATACAGGAGCAGAATACTAAAGCCAGTAGCCCCTTTGTTTTTCTCGATGCAGCACCATTGTCAGAGCTACTGGGGCTAAGGCCACAAAGCCTATCCTTCAGAACCACATGTGTGAACTAGGGGGACAGAAAATAATGCACCAGTTCCTGTATATGCCTGAGTGCCCTATTCCACTTTTTGGAGCCGAGATCTGCTTGCAAAGCTTCAGGCACAGATATCCTTTGCTGGAGAGAGAGAAATGCAAATGACTGTGAACCCAGAGCCTGCTGGATTGATGGTGCTGACTGTTCCCCGAGAAGAGAAGTGGCAGTTCTATAACACACCTCCAGTCAAGTCAACAAGTTCCTGTATACCCGCCAACCCTATAGCCCCACCTGGAGTATGGGCAGAAGATAATCCACCTGGCCTAGCGAAGAACATAGCCCCTGTCATCGTCACCCTCAAGCCAGAAGCGGAACCAGTGCATGTGAAGCAGTATCCTCTTCCCTGACCAGCCATTGCAGGAATCCACTGCACTTCCTGCCATTTAATGAAACTATTGAAGTATGGACTTTTTCAAAGGATTGCCAGTCACCTTGGAACACCCCCCTTCTTCCTGTTAAGAAGCCTGGGACAGGTGATTACCGCCCAGTGCAGGATCTAAGAAAGAATGTATGATGCACCTGAAACTGTACACCCAGTGGTACCAAAATCCTTATATTCTCTTGGGACTGATCTCTGCTGAAGCTACACATTTCACCATTTTGGACTTAAAAGATTTTTTTTTTCCTGCATACGCTTAGCCCAAGACCCCACTACAGGAAGGCGGGGCCAACTCACCTGGACAAGATTACCTCAAGGATTCAAGAACTCGCCTCACTCAGCAAAAGATTTGACAAGTTATCCAGTAATTCCAGGAGAAAGAATTCTACTTCAATATGTGGACAACTTGCTCATAACCACCAACTCAGAAAGTTAATGTCTACAGGCCACCAGTGAACTCTTGCACCTTTTTAATGAGGCTGGATACAAAGTCTCAAGAGCTAAGGTGCAATTATGTCAAACAAGTTAAATACCTAGGATTCCCGTTGTCCAATGGAATTCGACGCCTGGGACCAGAATGCAAAGAAGCTGTATGCAGTATTCCTACTCCAACCACCAGGAGGCAAGTGAGAGCCTTCTTGGGTGCCACAAAGTATGTTGTATATGGATCCCCAATTTTGCGCTGCTAGCAAAACCATTGTATCAAGCTACCAAAGGAATGGAAAAGTCTCCATTGGAATGGGGACTTGAACAGGATGCAGCCTTTTGATCTCTGAAAAACCACTCTGATGTTATCACCAACTCTGGGCCTACCAGATGTCCAGAAAACCTTTCAGTCTCTATGTTCATGAGTCACAAGGAAATGTTCTAGGAGTGTTGACTCAATCTCTTGGACCTTATTTGAGAAGCTGTTACAGCTACAGCCTTCCTAGTGAGCAAAACTAACAAGATCACTTTGAGACAGAATCTTCCAGTTACTGTACCACACTCTGTTCTAACCAATATGAAACACAAAGGAAACTACTAGCTAACAAATCTACGAATGTTGAAGTATCAGAGTATGTTGCGTGAAAACCCCCAGATACAACTGAAGGTCAGTCAAGCTTTGAATCCTGCTATGTTGTTACCAGTTGGTCTTGATCCCCTGATCATGACTGTTTCGAAATTATGGATACTGTATTCTCAAGCCGCCTGGATTTGACTGATGTCCCTCTGGAGAACCCTGAACAGACTTTCTTTGTGGCTGAAGGCAGTTTCATCATCAATGGACATTGTTGTGCTAGATATGCAGTGGTGACCCCTGATTTGGTAGTTGAGTCCTCAGCCCTGGCCCCAGAAACTTGGCCACAGAAAGCTGAACTGATAGCCCTCACTAGAGCACTAGCAATAGGAAAAGGGCTCTGTCTAAATGTGCACCCAGATTTCAAGTATGCCCTTACAATCTTGCATGCACATGGGACCCTGTACAAATAATGAGGGTGGATAACCTTAGGCAGCAAGTCCATTAAGTATGGCCCCAAGATATTGACATTATCAGGTGCGTACTACCTACAGCTTTCAAAACTTTAGGAAAAGTAGAATGTATGAATAGAACCTTGAAATCTCAGTTGTCCAAACTTTGCCAAGAGGTTTACCTGAAGTGGCCCCAGGTTCTTCCTATAGCCCTTCTTAGGATATACTTAGCCCCTGCTAAGTCTTTAGGAGTTCCCCCTTTTGAGATTCTGAGAATCTGTAGCCTATTTATAGGGAATAAAAGGAGATGTGAGACAGATAGGATCTGAAATTATTAGGCATGAACTATTGGTTTTAAGTTCTGTTTTGCAGAGTCTTCATACCTGGGTACAAAAATCGATTACCCATCAATTTGCCTGAACCCCTGCATCCTTTCAAGCCTGGAGTCTCGGTGTGGATCAAAGAGTGGAGAAGGATACCGTTAGCCCTGCATTGGAAGGGACCCTATGTTGTCATCCTGTCAACTCCAACTGCAGTAAAAGTAGCAGAATTCGAACCTTGAATCCATTATAGTCGAGTAAAGCCAGCAACTGCTTCTGAACCTGATCACTGGACTACTGTACAGTCTCCTGAGACTCCATTGCGCCTCACCCTACGATAACAGCCACGGACCTAAGACTTATTGGTCCCTCAGAAACTGCACTATTTCAATACTATCTGCTTATCTGAAGGTAAGCCTCGCATCTGGAGAAAGCTGCAATCATCAGAAATAGACTGTGTTGTGTTAAGAAATTGAGTCTTCTAAGAGACTGTGTTCAAATGCTCTGAGAACAAAACTGTTTTGATCTCCTAAAAAGTGAACTGCTCTAAGGAGGCAATAATAGCCTGAGAGACTGTACTATGATATTTTAAGAACCTGAGACATCCCAGAGGACAGTGATACTTTGGAATCTACAGCCCTACTCCTGCCACAAAGCTGGTAGGTCTACATATGGCAGAAGCTCAAGGATCTACAATCAACTCTACATCTGTTATCTGTTGTGGATGCCGACAGTTCCACCAGTTTTCCAGAGACTATGCCCATTATGAATTCTTATTATTGCTTTATTCTGGCAACAGCCTTACTTGTTTCTTGAACTTGCCGAAGCAGTAGCATCTAGTCTCCACATTTATGACTGTTTCTTTGTGGAGGAACCAAGATGGGAGATCAGTGGCCTTGGGAGGCTCAAGAACTGAATTATTCCATCCCCTACAATCAGACTGATTTACATAATACTACTCGTGAGTGGGTATTGGCCCACCCCATTGTTGACAGTTTGTGTTTTGTTCGCACCGGACCACAATTTGCTATGATGATTGGACAGCTGGACTGTCTCAATCAGATGTTTTACAACAGCACAACAAAGAAGACATCTTGGTGGTCCGGCATAAATGCTCCTGAACCTTCTACTCCTTTAGTTCTTTTTCCCACTCTTGCCAAACTATGGACTCTGACTATCTGCTTGTTGCTCCCTTGTTTCTTGCCACTTTGCTTGTGAATGATAACTTCCGTTATTAATAACACTGTAGAGCGCAAAGCAGCTACGAAGATACTAGCTATGTGAAACTACTACCCTATACCACAGAGTGATACCTTTACCTAGTATTATGTGATTTGATTCTCACCCTTTCTCACTTGCGGGTGAGAATAATCAAAGGGGGGAATGTGGTAGGTGAAGGCCTATGATCCATGCTGCTTGAACTAAACAGACAGGCCTAAGTAGCTTGACCTGTAAATGAAGCCTGTGGTTAGGCCCAGAGGAATGAACCCCCCCCCCTGAATGCAGCCTCCATAGAATCGAAACTTAACTAAGCACAATTAAGCATAGCTAAGCAGAATTGAAACTTAGAAAATATAGAAAAACAAGTTTTAATTGGTATTGATAAGAGAGTGAAGCTTCTATGGAATTAATTAACTCTGCTGAAGGAAAAGTTACAGTGCCCTGCTTTCCCACATATTCCAGCTGGCTAGTGACCTTGGAGAGAAGATGTATCAAGAGTCTAAGAACTGACCATTGTAATTGGGACTGTAAGGGGGGTAAGCAGGTGCTGAGCCCAGTCAAAGGTCTTCATTGGATAGCTACGTAATGGTACCGGGACCAATAGATGGGGTAGAAGGGGTTACTGGGACCAATGAGAAGTTTGCCTATATCTAGAATGGAGAAGAACAGTATAAAAGTTGTTGTTTTGCTAGAAACCATTGCTCAGCCATTTTGAATGTGATTCTGCTTGAGTCTTGTGCACAAATAAATGATTTGGACCTTCTGAACAGACTCCTGGTATTATTGGGTTTTCTGCGCTCTGCTGCTACAATACTATAAATGTGTGACCTAAGCCTAGGTCCACCACTGCCAGGCTTGAAAACTCTTTCATCCATCTCCCTGCAAGTCCTGACTACATAGAAATTGCAAGGGAATGTGCCATGGTATGTTTAGGGAGTGATCTGGGCAGGACAAAAATCTACATAGGTACTCCCCATTTTATATAGGGGATACACATGTATGACTGCAACTGTCCATGATGAGATTTACAGCTGCTCCTTGGATAGGTTTTGAACGAGTGCTCGTTTCATCCAACCCTTTCCAAGAGGGATTAAGGAGGATTAAATAAAGAAAGCAAACTCTGTAGTTGGTGGCATTTGAACATGCAGGTTTGTAAAATGGCCCAGATACACATGTAAGTGCCAAAACCTACACATGGAAGCTGTCAAGTTTCCTCATTGATTTTTCCTATGTGTAAATTGGCAAAATAGTTTTTCTGGCTCCACATTTTGGCAAACGCACAAGCATTCCTGCACTATTTTAGAAAAAGACTTTGGGCCCAATATTTCACTAGGCAAGTCATGTGCCGCGACGGCGCATAGCCCTGCCCGCTCACCCCTAACCCTGGATAATCAATGCTGTGACGGAGGCATTGAATATCTGGTTTTGTTGCCCAGAAGATATTGCACCGCTACCCAGTTAACATCTCGGCCAAAACTAGGCTAGCCAAAATCTGGCCTAGCTTTAGCCACGGATCACTAAGCCGATAGTGGCAATCTCCGCCTGTGCTGTGCCCTGGAACGCCCCCAACATGCCCCAGTGCTAACCAGATAGCATCAGGGCCCAGAGGGGACGGAGATGGGGCTATGCAACAGCACTAACCATGTCGGTGCCATTGGATATCCCTGTTTAAGGCATTTACACAGTTTACTTGGCTGCAAACCATGTAAGTGCCTTTCGAATATCAGGCCCTTGATGTTTAGCAGAGTCTTTTCTAAAACACTGTGGAAATCGTGCATGTCCAGAGTTGTATCTGAGACAAAGGAGTGTCATGGCTCGTCACAAGGGGTATAAGTTTAGACTTCTTCTGACCTATAAATGCATTCATTCTACTGCTCCTCATTACCTTTCCTCTCTCATCTCTCTCTACAGCCCTCCTCATGAACTCTGCTCGTCTACTGGCCTGCTTCTCTCTATGTCCTTTTCTTCTACTGCTAACTCCAGGCTCTGCTCCTTTCACCTTGCTGCTCCTTATACCTGGAACAAACTACCTCCATCGGTACATAAGACTTCCTCTCTCCCCCCCTTTTCAAATCCATGTTAAAAGCTCTCCTCTTTGAGGCTACCTTTGGATCCTAATCTCCTGTTTTCCTTGTGACTCCTCACTTTCTTTTTTATACCCTCATCCTCATCTATTGTATTATCTGTCTTGATTAGATTACAAGCTCTGACAAGGAGGGACCATCTTTGCTATGTGTCCGTACAGCGCTGCGTTCGCCTTGTAGCGCTATATAAATGATTATTCTGGGGTAAGGAGGAGTGAAGGCACGGTTAATGAACATTGGAGAAGGAAGTAGATGGGTGGGGGCTGGAGCAGGAGACAGGAGGGTAGGTACTGGGGGCACGGGGAAATGTGAAAGCAGGGACTCTGACAGGGAGGCACTCGAACTGCATGAGAAAACTGGAAATGTGTGGCGGAGGGTGGTGGAAGCAGCAGATTGGACAAGAGTGAAACCACGACACAGCCCCAGAGGTGATGGGTAAGTGCTGCATTGTGGTTTTCAGGGCCATTTCCACCGCTGCCGGCCCTGGAGAGGGGCAGCAGTGATATTAATGGGCCTGGAGGGCAGTGGGAGGGGGGTACAATAGGATGGAGGCCTGCTTAGGGCATCTCCAGTCCTTGCACCAGCCCTAGCAGTACTATTCACCCACTAGTCAGGCAAGTTATATGTTTTGTTTAGGCCTGCAGAATAACCTAAACTCTGTATATTCGACATTGCTAAGTATATGGACAGTGGCACAGAATATACAGATTGAGTTAAATGGTGGTGCTGGCATTTAACATGCCAGTGGAGAGAATTTACCCCTGTTTGCACAGCTTGCACTGCGCGATTGGTCCCAAAGGGGAAGAGGGACGCAAAAACAAAAATTGGCTCAGGGTTCTACAGCCCCTTGAGTCAGCACTGGCTGCAGTGTACTATTAATGACAGACAGGACGTGATGAAATTTCATGTTTTTTTTTCATTTCCGTTTTCATTTGAAAATGACATGAAACAATATAGGAAAAGTCATTTTAAATGATTAAAGTTCCTAAAAAGAGTGGATTATTGGGATTTCCATTTCAGTTTTTTTTTCAGTATTTCAAATTTGTGATCCATCATTCTTTATTTGGTGAAAGATGGGCTGTGTTCTGTGTGTGTGACTGAGGTGAGGTATTTTGCTAATATGTGGGACTCTGTAATAGATCTGTGCTTGCCCAATAGGACATGATTTTGTGTTACAGATCTGCATTTCATACTGTAGGTAGGGTTGTTATTGTTTGAGTTCTGGGAACTAGTATCCCTATACAGGTTTGCTATAGGAGGCTTTTTTGCAGGTTTTGTATTTCACACTGTGCCTAGTAATGAGGAGTTTTATGGCAAAATATTCTAGTTTTGCTCTCCGCCCTTTATTGGAGGGATGAGGAGGGGGTTTCTGTGGATACAGAGCATATGTTTACATCAAACTGAGCACCCTAGGGATGGACCCTAAAGTTACTGCTTGGGTTAGAAATTGGTTGCATGGGAGGCGACAAAGAGTACAAGTAAATGGAGCTCACTCTGAGGAGAAGGATGTTACCAGTGGTGTGCCCCAGGGATCTGTCCTTGGTCCGATTCTTTTTAACATCTTTGTTAGTGATATAGCGGAAGGGCTGTCGGGTAAGGTTTGCCTCTTTGCGGATGATACCAAAATCTGCAATAGAGTAGACACCCAGGAAGGAGTAGATAACATGAGGAGGGATCTAGCTAAGCTTGAAGAATGGTCTAGAATTTGGCAGCTGGGATTTAATGTTAAAAAATGTAAGGTCATGCATTTGGGCTGCAGCAATCCAAGGGAGCAATACAGTATAGGAGGTGAAGTACTTTTGTCCACTAAAGAAGAGCGGGACCTAGGCGTGGTTGTGTCTGATGATCTTAAAGTAGCTAAACAGATAGAAAAGGCGACGGCAAAAGCTAGAAGGATGCTTGGGTGCATACGGAGAGGAATGGCTAGCAGAAAAAAGGAGGTGATAATGCCTCTGTATAAGTCTTTGGTGCGACCTCATTTGGAGTATGGTGTGCAATTCTGGAGACCGCACCTTCAAAAGGATGTGAACAGGATGGAGTCGGTGCAGAGGGTTGCTACTAAAATGATTAATGGGCTTCATTATAAAGCATATGAGGACAGACTTAAGGATCTTAATATGTACACCTTAGAGGAAAGGCGGGATAGAGGTGATATGATTGAGATGTTTAAATACCTCCGTGGCATAAATGTTCAGGGAGAGAGCCTCTTTCAATTGAAAGCAAGTTCTGCTATGAGGGGACATGGGATGAGGGTGAAGGGAGATAGATTCAGGAGTGATATGCGGAAATATTTCTTTACAGACAGAGTAGTGGATCCATGGAATAGTCTCCCAGTGGAGGTGGTAGAGATGAGGACAGTAACTGAATTCAAAAAAGCATGGGACAAACACAGAGGATCTATAAAGGTAAAAAGTGGACTGTTGTAGTTGTTGTTATGGAAGGACAGACTAGATAGGCCATGTGGTCTTTTTCTGTCATTATGTTTCTATGTTTCTATGTTTACATTTAACACCATGGCGGTTTTGTGTGCAGTGAGTCACACATGTGAGCATTGTCCATCAGATGTGTCCCAACAGAAAAATGGTTGAGAACTGCAAATATTTTCTCTTGTCAAAAAAAAAGAAAGAAAGAAATGGGGAACAGCACTTAGTCTGATTCCCATGTAATTGTCTGTTCAAACTGGAAGGAAATAGTTATTTGTTCTTGCAGCCGCAACGACTCTCCACTTTTATAAGTTCTGGACTCCCTGTATCTCGGTCTGCTTTGGGCTACGCCACTGGGGAGGCGGGGGGGGGGGGGAGGAGGGGGGCCCAAGGGATGATGGGGTCCCTATTGGATTTATAAATAGGTTCCGCACCCAATTTTCAAACTTTTGCTTATTTCTTCTTTTATATTACCTGTGTATTGTGCTTCTCTTATTGTGGGCTTCTTGGCCTTTCTACAGTAATATGTTTTTGCTTTAGGGTATGATGTAATATCTTTTGTATTTCCTGTTTCATCCTTACACAATGGGATCTATTCTGCGCAGCGTTTAGTGGGGATATACATCCGGATCAGATGTATATCCCCCACTAAATGCCAAGATCGATTCCAGCTCCAAACTCCCTGCACATATAGCAGCGATGTGTGCGGAGCTCTGGATGGAAGCAGAAGGGGGAGGCCCGGAGACGGCATCCTAACCCTAGATGTACAGGGCCTATTCCGGTGACAGCCCTGTACTTCCAGGCTTGGAGAGTTAGACGGGGACTTATTCCACCTCTGAGGTGGAATGTTTCCCTAGTTGGGTGGATTGGGCAGGCCTGGGGCTCAAAAGAGGCGGAAGGGGGCAGAGGAAATTCCCCACAGCCCAACCCTGGCATTGGGAGGCCAGATTGGGGGTCAGGCTGCGGGAAATGAACATATTGGTCCAGTGGCTGGAGAGAGCCGCAGCTCCATTCAAAAGCCCTGACTGAGTTAGCCGGGGAAGGCCTGTACATGCAGGCCGACCTGAATCAGGGTCCCAGCCTACACATACAGGCCTGGATGCGATTCTGATCCTGCGGGGCTAGACCTGCCCCACGAGATCAGAATCCAGGCTCACTCTGTGTATCCAGTTCCAACCGGGTGCACAGAGGGCCGGCACCCAATTTTCAAACTTTTGCTTATTTCTTCTTTTATATTGCCTGTGTATTGTGCTTCTCTTATAGTGGGCTTCTTGGCCTTTCTACAGTATTATGTTTTTGCTTTAGGGTATGATGAAATATCTTTTGCATTTCCTGTTTCATCCTTACACAATGGAGTCTATACATTTAGTGGGGGATATACATCTGGATCAGATGTATATCCCCCACTAAATGTCGAGGTCAATTCCAGTTCCAAAGCTCCCTGCACATATAGCAGCGATGTACGGGGAGCTCTAGATGGAAGTGGAAGGGGGAGGGCCGGAGACGGCACGTCCAAAATAGAATTGGTGCTCTTACTGGTTAACATGGATTTTGGTGTGTGGTAACTGGCCACTAAAATGCAAAGTAAGTGGCCATCATGCTCTAGGGAGGAATGTGGGACGGTTAGGGGTGCGGTGTGGATGTGGAGAGCACATTGCCACTAGCATGCGGGCAATTGCTATGTGCTCATTGGCAGTGTGGCAGCGCAAGTGCAAAGAGTGATACCTCTATTGGTGTCATTAGGTGCATCTATTCACAGCACATGATCCAGTGTATGATCGTACACTAACTGCTGGCAACTTGCTGGGCATGTCCCTGACAAGGTAGTACATGATGGTCGCATTTACCGCACATTAGTTTTGCGACTAATTGCATAGTAAGTGCAACTCTTTAGTAAAAGGGTCCCTTTATCTTACTAGGAGGTCCTGATGTGACATCGACCCAGTTGATAATGGGTGATTTCAATTACTACAGTTTTACTGTATTGCCACTTTTGTTAGTTTCCCTAATTTCTATTTGTATTTCATCATCCTTTCATTCTGGCCAGGTAGTACATCCCCAATGCCATTCCCTCCCCGCTTCTCACATGGAGTTTCTATCCATAAAGATTCTACAGTGCATTTTGTTTCCTGCAAAACTTGTATCCTGTTTGACTCAATGCCCTTTTTAATATATAGAGCCACCCCTCCACCAATTTGATCTACACTATGATTGCAATATAATTTGTACCCCTGTATCACTGCATCCCATTGGTTATCCTCCCTCCAACTGAGATGCCACTTATATCTACCCATTCAGTCAGTGTGATATATTCTAACTTTCCCAAGTTATTTTTTAGACTTCCAGCATTTGTATACAGGCATTTCAAAGGATAATGTTTGCTCATATTGACAACCTGCTTATCAGTTAATAAGGGTAATTTGTAACATTTTGAATGGAGGAGTAGCTTAGTGGTGAGAGCACTGACTTTGGATCTAAGCAACCAGCGTTTGATTCCCACTAGCACACCTTGTGGCCTTGGGTAAGTCCTTTAACCTTCCATTGCCTCAGAAGAATCCAAGTTATCAATATTCCTGTTTAATGTACATTGCCAAGTTTAAGTTACACTGTAAACCGCTGTGACTAAAATGATAAAGCAGTATTAAAAAACTGTTAAATAAATAAATCTTTCAACTCTCTCTGCTTTTTATGTAAAGGTACTGGACTATTTTTACCTTTATTGCAATCTCTCTATTGGGATGCCCTATCCTCCCTGTTTTGATAGTATCTTTCAAAAATATATTATTCTGAACCATGCACTTCTGGACAACTTGATTTTCCCCATTATCTAGTTTAAAAGCTGCTCTATCTTCCTTTTTAAAGGTTAGGGACAGTAGCCTGGTTCCACACTGGAAAGGTCTCCTTTTCCCTATAATCTGTTACCTAGTTCCTAACAAATCTAAAGCCTTCTTACCTGCATCCTTGTTTCATCCAGACATTGGGACTCTGGAGCTGTTTGTCTCTTGGGTCCTGCGCATGGAACAGGGAACATGTCTGAGAATACTATCCTGGAGGTTCTGGGTTTGAGCTTTCTACCTAAATGTGTCTTCCAGAACTTCCCTCCCATGCTTTCTTATGTTGTGGTACCCCCATGCACCAGGACAATGTGTTCCTCCTTAGCACTGCCTAGAATCCTTTACAGGTGATGTGTGAGGTTTGCCACCTAGAATCTCTTTACTCATGATACTAAAATCTGCACCGGAATGGACATTACTGATGATGTGGAAGAAATAATAAAAAAATAAGAACATCTGAGAAATAGTCAAGTACTTGGCAACTACAATTCAATACAAAGAAGCTTAGAACTGGATATTGATGTCGTTACTGTTGAGTGTTGTCAAGCCAATGTTGAGTTAGGGTGATCCTGTGGATAATTGTCCTAAACTGTGTTCAGTTTTCAGTTGGCCAGCTGACTGTTGTAGCTGTTGTTGTATTGATCATTGCATTGCAAGTCTTCTCTTTTGCATTGACTTTCAACCTTGCCAAGCATAATGTCTTTCTCTAATGATCATTCTTCTTGCATGATGTGGCCGAAGTATGAAAGTCAAAGTCTCATCATTAGAACTTCTAAGAAAAGCCCTCCTAAAACAAATAAAAGCTGCTACTCAAGAGAAGATAAGCTCCTAAATTTAGGTTTCTATGTTAAGTACCTAAATTTGTCCTTTATTTTCGGTCAAATTTAGGAGACTAAGGGGCACGTTGTATGTTGGTACTGTGAAACTAGTACGGAAGTCCCTGCAAACTTTAGGGGGGTGTCTATTCATTGCTAACACATGGCACTGCACTAACCAGAATTCCAGTGAACTTATTCCCACTAGCACTCCTTGTGGCCTTGGGCAAGTCACTTAACCCTCCATTGCCTCTGAAGAAAGGCCTGGCAATCTACTTCCGGTGACACTGCCAAGAAAACCCAGAAGCTTCTGGGTTGCCAGGAGTCAGGACTGACTCGAAGGCACACATTGCATCAAAACCAGCCAGTGAGGTGGCATTAAGGGAACCCAAGCTAATGGCAACATTCGCAGTTAGCATCCACTAAAAATGCCCACGCTAACTGCTATTTGCCATCAGTGCCCACATTCCACTTTAACCTGCACAGTCTCCACCCAATCACTTGCTACCAAGTTAGCATGGGATTTTTGACATGGGGGCCCACACTAACTGTGGACATAGCATGCTCACCATGCAGCAAAGCCCATGCTAATGGTTAGCCATGTTAATAAACATGCCCCTATGTTGTAAGCTGAAGCTCATGCAAATTTATGAGCATAAAAGTTAATGCTCATAATTTTAGGCTTGCCATTCATGTTCCCTAGATTTAGGATTTTCATTTAGGTACTTAGTGCTGAAAGTCAGTGCTAAGCTCTTAATTATTTCCCCCAATCTAAATCCACCTCTGTTGTTCACCCACTTTTAGGAGACATGAAGGCACATTTTATAAAAGACGTTCCAGTGTGATATGAGATGTTCAAGCTACAATGTCTGAAAAAAAAGCAGGTGCTCCTCCAAGTTCAGGCCCAGTTTCGCAAAGGTTAACTTGTCTGATATGGAAATCTATGGGAACATCTACAGCAGGGGTCTCAAACTCAAATTGCTTTGAGGGCCAAATGAGGACTTGTAAAATAACCCAGGGGCCGCATGAGACGTGGAACCTCATTTGCATAAGGGACATCATTTGCATAAATATTTGCATAATGTTACCATACCCTAACTTTTAGTAAACATGCCTCTTAATGAGTGCATGAATAAAGAAAGACTAAAAGATTTCTACATTACTATAATCCAGTGCCAACCGCCAGGCACATTAGGAACTACTACAAACAAACACTGCCCATTTAGAACCCATAGCAAACCCGCCATATCCTAACAGCACTACCAGGACTCACAAAGCACCATACCCTACCTATCAAAAGGCAACACTGCAAATATTAAATCAATACATTTCAGAGAATAACAATACATGACCTACTGGGGACAGAGAACAAGTAGCTATGTCAAATAGGAATTACATAAACAGAATAACCTCAGCTCAGTTACACATGTAGAACATACACCATCACCAAACAAGGAATCAAAATTTAGAAACAAGACAATTAAACTGGGACCCCCAAAAGCCAAACTTGGAATGTACAACACTGTAGAAATAAAACTATAAATTAATTTCCTCTTGTACTAAACAAAGCGCAGACGTTATTGATGCACATTTCCCAGAACTGACATATTCCAGTTAATAAATGCAAAATAAAGAGATTTTTCTACCTTTTGTGCATTTTTTTTCAGTTGCAATTGTTCCAGCCACTTTCTTCTGGTTTCTTCGTGCCTTCTGCTAACTCTCCATCGTCTGCTGTCCATTTGTCCTTTCTTCTCTCTTCTAGCTTTTTCCATTCTCCCTCTACATCTGCTTTAACATATTAATCTTTCTCCTTTTGCTCTTTCCTCATTCCTATTTCATCCACTCAAATTTTACCCCTCCATCTTCAAACCCCACTTACTCTCCCAATACCTGGCCAATTGTAGATTTGTTTTCCCTCCCACACAAAATATTTTTCCCCTCTCCATTTCACTCTCCCAGCTCCATCCCATTCTAATCCTCCCCCAACATCAGCTCCCTTCTAGTTCCAGTCCCACACAGCACCCGCTCCCTTCTAGTCACTGCATCAGCCCATTTTCAGTCCTAGCCCCCCATCAGCCCATTTCCAATCGTAGCTCCCCCCCATCAGCCCATTTCCAGTGCTAGCTCCCTCCCCTCACAGCCTATTTCCATTCCAAGCCCCCCTCCCCATCAGCCATTTGCAGTTCAAGCCCCCCTTCCACTCAGCCCATTTCCAGTCCTAGCAGACCCCCCAGCCCATTATCAGTCCTAGCCCCCCCATAGCCCATTACCAGTCCTAACCCCCATAGCCCACTTCCAGTCTTACCCCTCATAGCCCATTACCAGTCCTAACCCCCAATCACCCCATTTTCAGTGTTACCCCCATCACCCCATTTTCAGTTACCCCCCTCATAGGCCATTACCAGTCCTAACCCTCCTCCCACCATCAGCCAAGGTAGATTTCAAAAAAATGTATATTTGCTGCTGCTGCCGCCGCCGCCGCAGTATTAAGTGTCCCGCGGGCCCCTCTGCCTGGCAGAGTCCTCGCCTCCCTGCAGCATCAGCTCCAAAAGCGGCGGCTTTCAGAGCCGCGAAGAGAGAGAGTTTCTCTCTCGCTGTTCTGAAGAGCAGCGAGAGAGTCTTCAGAACCGCGAGAGAGAAACTCTCTCTCTTCGCGGCTCTGAAAGCCGCCGCTTTTGGAGCTGATGCTACAGGGAGGAGAGGACTCTGCCAGGCAGAGGGGCCCGCGGGACGCTTAATACTGCGGCGGTGGCAAGTTTGGATTTGTTTTTTTTTACATGCCGGTAAGTGCTTCGCGGGCCGCACAAGATGCTCTCGGGCAGCGTGTTTGAGACCCCTGATCTACAGTACAGTACAGTACATAGATGTTTCTAGAATGGCATGTGAGAATGGGAATGTCTAATTGCCTAATGGTTAGACTAAAGGGCTAGAACCAGGGAAGCCAGGGTCCAAATCCAACTGCTGCTCTTTGTGATCTTGGGCAAATCACTTAACCCTCTATCTTCTCTATACTTTCTGGATATTTTAAGGTCAAAACAAGTACTTTCCCAATACCTATTCATATGTGGAGAGGAGATTATGGACAAGGGGACATAAGGAGATGGAGGGCAATGCTAGACATGGGAGAAGAGAGAAAGGGGATATGCTAGATACAAGGAAGTGATAGGAAGAGAAAGAGAAGGGAGGATTCTGAGCATGGGGAGATAGGGAGAGAAATAGACTGGTTTGCAGACACAGAGGATAGGGAGAGAGTAAGAGAGAAGGAAAACACTGAATGGGGAAGAGAAATAGGGGAGATGTCGGGCATGCTAGGATAGATAGAAAAAGGATATGGAAATGGGGGAAGGGAGAAAGAGCAAGAGATGGAAGACACTGGACAGGGAAATAAGAGTGTGGGGGAGAAGCTGCATGGATGGGAGACAAAGGGTAGAGTTAGTGAAAGACTGGCGAATAAGAAGATGGAAAAGAGAGAGTGAGAGAGATGAGGAACAAGAGGGCTGCATTGAAGATTGTAAAGCAGTAGGTAGAAGCAGTTAAAAAGGGAGATTTAGGTAAATAGGAGTGAAATCTGAATTAATAGATACAAAATAAATGGAAGAAGGATGAAAGGTGAAGATCAAGGTCAGAGATGGATTTAAGAGAAGGTGTGAATAAACAGGTAGACAAAGGTGAGCCAGTTGATATAGTGTATATGGATCTTCAGAAACCCTTTGAGAAGGTCCCTCATGAGAGACGGTGAAATTAAAAAGTCATGGGATAGGAGGCAGTGTACTATTATGGATCAGGAACTGGTTAAAAGACAGAAAGCAGAGAAAGGTGAATAGCAGAGTACCTCAGGGATCTTTGCTGGGTCCGCTGCTTTTTAACATATTCATAAATGACCTGGAAATGGGAATACGATCAAATTTGCAGACGACAAAAAATTATTTAAAGTTGTTAAAACCGAAAAGGATTGTGAAAAATTGCAAGAAGACCTTGATGAATTGGAAGACTGGACTGGGAGAAGAGTCCACCCTGGGCCTATTCATGCTCTTTTCTTTATTGCCTAGGATGCTGGCTAGTCATGGTGGGTGGGGGGAGGGGGGGAGGTTCCACTGTGGGGGAGGGGGGAGGGCTGAGAGGGCTGGGGGGGTATCTCATCTCATAATCCTCATGGTTCCAGTCTTTGCCCTAGTTATTCCTTCCCCTTCTTTCTGTCTTTCGTTGGTATGTGTATTTGTTTAGGGTGGTCTCGTTTAGCTATGTTCTCTGGGAGGGCTCTTGTATTTGACCCCTTTTTTTTTTTCCTGTGCTATGACACTGTTTCTGGAAAACTGTACTTGTTGCCCTTTGTTGTTTGTACTTTCTGGTTCTATGAATAAAGAGATTTAAACATAAATGGCAGATGAAATTTAATGTGGACAAATGCAAAGTTAAGTACCTAGAAAAGAACAACCCAAACTATGGTTACACGATGCAAGGTACCACATTAGGAACCACCACCCTGGAAAAGATTTAGGCCTCATCAAGGATAAAACGTTGAAAAGCTCCGCCCAGTGTGCAGTGGCGGCCAAGAAAGCAAATAGAATGCTAGGAATCATAAGGAAAAGAATGGAGAAGAAAACAAAGTATATTTCATGGTGCAACCGCACCTTGAATATTGTGGTATAACCACACATTTAAAGAATGCTAGATAAATTTGATAAAAAAACATTCATATATCTTCATCAAAAAGATAAAAACAAGCATTAAGTGATAAAACATCAAATGCATTGTATTATTTATTTATTTATTTTATGTTTTTAGATAATGATTTGTTATTTTTATAGAGGTCTTATTCCCCTGAAGAAGGCCTCCGGCCAAAACATGTGTCAGGTTGACCTCATGTTTGGCTGAATAAAGTAGTCCTTTCACGGTGTTTTTTGTTCTGCTCTTTGTTGTGCTTCTTTATATGTTTGTACAGTGCTATGTATGCCAAGTAGCACTATATAAATGATTAATAGTGGTATTAGTAGGTTTCATCAATAAGAGCAGTCTCCATTTGGGTTCTCTTAGAGATATCTGGAATGATTCCAATGGTTAGTCCAGAGACCTTTTCCCTTGATGTCTAAAAAACATCTTTAATATTGAGTCTTTATCCAGCTCCAAGACCATTAAAACCAACAAAGTCAAAGGCACAGCTAACTTTCCATCAGATATCTCCAAGAAGGCTGTTATGTCCAGATGATCCTCCAGGTTTGAGAGGACTCAACAAATGACTTAGCAGTTCCAACAGGCTCAGTTTTCTTAGAAGGAGAAAGATAGTAAATTCTTGAAACAGGAGGCACTCCCTAAGGAGGAACCTTACGAACCTCATGCAAGTACTGCTTAAACATATCTGCAGCAGATACACTTTTAATCTTGGGAAAGTTAATTCAACATTAATACCTAATCACCAGATTTTCCAAAGGTTTCAATTTAGCCTGCAATAAACTATTATCTATAACAAGCACCCCCTGTAAATTTCTCATCTCACCAATCTTATTCTCTGAATATGCCACACATTTAATTAAACCCCAAACCTGAGACTGTTGGTTCTGGACAGTCTCCTCCACAACCTGAATTCTTGCTTCAAATGAAAAGATTTGGGAAATTTACACTTGACCCAGTCCAATGATGTCCTCCCAAATACACTTAAAGGTAAAAATAGCAGGCTTCTCCCATTTAAAAGCTTTCTACCCATCCTCTTACATCACAAACACACTCATCCAGAGGGTCCAGATGTTAAAATTTCAAATGTCTGCGCTGCTAGTCTAGATCTCAGTTTCTCTGGCTTGGCGCCAAACTTTACCCCCATAGTTGGAGCCTGCCACAGAGCTGTTTGTGCAATTTTCCCTGTCATTGGTACAGAAGCGATAACATCATTATTCTGCAGCAGCTACTGACTGAACCTCAGCAGGACATGTTGGGGCAACCTTGACATCGGAGATCAACAATACACTGCTGTCAAATGGGGAGGGAAGCAATCATTCTCCTGCACACCTCAGTGACATCTCCTCATGATTCTCTGTCCACCCACGAAGAACAAAGCTGTCCATTGACTCAGTAATTGGAAGGAAGGGGCTGCAAGATGAAGTCTGTGTCTCCCTCTTCCGTTCCTACCATCCATATAGAGTTATTCCATGAATAAAGCAGAATAAATAAAGAATGATGTTGGCAGGGAACACTGAGCGTACAAAGATCTTGTTCCATACATCTTCCTCCTCCAACTTAGCATCTTGAGTCCTTCCCCAGACCAACATAATTAGAAAATTAAAATGCCCAGAAAACAAAGGTAGAAAAAATAATTTTCTTTTCAATTTTTGGAATTTACATTTGCAGTATGGCTTGTTGGGGTTTCAGCTTAATTGTGTTGACATATTTCTGTTTTTAGTTCGTGATAATTTATTCTTTACAATGTTTGTGACCAAGACCAGGTCTTCTAGTAGCATGGTTTTCTATCTAGGGATCTGTAGTAACCTGGATTTTTTAGTTTTCTCAGCTGGTGTATTGATGTGCTAGAGCCTGCTGCAATGTTTACCGTGTTGCTTTTTTCTGGGTAGGCTTCATCAGGGCCGGCCCATCCATTGAGCAAGAATGTTGTTTGCATAGTGCCCCGCATTTCAGGGGACCCCGCGCAAACAACATTCTGCATTCATCAGCCCAGATAAATTTTAAAAAAAACAAAAACAACTGGCTTCTGCTGCTGCCTGTTTCCCAGCAGCCCCGGCAGGCTTAACAGAGCTGCGAGGGAGAAACTCTCTCTTCGCGGCTTTGAAAGCTGGCACGGAGAGGGACTGAGGCAAGGAGGGAGGGAGGGCTCTGCCGGGCAGGTGAGAGGGGGCCCGTGGGACACTTGATTCTGCTGTTGTTGTGGCGGCAGCGGCAGCAGACAGTTTTTTATTTTAAATTTACCTGGGCTGATGTGGGGGAGGGGGGTTAGGACTGGTAATGGGCTATGGGCTGATGGGAGGGGGTTAGGACTAGTAATGGGCTATGGGGGCTAAGACTGAAAATGGGGTGATGGGGGGTCTGCAATGGAAGTGGGCTGATGAGGGGCTTAGGACTGGAAATGGGCTGATGGGGGGGTTAGGACTGGAAGTGGGCTGATGGGGGGCTTAGGAATGGTAATGGGCTATGGGGGGCTAGGACTGGTAATGGGTTGGGGGATTGCTAGAACTAGAAATGGGCTGAGTGGAAGGGGAGGCTTGAACTGCAAATAGCTGATGGGGACGGGGGCTTGGAATGGAAATGGGCTGTGAGGGGAGGAAGCTAGGACTGGAAATGGGCTGAGTGGGGGGGGGAGCTAGGACAGGAAATGGGCTGATGGAGGGGCTAGGGGGGGCTAGGACTGGTAATGGGCTGGGGGGGTTGCTAGGACTGGAAATGGGCTGTTGGGGGGTGCTAAGATTGGAAATGGGCTGTGGTGGGGGCTTGGATTGAAATAGACTCATGGAGGGGCTAGAACTGGAAGTAGGTTCATGGGGGCTTAGATTGGAAATGGGCTGAGTGGAGGGGAGCTAGGATTTGACATGGGCTGATGGGGCTAGGAAATGACTAGAAATGGGCTGATGGGAGGCTGGTATTGGAAATGAGCTGATGAAGGGACTCGGATAGGACTGGAAATGGATGGGGGAGCTAGGACTGGAAATGGGCTGATGGGGGGCTAGGACTGGAAATGGGCTGATGCGGGGACTAGAAGGGAGTGGATGCTTGGTGGAGCGGAACTAGAAGGAAGCTGATGTTGGGGGAGGATTAGAATGGGATGGGGCTGGGAGAGTGAAATGGAGAGGAGAAACATATTTTGTGTGGGAGGGAAGAAAAATCTACAATTGACCGGGTATTGGGAGAGCAAGTGGGAATTGAGGATAGAGGGGTAAAATTTAAGTGGATGAAATAGGAATGAGGAAAGAGCAAAAGAAGAAAGATTAGTATGTTAAAGCAGATGTAGAGAGAGAATGGAAAAAAAAAACTAGAAGAGAGAAGAAAGGACAAATGGACAGCAGACGATGGAGAGTTAGCAGAAGACACGAAGAAGCCAGAAGAAAGTGGCTGGAGCAATTGCAACTGAAAAAAAATGCACAAAAGGTAGAAAAATATCTCTTTATTTTAAATTTATTAACTGGAATATATCAGCTCTGGGAAATGTGCATCATTAATGTCTGCGCTTTGTTTAGTACAAGAGGAAATTAGCTGAGGTATTCTGTTTATGTAATTCCTATTTAACATTGCCACTTGTTCTCTTTCTCCAGTAGGTCATGTATTGTTATTCTCTGAAATGTATTGGTTTAATCTTTGCAGTGTTGCCTTTTGATAGGTAGGGACTGGTGCTTTGTGAGTCCTGGCAGTACTGTTACGATACGGCGGGTTTGCTATGGGTTCTTAATGGGCAGTGTTTGTAGTAGTTTCTAATGTGCCTGGTGGTTGGCACTGGATTATAGTAATGTAGAAATCTTTTTGTCTTTTTTTATCCATACACTCATTAAGAGGCATGTTTACTAAAAGTTAGTGTATGGTACCATATGCAAATATTTATGCAAATGAGGCCCCTTATGCAAATGAGGTCCCGCACCGCGTCTCCGCACATGGCCCTGCACCCCCTTGGGCCGCCCCTGGGCTTCATGCTGGGCCAGCTTTGGAAGCTGATGCTGTTATGATGAGGTCGATTTGTTCTATTGGTCTTGAGTGACTTTTGTAAGATTTTGTATTACTTCATAATATGCCTGGTACTGGAAAGGGTTTATTTTGCTGTTACTTCAAAGACTCCAAAGTCAGCATTTTTTTGTATGTTGAGTTGGGGAAATGGCCTAGTTCTGTACTGCACCCATTATTGGGGAAGGAGTTTCTTTGGATGCAGAATATAAGTTCACAAAGAGAAAGTAAGAACCACAATGCAGTTTATAACACCAAAATAAAATGAATTATAATAATTTTATTTTGATATAATAAACTACGCTGTGGTGCTTGCTTTTTCTTTTTGTTTCTTGGTGTCTGTGAACACCTTGAATCTTTTTTTTTGTGTACAAAATATATATATTCATATTTAATATTGTAGTGTTCCAGTGTGCAGAGTCTGGCATCAATGTTTTATAGTAGAGTCCCAGGCTACATAATTAATTAAACTGCTACAATTTTTGCTGCATATAAACAGCATTGCACAATTTTCTTTTAAACTATATAGCCTGGGAATAATGTTGCTTTCTTTTTACTTGGGATGAAACACTCCAAACCTGGTCTTTCTCTGAGCAATATATAACACAGTTAATAAAAAATGCTCAATTGCAGCAATATCTTCTACTTATTCCTTGTGGTTATATCAAACCAATGAATCTTATTTTTTAAATTCTTTAAATCATATTTTTATCTTCATTGAAGGTCTCAGACTTATTTGGCACACTTCCGGACTGATGACTCATCCAAACTCAAGTGCCTATTTGCATGAACGACCTTCTACGGACTTTTTTGAGTGATTTAAGAAAATGAAAGGAGCACTCTTCTTATTTCTTAAGCCAATTACATGAATTTCTATCAAAATGTAAACTCCTCTTTACAGATGTTATATTCAGGCTTCAAGAAAACACTTAACTTGTGTTTGAAACTTCTTCAGAATGTTCCCTTCTCATTCTCCCGATCCTGTCGCGTTTCACTATCGTTTCATCAGGGGATCCACATTCACTATTTTTTGAAAAATAGAGATGATGCTACAAACGTATAATTCCCTTTGAGTAGTGCTAGTATTTTTCTGGCTTTCTTCATTACCTTCGTAAAAAAACGCCCCATGGAAGAGTATACAAAGAAAATAATTCCGCTCTATGCAAAGAAACTAATTTTGTTCACAGGCATGGCCTGAACTGGTGTTAGAGTATCCTATAATTGGTGGATGGTGGTAACTTTTCAGACCTTCACAGAGCCTTGGGGATGCCCCTTCTTTTGAATGTGTAGTTAATAATCTTCATAGTTTGACAGATAGTGCCAGCTGGCAGGGCAAATATCAAAATAATGTCTTTATTTTCTTTGGGGGAAGGGAGAGATGACTAGGGGCCAGACTGCAGAGGCTGGCTGCATCCTGCCCCTAGTTAACTAGGTACAACACTAGCAGGACACCATAGAGGAATGTAAACATAGCATACTGTTTTTTGAGGGCCCCTAGGGAGTAGCTGGTTGTTTAAGGACAAGATTCCACAAGCATAGAAACATAGAAACATGATGACAGAAAAAGACCATATGGCCTATTTAGTCTGTCCTTCCATAACAACAACTACAACAGTCCACTTTTTACCTTTAGAGATCCTCTGTGTTGGTCCCATGCTTTTTTGAATTCAGTTACTGTCCTCATCTCTACCACCTCCACTGGGAGACTATTCCATGGATCCACTACTCTTTCTGTAAAGAAATATTTCGCATATCACTCCTGAATCTATCTCCCTTCACCCTCATCCATGTCCCCTCGTAGCAGAACTTGCTTTCAATTGAAAGAGACTCTCTCCCTGAACATTTATGCCACGGAGGTATTTAAACATCTCAATCATATCACCTCTATCCCGCCTTTCCTCTAAGGTGTACATATTAAGATCCTTAAGTCTGTCCTCATATGCTTTATAATGAAGCCCATTAATCATTTTAGTAGCCACCCTCTGCACCGACTCCATCCTGTTCACATCCTTTTGAAGGTGTGGTCTCCAGAATTGCACACCATACTCCAAATGAGGTCGCACCAAAGACTTATACAGAGGCATTATTATGGCTGCCTTGCTATGTATGTAAGACATGCGGTCTAACTCCTGGTAGGACTATTGGGGGTTCGTGATGGGGACTTTAGGAGAGGAAACTTATGTATTTCACGAGCACTATTGCTCAATACCTCCCTCAACCAGACCACAATTTCAGGATGTATGCAGTTGCACATGTCGGAATGCCAAAGTCAGGCAGTGTGGCAGAGTGTCAATGGATACAATAGTGTCATTTTGGGGCAGTTTTATTAGGTATGCAAATTGCACCAGAAATGTCAGCAGGTATTAGGCATGCTTTTGTGCTAGAAAAATGGCACACAAGATACGTTTACATATTAAGACATTTACATGTCAATTAAAATGAACTTAAAATAAGCCCCTGAGGCATAAAAGAAACAAAAACCCCACACAACTATTTCCAAACTTGGCTCTGGTAGGGCAGTAGGGATATGAATTTATCAGCTTGTATTCAGTTTGCTGGGGGCCTAAAAAAATTTCTGTGTGTGCAAATTGCTTGTATTCGCATGCACTATGAAATAACGGGCATACAACTGATTTGTATGTACAAGGTTCTTGTGCACATACAATGCACAAAACACATGAACATGAAAAACCACAAAGCGCAAGCTTTCTTCAAGTAGAAGAATAATCAATTATTTTTTGGCCATGCACATCAATAAGGGCCCTTGTACCCCCCAGATGAGCAAGCATGCAGCCCATGGTATTCAGGCAGCTCCAAAACCCTGCTGGAGATCCTGTCTCAGGGACTGTTTTTCCAGCGGGACCTCTGGGTCAGTTAAGTTAGCAGGGGCTTCATCTGGTCCAGCATCTGGGTGTTCATCACTGTTGTACTGGCAAGCACCCCTAGTAGCTCCTCTTCACCACTTGCCTCTTTCTTCTCTTCTTACTCCTTCTGTGGGTGTAATATTGGTCTTGGAAATAGGCACCACTATGTTTTGCAGCGGTGGTGGTGTCAGGAACAGAATGATAACTAGTATAGAGCATGGGAAGATTTTCTACACATTTACAAGCCGATATGTACCTATCCCAGAGGTAAGCAGTCAATAGAATTATGGGAGATGATAGGATATGGAAAGAGAGTTGTGGGGTCAATTTTTCTATATTCGACATGGCTGAGACATGGTTAGCTGGGAGGAAATGTAGTGTTGCTATGGCCAGAAAGAATGCTCTAATGAAAAGGTTACATCTCTAGAGCCACTCTGGAGATGCTGGAAGGGAAAGGACACCTAGAGATTTCTTGTAGCACATACTTTATAGAGCTGCCAATTTGCCCAGTTTCAAGAGAAAGAAATAAGGCCAATCCTTGATTTCAGGGAACCATATACTGGGGCAATATGGGACCTACACCATGGATTTTAATAGGTGGAATCTGGGAATTCAATAACCTCACAATCACTGGGATATCAGTTCTAAACGTGGAGAATGCATAAAGCCTCCCTCCTGGAACTTCCAAGCTGTGGTGGTGAGCAGACAACCATGAATCTGAAAGGAAGATCAATCATAGTGTTGCTTCAGAAAGCAGAAACTCAGTCAGGGAAAACCACACTTGATAGCGGGGAGCCTTGAGAAAGCTCCTGCTACTACTTGGGGCTGAAATGAGAATTGGTGGGAAGGGAGAATTTTGCCACATTATAAAAGACCTGGATGGATCTGAATAGTCTCAGCTTGGGTTAGCTGAGGAAGAGTTGTACTGCCTAGTGCCCAGAAGATCAAGGGTTCAATTCCCACAGGCACTCCTTGGGTAAGTCACTTTTCCCTCCATTGTTTCAGAAGAAAATTTCTGGTGATACGTTGCCAAGAAGACCCAGAGGCAGCTGGGTTGCTAGGAATCAGCACTGACTTGATGGCACAAAAAACAAAGCAAAAGGGCCATTGAACAGGAAAAGGATGGAGACAGCATGGAGGTACTGTGGTTCTGTGGTGTTTAAAAAAACCAGGAAAGATTTTCAAATTAAAAACATAAACCTGACAGAGGAAATTGTGAGGGCATAGCAGGGAACTGTCCCGGGTTCTGAAATATTGTGTTTTATTTTTACTGGAAACAGAGTAAATGAGTGAAAGATTGAGTATGGTAGAAAACAGAATTTTCTTTAAAACTTCCTTAAAGCAGGTGTGAAAGGATTTTAAGGGATTTAAATACTGAGCCGTTGAAGGAATTAAAACTGTTCTAGTGAATGAAAGTTTGCCAAGAGTGTATATGAATGAGAACTATGCCTACTTTCAAGCTTTAATCTCAGGAATAAACAGAGAAAGAAATCTGGCAAAAAGAACATAAGAAAATAAGAAAACATCCATGCTAGTCAGGCCAGAGTCTACCAAACCCAGCATCCTGTCTCTGACAGTGGTCAGTATGGGTCATGTTGTTTCCAAATATGTACATCTATTTGCTATACCTCATTTCCAAAAATGAGCAATGGCTCACCCAAGTCTATCTGGCTACTGATTTTTTTAATGAACTTTTCATCCAGAAGTGTGTTTAAGCCTCTTTTGAATCCCGCTATGTAGTCGCCTTGGCCATATCCTCTGGCAAAAATTCCACAGTTCAATTATGTGCTCTGGGAATAAAAACTAACTACAATTTGTTTTCAGTTTGCTGGGCATGGCATGTCTTGTTTTATGTTGCTTGACAAAGGTTCTCTATTTAACGATTCCATCCCACTCATGATTTTATAAGCTCATATACCCAATCCTAACCTTTTCAGCCTTTCCTCAGAAGGAAGGTGCTCTTTCCTTTTATCATTTTTCTCTGAACCTTTTTTAATGCTACTATATTCGTTTTGAGAAGAGATGACCAGAACTGTCTACAATATTCAGGGTGTTACATCAGGAACCTATATAAAGGCATAGAGTGATATCCAGTTTTGTTCTCCATCCCTTTTCAAATAATCCCCATTTGCCTGTTTGACTGCAGCTGCACACTGGGCTGAAAATGTCAACATATTGGCTACAATGACTCCACAATCTTTTTATTGGGCAGTGACTCTTATTTTAGAACTTAACATTTTGCATTTGTAGTTAGGACTATTTTCCCCTGTGTATATTACTTTGCACTTGTCCACATTATATTTGATTTGCCACTTAGATGCCTAGTCTTCTTATCTCACAAGATCCTTCTGTAAAACCTCACAATCCTCTGCCATTTTAATAGTTTTGAATAATTTGTGCCATTCACATATTTGATCACCTCACTCATCACTTCAAAGCGGCTAAGGGGCTCACCTCTTCCTCTCTCTCCAACCTCATACAAGCACTTGCACCAAACAGGCCACGAAGAACAGCAGAATTAAACACACTAGTTATCCCAAATGACACCACAAGATGCACTAGATCAACAGCCAACAGAGCCTTCCAATTCTGCGCCCCATCTCTATGGAACACCTTACCAGCACAAATCAGAGCAATACCTAATCTAAGTCAGTTCAGAAAGGCTTTAAAGCATTTCCTCTTCCTTAAATATCTCAATGGCAGCTCCGAACATAACCCCCAGGTGAATAGCAGAAGTGGTCAAACAGATAGACCCCGCAACAGACCAACTTCACAATGTAAATAGCAAGTTGTTCCATATACTATTGTACCACTGTTGTATATAGTTAACCAGGATATCCTTTATCAGATAACCCTGCATTGTATTTAGTTTCCCCTATTTCGCCAAGTTATACTTCCTGTTAAATGTAACGACCAGACACGTGTAAACTGTCGGATGTTTTCTGTTCAATGTAAACCGCGCTGATGTCTAATAGTGCGGTATATAAGAATTGTTAATAAATAATAAATAATAAATAATAAATAAATAAATAAATCACTCCATCTCCATATTATGGGTTCTACTACAGATCCTTGAGGCACTCCACTAATGACCTTTTCCTTGTAGGCAACTGATCTGTTCTTTAGCCAGTTTACAATACACAAAAGAACATTTTCTCCTATCCCATGACTCTAATTTCCTGAGAAGTATCTCACAAGGGAGTGTTTCACCATTATCCACTTGTTTGTTTGCACTTTCCAATAATAAATAATAGATTGGTAAGCCAAGACTTGCTGAACCCATACTGATTCATTTCCATTAAACCATTTCTATCTACTGTATATGGTCAGTAATTTTGTGTTTTAGTATAGTTTAGACCATTTTGCGTGGCAACAGTGTCAGGCTCACACCTCTAGTTTCCTAGATCATCCCTGAAGCCCTTGTTAAAAGCTGGTGTTACATTGGCTACCCTCCATTACTCAGGTATTGTGACCATTTGGAATGATAGATTAGAGCTTACTAGTTAGTAATATAAATATACTCAAAAACGCCCGATTCTACCAATATGGAACCTAAATCCTCTTTTAGTTATCTCATGTGGTTGCTTTAAACATTTAACTATACTATCGTTGAAGGTCTCAGACTTCTTTGACACTCATCTTCAGACTCACACTGTATCTAACATTACACACATCAACGACACTGTGTCTAATCACATCAATGACCTTCAATGAAAATGTCTAGTGATAACACAGGTACACTAAAAAAATTTTTTTTTAAACTGCCTCTAATGTTTCGATTGATTTTTACATTTTTTGGTGTGCTGAATCCAAATCTGGTAACCAATTTGCTCCATCACGTACAGATTTTTTGCTACATTGGGTTAGCAGTTTGAGGTGAACGTTTCAGATTGAGTGCGATCGAGATAAATGTTTCTTGGATGAATTCTTTATACTAATTGTTTAGTAGTTATTCAAATAAGAATAAAGAAAATTGTAACAAGGCAGCACATAAGAATAGAGTAATGTCAACAAAACACACTGTGATGGTAGCAAAATTGTCTGCACTTAAAACAGCCACATACATGTGCACAAACATTGAGCATATAAGAGCGAGGTTAGACACAAAGCAAAGCAAAGAAATGTGCAAAAAATGTTGTACAGGTATATATGTAAGAATAGAAAACGCAAACTGCACCATTGCAATACATGAAGACAAACACCTGATGGTGTGAAAATAAAATTCTAATAAATGAGATCCGACACTGTGGTAATAACTAGCAAATTTTTATTTCAAAGTTTAGTAAAAACACGATATTTGTCAACACAGTTTAGATTTTAAAGTCATTCTTGGGTCAATCAATCTCCTGGTGGGCCCGTTTCTTTTTCCCCCGAATGCTTCTCTTGGTGCGCTGCTTGGCGTATTTTTCATCTGGGGTTTCCCGCAGCAGCAACCAGCAGAATTCTATCAGCCATCATAGTGGTGTTCCATCTTCCTTGGTACCTTCTCTCTGCATCCTTGATGTCCTGGTGAAACCTTTCACCTTGTTCTTCACTGTACGCCCCCAAGTTTTCGGGAAAGTAGTTCACATGGGAGTGCAAGAAATGGACTTTCAGGCTCATGTTACAGCCTTGCTCTTTGAAGGCATTGAGCATCCTGGCAACAATATCCTTATAGTTCTCATCCCGCCTGTTCCCCAAGAATTTGAGAACAACATCCTTGAAGGAATCCCAGGCTTCTTTTTCCTTCTCAGACATCGTTTCAGCGAATGCTCCATCTGAAATGAGTTTCCTTATATCAGGGCCAACAAACACTCCTTCCTTTAGCTTTGCTTCAGAAAGTCGGGGGAACTTTGAGCAAAGGTACCGAAAGCACTCACCATCTTTTGGAAGGGACTTGATGAATTGCTTAATGAGACCCAACTTAATGTGGAGAGGTGGTAATAAAATTTTATCACGAGGTACCAAGCTCTCATGAAGAACATTTTTCTCACCGGGTCTCAAATACTCCTGAATTGGCCAGTCTTTTTCCCCCCAGTGTAGGTCACGGGCCCGGCTATCCCACAAGCAAAGGAAGCAGGGATATTTGGTGAAACCGGATTGCTGCCCTAATAGCATGGATAGAATTTTAAAGTCTCCACAAATCATCCACTTATGCTCATCATAACGAATCTTCTGAAGAATCAGGGCCAAATTCTCGTATTTTTCTTGGAGAATAACAGAGTGAGCAATAGGAACTGAAGCGAATGTGTTGCCATTATGAAGAAGAACACCTTTTATGCTGTCTTTTGACGAATCAATGAACAGCCGCCATTCAGCAGGATCATACTTGAGTTTAAACTTTTCCATCACTCCGTATATATCGTTGCAAAATACCAAATCTTCCTCTTTTCTGAAATACTTCAAAAATTGTGTCTCGCGGTTGCGGTACCAATAAAAAGTTGTTCCTGGTGACAATAGATTTTTCTGTTTAAGCCGAGAACCTAGCAGTTGGGCAGCATCTTTTGGGAGTCCTAAATCCCGGACTAAATCATTCAATTCAGCTTGAGAGAAAAGTTCAGGTTTCGGATCTGGTTCAGTTTCAAACTCGGAAGTACTGGACTCATCGGGAAAAGCCATCTGATGAGTCTCATCATGATCAGAACCGTCCACACAAATATGATCCAAAGATTTTGGTGGTTCAGGCACAGGTACTTCGTTGCTATGAGGCATAGGCCTAACTGCTGAGGGAAGGTTGGGGTAACTTATTACGTTCTTATTTTTTAAGTTGTATCCCTTCACAATGCAAGAGCAAAAATAGCAGTCACTGCTGTGGTCTCTTTGTTCACGCCACATCATAGGTATTCCGAAACGAAATGCTTGTTTTTTACCTTTCATCCATAAGCGTAGATCTTCCTCACATGTCTTGCACACTTTGTGAGGAGCCCACGGTTTGTCTTGATCGCCTAACTTCAAACCGAAATAGGCGAAATATACTTTTTTAATAAATGCAGAAATGTTCCTCTGCCGCTTTTTCACGGTATATTCCCCACAAATAAAACAAAAACTGTCCGGAGAGTTGACGCAACCTCTGGCTCTGTGAGCCATCACAAATACACAGCACTGCAAACTACAACTGTAGTGAACCACTTCGGAATAAAGCTGGATTACTACTGAGCAAACAAAAGGTAATAATGAACTTGCAAGAAACTGAAATTTGACAGGAACGTTCATGTCGCAACCACCGTGTTTGAGCGAGCGAACGAGGCGAGGCGAACAGGAAAGAACATGCGCCAGCGCGAGTACTGGATTTAGCCCCCCGCCTCCCAATTGTCCTGTTAATGTATAAAATGAATACAAAACACTCTAAAATATCATGAGGGAGTGTTTCTAGTTAGTTAACCATTACAACCTCTATTTTGGGCCAAGAAAATAAACTGCAGTCGGCTAAAAATAAATTATGTGAAAATTCCTTATATGGGTAAGAAATCTAATTTTGCAAGAAAACGTGACGTGATGGAACATTTTGGCTATTTTTCCTGGATTCAGCACCCCAAAATCTATAGGAATCAGTTGCAAAACTGGAGGCAGTTTTTTGGTAGTGTACCTGTGTAATGAAAGCGAGTGGAGCTCTTCTCTCATTTTCTCATTACTCGAAGAGCCATGCTGTTACTTCCATTGTGTTATCTCCCAAACGATTCAGTGTCCAGCTATCATCGAGAACTTAGCTTCTATATATGATTTTCTTCTTCATGCTCCCTTCATGCTCTCTGATCCCAACGCCTTCCTCTGTTGCCTCCGTCGCATTTCACAATTGTTGTTTCCTCAGGGGCTCCCTGTTCACTGTTTTTTAGTCACTATAAAATAAAACCCATTTCAATAACCACTTAACTCTTTTTAAGTTCCTGATACTTATGTTACATTAATCTTACTTCCCATGTGGATGTAAAGCACCTACCAGAAATGCAAGTAATGCTGCACACGGCTCTTATCAATTTTCTTAAGCCATTCCAATGCTCTCAAACTTCGTTCAAAACACTCTTGAAAGGACGCCGCGCATGTGGATTATGAGTCACCCTTTCAAATTTAAATGCCTTACATTTGTTCTTCCATTGGTAGTTCTTATCCATGCCCCCCGAAGACAAATTTGTCATCATGAATACTATGAATAATTCTCGTCCTTTTTATCCAATGGTACTTCCTATAGCTCTCTCTCACACAACGGGATTCACCCCGTCTATAATATGAACCTATTACACAATCGAATATGTATGTTAATAATGTGTTGTTTTTCTCACTTAATAATAAATCATTTCCTTCTCTAGTATTATAATCTCAACCCAAGATAAACATAAGACTTTATATTCTATAAAACCCTTTAAATCCCATTTACTCATGTTTATATCACTATAGGTATTTAATTACTCCATTTTTAACATCCAGCACTATTTTTACTATTTGTCCCTTTATAAAATAAACTAGTGACAGGTTAGCAATTTCATGGTTGAGCTGTTTGAAGGTGTAAGTGAATACCATCTAGTCCGGGTGATTTATTGCTCTTGAATTTAACTTCATCTAATTTATCCTCTAGACCAGTAGTTCTCAACTAGTATGTCACAACACACTCGTGTGTCACAAGTACCTGGTAGGTATGTTGTGGAGCTGGCACATAAAAGGGCAGGAGACATAGAAAACACCTAAGGTATATCATGGAGCTGGCACAACAGCAGCAGAGGATGCGACCACACTAACCCTAAAAATTCCTACTATTTACTACTACTTATCATTTTTATAGCACTACAAAACATTTGCAGCACTATAGACACATGTAAAAGACCATCCCTGTTCATTAGAGCTTACGATCTAGTCAAGACAGACAACACAACAGCTGAAGACAAAGATATAGCTAGGGGAATGGTTAGGAAACACATGGAGACTAAACAGATTAGGATCCAAAAGCGGCCTCGAAGAGATGAGTTTTCAGCCTGGATTTCAAAAGGGCCAGAGATGAAGCATGACACACAGATTCAGGTAGTTTGTTCCAGGCATAATGAGCTACAAGGTGGAAAGATCAAAGTCTGGAGTTGGCAGTGGAAGAGAAGGGTACAGATAAAAGGGATCTGCCAGTACAGCGGAGTTCCTGAGGAGGGGTGTAGGGAGAGAGAAGAGAAGAAAGGTAGTGAGGAACCACACTAAATTCCTCTTTAGTGTATGTTGAGCTGTACTCCTCCTCTGCATCATAGCAACTGGGGCTCTCATTAGGATTTCAGTTCTGGGTATGTGGAGTGCATTAAGAAGCGAAATCACATTAAACGCCACTTAATGCTGTGGCCTGGGGAAGGAGAATGGCTCAACATACATTAAAGAAGAATTGTGGGTGTTAGTGCAGCTGTGACTGCTGCTGCTTCCACCAGATCCACAAGAAAATGGGAGAAGCTGCATTGTTGGGGTAAAGAAGAGAAAATGCTGAATTGTTTATGGAGAGGGGAGGGTTGAGAGGGAAGATGCTGCGCTATATGGGGGTAGCAGAGGAGAAGGGACAAGGGTGAATTGGGGAAGAAAGAGAGGAGGAAGATGCAGGGCTTCATAGGTTGGTGAGTGGAGAGACAAGGAGAGAGAGAAAGAGAGAAAGAGGGGAAAGATGTTGGGCTATATAGCATGGGTAGATGGGAAGGAGAGCGAGGGGGATCCCAGGTTATATGGGAGTGGAACAGAGGGAAACAGGGGAGATACAGGACATGGAGGTAATAGGGAAAAAGAGGGGAGATGATTGATATGGGTTAAGTAGGGTGAGAGAGATGTGGAAATGCTGGACACAGAGTAATAGGAATGGAGAGTGGAAATGCTAGACACAGGGATAGGAAGGTAGAGGGAGGACGCAGAAGGATAGAGAAAGAGAGAGAGAGAGAGAGAGAGAGAGAGAGAGAGAGAGAGAGAGAGAGGAGATGCTAGATGGAGGGAAAGAGAGAGAGAGAGAGTGAGAAATAGAAAAACTCCACTTTCTGATCTTTTAATGCATTCATTCTTCTGCTCCTCACAACATTTCCTCTCTCCTCTCCCCCTACACCCCTCCTCTTCTTCTAGCTTGATCCTCTATTTGCCTTTTTCTTCCACTGCTAACTCCAGACTTCAATCCTTTCACTTTGCTGCTCCTTATGCCTAGAACAAACTTCAGGCTTCGTCTTTGCCCCTTTTCAAATCTATGCTAAAGGCTCACCTCTTTGAGGCTGCCCTTGGCTCCTGATCCCTTGTTTCCTTGTGTCTCCTTATCCTTCCCTATTCTATCCTTCTTATCTGTCTTGATTAGATTGTAAGCTCAGGGGAGTAGGGACTGCTAATCTATCTGTGTTTGCACAACACTGTGAATGCCTTGTAGTGCTTTATAAATGTTTAATGGTAGTAGTAGTAGTAGGGGGCAGACACCGGATAGGGAGGGGTGAGAGATGTTAGACATGGAGAGGAAAGAGAGTAAGCGAAAGGCTGGAGAATAATGGAACAGTGAAGAAGAGGTGGGGAATGGGAGGACTGCGGCGAGGGTTGAAAAGTGGTAAAAAAGAATAGGATTGAAGGCTGGATAGTAAGGAGCAGTGAAATCTGAGTGGACAGAGGGAGAAAAATAAATGGAAGAAAGCTGAAAGGAAAAGATCAATCTCTGAGATGGAAAGAACTGAAGAAAACAAGAGGAGAGACAAGAAATGGCAGATGGACTAGAGGCCATAGAAAGAGAGCTAATAGAAGACAGAAGAAAGCAGAAACAGATTGGGACCAGCATGATCATAGAATAAAATGATCAGACAACAAAAGTGGAACAAAATAATTTTGGGCCTGACATTTGGAAGGCATTTACATGGTTTACAGCCCAGTAAAAGCATTAAATAGAGATATTCAGTGTTACTTACAGTACATGGTCAGCAATATTGAAATCCTCTTCTAACACCCCTATGTGCCCCAATGGCATGTTGGGAGTGTTCCAGGGCAGAGCAGAGGCAGCGACAAGCACTAAATGGGCAGCAGAGATATTGGTGCTGCCTAGTTAGCTACTGCAGCTTCTGTTTTTTTGTGGCAATCCCGGGATTTTCAGTGCCGGGGCTGCATATGACTCCGGGATTGAATATCTGGGGTTAAGTGTTGGTGGGCAGGGCTGTGTGCCGTAGGGATGCATAGCTTGCCCAAATCAATATCAGGCCCTTTATTTTTAATTTAGTGATCGGACTTTGCATTATCTTTGGGGCATGTTTACTAAGGGGGGTCATTTTGTGGCACAAATAATGGGGTTGCATGTCCTGCCTGGATGTACATCCCTGCTATTCGTGCAAATGTGGCTGCCGGCAAAAGGCTCCCCGTATGTACAGTCGAGTCATACAGGGAGCCTTAGATTGGGGTGGGGGAGGGGAGAACGAGGATGGAGTGAGGGCAGGTCATCTCCCTGAATGTACAGGGCCGATTCAGAGGTTGGTCCTGTACGTCCGGGGCTGTGAACATAGATGGGGAACTTATTCCACTGCAGAAGTGGAATAGGTCCCCCTGGATGTTGGGGGATCATGCTGCTGGGCTTGAAAAGTAAGGTAGGGGATGCAGTAAGTTCTCTGCAGCTGAACCCTGGCCATGGGAGGCCAGATTGGGGGTCCGGCTGTGGGGAATGAAGAATATCAGCGGCAGCCGGCATTCGTGGCTCAACAGCGACGAGATGACATGGCACTGCGGCTCCATTCAGGAGCCTGACTGAGGTAGCCGGGCATGTGGCTGGGCGTGTAGGCCATAGACCCAATTCTGACCCCGCAGGCATGTCTAACCCTCGTGAGATCCGAATTGGGTCTACCTTTGAGTGTCCCAATTCTGATCGGCCGTACAGGGGGATGGACGGTCAAAGTAGAATGTGCCTCCATGTGTTTTAGGCTTTTGCAGCTAATGCTGTGCGTTAGTGCTGTTAGTGCTGCATTAACTGCAAAAGCCATGTGTTATCTGCTGGGGTGCATTTCCCCAGCAGATAATGTTACCAAACTACAGGGATCTCGGAGCAGTAATACTGCAGATGCAGCTAACACCACTCATTGTGATAGCGTTTGCTGTACCTGCGATGTCTGCCCAATGTGTGGTTACCATATGCTGCCGACGCCCACAGTAATCACACATTACAGGTACTCCCTCTCTCCGTCCAAGTGCTCAGTTAATACATGAGCGGCAGATAATGCGAGAAAGCCCTGTGCTATCTGCATTTATTTATTTAATAACCCGCTTTGCATAGAGTCAAAGCTGTTTGCAGATAACTTTAACTTACACATTGCATTCAACTTTTGGACTATATGTAACAGAGTAGCAACCCGGGGTGGGTATTAGTAAACATGCCCCTTTATATTTTACACAGTACAGGGAAATGCATCTCATTCTATTTCTCTGGTTTTACACTGCATGCAGAGTCCAGAGTTTTGGGGTTTCAGTTTAATTTTTGTCTACATACTTTTATTTTTAGGTCGTGAACACTTATTTTGTTTTTGGCGAGGGTCTGTGTTCTGATTGTGTGACCAAAGACAGGTATTCTGCTAACATGGAGTTTGCACCTTGGGATCTGTACTGTAGTAATGTGACTTGTTCAGCTTTTCAATAGGTGTATGGATGTTCTTGGGCCTGCTACAATATTTACAGTGCTGCTAGAGCAAGCAAGTACTGTTGACAAAAAACAGTGATATTCCAAATAGAAAAAAAAGGCTTCTTCTTACTTATGACCAAATTATTTTTTTAAAATATTAACATGGCTGTTTAAAGCTGAAATGTCGCTTCCATTTAGTAGACATTATGGAAATAATGAGTGAGCTACACGTTAGGTCAGAATGAAGCTGTTTTGATTTAGGGGCTTGCTTACTAACTCTCGGTAAGAAACGTGCACTTAACCTATGCTTGTAACACACGTTATGTGCACAGTCTCTGTGTTAGCTGTTGAGGGTTCAGGGCCGGTGCAAGAGTATTAGGGACTCTAGGCAAAACATCAGCCTTGTGCTCCCTCACCAGTGGCAATCCAAGCCCTGTGGGTGCCCGCACATGGCTGGCAGCGCCCCTCCTTGCAGCATGAGCCCCTTTGTGGTGCAGTTTAACACCCCCTAAGTGGGGCCTCTTGGTGGAGCCAGCGCAGCAAACCTAAAGTGGCAGATAGCTTGCCACAATGCCTCTGCTCCAGGCACGTCAGCTGTTCTCTTCCGGCCGAAGTCTTGTAATTTGTACAATACCACATTAATGGTGCTAATGTGGTCTCTACACCCACCCCCACACTCCATCCCCAACCAGCCCACTTTCCACATCATTGTGTGAGTGTCAGTTAATGTACATTTTAGTGGTGGGTAGCTGGCATGCCTCTGTGTTAGCGTTCATAGCTGCCAATTATCACACACTATAATATATGTTAACAAATGCTAGGTATTATAAGGAAAGGAATGGAAAATAAAACAAATGATATTATAATGTCTCTGTATTGCTCCAAGGTGCGACTGCACCTTGAATATTGTGTGCAATTCTGGTCGCCGTATCTTAAAAAGGATATAGCGTTAATAGAAAAGGTACAAAAAAGAGCCACCAAAATAGTAAAGGTGATGGAAGGCTACCCCTATGAAGAGAGGCTGGAAAGGTTAGGGCTCTTCAATCTGGAACAGAGATGGCTGAGGGGAGATATGATAGAGGTCTATAAATTAACGAATGGAGTAATGTAGATTGATTGTTCTTTTTTAGTGCCATTAAGTCAGTGTTGCCTCATAGCACTGGAAGTAGATTGCCAGCCTTTTCTTCTGAGGTAATGGAGGGTAAAGTGACTTGCCTAAAGTCAGAAGAAGTACCAGTGGGAATTGAACCCTTGATCTTCTGGGTACTAGGCAGTTGCTCTAACCACTAGGCTACTCCTCCACTCCGGGTTGATTGTTTATGCCATCAAAATATAGAAAGACTAGGGGACAGCAATGAAGCTGCAGGGTAAATTATTTAAGACTAATAAGAGAAAATACTTTTTCACTCAACGTGTAACCAAACTCTGGAATTTGTTTACCAGAGGATGTAGTAAAAGCTGTTAATGTAGCTGGGTTTAAAAAAGGTGTGGACAAGTTCCCGAAGGAAAGGTCCATAAACCATTATTAAAACCCATCCTCTCACAGGAGCATTTTCGAACAGTCTGTCAAGCCCTTATCATTCCCACACTAGACTACTGTAACCCCATCTATCAGGGGCTACTAAAACAGACTCTAAGACCTCTACAGCTAGCACAGAACACCGCCGCATGCATCATAACAGACTGCACAGGTCACGACCACATTACTCCCATACTGTACCACCTGCACTGACTCCCAATCAGCTCTCAAATCCATTTCAAAGTACTTATAAACATTTTCAAAATAATACACAACCTCTCAGCTAACAGTCTACAAACAATCATTAAAATCGACCACAGCACAAGACCAAGAAGAAAAGGAAACCCGGACACCATCAGCACACCAAAGGAATTCGCCAAAACAAATCAGGCCACATCAAGAAGGGCACTCTCTCTGGCAGCGCCCGCACTAGGGAACTCCCTCCCCGACCACCTAAGATCAACCAAAGACCTCAAGGACTTCAGAAAGCTACTTAAAGCAACTCTATTTACAGAATACTACAAGGACTTCACCTGAACTGACTCCTATGTGCAGTATCTACAACGCTATACAGGTCCGGATCTTAGATCACCTTTACACATGGCTCTAATCTTGTATATATGTATATTGCTCACTTTGTATATAGCTCACCGACTAAATCTAGCACTCTGCACCCCACACCACTCTTCTTGATCTCCCACTGCATGCTACTAACCACACAATTACCTTGATTGTTTGATGTGCTAAACCGCTATGAGTTAATGATAAAGCGGAATACTAAATCCATCTAAATAAATAAATAAATACTGCTTGACCCAATGCAAGCATAATGGAACCTGTGTCTTTTGGGGAAACTGCTAGGTATGCATGATCTAGATTGGCCACTGTTGGAAACAGGATACTGGGCTTGATGGACCTTGGTCTGACCCAGTATGGCATATGTTATGTTCTTATGTTCTTATGAACTAGATTGGCCACTGTTGGAAACAGGATACTGGGCTTGATGGACCTTGGTCTGACCCAATATGGCATATCTTATGTTCTTATGTAAAGCTTCTGCTTGACTAGAAGTGGAGGCATTCTTCCTCCTTTTTGCCTTCCAGGGTCTCTGTTCTTTTACTCTTTCCAGTTATATCAAACACCACCATCTGGACTTTAGCTTGAGCTAAGAAATGTGATCATGTGACCCCACTTTTCATTCAACATCACTGATTCCCACTGCCCCAGCGCATTCAATACCTCACTTTGACATACAAGGCCCTCCACATTAATGCTTCTCAGTATCTCTCACACCTTGCTATTCCTTATGCACCCCGCTTTGCTTACATGCTCTCTCTGTGATCATAGATTAGTTCTTCCTCCTGTGCCAAATAAGAAACTACTAAGTGTACTGCTTTCTTCTTTGTTGCTCCATTTTAATGGAATTGTCTATCTTCTCATATCCATCTTGAACTTTCCTTTAGTAAATTTAAGTTCCTTTTAAAAACTCACTTGTTTGAGCAGGCCTTTGGCATTGGGCTGGCCCAGGACGGCTGACACTGATGCTGTTCTGACGCTGTCCTGACACCATGGTAACAGCGTTGCGACTTTGTTATGACACTGTTGAGACTTCTCTCTTCTCTCTTCCTTCTTCCTCTTCTTTTTGCTTTCTCCTTTCCTATGCCAAATTGGCATTCCTTTCTATATCTGCTCTTAAAACTGTTTGTGAACCGCTCTGTATGTCCCCACATAGGGTGGTATATCAAGAATGAATCAACGATAAATGATAAATGATATCTTAGGCAATTATTCACTTTTTCCGCCATCAGCATCTAATTCTCTTTCTCTACGCCTTCCATCCTGTCCTCCTTCCTTTCTTTCTTTCTTCTCTTCTTCTATGTTCCATATTTCACTGTCTATCCATTTCCTTATCATCTCCTTCACTCTCCATCTAGCGTCCTCTTTTCTTCCAATGTCTCTTCTCTCTTCTCACTCATGTCTTCTCTTCAGGTTCTTCTCTCTCACTGCTCCCTTGCTCCTCCTTTTTTCAGGTTCCTTCTCATCCTTTACTACCTTGAAGTTCCTTTTCCCTCCCTCCCTGTTTCTCTTTCCCATTCCCTCTTCCTACTCCCGTCTAGCTTCCTTCCTCCCCTCCCCCATCTAAATTGGAAGCACATGAGTAGCAGTGGAGCATCTGAAAAGACTTGCTTACTATGCTTACTCTGTCCCTGCGTGCTGCTTTTGCTATCCCTTAGGGAATGGCGAACAGAGTCGAGACTGGGGAAGGGAGGGATTGGGTTCTCCTCGATTGTTGGTGGGATGAGATCTGGCTGACCACAGCTCCTGTTTACTCTCCTCCTTTTGGAACTGGATGGTGAGGCTGGGAGCTATACACTAATGGATTCTATGTACTGTCTATAGTGCTTCTGGACATCTGCCTATTGATTCACAGATGGCAATTATATGTGATCCCTGTGTATAACTGAACTGTTTCTGAAAGGATCCTGTCTAGATCTTAGTGAAGTCCACAGCAGTCTGTTTGCACAATTCAAAATAAAAGCCTGGTTATAGCTAACTTCTTCACATCTATAAACTTTATCTATATGTATATGAGCAATGTGCTACTTTATGTTTATAGGTCTGAAACATTTAAAACAATTCAGAGGTCCACCTATAAGTATCTGGCAGGCTGTCTCTAGTAGCGTTTTAGAAATGAATTAGGAAATTTAATAGAAGGCACTGAGCTCTCTTTTTCCACACACAAAATACATTCACTTCTTTCCCACAGGATTTCTCAGATACCTATAGATATTTTTGCTGGGTAAATACGATTATCTACAAGTTTCCGCATGTCCTTGTAGAAATGGATTAAGATTGTTTTTCACAAGGAGTGTCGTACTCACACCTCCTGCTATCCACTTCTGCATGATTTATGTTAATCGGCTCGAAAGCCCACTCTTCCTGTGTAATGGTTTGAAGTGCTCCCATTTGTGAAAGAAGCAGTAATCCAAATACATTGTCCTAAGCAGAGCAATACGGCTGTATGAAATGTTTGGGACTTTGTAAAATAAAATGGGTATTTCTTGTTTTACATATACATCTGTCTTATGACATATGTGCATTTTTATTGTAATGTTTAAGAAATTGATCTCATGTTCATGGGCAGATGAACCAGCTGAATATAGGCTGGGGGGTGCATCAGTTGTGTCGTTGCTTGCAGGCCAACTCAGCTTGAATTTTGATTTAATTTTCTGAGTTAAATTTACCTTGCCCTCAGATTACAGTATTTGTGGCTGACTAATTTTTTAATTTGCTTACTGAGTCAGGAGTTGTCTTACTTTGACTGTACATTATTTTCTGTTAGTTCCTGCTTCTCCCTTTTTTGTTTTTTGTTTTTTTTTATGTCACCAATATTTTTATAAGAAGTATGATTTTTTCCCTCATTATTTTCTTTCTAAATTTTTCTGAACCACTCTTTCCTTTCCCCGTCCTTCATGGGCACTTGCGTCATCCACCATGGGGAGCAGTTTATATTCCTTCCCAAGAGTAAATAAAGCTTCCTTGGCCCACAACTAAGCTCTGTTTGATCAAAGATGTATTTATTTGTTAGCAGTGACTGGGATCTGCACCCCTTGTAAATATCAGGTTCTATCTGCTACGCTTTAGAATTCCACTTACTCTTGTCCAATTTCCACTTCTCTCTCTTTTTCATATATTATGTTTTTGAATTTCTTTTTATTCTTCTAAACCTATCTCTTTCCCCCCTCCCCCACTCTATATTATATTTGCTCCTCTCGGTTTCACCTACCTACCCACTAGATTTGGTTCTGTTAATGATGTCTTTTTCTCCTAGAAACATAGAAACAGGATGGCAGAAAAAGATCACATGATCTATCTAGTCTGCCCTTTCATATTGATATTCGGTTCTCTGACCACATTGTGTTGTCATCATCTTTTCACTCATATTTTTATTTGCCATTCAACTCTTCTGTTGTTCATTCTGCAATCCCTACCTCTTAGTCTTCTTTTCTTGTCTGTTTGTCCTTCTCATTTTAAATTCTTATTGCCTTCCATAGATAATTCACTTCCCCTATTCTTCAATGAGGTCACTGATGCTTCCTACCCCTAATCTTGTCATCTGTATGAAATGAACCTCCTGATGTGTCACCTTTCTTAGCATACTAAACTCAGTCACCAAATTAAGGTTATAATAGTAATATAACCATTCAATTAACAATGTAACCCCACACCTATAAGGCAATAGCTTTCTAACTAAATTATCAACCCACTGGATTATTTAAATATGACAATTTATTCTTCAAATTTTAAAAGTGTTTGCACAAACACATTATACAATATTTTTATATATCCACAATCAAAATATATTGCACAGTATTTATGTATACATAAAAATTATTTTAATTCTTGTTAACCTTTTACATAATACACATATTACACATCCAAACCAACTTTACTACCCATTCATACATACTAGTACATACAGCAGAGGTCATGCTAACAGCAAGTCAGCCTCCCACTATATAAAATCCCAGACTAGATTTCTTATGCACCCAAGAATCTGATGATTTCTCCACTACTAACAAACTCACCACTTTCTTCACTTAGGGGTATGTTTACTAAACCGTCTTAACGTCGCAGCGGTGGTATTATCGCGCGATGTGACATTATCGCGTGATAAGTAACATTATCATGCAATAACGCAGCGGTGGCGTTAAGGCACACTAACGCTGTGAAATCCAGGCCTGAAGGGTGGAGTAAGGCTTCCCAGAGGGCGGAGAGAAGGGGTCAATGGGCGGAGAGTGGGCGGGGAGAGGCTCCAGGCACAATAATGCTGTGAAATCCGGGTCTGAACACTAACACCAGTGAAAATATCGCGTTAGGTACATTTGCAGGGGAGAGAAACCATTTCAGTCAGCAATGTGCAGCAAAGGCAGAAAAACCCAGGAAAGTGATAGTTATGATACATGTGCAGGGAACAAAAAGGAAAATAAACATATAAAAGGACCAGAACCACATCTAAAATCCCAATAACCAAGCTGGCCAATAGTGATATTAATGATAAACATAAAGCAACACTACAGACAAAGCGTATAAATTAAGATATCATGTTTGGAAGGGTCTATGCTCTGTCCCCCTACAAAGGGAATGATCCCACATTGAAATAGCGCTGATCAGGGTTTCTGTTGTTTAGATCGGGCAGATTTGTTATGGCGTGCACATGTGCAGCAGCAGCAGAGTGGGCACGTAGGAAACGGCAACTGTACTGATGCTGTAAATGGGATACAGGGGCTGCAGGCGGCACATGCCGTGATCCAGCTGGGGCACAATACGGACTAGGCAGATGCCTAGGTGGCACATAGGAATGCCGAAACTGTAAAGCTGCAAGACAGCAACTGACGAGGGTCCAACATGGGCACAAGTGTGTGTCCCACAGTATCACAGGGGATATTACCCAGCAGGTACCCCCAAGGGCACATAACATTGGCAGGCGGTGCCGGGGGAAAGCGCGCATCTCCATGTAGGCACACCTACCCGAGAACCCACACCATAGGCAGCTGCCCACTGGCACACTGGTTGGCCTGGGACTGCGCACCACCAGCACCACCGGCATAATGGCATGGCAGCATGGTGGTGGAGGGGTGCTGGTGGCAGAGGGGGCAGTGGCATCTGCCCACAGCAGACCATGGCCAAGCCCCGTTTAGGTGGGTGCCATGCACTGCAACAGACAGGGTCTGTCTGACGAACAGTCAGGTATCCCCAGGGAATGATCTGTCCCTATGGCAACAGTGTGGTGCAGTACACACAGCCAGTGTGTTCAGGAGCAGAAGGTCACAAGTTCAAGTCCCAGCTGTGGATCCTGCCAACCCAGTCCCCATATTTTACCCAGTACTAAACCGTGGTAATAAAGACAGAACCTTTACTGCAGATAAAATAAACCTGCCTGAAACGCCTATATTTTACCCTACAGAGCACAGACACCATAAACATGTGCAATCCCTAGAGCAGAGTTTCCCAACTGCAGTCCTGGAGGGCCAAACACCATTCAGGTTTCATGCTGACCCTAATAAATATGCCTGTGCTGCATTTGTATGCGCCGCCCACATTGTATGCAAATGTATCTCATGCATATTCATTAGGGACAGCATGAATACCTGAACAGTGTTTGGTCCACCCGGACCGGAGTTGGGAACCTCTGCCCTAGACAGCGGCCAACAGGGGCATAAACACCCACACCCACAGGCTCCACTATCCAAAGCCTCATGGAGAGCCAGGCTGTTGGGCCCTGCGCGGAGCAGCATCTCCCAATACTGACACCTGCATACCTTAGCAATGCCGTCCTAAACTTGGTCTAAGTGGGCTATTTTCCAGAGTGTGGTATACTGTCTCAAATAACAGATTCACTCTACAATTATCACTCCCCTTAAATAATAGATTTCAATATATAAGAACTCTACTTCACCTGCAAGGGAAGAGAACATGATATAAATTCAGATAAGCATCTTCTTATATGGGATTCAATTGGACTAGAATTGATGAGATTATTTACACTTGATTCCATAAGAGTGGATTGGTCATTGATGCGAACAAGCACTATGAGTCCTGGTTTATAGGACGTTGGTAGTAGTAGTGCTAGAAAGTCTGAGACCATTTCCAATCTCTTGCGAGTGAAGTAGAGTTCTTATATATTGAAATCTATTATTTAAGGGGAGTGATAATTGTAGAGTGAATCTGTTATTTGAGTCCTAAACTTGGGAACATGTTCCACATATATCAAAAGGTTGCTATGATTAATGTCAACTAACAAATCCTAAGTTAAACACAATTTGTTGATAGAGATTCATCATAGCAACCTTTCTGATATCTGTGGAGTGTGTTTCAGTTATTGATTCTGACAGTGTTTACCTTACTGAGCCCACATTGCTTGCACTGTTTCCAGTGTTAGCCTGCCAATGTGCATAATGAGGAGCAAGGTACTGTGGGTATGGCCCGGACAGGGTGGCACGGGCAGGATGCATTTTCACAGGGTATAGGGCAATGGATGGGACATTGTAGTGCCCGTCCACCACCTGCATGGACAGGGTGGCCACAGCATGTCATGCTGGGAGGTCGCTCTCACCCTGACTGATCAGTGACCACGGCATGGCTAGGTTCCCCCATAGTGCTATACAGTATTTTTTTCAAGTGATATTTATGGGTTCTCTTTTCTGGGGCCCAATCACTGATGTACCTGTGTGGTATGTGTGCTGGCATCCCAGTTTTGGGTGCACACAGTTTCTTCAGGAATATGCACTATGTACTAGCTAGCAGACTGTCTGCAGTTAGCATCTATATGGCTGCACCACCTTGCAGTGTGCAGCAGGTGCACACTGACTGCCCTTTGCTGGTGCATGTCAGATCGTAGTGGGGGGCAGCTGAGCTGACTGGGCCCACTACCTGTCTGCCAGTGGCCCTGTCCCAAGTGTAGATCTTCAGCAGCTGTCTGTTCGCCACCAGGACTGGGGTTGCTGGTCCCACAGCCTGTCCTCGTGTACCTCAACTTGCCCCCCCCCCCCTGCAAAGGGGTGAGAGTGTGGGTCTGTGGGGGCAGATCATGTCCCCCACCTTGACCCAGAGAGGGCGGTTTGCTAAGTACATTGTTGCCATGTGAGCCCTGACACACCCCTGTTCCCTAAACAGGTGACCATAGCAAGCACAGTGGATATGCACCACGTTGTGTGCATCATTGTCCACAAGGGCCAGACATGACTGGCAATTACAAATGGACACAGAGACCTCCTAAAGGTGTCTGCAAAAAATGCCTGTCACACACTGGCACTGATGGAGACCTGCAGCACAGCCCACCTCAACCAACCCGGGTACTGTGAGCCTGGTGCTGGCCACTCCACCTCACCCTCAGGGTGAGCACAGAACACGCACATTGGCATGGCCTGTGGGTACTCTGTGACAGTAACATACACGGTCATTCCCCCCTACCAAGCTGACGTGCTGTAGAGGTGCATACCCCATCTGGTGAGCAGATGTAGACTGCTGTTCTGCATGTGAATTGCATTATGGGTACTGTTGGTTCTATCCTATCCTGGTAGCTACAGCAGACAGTTTTATGGTGACGTGCACTCTTTCTGTAGCCAGCCATTGGTATGATAACTCCCATACTGATGTAGCACAATGGTTAATGCAATGGCTTCAGTAGCAAAGCTCATGGGTTTGATTCCTCTCTGTTCCCCTTTTTTTTATGGCTGTCCTACACAACTACTTTTCATTTGTGTAACAGTCATATCTGTGCAGATCTGTGCTGCCGCCACATTATACCCTCATCACTGTTGCCATCCATCCTTCTGTCCATCTATGTGTGTGTGCCAGCTGTGTGGCATCCTGCCCTAATGTGCAGGCTGCTACCCAATGTCCTGCACTGGCACACTTTTCTGAATTGTGGCTCTTCATGCTTGCCTCTCCTGTGTCTGCTTTGCATGGCACTGCTCTCCTCTGTCCTCCTGTCATTGCACTTATCCTTCCACCTCTATCTCCTCTGGTGGACACGTATCCCCATCCTCTGCCACACACTGTCATTGTTGCACTGTACATTATCATCACCCTGTACATCGGTACAGCTTCCCCCTATACATTTGTCCACTTTACCTGCTGCCACATGGGCTGCACGCAGATTTGGCTGGTCCATGAGCTCCATCATCTACTTCCTTCCATCACTTGTTCATTGCCTTTCCTTGGTGCCCTGTGCAGTGTTATGGTTACATCTGTGTTTGAGCCATACATTTCATGCTTATGACTTTGGGGCACCTTTGTGCCCCTGGGCACCATCTCCTGTGTCATCTTGGCATCCCTGGGGCATCTTTTGTGGCACCTTAGGTTTGGCCAGCTTATGGTGTGCCTTATATGCTGCCTTGGAGGGTGCCAACCTTTCCTGCCACTCTCTGGGGCACATTATGACCTGCTTTGATGATGTGGTGCTTTAAGATGTGCCTTATGGTGCGCCCTAAAAGGTGTATTAGTTTGCGGTGAGGCTTTTTTGGCTGGCAGTGCAAATTGTTGTGATGTGTCTGACTGTTACAAGCAGGAAGAGGGATTGCCTCAAGCAGTCTTTTAACTAAGCCCACTGAGGGCTCAAACTCATGACCACTGTGCTACACCTCTGTTGCTATGTTTGTAGGTCAGCACGCCTAATTAAGGCTAATGCGGATTAACGTGCCACAGCTTCCTCTATCGCGCGATAACGGACTTTATCGCGCGATAACCCAAAATGCTACCTTAAGACCGGAACGCCCACTACCTTATATGGCATTCGTCACAGTAAGACTGCAACTAACACTGGTAACATTAAGACGGTTTAGTAAACATACCCCTTACTTCACAACAGTAAAGTGAAAGTGAAAGTATCTAACTACAGTTTACATATCTCACCATTCTCTTCACTTACTCCAATTCTAAGGTAAAGCCAAGTGAAAATCCGAGCAAAGTGAAAGTAAATGTGTCCAACCGTAATTTACATAGAACCTCCAAATGTCTCATTCCACTCACTCTTGTTCTTATAATAACTTAAATTCATATTAAATTTACATTTTACTCCAAATAAAGATGACAGTCTTCTTATGTATGCCTGAACATAATACTTTTCACAATACAGTATATCTCCTATGCCGTTGAAACTCCACTCCACTCCAGGCTTCACTACACCAATTATAGCTTCACTCCACCCCACTCCAGGCTTCACCATACCAATTATAGCTTCACTCCACTCCATGCTTCATTGTACTGTTACCATGTCCATCCACATATCACAATTCTTCTGAGTACTTCTGCCATACTGCAACTGCACCTCCACAGCCTGTAAAGGCTACCGCTCCCTTTAACGATTTTGAAAGCTGAAAGCTGACACCACTTCTGATTTTAACGATCTACAAAATGACCTGCTCTCCTCAAACAGTCTCCGAGACTCTAAGACTTCCGAGCGAAAAGCTCCCACAACTCCAACCATGGACCATAGTTTCACCCCTCTGGGCTTCATCAGGAAAACTTACTCCTTCCTGCTCACGACTGCCATCTGGAACTCCCTGCTCGCAAAAAAACCTTTCTCAGCATGTCAGATCTTTAATTTGGCACATTGATTTCCGGAGGGGGGGGGGGGGGTGGGGAGAACTGCTCAAATCATCAGAGTGCATTCTATATGAAAGTGCTCCTTTTTTGATCATTTCTATATGTCAGATCAATCATTTGCTTAATTTTTTATAATTTTGTTTATTAAGATAATACACACCATACATAAGAACAACAATTCAACATTTGGTACCAATCAAATGTGTTAACAATGAGATTTGCATACATTCAACAAATTTTTTTTAAAATTCCCGCCTCTCCTCTAACTCCGCCCCTCATATATTGGTTCCTCCCAGGTCTAATAAAAGAAAATGCAACCCTGATGCTCCAGATGCAGTGGTGGTTCTTACACCACGTCCCGAGCCTCTGATTGTTACTATTCTAAGAGGCTTGCCTAGTGACTTCAGTCTATTCCCCTTATCTCCTCCCATCATCCCTTCCCTCCACCCACCCTCACCCCATTCTGCAGACGGACCTGACTAGGTCTCTCTAGGTAGATATCTGTGAGCATCAGGGCAACCTGGGGAGGGGTTGGTCCACTCCCCTCCGCCATATTCATTCACTAAAATTCTACAGGGTCAGTAGTTCATTGCAGGCAACTGAAGTTAAAGTGTTGATGTACCTGCCCCGCAATGCCAAAAAATGAATCTGATACCTGTCATTACCCCTGGCTGCCATATGTTCGAACAGCATTTACTGATGAAGGTCATTACACCATTCCCAGTGAGATGGGATCGTGGGTTCCCTCCAATGATGCAGCAGAATTTGTTTACCAATCAAACATGCTTTCCGCACAAGCAAACGGGCCCACTGTTCCCTAGGTCGAGATGGGGATAACTCAACAAATACTACCAAAGCGGCCATCCATTGCACAGATTGCCCCAATAGAGTCCCCAGATAATTTTGTATCATGGTTTAGTATCTGTGAAACTTCTTACAAGTCTACCACATGTGGCCCAAATCCACCATTGGGAAGTTGGTCCACTTTTTTTAATCCCGTGAAACTATTCACTCCTTTCTTTAATTTCAGCTTAATTTCTGCTGTTTCACTAGCATCCTTCATTTTAAAAATGAAAACAAATTGTTCATTTCTATGGATGACCTGATATTTCCAGCTCATATGAGAATTACATACCATGAGACTTGTATTTTTGAAGAACCATCTGCTTTACAGGATCACATTTGAGAAGAGCTTGGTGAGCACAGCATGGAGCTATGATGATTACTTCTTTTTTTTAAATTCTTTATTTTCGTTTTATAACAACAAAGGAAAGGAAGACATACAGCTAAAAGACAAATACATAACGTGTAATACATACACCAAAGTAAACCCCTACCACCCCCCTCCCCCCTGCTTCTTCTCTAGAAAACTAAGCATTCCCGAGCGGGCGTGTACTTACATTATTGTATTACAAAACCTAACGGTGATCTAAAACATGATGAGTGCACATTATACAGGCATGTTGGAGCAATGAGCAGATTGTACATAATCATTAAGCATCTGCCATTTAGACAAGCAAGAGTGAGTTTGGACATGGGGAATAGCTCTCCGAGGTATCTGCTCATATTTACTATATAAGCAGACGAGGTTCCACCATTCATTGACAGTAAGTCGAGAGCTATCCTTCCAATTCCTCGTGATTAAGCATATGGCTATACCCAGCATGAAATCAAGGAGAAAGCGACCCTTCTTAGGAAGAGAGGGGACCTCCGCCACAGAGCGGAGTCCCACGACCTTCCAAGAGAGAGGTTCATGAAAGTGTAAGATAGATTGAATACGACCCCAGACCCGCCCCCAATAGACCTGCAGTTGAGGACATTCATAAATAACATGAGCGAAGGTTCCCACAGCAGTATGGCAAGACCAACACAGGTCCCTAGCATTTGGGTTCCATTTGGCTATTTTTTCTGGGGTATAAAAGCATCTGTGTGCAAAGAAGAAGAGAGTTTGGGTAACAGAGGCAGATCGGGAAACCCGCACTACTTTACTCCAAAAAACGCTCCATTGCACAGGGGTTATGGTGATTTGCAGTTCGCGCTCCCAGGCTTGTTGGGCTCTAAAAGTGTCCGTATCTGTACCCTGACAAATTATTTTATAAAAATTAGAGGCTACCCCATGTGTACTACTAATGGAGTGAACTATCTCTAATAGCCCATCCTCAGTAGGGGCAGAGGGCGGCAGGATTCGAGCACTTTTGAGGCAGTGTTGAAGCTGCATCAATTGAAAGTAGTGTTTCGCTGGTAACGCAAATTCCTTTTGTAAATCCGAAAAGGTTTTCCAACGAGCTGCAGAGAAAAGCTGTTGGGGTGTCCAGATCCCCCTGGAGTACCAGGGTTTCCAGGCTATTGTTCTATTTAGGACTTGAATTCTGGGGTTATTCCATAGCGGGAGTCCGTCCTGAGGACATACATTCGGGCCCAGTGATAGAATGAGAGTGTTAAAGGCCGCAAGAGTATCGACAATCATTGGTGGATGGCGGGTGTCTACTTGATAAGACATACCGGGGAGATGGGTCAACGGAATTGGGCTACTAAGCTCCTCTTCTATGTCAAGCCAAACTGGTCGGCGGTCTGTTGAGGTATCTAGCCATCGGGCACCTTGCTTAAGTAGAAAGGCTTGATGATATCTAAGAAAATCAGGAAATCTGGTACCCCCTCGTTCCTTTGCAGACTGCAGTTTATGTTTAGCTATCCTTGGTGGCTTGCCCTGCCAGAGATAATGGACGAGAAGGCCCTCAATATCTTTATAAGTATGTAGCGGAAGTAAGCATGGCAGCATTTCTAAAATGTAGTTCACTTTGGGGACTATCATCATTTTCACAGTGTCTAAGCGGCCCCACCATGTGAGAGATAAGGGAGACCAACGATTTGTGAGTTCACGGACTTTGGAGACTACCTCTTTGGCATTAAAACTGATAGTGTCTTCTAAAGGAGAACAGTAATGGACCCCGAGATACTTCACCATGCGGGATTGCCAAAGGAAGGGAAAGGCCTGCATGTCAGCCTCATGTACCCAGCGGTTCAGTGGGAATGCTACAGATTTGGTCCAGTTAATTTTATAGCCCGATAATTGTGAGTATCCGTCAATCAGATACAAGACAGCTGGAACCGAATCGAGGGAAACGAAGAGCATAAGGTCATCTGCATATGCAGAGAGTTTAATCTCCCTATGACTAAAGGGGACACCTCGAATACGTGCAGACTGTCTAATAAGGAGGGCTAGGGGTTCAAGAGCGAGATCAAAAAGCATTGGTGATAAGGGGCAACCTTGACGCGTGCCTCTTTGGAGGTTAAATGGCTGAGATTTGATGGCGTTTACACAAATACTGGCGACGGGTTGAGTGTACATGACTTGGAGATATCGGAGGAAGCCCTCTCCAAAGCCATACCATCGGAGAACTGCAAATAAGAAGGGCCATTCTAGACGATCAAAGGCTTTTTCGGCATCCAGGGAAAGACCCACCCATGGATGGTCGAGATTGGCAGCACTAGATAACACATGGCACAAGGTCCGAGCATTGTCAGCAGTTGATCTGCCGGGTATAAAACCGCATTGGTCGGGGTGAATTAGGGTAGCCATCATGTCAGATAGCCGGGTGGCCAAGATCGTTGCGAAGATCTTATAGTCGGCATTAAGTAGGGAGATTGGACGGTAGTTGGCGGTCAGTAGCGGGTCTCTGCCTTCTTTCTCAAATACAACCACATTAGCTGCAGAAAAGGATCCCAAAGAGGATGTATCTACCGCAAGGGCAGTAAAATAGAGTTTTAAATAGGGAACTAAATCTGCACTGAACGTTCTGTAGAATTCGGTCGGGAGACCATCGGGCCCTGCGGCACGGCCCGAGGCTGTTCGTTTTAGGGCAGATTGGATCTCTGAAGTAGAGAAGGGTTCATCCATCGCATCTCTATCATCTTCAGAGAGGGTCGGCCGCTGAATGCCAGAGAGCAATCGCTCGAATGTCTCTGACGAGAACTCACATTCAGATTGATATAGGCGGGTATAGAAATCCCGAAAGAGCTCTACAATATCGGAGTCTGTGGTCACTATGCCCCCTCCCTGTGGAGCTCGAAGGGCCGCAACGCGTTTGACTTCTTTTTGACCTTTCAAGGCATTGGCTAAGAGTCGACCGGCTCGGTTATTTTCACGATAATATGTCCCTCGCTGAAGCTCAATACTCTTAGAAGCTGCAGTTGAGAGGATTGAATTATATTGAAAACGGAGACGCTGTAATCGAATTAATACACATGGGTCAGTGCGTGAAGTTAGAACTCGTTCGCCTGCTTTTATTTGTTGGTCTAGTATGAGCAGCTGCTGTTTACGTTGTTTCCGCAGGCGGATTTGATAGCTAGTGATCGTTGCCCGAATGGCCGCTTTGAAGCCCTCCCACCAAGCCCAATTCGCAGTATCTTGGGGTAGATTAAAATGGAAGTAATCCTGTATGGCTACTCGAATTTCTGACTGGAACTCTGGCTGAGTTAACAGGGCTCTATCAAAGAACCAGGCTCCCGAGTTTCCCTGGGGTGCAGTAGTGTGTAATTGAAAGGAAATGGCAGCATGATCTGAAATATGTTGGGAGTGAATCTTTGCAGTGTCCACCTGAGGAACTAACAGTTTTGAGATTAGAAAGAAGTCTATGCGAGACTGAGATTTATGAGGGGAGGAGAAGAAGGTGAAGTCAAGCTCATTGGGGTGTAGTAATCTCCATAGATCAACTAAAGCAAGATCCTTGATCAGGGAGGTAAGCGTAGCGTGACTCTTGGGGGGACCACTCGTCCTAGGCGGCTGTTTGTCAATCAGGGGATCAAGGACTAGATTGAAATCCCCCCCAATGATCAATGAAGTATTAGCAGAAGCCTGCGCAACCTGAGCAATGGTAGCAAAAAAGGCAGGGTCATCAACATTAGGAGCGTAAAGGCATATACATGTAACTTCTAGGCTACCTATCTTGAGGTGAACTCTAGACCATCTACCTTCTGTATCTGAGCTAGTCGCAATAACAGTAGCATGCAAAGATTTCCTAACCAGTATGGCAACCCCACATTTCTTAGAAACGGCTGGGGAATAAGCGGCCACCATGTAAGGTTTAATATTGAGTTTAAGAGTTTCCTTCGAATTTAAATGCGTTTCTTGGAGAAAAATCAGATCCGCTGCTTCCTGACTGAGGTAGCTTAGGATTTTCTTCCGTTTTATCGGATTATTGATGCCTTTTACGTTCAATGAAAAAATCTTACATGGTGCCATCAATCGGTAGTAGACATTTTAGGTAAGGGCGCTTGATAACATAGAACATAAGCAGAATCTGTACAACAATGTCATAATCACCGAGTATTCTGGCTAATACACCCCATGTTGAAAAGTATGTACCAACGTATCTTAGAGAAGAAGCAAAACCCCCAAAGAATATGGCGACCATATGTCTGCGGGAGGAGGCCCTAGAGAGGAAATAGAAGACATGTATAAAAAAGAAAAGAAACACCAGAGTCCATAATAACACTGTCTCTGATACTCATCGAGGCTACTGTGGGTAGATGGAGTCGGGTCACAGATGCCATCAAGAGTAAGGCAACAGACTGCCCACGCCAGACTCTTTGCTAGGCTGCGGCAGATCCAATATGGCAGGTACAGCGGATATAAGGAGACTTGCAGGAATATTCTGGAAGTCAGCGCATCAAGTCGGCTTCTTTGGAATCCAAAAACTCCGCTAGTAGATCAGGGTCCTCGAATGTTCTTGTCTGATTGTGAAGCGTGACTCGGAGCTTGGCCGGGTACATCAGGCCATAGCGTGCTTGTAGTTGTTGAAGCCTCGGCCGGAATTCCAGAAAGCGCTTTCGGCGGTCGACTGTGGGTTTAGACAAGTCGGGATAGAAGGAGATCTTGTGGCTCTCAAACTCCATATGGCCCTTTGCCCGAGAGGCACTTAGAATTTGCTCCACGTGTTGATATCTCAATAGTCGAAAAATGATAGGCCGCGGGGTCTTCCTGTTGAGCATTATGCTTGTGGGTACACGATGAGCGCGATCAATCTCCAAATCTTTGGTAAAGGTGATTTGGAGCAAGGAAGGGAGGATTTTGCATAAAAACTCTTTCATGTCTCCCGATTCCGCTCCCTCCGGTATGCCCACGAGTTGTATGTTGTTGCGGCGCGCTCTATTATTGCCATCTTCCACCTCTTTCTGCAAGGCCCGCACCTGTCGTTCAACTTTGTCGAGTTTGGACAACCGGGCCGCATGGGAGTCCAATATGCTCTCCATTTTGTCCTGACGCGAAGAAAGCCCTTCTAGCTTGCTTTGCAGCACACCAAAATCGTCCCGCAGCGCTCGGAGTGCTTCACCGTTTGCCTGCACAAGGTTTTTGACCCCTCTAATCTCTACGAGGATTTCCTGCTGCATTTCGGGGCCCTCGCACAAGGCCGGCCCCTTCTGCGGGGACGGAGGTTCAGTTTTGGAACGTTTGCCGTGAGAAGCCGCTGGAGACCCAAATTCCAGGCGCGTTGGTTTGGTCCCCGCCATCTCACCAATGTGCCCCGGCAAGATCAGAGTAGAAGTTCCAAATATGTGAGGTGTTAATTCAGGATTCTGAGTAGGCCTCTCGGGAGCCTCAGCGTTATGCGACCATCCCGCTGGACATCAGGCTCCGCCCCCCATGATGATTACTTCTTGACTCTCTTTGCCTCTCTTTAAGACTCCTTTTGCTCTAGTGTGGGGTGTAGTACTTTTTCTGTTCTCCCTGCCACTCGCCACCTTGAGTCTACCTGTCCGCACGGTATTTGCCTGCACTATTTGACTGGTATTTGCCTGCACTATTTGACAACCATGAGCAACATGCTAATTGGTTGGCCTGATGTTGGACCATGGATGCTTCATCAGAGGAAGTGTTTGTGCCTGCCCTTAAGAATTGTGTTATGTAATAGCCTGGGGGCTGTTTGTTGCAAAAGCATTGGACAGCGGCCCTTAGGGCATGGGATGTTGTGTGGTAAAATTAAGTGAGTGTGTGTGTGTGTGTGCGACTGAGGCATTTATGCAATCGTGTTGAGACTTTTGCGATAACTATTTTGTCACAAATGGAGGTGGGTATATTTGGGTTGATATCAGCCTTCTAGTTGCACTGTAATATCATGGATGTTTGTTCTGGCCAAATTCTTACAAATGAAGTGACTCTTACACACATAAGCTGAATTGGTCTGTACTCTGCATACCTCTGCACCTCATCCCTGTCTCTGTTGTGCGCTTTTCAAATTATTTTTTCACTGTAGAATCTATCTGCTCTGCATCACAGAGGCAGACTTTTCTCTCACTCACACATGGAGACAGGACCTAGTTCATTTGAACTAAGCCCTGTGTGTGCTCTTTGCTTTATCTGTCTTTAAGCCTGAGGATTTTTACCTGCTTTGCCTCTAAAGCTTACAACTTCCTCTGAAATCCAAGAGAGAAATGGCAAGAAAATGGTGCTGGTCTTAGATTCGTCAGCCATGGGATTTGGAAGAAGTGAGTCTGGGGTAGGTTTGTTTGGCAGCTTTTTGAAAAGTTTAAACATGGTAGATCAAGTGACTTCTGCTTCTTCCTTGTCCCGTCTGAAAGTCACCACTCTGGTTATGAGGCATCCAATCCATGACCCTTAGAAGCAGAGGCTGGAGACTTACATCTGAAGCCACAACCTGCACATGCAAGGCAGATGCCACTGAATAGCAGTGGAAGGTGAGGCATGCCTCTGAAGGACCCCATTGGACCGGCATGGGTTACGTTCTTGATTAGCGATCCAGTTCTGGTCCACTGTGCACCTCCAAGGTTGCCACCCTTTCTACAGGCCAGAGGAAAGCTATTAACTCTCTTCTACTTTACCCATGCGGCTTAAGTGATTTCAACTGTGTCTCTGGCCTCTGCTCCTGAGGGACATGTGCTTGATTCCTGCATATCATCTGATGAGGGCCCCAGCGGTGAAGTCCGTGAGTACTTACCCAGACTCTTCCTTGCATATGCTGGGTTTTACCCTACCCGGTCAAGAAGTGATTAATGGGATTGTTTCCCCCTCCAGGAAAGTTTAACTGGCGGGGGAACTCTCTGTTGGTATACAGGAAGCCTCTTCTTTGTTGAATCAAAATTTGGGTAAAGAGGTGTCCTTTGCCTTTAGTATTGGATCTGACTTCTCCTGTTACAATGGTAGTTCCTCCTATGGATGTTTCTTTGCAAGACGTTTGGGAGGTGGTGGCTTGCATTGAGGTTTCTTTGCGCTCCTCCCTCTCCCAAATAACGCAATTTTCAAAGGAAGTTGTACAGAAGTTTTCTGATCATGATGATTCTATTTCTAAATGTAATACGTCTTTAAATAAGCTGGAGGGGCAGGTCTCTGTGGCTCAGGCTGCTATTTCTTCCTCAATATGGGATAGTGTTACTATTAATCAACATTTAGAGTCATTGGAAAATGGGGCACGGTTAAAGAAATTGCATTTTTTGAATTTTCTGCGTACTCATTATATGTCCCCTATTATCCTATTATATAAATACTTTAAAGAGATTTTGTTAATTGAGGATCCCGAAGCTATAAAATTTTCTTCACTTTATTATGTTCCCTTGCTTCCTTCCACGGAGACCTCCTCTCCTAATAATGATAGAGGGAATCCCCCTCCTGCAGAGTCCTTAGATGTTTCTGCGTTTTTAGAGTAATTTTTAGACGTGATTCCGCAGTGGGCTGCCTTAATAGTCTCCTTTTTGTTATTGTCTGACAAGGATATGATTATGTGTTTGTATCTTTCAAAAAAAGATCAGGCTTTTTGTGGTAACCCGATTCAGATTTTTCCTGATGTATGTAGATTTACTCAAAAGCGCAGGAAAGCTTTTCTCGTTTTGAAACCTAGGATTTTAGCTATTGGGGCTTCTTTCCTTCTTAAATATCCCTGTAAATGTATATTAATTTACCAGGGTGTTAAGTATGTATTTTTTTATTCTGAGCAGTTAGAGGCTTTTTTGTTGGCTAAGAAAAATGGTTGAGGTTGTCTCCTTCCTTTCCTAAGTATACAGGGTTATAATTTTATATATTCTCATAGGGATCTATGCTTTGTCTTAGTTTATAGGTGATTTAGTTTAAAATACATGATTCTTTTTGTATTGCTTATTTTCTTTGTAAATGTAACTTGTTTTGTTATGTACCTTCAGCTTTCCTCTTGATGTGGACTTGATTGTAATGCTTATTTATCTTTCAATAAAGAAGATCTGAAACAAAAAAAAAATAAATGTATTGGGGGTTTGGAGATTGGTTGGTTTAGATGTGGGTTGGAGAGGGTACTTAGATCCTACTATTAGACCTTCTAATAGATAACGGGCCTGACTTGGGGCCTGTGATGCTCCCAGCTGCAGCAATGCTAAATGATGAACTTGTTAAGCTCTTCTTTTTGCATCTTTTAAAAAATCATTGCTCCCACTGGACATATCAACAAAGAGCCATGCATTTGCCAGTGTCTGTGTATTGTAAGTTAATTTACTTCAATACGGTTTCTTATATTTTGCGTCATCCCTACTAAGAGTAGAGCTCAGTGTGGATGACATTGAATTAACGCAATATCCAGCAAACAAGTCAGGGATCTGAAGAGTAATTAGAATGTCAAAGGCATTTCTAGGTACGGAGAATTTAGACCTAGGTACAATGTAATGTGAAAATCGGAGATTATAGTTACATCCCTCACTTGGTTTGCAGCTTGTCGTGCTGTGAGGGCTTGTGTGCATCAGTGATGCTGAGAGCTAAACTATCAGTAGTTTAACAACTGGCAGCGTCTCCCCAGATGGACAGGTCTCAGCTGAGGTGCCAGATGGCGGAGGATCACATTTCTGTGACAAAGGCAACAACAACAAACTTAAACTGCACTGAAGAAAGGCCCAGCAGTCTAATTCTGTATCTTGCCATGAAAACCCAATGGATAGTTACAACAAAACAAATTGTGTTATAGTGCTGGAAGATGAGACCCCCAGGTCGGAAGGCACTCAACTAGCTACTGGGGAAGAGCTGAAGACTTGTCAGAGTAAAGCCAGCATTTATGATGTTGTTGGATCAAAGCCCTCGGGATGTCTGACTGCTGATGTAGCTGCGCATGAAATGAGAGTCAGAAGCTGTAAAGATGTCTTACACATTGGAACATGGAACGTACGAAGCATGAACCAAGGGAATTTGGAGGTGGTCAAGAATGAAATGGAACATGTGCAACTTGATCTGTTGGGTGTCAGTGAACTGAAATGGACTGGCATTGGGCACTTTGCATCAGATGATCACATGGTCTACTATGCTGGAAATGAAAGACAAAGAAGAAATGGTGTTGTATTTATAATAAAGAAGAAACTTGCAAGAACTGTAATGAAATACAATGCAGTCAGCGAACGCTTAATCTCTATTTGTCTACAAGGAATGCCTATCAACACAACTATAATTCAAGTATATGCCCCAACAACAGCTGCAGAAGAGAATGAAATTGAAGAGTTCTATGAACAAGTACAAACTGAAATTGACAGAACATGAAAACAGGATATCCTGATAGTCATGGGTGACTGGAATGCAAAAGTTGGCAACAAAGAAGAAGGCAAAATAGTTGGAAAATATGCACATGGCAACAGAAATGAAGCTGGAGAAAGACTGATAGAATTCTGCAAGACCAACAATCTATTCATCTCAAACACCTTCTTCCAGCAACACAAGCGGCGACTGTACACATGGACTTCACCCAATGGATTGTATAAAAATCAAATTGACTACATCTGTGGAAGTCAACGATGGAAAAGCTCTATAACATCAACAAAGACAAAACCCGGAGCTGACTGTGGTACAGATCATCAACTACTAGTATGCAAAATCAAGCTAAAGTTGAAAAAGAGCAAATCATTCATGAATGCAGCAAAATATGACCTTGAGAATATACCACTGGAATTTAAAGACTGCCTGCAAAATAGATTTGCTGCTTTAGATACAAATGACAGAGCTCCAGAAGAGGTATTTATTTTATTTTTATTTTATTTATTTATATTCTCTTATATACCGCGCTATTCTGCATCAGTGCGGTTTACATTGAACAAACTGAAATTACATTGAACAGGGCATTATAACTTGGAGATAACTATTTTACAGGGAACAGGTATGGAATGACATCAAGAAGGTTGTGTTGGAAGAAAGCGAGAAGTCTCTACAAAAGGTGAAAAAGAAAAAACAGCCATAATGTATGACAGAAGAAACTCTGAAAATTGCCCAGAAATGCAGAGAAGCTAAAGCCAGAGGAGAAAGAAAGACAATCACAGAACTCAACAAGGATTTCCAATGTGCAGCAAGACAGGACAAGGAAAAGTACTACAAAGATGCATGCAAGGAAATAGAAGCAGAAACTATTAGAGGAAGAACAAGGCTGGCTTTCCTAAAGCTACGAGAGTTAAAGAAAATGTTCCAGCCTCAAATTGGAATGTTACAAGATGCTCAAGGTTCTATGTTGAATGATCCTGAGAAGATCAAGAAAAGGTGGAAGGAATATACAGAGTTTTTATATGATAAAGATCAAGTGGACCAACAGCCGTTTCAATCTGTACCTTATGATCGGGAACGATTGGTGATGAAAGAAGAAGTTGAAGCAGCATTGAAAGCCTTATCAAAGAACAAAGCACCAGGCATTGATAGCATTCCCATAGAAGTATTACAGCAATCTGATGCAGCTGTTACTGTACTTACAAGGCTCTGCCAAGAAATATGGAAGACAACATCATGGCCAACTGACTGGAAAAGGTCTGTGTTTATACCAATACTAAAGAAAGGTGATCCAACTGACTGTGGAAATTATCGCACAATTGCTCTGATCCCACATGCCAGCAAGATTCACTGAAGATTATTCAAAAGAGACTACAACCATACCTGGAACAAGAACTACCTGAAGTGCAAGCAGGGTTCAGGAAAGGGCGAGGAACGAGAGACATCATTGCGGATTTGAGATGGATCCTTGAAAAGAACTAAAGAATACCAAAAGGATATCTATTTGTGCTTTATCGACTATAGCAAGGCTTTTGACTGTGTAAATTATGAGAAAATCTGGGCCACATTAAGAAGCATGGGTATACCAGAACACCTGATCGTACTCTTGCACAATCTGTACATTGATCAAGAAGCAACAGTTTGAATGGAAGAAGGAGAAACAGAATGGTTTAAAATAAGCAAAGGTATAAGACAAGGCTGCATACTTTCCCCCTACCTGTTTAATTTATATGCAGAACAAATCATCAGAGAAGCAGGATTGTATGAAGACAACAGAGGTGTGAAGATTGGTGGAAGACTCATCAACAACCTTCGCTATGCTGATGATACCACATTACTGGATGAAAGTGAAGATGATCTGAAACATTTGCTTCTCACACTCAAAGAACATAGTCTCAAAATGTGCCTGCACCTTAATATAAAGAAGACAAAGATCATGACAACTGGCATAATCAACAGGTTCATCGTTGAAGGAGAAGAAATTGAAATCGTGAACAACTTTAACCTACTTGGATCAACTATCAATAAAGAAGCAACAAGCAGTAAAGAAATCAGACGACGCATTGCTCTTGGCAGAATGGCTATGAAAGACCTAGATAAGATTCTCAAGAGTACAGATGTCTCTCTCCATACAAAGATTTGACTTGTTCAAGCCATGGTATTTTCAATAACATCATACGGATGTAAAAGCTGGATAGACAGGAAGAAAATTGATGCCTTTGAATTATGGTGCTGGCAGCGAATACTTTGTATTCCATGGACTTCCGGAAGAATAAACCGGTTGGTACTAGAAGAGATCAAACCTAAGCTTTCTTTAGAAGCTCAGATGACAAGGCTTCAACTTTCATACTTTGGACACATCATGCGAAGAGAGAGATCATTAGAGAAAGACATCATGCTTGGCAAGATAGAAGGTCAACGCAAAAGAGGAAGGCCAGCAATGAGATGGATTGATAAAATAACAGCAGCTATGGGTACCAGTCTGTAAACAATGAGCCGCCTGATTGAAGACCGGATACAATTTAGGATAGCTATCCAGAGGGTCGCAATGAGTCGACTCCGACTCGACGGCACTTAACAACAACAATAGTTACATCGTGGTGTAAGGTAAGATAAATAGCTAATTATCAGGTCAGTTCTGGCCACAGTTTTGGCATTGAATATCCGGGTAGCTGCAGAAGCAGAAAGCTAACTGGGCAGTGGCAATAATGAGCCACCGGTAAAGTCAGACCAGGCTTTGCCACACCTCACTTTACCCGCTGGTCACTAATCGTCAGTGGCTCAATATCACTGCTGCCTGGTTAGCGATAGGCACTGCCTCCACTTCTCCCTGAGACTGCCCCCAGAACGCCCCGATTCTAACCGCATAACACTGGAGCAGGTAGTGCTGGCACCCATGGATATCCAGCGGTATTAATCATGTTAGTACCGCTGAATATCCCGCTAACTGGCATTTGCATGATATGCGGGTTTCAAACTATGTAAATATCTTTGAATATCCCCCTATATGTTTAGCAGCAATTGCTAATGTATAGGACTCTTTGAATATCCAGCCCAACATGGCCAAGAATGAATGTCTTATTTTAACTCCCATACTCGTTTCCTCTCTTCTATGTTTTTCTATCTTAATTAATAACACTGCCGTTCTCCCTGTCCGCTTGGCCTGCAACCTTTGGTTTGCCTTTGACTCTTATCTTTTCTTTGCTCAGATTCAAAATATTGTTGAAATATGCCATTTCTTTCTGTATAATTTTATCCCAATCTGCCAACTCAAACCCTTATCTACTCTCGTCACCTACCACTCAGGTCCACCTTAAATCATCTTTCTCTATTACAGACTATCCAAAATTAATTTGTGTGATTTATCCTCCTCCAGTTTTGATCATGTTCCCTCTCTTCTCATAGCTATTCATTGGTTCTCTGTCTCCTTCTGCATTTAGTTGATACTCTTTCCTTCTTATGTCAGTTACTCCCAGTTCTATCTCTCCGCAACATAACTTATCTAAAATCCAATTTCAGATCTCAGTTTGCTTATCTGACATATGGCCCCTTTTGCTAAAGCCGGTTAGCTGGTGTGTTAGTGTTCCCACGTGGCAGATGGAAACACTAACACATGAGGGTGTCTGCCACCGCATACTAAAGCACACAGCAATTGGCGATTGCAGGATGGGGCTGGGACTAGGTGGAGAATGGGCATGGGGAGCACATTACCTCTAGCAGCAACACACTTCTGAAATGCCTTTTCATGCCTGGAGCAGGTCTAAGTTTGGACATCTCAAATGTTTCTGAGATTGAGTGGGAATGTCTAGGTCCATTGCACCACACGGCCCCATATTGGAGATGTCTTTAAAAGCCATTTGTAAAATGACTCTGAGTATATCTCCATGATTTGGACATCCATGTACACATTTTCAGACATTCAAATCACAACTAAGGCTTTTAAAATGACCCTTTTTGTGTATCTGCATAGTGCTGGGTATGCCCAGTAGAACTCTGGAAAGTAGTAGCATAATGCTCAGTGTGAGAACAGAATAACATCAAAACATGGATTTCAGGTACCAGGGTTATCCCAGGGAGTAAGGAACCCCAGAGCCATTAATTAGGAGAATCCATTTTAATTAAAATCTGGAAGGGAGTCTGCAATTCATTTGTGGTGGCTTTAACAGTCCAGAATTTAAGGCGTTATCTTCTCGTATGGATTCATCTCCCATGAAGAGTGCATGGTGCCAGGTTGTCTCTACCAAAGAAGTTTTATTTTGCTAGACTTTACTTTTGTTTGAACACCAGTCATACCCATGTGGACAGAGACCGTTCCTATGTCCCATGGCCCTGAACTGAGGCGCTTCTGCAAGGAGTGCACTGGGCTACAGTAACTCTATAGAGACCTCCTATTCAATGTATATTTTCCTAAACCTTTGTTGTGTTTATTTACCATATCTGCAAGTCTGGCATTTGCCAATGGGATCAAATTCCTCAGGTTTTCACTGAAGTCATTTATGAATGGCAATGTATAATGCCAACCCAGCTCCATATTAAAATATTATGCTCCATGTATTGTTTAAGTACCTTTCAATACTCTTCCAGTGCTTTTAACCTTTACTATGACATTTGCTATAGGGCTAGGCAGTGCTCATTTATTGCTGCACATTTGAGCTCAGCTGTCTTAATTGGGGCAGAATACGTCTTTAATTGACTGGAACCGGTCGAGGTAGTGATGTTAACAAAGCATTTCATTTCAGAAGTTGGCAGCTTTCATGTTCCCTGCTTTGTTTTTCAGGGGCAAGCAATGAACTTCATTTAACCTGAAAAATTATGAGCACTCTAGCAAGATATTTCCTTCAAACCGTTGCACTAATTTAGTGTACTTTTTTTCTTCTGACCGGCATTGGATTTCTCTGTTTCCTTCCTTTCAGACATCTATTAGCTTGTTCAGCAAATAGGGCTAGATTTACTTGTAGCCAGACCCCTGGTTAAATCCCTTTTGAAGGCAGTTTTTCCTGCGGCTACAGGACAAACGTATTTGTTCAGATCTTGATGGGCAGGGGGAAAGATTTGACCCGGTGAAAAGCGGGATATAAATGCAGTTAAATAAATAAATAAATAAATAAATTTACTCTTCAAGGCCCTATATGGCGCTGTGAGTTTACTCCTTTACTCTCTTAATCCCTGGATTCAAATCCCATTCCTGCGTGGGACCTCTCTAACAGGATCTTGTACAGGTGCTCCACTCCTTCACATGCTTCTATACCTTAGAGAATGTCGGTTAGGAATATTAATTTTTTGCTGAAACAAATCAAATGCACAGTTCATCTGTTACTTCATCTCTGGCCACAGCAAAAACAACCTCAAAACTATGATCTAAGGGGTTCTGATGAAAGTAGCCATAGGGTTCTCCCTCAGAAGTCTCCTCTTATTCAATGGTGTTCCCTCCAGGGATGGGTTTAGTTCTCCCTTCCTTCTCCTCTCTGAGTATCTGGACTGAATGGATTCACTCCTTCTTCGCCCTTGTCCACTTTAACTTGGGTTAAGCATCCTTTTCCTCTCAGACCCTTTAGCTCTGAGCTAATGCCTTGGTACTACTACAGTTTCACTCTGCCTGCATCTCAAACTCCTCTCACAGCTTCCTACTTCTCACAGCAGTTATATGTGACTCACAGTCCTTATTGGGGTTCTGATCCTTCCTGGGTAATTCCTTTGATGGATAGGATAGGGTATTCCAGTAAGGCTCTTCCCTCTTCCCAGGTCTCTTGGCTATTTCTACTAGCCTTGACCTTCTTCACACGCCCCTCTCATAGGCTTCAACCTTTCCCTGGTAGTTAACACCAAGGGGTATGTTTACAAAGCAGCGGTCAATGGGGCCGTGGCTCCGATATCGCATGGAGGCCACTACCGCTGCTTTGTAAACATACCCCCAAGAGTAGCACTTCTCTCTTAGGTTACTGCTTTTTCAGCAGATTGAGTCTAGGCACACCCGAGGGAATTATATGATTATGTGTGTTTATAATTTTGTGTATAATTAATGAGCACATGCATGATCATGAAATTCTATATAATTTAAGTGTCCAGGGCAGAGTCCAATAGAAAAAGGCAGTCCTGGGCAACATGTGAGGTGTGGCAGGGACAGTAGGAGTAGACAGACATGATTGGCAATCATCCAAAGCCAATCAGTCTACAGCTTGCTCCCAATAGTGAACAGAGGAGGGATCAGCAGAATCCCTGCTACTAGGGGGCAGAGATGCAATCTGAGACCTGGGGAAGCAGTGGTCAGGTCTGTCCCCAGAATTGCATGTTCACAAACACACTGCACCCACTTCCTCACAAGTGCCAGCGCTAGGGTTTCTGGCGCCCCCCTGCAATCTATAGATCGGCACCCCCTCCCTCATTATTATTAATGCTGGCTATACTCTACACACCCTTTTCCCCCAAACTCCTTTGTGAACTCTTTTCACATGATGTTAGTATTTCTCCTTCAAATCCAAAGTTGAAAGAAAATTGCAATGAAGGAGCAAATGCATAGCCAGAATAAAAATAACTACTGGGCAATAACTACTTAGCATCATATGAACAGGCTGTGGTAGTCCAAGAGCATGCTAAATTTTAGATATGGATGAAAAGAAAAATACTCTGCTCTATGTATAGCTCAGAACTATTTTACTCATTGAAAAAATATGCATGAGAAAGATTTATACAGAATGTAGGAATCAGCAACATGATAACTATGCTTCAATGTACATCTAGAAACTATAAACAAAATTGGTATAATATTGATACAAAGAATAGGCCTCTACTAGATTCTTATCTTTCTTGACCTTTCTGCTGTTTTTGACACTGGTGATCACCACCTTCTCCTCAATACCCTGTTGTTGCTTGAATTTAGGGGCTCTATTCTGTCCTGGTTTTCTTCTTATCTCTCCCACCACACTTTCAGTGTATGTGCTGGTGGATCCTCTTCTACTACCATCCCACCTTCAGTTGGTGTACCTCAGGGCTCTGTCTTGAGACCTTTTGTCTCTACACTCAGTCCCTTGGTGCACTTATTTCCTCCCATGGTTTTCAGTACCATCTCTATGCTGATGACTCTCAGATCTACCTTTCTATGCCTGAAATCTCTCCAGGAATCCAGGCCTGGATCTCTGCCTGCTTATCTGACATTGCAGCCACTACTTGTGGCCTTGGGGAAGTCACTTTACCCTCCATTGCCATGGAAGAAAGGCCTGGCAATCTACCTATGGTCACACTTTGCCAAGAAAACCCAGGGGCTGCTGGGTCGCTAGGAGTTAGCACTGACTAAACTGCACACATTGAATTGCTATGCCCAGGCAATTCACTGTTAATAATCTGCACCAAGAAACTCAAACATTAGTGTCCATAAAATATGTTGCAATCTGATTACTTTTTATTTCCCTAAAATGTTTTATTCTGCCATACTTTGATAAGACAAACAGCTTTCCGAAAGCTCCCAAGCGTAAAAGTCACATCCTTAAACAGTCAACCGGTAGTACAGAAGATTATCATTTAGAGCAATCCTGATCCCGTATCACTGGAACAGCTCCCAGAGCCCTAATAAGGTCATACAATTGGTTGCCCTTGCCGCCCCTATAGATCCATGCTTTCTTCTTGCTGAATCACAGGTGTGTTTTCATTTCTTGATAGTCTCTGTTATTTTGGCTTTCCCTTGCTGTAGCTTCACTTCCTACTTTCAGTCATGTAGTCAATGCATTGGCAGTAGGAAGTAAAGTTGGAGAGAGAAAAGTGAGAATAACACAGCCAGTTTTTGGCCAGACCAGGGAATAAGATCCATGCTTTTGCCATTACTCCTAGGTTTTCAGGATTTTTTTCCCCAAATTATACTTTCCTTCAGACTGAGTTGAGAGAAAGAACTTTCACATGCAGGCATCTGCTTGTTGGCAGAAACTAACACACTGGCTTGGCACAAGTAGCATGGGTGCAACTAATGCCACCTGAAGCGCAGTAACTGCAGGAGGATGTATCTGCCCCCCCCACCTGCTTTGGTAGCACAGTCCACACATGTGTTACCAGTGCAGAGATTAGTAAACATGCCTCTAAGGAGGACACTCCAATGTTGGAAGAGTGGGGATGTACGTCTGGTTCAGACGTCCAGGCCCTGCTGTTTGCTTGGGGCTGATTCCATACAGAGGAGATGTGCGGGGAGCTCTGGATGGGGGCGGGTAGGGAGGGCTGGAGGAGGAGCATGGGCGGGGTGGAGGTGGGACCCTGACCCCAGAGTGGAGGAGATAGTCAGGGGACTTATTCTATCTTGGAGGTGGAATAAGTCTCCTGATTGCAGCGCACGGCACCAGCGGACCTCATCCTGAAGGTGAGAGGCAGCAGGGGGTTCCCGGCCACCCGATCCCAGTCTTGGCAGGCCTCTCTGGGAGTCGGGCGGTGGGGAACAGCACATTTGGGGCTGGGCGGCATATTGGGGCTCCTGCATGGCGTCCCAGTGCCATGGCGACGGGAGACCACGGCATCAAGGCTCCATACAGGCGCTTCAGCTGGGCTAGCCGTGGATCTCGCTGGACATCCAGTGGCACAGAATTGGGACAGATCCTGCCTGTCTAGGCCCTTTGCCTCAATTCTGCTCCTGCAGGAACATCTAGCTCCTATGGGTGTAGAATCAGGTGCAAATCCATCCTGTCCAGATTTTGGATATCTGGATGGGCCGGACATGCTCCAATTAGAATGGGTCTTAAATATGCCAGACAACAAGAGGGGTTTGGCAACCCCAACATAACTCCTGAAACTGCACACTGGCTCAGTATGGTGTTAATGTAAATATATATTCTGCAAAAAACAAAGGAAATGCAGATGCTCACACACAAAGGAACTAAAAGAAAAAGCAAGAATCACAGCGCAGACTATAACACCAAATGATAAAATTATAACTCATTTTATTTTGTTATAAATTATGTTATGATTCTTGCTTTTGCTTTTTGAACATATATTCTGCATCCACAGACAATGGATGCAGAGTAGAAATAGAACATTCACTCATAGTATTCAATATACAATATATATTTAAAAAAACCTTCTGATTTTTGTCATCTCAGTAACAACAATATAAATCAGGGATCTCAAGCTCAAATTGCTTTGAGGGCCAAATGAGGACTTGTAAATTAACCCGCGGGCCGCACTCGGTAGCAATTTTTTAAATACAGGTGAGTTTCGCCGTTAAACTGGGCTCTCCGATGCCTCCGATTCGCTAGAAAACACTCCTTCAATCAGCTGGGTCATAATCGCGGTTGGAGGAGCACTCCGCCCCCTGCATGCCTGGCGTTAATGTTAAACAGCGGCGAGAGGAAAATTTTTATCATCCCAAAATGTGTCGCGGGCCGCACAAAATTGCTGTGGGCCACTTGTTTGAGACCCCTGATATAAATGTTCTCCAGTACCAGGCATATTGTGAACTAATACAAAACCATACAAAAGTCACTGAGGATGTACAGAACAAATCTATCATACCATACTAGCATCCACATCCAAAACTCACACAAGGAGCTACCCAGAGAAAAGCAGCACTACAAATATTGCAGCGGGTCCTAGAACATCCATACACCTACAGTATTTGAAAAGCTGAGCAAGTCAGCTTACTACTGTACAGTACAGATCCCTATGTACAAACTCCATGTTAACAGAACACTTGGCCTTGGTCTCAGAACACAGACACTCACCAAGAACAGAATAAGTGACCACAACCTAAAAATAAAAATACATAGACAAAAATTAAACTGAAACCCTAAGAAGCTGACTCTACACACAAGGCAACATCACAGAAATAGAAAGAGATGCATTTCCCTGTACTATGTCAAATATAAATGTAGTGCAAAGTCTGATCACTACATTGAAAATAAAATTATTTTTTCTACCTTTGTTGTCTATTTTATTCTCTGATCATGCTGGTCCCAATCTGAGGTTTTTGTTTCTCTGTCTTCTCTTGGCTCTCTTTCTATGGTTTCTAGTCCATCTGCCATTTCTTCTCTCCCCTTTTGTTTTCTTTATGTCTTCCCATCATGGATAGTGATCTTTTATTTTCAGCTTTCCTCCATTTATTTTTCAATCTCTCTGTCAATGCAGATTTCACTACTCTTTCTTACTATCCAGTCCTCAATCCCCCCTACCACTTTTCAATTCACACATCAGTTCTCCCATGTCCCACTCCTTCTTCCCTGGTCTTTTATTCCCCAGCCTTTGCTCATTCTCCCCCCCCCACCCCCTCCTATCCAGTGTCTCTCCCCTCTCTCTCTCTTTCCCTTCATCCAGCATCTTGCTCTCTCCCTCTCTTTCCATATTTCCCTTTTCCCTTCCTATCCCCCTTTGTCAGCATCTCTCCCATTTCTATACCATCCCCTCTCTATTACTCCTATATCCAGCATCTCAACATTTCTTTTTCATCCTATTTACCTTTGTGCCCATCTTCTCCCCTCTTTCTCTCTATTACCCCTGTGTCCAGCATCTCTCCTCTGTCTCCCTCTGTTCTACCCCCCCATGTCCAGCATCTTCCCTAGTCTCCCTATAACCCCCTGTGTCCAGCATTACCCCTCCACCTCAAAAATCTCTACTCCTTAATTTCTCTATGGCTGTTCTCCCTATGCTCCCTTCCCATGTCCAGAATCTCCCCTTCAGCTCCCTAGCCCCTCCCCCATCTAGCAGGCCCTCTCTGTCTCCTTATTCCACCCCTGCATCCAGTTTCTGCCCTCTGTCTCCATGTCCAGCATGTCTCCTGTTTTCCTGTGACCTCCCTTATCTAGCATCTGCCCTCTGTTTTCCTGTGATACCCCTCTCCATCCGTCATCGTCTCACCATCTTCACTTCCCCTCTATCTCCCAGTGCCTCCTCTGTGCCCAATATTTCTCTGTCTCCCATGGCAAGTATCTTCCCTCCATCCTCCAGCCCCTTTACTGCTGCCCCCAACTCTCTGTTCCCCTTCTCAGACTATGTCCCTTCTCACTCCCTCTTTTCACTTTCACTCCCTGTCCTTCATTTGTGCCCCCCATAACTTCTATTCCCTAAAGCACTGCCCCTTTAAATTGATCTCATCTTCTCTGCCTCCCTCTCCAGGACCCCAGCTCTGCTGCCCTTGCACTACTACCTCAGGGCCTCGCAGCAGGCGTGATCTGACTGGCAGCCCTTCTGACTGTGGGCAAGCTTTTCCTTGCCCGCTGCGATCAGAGGCCTTGCACAACTCTTCTGCTCATGGGACTTGCTTCTCTTCTGGATTGTTATCCTGTTGGGGGGGGAGAACATTAGCTATAGCTCCCCACTGACATCGGCACCCTCCTGCTCACCCAACACATTGCACTAAGTGGCCTGAGGCATCTGATAGGAATATATTCTCATAATTGCTGCAAAAGTACCTGCATCTATTTGTAAAGTTCTATACCCATTATCTAATCTGTATGAGAAAGAAAAGCATTCACTTTGCATAATTTTGACATTTTTGGCACATAATTCCCTGGGGTATATCTAGGGAAGCACCCGTGACACTCATCTTTGCTTTGGTGTAAGCCTAATTCAGCACCCAACCCCTACTGCCATTGGATCTCTGCCTCTCAGCTGTCAACGTGGCAGAAAGAGATGAAAAAGAAAGGCACTTTTCCCTCCAAAATGCTGTCCTATATACTTTTTGTGACCCACTCAGCTCCTCCCCTGGTTCTAACAGGGTATCAAAGTTCCTAGAGTTGCATACCTTCATGGTGAGACCAGGGCAAGTAATACTCCTGCATATGTTTATGCATTTAGTTATTACACTGGTTCAATAAAAACACTGTATCTGGTAGGCACCCAGAGGACAAGTTTATAAGGGACAACTAGTTTAACGTGTGTAATGTACTTTATAAAATAGGGGCATAAGTAGTGAGAAACATGCAGAATATCTAGGTGTGATCACTTACATCGGCCTTATGGTTGGCATAAATGACTGCATATATCTTATTCGCATATCCCCGTATTTTTCTAAAGTATGCATGTAAGTGCATTCTCTGCCTATGTGAATGCCCACATTGCAAATGCACGCCATTGGCCTAGTGCATGACCAGATAAAGTGCACATGTAAAGGTCCATTAACATGTCAAAATGATACACACGTGTAGATGGCGTGTAACGTTCCACAGCTCCTTATAAAATTACCCTCTTAGTGACATCTGGGCCATATCCTAATATGTGCTAATGCTGTTAATGCACAGTGGGACATGTTTGCTACAATGCGGTAGTTCACCACGTTTTAAGACCCCAAAGTTAGCATGGGAAGTGGTGTAGACCCGTGCCCTTGGAGGTATGCATGGCATGTCCCCCTGTAACTACTGTGGGGAGATGCGCTCACCGGAAAGCTCATCTAATGTGGGTGCACTTACCACCATCCAGTGAGGAAACGGCAAGTGCACCCGTGCTAATGATGGCAATCGCAGTTTGCAAACACCAAGAATGCTCGCACTAAGCACAATGTTTTGTCAATGCCACACTCTGTCCCAACCCATCCAGTAACCATCCCATCCCCACCCTAAACAGTTAGCATGGCACTTCTACTGCACAAACATGTACAAACAGTATGGCATGCTTAGTATGTGGTAATCCCTGCATTTTAGTAAACATGACCTATTATTATGGAGAGCCCACTGCATAAAATGCAACCTGCAATGGACAATATATATCCATGGGTGTTAATGTGTGGCAACATAGTAAGACCTTTTAGTAAATCTAGACTGCTAAATATGTATGCACACTTCAGGGTGTATATGCTATTCAGCTTCAGGTTGTTTACACACCTCCAGGATATACATAATCTACTTCTTCGGGAGCTGGTGTCAGAGTGGAAATCAATGCACTTAATTAACCTTTTGGGTCAATTCTTGCCTGCCCCCCAAAGATGTGTACTGCATATCTCTGCACTGCTGAACCCCATCACTCCTACCCCTCACCCTGATGGGAGGAAGCAGATGTATTGACCCACTTCCACTGCAATTTCATATTCTTTTTGCATACAAATATAACTCTGCACATGCACAGTACACCTACCTGCTTTCACATCCCGCACATTATTCCACTTCAACTTCATTGTGCACCCACTTTTTGCTTCAGGATGCAAATGCACATTTTATCCATTTTTGAGGTTCACCATTCTAGTCAGCTTCAAGTACTTCATTTTGTTAATAATGCAAAGATAATAGGCCTCGCTGTACGGTAGTAGCTTATATAAGAGAATATGCAAGAGAAGAATAATATAAAATATGTTTTGCTAGTGGGAAGCTTGACAGAGGTTTCATCGTCTTCATAGAAGATAGCTGCTTCAAGTTCACCTTATATTTTTTTACATTGTGCCGGAATGACCTTAAGCATATTTACTTCTCTAAGATAGTGGGATGTATTACCAAATAAATGTCCCACTGGTGCACGTTGGTACTTCCAAACCAAAAGGGAGATTGTCTAATGGAAGGTAAAGGGCAATTATAGTAGCAGAATCTGATACCAAGGGAACTAGCACTTTAGAAAAATGGAATTCTAACTAATATCAAAAGAGACATGATCGCAAATGCTTTTTCTTCTCCCGACAGAACTGTTTTTCCCCTCTTTAATATAGCTCTGCTGCACGAAAAACTGCTCTTCGTCCTTGCTTTTAAGCTAGAAATCTAACCAAGACAATTCTATATTTCACTCAATCAAGCTCTAATTCCTGACACTTGCTTCTATTTCTTATGCTGGAAGACATGACACTATAGCCATGAACAACGGCATGGGAAACTGAACTAAAGAAACATTTTTGACCTGCACATCCCTAATAACTATTTGCAATATAGCTGCATAGAGGGGACTAGACCAACAGATTAGAATTTGCTGGCTTTCCATCATTTGGGCTAAGGTCCTGATGTAAGAAACCACTGTAATCTCAGTGTAGAGATTTATTCCTGGTTTTGTATACATAGAGTTACTTCCAATGCGACAAGTCCTATAGTGCACAAGAAAATCAGCTGTAAAAAAAAGAGTAAGCCTCTGTAGTAATTGTGATGGAGTTAGCATGGAAGTGCATGCTGATGAGCTATGTATGTAATGATATGTGGTTCTGATTTTCGAACTTCCCTAGTTACCTGTGTAAAGGCCTTATCCAGGATTTTCGAAGGGCACCTACACAGGTAGTGCCCTTCAAAAATCCCAAATATGTCCCCAACATGCCAGATGCTATCCACATAGCATTGGAGCGTGTTGTGGGCGTTCTGGTGCGGAGTGGAAGTGGGCCATGGCGCTACCCATAAAGCACTGATTTTTGATGCTACACGGTTAGCACGCTGTGCCTTAAAGATAGGCGTGGAAAACCTTGCCTATCTTTAAGGCGCTGGGGCTAACCATGTAGCATCAAAAATTGGTGCTCACGGGTAGCTCCTGTGGTTACCTGGCTGTGTGGCGACACCCGGATTTTCGATGCTGGGACCGCATATGACCCTGGTATGAAAAATCTGAGTTAGGCGGGAGATGGGCGGGCTGTGTGCCAACGCGGCACATAGCACCGCCCAACTGAAATTCGGGTCCTGTGTACATAATGTCTTCAGATGCAGCAAACTGACCTAAAGATTATTGCAGTCTATTACTTTCCTGATACTGCTGAAACTTTGTTTTGCCTCTAGAGATGAAGATAAAGTAAATTAAGTGCTAAAGATTCAAAGTTCTCTGGGATCCACAAGCTACGGACAGCTGGAGATGGGAATCCTAAGTAGGGGATCTGTATTTTCCAGGGCATCTCAAGCTAGGGCATCCCTGACCCAAGCACCATGATCCATGGCATGCCTGGTGTGGGCACTCGCCTAGAGTCCCACACTTCCAGGGAAAAGGCCCATGGCACAGGGAGGCCTCAACCAAAGGGCTCTCAAATTCATTGACTAATAATACTTACCTGGTCCCATGAAAGCTCCCTCTGCATCCTGTACATTGGCTGCCATCTTGGAAAATAGTAGTGGACTGGCTGAGGTTAAGCTGATGTCATTAATATCAGCCAGACTGCCACCATTTTCCAAGATGTTGGTAGATGATGAGGATGCCAGAGGATACTTTCACTTGAATATTGCCACTTACACGCATTTATTTATTATACATGTTACTGGCACTGCTCTCAGAATGCTCCTAATCTTATCCATTCAGTTCTGGATGCAAAATAATGTGTCTCCAGAATGATAATAAATAAATAAAATGCATTCAGATGTCCTGAAATTAAAAAAGAAAAAACACTTATGCATTTGGCATCAGTGCCATACCCATTAGTGATTTTCAATATTGATCCAGGTACTACCTTTTTCTTTTGGACAAAAACCATCTGTAACTTACTTTCAAGAGGAAGGCTCTCAAAACCTATTCCTGATGAAGGGAACCAAACTGTTGAAAGTATCTCTTATAATTTGTTAACTTACTCTTTTGTATGTTGCTAAATGCCATCAAGTTGGTGTCGTCTCATGGTGACTCTGTGGATAGTTGTCCTAAGCTGTATTCGGTCTTCAGTCAGGTGGCTATTGTTGAGAATGTCATCTATAGCTTTTGTTATTGTATTAATCCATCACATTGCTGGCCTTCCTCTTTTCAGAGCCTTCTATTTTGCCAAGCATGATCTCTAATGATCTTTCTCTTCTCATGATGTGTCTCAAGCAGTGGTTCTCAACCGGTGTGTCGTGACACATGAGTGTGTCGCAAACACCTGGGAGATGTGTCATGGAGCTGGCACATGAACAAGTAGGAGACATGGCTAATATCTGCAAGAGGTTTCATGGATCCAGTGCTAGCAGCAGCAAGATGGGAGACGCGACCTCACCGTCACCAGCAATTCCTGTGAGGTCAGGTGAGTACAAAGGCTGACAAACTTGTTTGATTTGGTGGTTGGCCAAAGCATAGTGGCATTACTGTGTGGTTTCTGTAGAGATCCATAACAGTCCCACTTATCCTGTTGTACCAGTAGTAGGTGCATTCGTGTTCTATGGCCCAGTGTAATATCTGTAGTGCTGCCTATTCTTTAGTAGGGTTTTAGCTGTTTGAATCAAAGGAAGTAGTGCTGCTATGGTATGGCACATTTGCTACATATGTGAGTGGTGGGTTTTGTTTTCAGGTTTTGTGTTCTTTCCTAATTTCCCTGGTAGTGGTGAATTTTGTTGCTGTTACTGAAATGACATATGAATAAGAATATTTTTTGTATGGTTAGTTCTATGGAGAAATGTTCTAGTTCTGATCTGCATCTGTTGTAGGGTTTTTGTGGATGCAGGACATGTTTACATTTACTGTACAGTAATTACTATACTGTATCAGACCAAAAGTGCGTGTCTTGCCCCCCCCCCCCCCCATTTTACTGCATTGGATATTTCTTCTATTTGTATCTTTGCATTCCTGACTATTCCTAGCATCTCTAAATTTTTCCAAGTATTGATGCTTGTCTTCCTCTTTCCGTGATTTATTTTATTTTTTGAAGGCTACTCTCTTTTTCTTCATCATTTCAGCTACTTCCTTTGAGAACCATAGTGGCCTCCTTTTCCTTTTATATTTATTTACTTTCCTAACAAAAAGATTTTTTGCCATTAAAATTTCGCCATTCAGTTTTCTCCATTGCTTTTTTACATCCCCAAGCTGTTCCCATACTGCTAAGGACTCATTGAGATTTTGTCTTATCTTGGCAAAGTTGGTTTTCCTAAAATCTAGGATCCTCACTTTTGAATGGACTTTATCAGCCCTAGTTCTAATACTACTGAACCATGCCATCTGGTGATCTTGGATGTAAGATGATACCAATGCAAATGGATTCTCCACTCCCTCTTTCAAGTTTAACCCAAAGTGCCTCCTCCTTCCCTTGTAACAATGTTCCCTCTAATTTTCTGTAGGCTGTGTGCGCATAAAATATCAGCTGTGCGCAACTTTTGAAGGAAGGTTAAATTTTTGTGCGCCACATAACGACACTCGGAGTTATATACTTTAAAATTTGACTACACGTCAGAATACAGTATGTACACCACATTGATTTTAATCAAATTAAATTAAAATAGATGATTACTAAATGAAGCAGGAAATTTCTAGTAATTACAATCATAACTTTTAAATTGTAAGACATCTGCATTGTTTTCTGTCAGAATCAGAGCCGTAATTTTTGTGCGCTCTGTTGTAAAGTATGTGCGCTCGCTCGGCGAGGTGTGTGCGCGCGCACACGCGCACAGCTTAGAGGGAACAGTGCCTTGTAAGCCATGTAATTCTGTAGCTTTGATATGATTTTTTACATATAGTGCCACTCCTCTTCCCCTTCTTCCTACTCTATCCTTCCTGAATAAAGTGTAGCCCAGTATAATTACATACTAGTCATAGTTGTTTATGAACCATGTCTCCGTAACCACCACTAAATCCAAGTCAGCCTCTTCCATTAAAGCCTCAACATCTTGGATCTTTTTTCTCCTGCTAAGGGCATTAACACACACTGCTATCCAGATGTTGACCCTTCTACTCATTTCTGTAGAGGTATTAAATGTTTCACTTACCTGAGGGCTTATACTTAACTGGGGGCTTTCTTCTTCCATTCCCAGCGAACCTAGTTTAAAGCCCTCTTCAATAGGTTAGCCAGTCAGCTGCAGAAGATACTTTCATTCATTCCACTTATTTGATTTTCAGCCTGCCTATCATTTAAATGACTGGACGGGTCAGCAGACTGACATTTGAGTGGTTAGTTTAGCAGCCTTATTCGTGATTGCTATGTGTAAAATCTGGCATTTACTTGTGGAAATGCCATCCACTTGTAAATGCCCAATTTAGAAAGTGCTGAATTTAAATGTGAATGTCCTTACTACGTAAATATTGGGTACGGGGTGTGTGTTGGGAGTACAGTTAGAAAATGGCTTGGGCAGATCAAAAACCCACACATGTATTCCCTATTTCAGACAGAGTATATACATGGATGGTCATTTTACACATTCAGCTGTTCCTTGGCATGTTTACATTTTTAAAAAGTGCTTGCTTAGGCCCAGGAGGGATTAAGGAGCTCATTTTCCTTAACTCTCTGTTATTTATTTCACCCTCCAAATTAAAATTAAAGATAGCTGCATCTGTTAATTGGAAATACTGATATGTGCATGCTTGCAAAATGGCCGTCATACACATGTAAGTGCCTGTGCCTACACGTGGAAGTTGCTGAGTTTCCCCTTGCTGATATTTCCCACATGCAGATTTGCAAAATGGCCCCTCCAGGTGCATGTATCAACACTTACACATCTACTCCTGCACATGCGTCGGGGTATTTATCCATGCATTAGCTGCCAGGAACATGCTGGTCACACCCCCAACAATTATCATGAAGGCTTTGCACTTAATGTGCATTTAGCACTAAAACTGATGAGTGTTAAGTGCAAAAACCTAATACACTTTAGTAAAAGGAGCCCATAGTACTCAATTTCCATTCTTAACTAAAATTACTTATGATATCTCAGAGTTAAAAAGACTGTTATATGAATGTTCAATTCAGTACAGCATAGAGCCATCACTCTGCCATAAAGAAGGCCATAAATTAAGTCAGAGTCCTTTAGCCATGTTTCCGTTAAGATCAAGTTGTCTAAAGACTAACACAATTAAATTGTGAACATAGAACTTATTCCTTATATTGAAATAAGCAAAATATAATTTTTCAACCATATTGATTTATTTTTCTTCCTATTATTCTATTGTTGGATAGGGACAGGACATAAGACAGACTTTTCTGAAAATAGTTAGAATGCCATCATAAATCACCATACTAATTGTGTCCTGTTACCACCTCAATTGGCTGAATATCCATTATGGAGGCCATTCAGGAATAAGCCCTTGGATGTGTGGCGTAGATGTTTTTCTAGTGAAAATGTCTACAACCATATTCTGAAACCCCCATGGCCCTCCATGTACACAGCGCTAGCATGGTGATCTCAGAACATAGGTGGGAGGGGGGGAATGGGGTGTGGTTAGCAGCGGAGACATGCAATGCATATTCAGGAAAGGCCCATATGCGTTCTGCATGTTTCCAATGGATGTCCACATTATACCAGGGGAAACATGGAATAAGGCCAGGATTTAGAAACTTTTCTACTCTGCTCTGCTCTGCAATGTGTCCCATAAAGATGAATGGCTGTGACAAAGATGTTTTGAACCAGTGTATCTGCAGTCTGGAAGACCACAAGATGCAGTTGTAAAGAAGAGAATGCAGAGGTGGGGGAAGGTTCTATGGTTAAGACATATTACTAAACACCCCTACAGAAATATTCAGAAGTGCAATGATGATTATTACGGCTATGCCGAACATTGCTGTGTGAGCTAGAGGAGGTGATCTAGGGCACCCTAACATTCCCTGTCATCCAAGAAGTGGGACTGTAGATGTAGGAATTGTATGTGGGCGAGTATAGGACGGATGCATGTGTGGGTGAGAAACACAGATCAGATTAGTAGTCCTGGGACCCCCATGCCATCATGTTACATCAGTGCCTGGTCAGTACCTGGTCTGTAGGATTGACCGAAGTGTGACCAGGTGCTAGGGTGATCGGCCAGGATACAGCAGAATGGGGTCTCTATGGTTAAATGTCAAAGCATATCCTTGTCAGTGATAAGGGACCTTCAGAATGAATGTATGCAACAGGGCATACAGCATCATGAGCGGCATCACAAATGTGCACATTTGTATAGACAGATATTGGTACCTTTGGGCATCTAGAAGTGCTGTTTGCGCTGGTGCATGTACACAATCTGAGGGTCCCTATTTAATATCAGGGATATGCTCTGACATTTAGCTGTAGAGGACCATTTAAGATTTCTTCTGGTCCATACATAGCATTGTACAGACTGTTGTCAGAGATGACCAATGCAAGCACAACTAAAATGTTCACCTACTACCATCTATGTGGTGCTGCAAAGTATGCCAGGACACTCATATCACTTTCTACTTGCTGATGCAACATCTCTGAGTGCATAGTATCACTTTGAAGTGTCCTGATCATGGACTAGCTTATATGGTCTGTTTTGCATCAGCACATCTGTATCATCCATTTTCAGGGGTAGTTGGCATGGGCACCACACCATCAGTGTGAAGAGCAGCTTCAGGGATGCATGTTTTACCTGAGAAGGCGTGGCCACATAGAGATGGGTAGCAGAACAGCCATACATTTTTTCAGAATTCGCCTAGGGCAGGGACATCCATGCCACTTGCTATGTATACCTGTGCTGTGCTGAACACATCTCTGCCTCCGATTCTGGACCCGCGGGCACGTCCAGACCTGGGCATGTGGAATTAGGGTGAAATGGGGCCTGTTTTTCATTTAGACATGTCCGCGGGCTGGATGTGTATGTTATGAAATCATGCTACACAGTGAACAGAGAAGAAGAAAGAGGAAAGAAACACAAAACTATATATATAAAAGGTAAACATTAAATAATCAGACATCATGAGTTTAAAGGCTGCACAATGGGATGTTACTAGTCATACAGTCTTACTTTAAGATGTACACACCCTATCCACCCACCCACTCAGAGAAATGCTACTATTTGCAATGCTGCTTGCAAATGATAAAATTTGAAGGATCATAAAAACATTAATTTTGAACTTCAAATGTTCTCTATCTAAAGTCACTCCTGAGGTAAAATTTCATCACTCACTAGAGTTACTCAAAATCTGGAACTTGTGCAAGATATCATTCTTTGGCACTATTAAGATCCCTTCCTTAGGGCCTATTTTACTAAAGCCTGTTAACTGGTTACTGGGCAGTTTAATGACAGCTACAGGCAGTTGGGAACACTAATGCTCAGTAGTGCTTGCCTTAGCACGCTAAAACGCATGTTAAATGGTGGGGCGGGCAATAGAGAGTGGGCATGGAAAGCACATTGCTGCTAGCGCCAGGGCAATTGCCCCACACTCAGTGGCCACGTGGCTCCTAACGTGGGTTCATCTCTTCTATAGGAGTCATTAAGTGAACCTGACCTAGTGGAGCGCACATTAGGAAAACCTTTTGCGCATTATCTGCCAGGGACATACTGAACACCCACAACAGCTAACCTGCAGACTTTGCCATTAAAATGCATGAGATCGGTGCATTAATAGCAAATCCAGAGTGGGCTTTAGCAAAAGGGGACCTTAGTCTGTGTCATGATTTAACAACTAAGCTAGTGGCTACATTTATGAGTATGTGAGCAGGAAGATGCATCTCTTTTCAGGAGGAAAGATGGGTGTAGAGTAAGCAGAGGGATTTACGTGTTTATCCCCTATTCTTTCTCTGCTCTGTTCTTTTCCATTTATTCACCTTGTTTCTCTTCATTCTCTTCCCATCCCCTCCATTCACTCTATTACCAGTTCACCTCATCCCTTTTGCTACTCTTCCTTTCTATTTTTGTCCACCTCCACAGCCTTCCTTTCAAGCTCACACTCTATTTATTCCCTGCCAAATGCAATTTATTGCTCAGATTCTGCTTCTCCTAACTCCTTTTTTTCGGTGCAACCGGGCACCACTCCTTGTGCATCCTGAACGTTCTATCATTCGGACAGCTGATAGCCAGTAGCTATCGAATGAGCACATGCCACTCCTCCCTCCAGCAATCAGTAGAGCAAGCAGTGTTGGCAAAATGTCTGTATTTCTTGCAGTCAAAATCTGGATCTTTTACAGGCAGCTCCAGCCCTCTCTGAGGGTGCCAGTGGATGGTTGGGAGCGTGGGAAATAATTAAACAGGAAACAGTTTGGGTACCTTCTTATTGGTGCGGTCCCGGCAGGAACCCAGGAAGCAGAAGCCTGATCAGGCATCTGGAAGGCCAGGAAATAGCTTCAAGCTCCATCAACCCTGACAGAGAATAAATGGCAGATTGTTTCCCAGTGTGAAAGACTCCCATTCAGGCAAACAAAATAGACACAATTTGTTCCTTGCTTATAAGGTGAAACTATTCAGACAGACCTCAATTGCTTGGCTTGCTTGTGATGACAGCATAAGGCAGAAAACGTTTCTTGGCTATTAACTGAAACACAGAAAATTCTTCCTGTATTTTCTTTTCACAGTTTTTACAGAGATCTATTAGATGTTCATTTGATTAAAGGTAAAAAGATATTTCATTAATTCTATCCAATGTTCTCGGTATTGCTAGTGCTTCTGCTGTTGGTTCCTTTCGTCTACACTGCTGTCTAGGCCTGGAAGAGTCCAATGCTGTGGCTGGAATGACCCCCTTCTATCTGTGGTGTCAGTGACTCTATCACAGGGAATTGTAAAGGACAAACAAGGCGAGAAGTGCACACATATAGTATGACAAAGTGGTGTGTCTTCCCTTCCTCCATTTGCAAACTCATGCATCATCTGTAGGTTAAAGTGTGTCTTGTTAGGGTAGCAGTGGATGTGGGGTTCTGAGAGAGATCTCTTTGAGTGGTGGTGTGTGCGTATTGCTATCTTGAGAGAATGCATGTATGTGTCTGTGATGTGGTGTGATGTGGGGCTGGTGTGCACATGTATATCTGTAGGGACATGGCATGTGTTGGGATGGGGGGGACTGTGCGTGTGTGTGGGGTGTATGTGTGAGGTATCAGGATGGTGTGTGCGGTAGGATGTATGTATGATGCAGAGGTGGGGTTGATTGCAAAAGTGGAGTGCATATGCACATGTGGCACAGGGTGGGTGTGGATGTGTGATGTGGCAGTGGGGATGGAGTGTGTGTGCCTTCAGCCCCCAGCCCCCTTCTTCCAGTCCCAGGCCATAACCTCTACTCTTCTCCCAGCACCAGCCTCCAGCCCTCTTTTCCCAGTCCCCAGCATCAGCCCCTAGCTCCACTCTCCCAGCCCCAGCATCTCCTTCCAGCTTTATTACCAGTTCTTGCATGTCATGTGGACACAGCATCTTGCTTCCCTCCCATCACGATGCTCTTTGTTTGCTGAGAGCTGCATGGTGGGTCTCAAATGGGAGAAGGGACGTTTCCTATTTCTCCTAGCAGATGAAAAATGTTGGGGTGGGCGAGAAGTGGCACACTGCCACCTCTTAAGCTGACCCTTTTCGCTGTGATGGTGGCTTCAGAAGTTTTCTCTGCTAGTTGGGTGTTGGAGTCCCCAGAACACTAATTTTTGCTACTGTCAAGGCTTTTAGAGCTTCTTCTGCCAGGAGGAAATGGAGTCCCCGCCAGCAGGTTAAAGGTAGTGTGCCTGCTTTTCTTTTTTGGAATGCACAGGTTTGTTGGCAACCCCTAAATGTATGGACTGATGGACAGACGGATGGACCCTCCATTTCACTCATCACAGTAAAATGTGCCTTACAAACCATCCAGAAGCTTTAAAATCTCATCATTCCAATTTTTTTAGAGTATGTCTTCCGTTGATATTCGTGGAAAATGCCATGTGTGCCAGGCATCATTCCTTCTCTACACAAGCACTGGCTTTAGCAGCTACAGAAAAGGCAGAAATAAAAAGGGCATCCAGACATTTTAATCTTCTCTCCAGGGACAATATGTATGTATCTGAAGTAAGAATCACAGCTAGAGTTAATAACACAAACTCTACTGTCATGCTAGCTTTTTTAAAACTCCTATGTGAGTGATTTTTGTACTCTCTCCCCCTCCTCCCCAGTGGATTCCAGTGGAGCCCTTTAGAAGCCTCTCTTTTGTCCCAACACGAGAAAATGTTTCTGAGGGGAAGCCATGTTAGTCTGGAGTAGCAAAAATGACAGAGGCAGGTGGCAACTTATGGACTAGCTGATTTAGTGAAGAATGAACTTCCAAGCATGAGAGTCCTCGAAAGCTCACATCTCCATAAATTGGTTAGTCTATATAAGTGCTACCTGCTTCTGCCGTTTTTTGTCCCAACAATAACTTAATAAGTGCATGACTGTCTGAACATAATTTACATGTGCAGTGGGGTTAGAGAGAGGCTGCAAGATTTCTAGATGATTTCCTTCTATTGCCAACTACCATGTGCATGAAGAAGTAGTATAAAACCCTGCAAAATGACCAATCAGAGCCCCAAGCAAACCTGCCATAAGATAACCTATTACCAGGACTCACCCAGCACTAGTGCTACATAGGGAAAGGCAGCACTACAAATATTAAACCAATACATCTTCAACTGGGAAAGCAATGCATATTTCCCAAAGCCAACACATTCCAGTTAATAAATTCAAAATAAAATATGTTTTCATACCTTTGCAAATACAATGTGTGCCTTTGAGTCAGTGCTGACCCAGCAGCTCCTGGGTCTTCTTGAGAGTGTGACCAGAAGTTGATTGCCAGGCCTTTCTCCTGAGACAATGAAGAGTTAAGTGACTTGCACAAGGCATGCTAGTGGGACTCAAACGCTTGTTCCTTGGTTGCCAAGCTGGTGCTCTAACCACTAGGCTACTCCTCCACTCCTAGGCTAGGCATTTAGGGCCCAATATTCAAAAGGCTTTATCTGATTAGCAGGATGTATTAACTGCATAAACCCCATTGAGCCTGATATTCAGAAACACTCACCGGCCTATGGTGCTGAATATCCCCACAGACAATATGGATAGAACCAGGGTGGTCTGTCAGCAGGGCTAGGGCACGCCCAGCACCTATCCGATCAGCAGCGATTTTCAACCCACTAACCAGATAGGTATGCGCATAAAGTTAGGACAGGTCAATGGCCAGTTTTGCTGAATATCGCCACCAATCGGATAGAAATGTCGGTCTGCAGCGAAATTGGATATTCAATTTCAGTGGATGTCTGGTGTCCGATGTTACATATCCAGTTTTATTTCTGCCCATGGTGGCCAGGGGTTTTACAAGCGCTGACCACCGCAGGCTGAATATCGTGCTTTTCCAGCTCCACATATTGGTACATACATGTGCACTCTTGCACCTCTCTATTCATATTTTAGGAAAGGCTTCACATTTGGCAGAGCCTTTTCTAAAATACCATCGGAACTGTGTATTCTAGAACCTCGATGTCTCAATTCTGATATCCACATACTATCTAAAATGTGCCTTTAAGGGGCTGATTCTATAAAATGGCACGATGAAAGTTATGAGCTATTTAGTCACACAAGTCCCTATTCTAAAGGACTTAAACTTATGAATGGGCACTTATGCACGTGTTTTAGATGGTTGCTATTCTGCAAGCATACGCGTATGTCCCATTGTGTGTAGTTTCACTTTGGGTGGGCACCTGAATGGAGCTTAGGAGGAGCGTAGTTGAGGCCTAAATTTACGCACATAAATTATAAATACTATAACTTACGTGCCTTCTTTACAAATGTAGTTGCAGTCATTTACACCAAGTCTAGGGTTGGTGTAAGTGGCCACAGCTAGATATGGCGCTCGTATCTCAGCGCTACCACCCCTGTACTATAAAGCACACTTCTACTTTACCTTATACAATAGGTCCCACATCTGCACATGGCAAAGTGCATTAACGCGGAAGTTCATAGAATTACTTTCCGTATCTGTTAGGGCATGCTAGGTGTTAGTAGCAGCAGAGAGGCAGGGTTGTAAAAGAAAACAGGAAATGAGGAAGTGGAGAGAGACTGAGAATCACAGAGACTCAGGAATGGTGGCAGAGAGAGAGATCATTTATCAAGGCTGCTTCCAATACTGGTATAAATTAAATATTTCCACATCTGCAAGTGACTCTGCGGATTTCTATAAAGATTTACTTGAAATTGTGGATCTCCAGCACCTAGGGGTCTATGTTTGTATTTGTACCCTGCCCCCACAGCCACTCAATCCCTGATGACAGCAGGAAAGCGCAGCTGGTCACACATGGACCCAACATTCCTCTGATTCACTCTTCCTGTCCATGGTTCCTCTCACACCCATGAGCTTCATGTAGGGTTGCCAACTGGCTCCAGATGTGCCTGATAGGTTTGATCCAGTCTTGGGTTTACCCAATTGCATGCAGGGACATGTAGTTGTGATTGCTCCATTGCACTCCAGAGGAAAAGCAAGACTATATGTCCCTGCATGCAAAGGGGTAAACCCAGTACTGGATCAAGGCTGTCGGGCGCATCTGGAGCTAGTTGGCAACCCTAGCTTCATGACATTTGACCCTCACAGATGTCTAGGACACATTTTGTAGTTCAAAGCATGAATCAAACAGCTTTAAGCAAGACAGGAGAGGTGCTGGCACAGGAATATGGATTTAGAGCATGCCTCCTTCAGTAGTAGTTCAAATCCAATTACATTCAGGTACAGTAGGTATTTCCCTGTCCCTGGAGAGCACACTCAGAGCCTATAGCAAACTGCCATACCATAACACTACAAACTGTCAGGACTTGCACAACACCAACCCTACCTATTAAAAGACAGCACTACAATTGTACCTGTCTCTAGAATCCCAGTACACCTCCTATTGAGAAAACAGAACAAGAAGACTGCTATAGATTCCTAGAAGGAAAGTACATATAACAGGCTGATATTCAATGCAAATTCTTTCTTTTCCAGTGGCTGGAGAAAGACAAATAACAATATCTGGAGAAGCTATAAGAAGCTGGTAAGGTAGTCAGAAAAGCAAAGATGCGAACTGAAGAAAAATAGCCAACAAAACAAGAGCAGAGGGAAAAGAAAAGCAACAAAAAGGAGCTAGGGTCATACAACTTTATGATGACTATCAGATAATAAACACAAATAAAATCACTTAAAAAACAATTAGAACAATAAAAGCAGAAATTCAACATATCAATAATAATTTCCAGACTATGTAAAGGTTATTCAGTCTAACATGTTTCCATGAAGCGCCTACATCAGGGGACTTAGTTGTGATAATATTTGATGCTAAACAGGACGAGCGATATATACGGAGCAGTTGAAGGAACCTAGGAAAAATGACCAAGGAATGAAAGAACGAGTAGATAACTGAAAAAGAATGAAAAATTGGAAAAAAAAGCTTCTTACCCATAGGAGGTACTAACAACCCAGAATAGAGGATCTGAGGTGGAAGGTAATCTTAAAAACTAAAAAGAAGAAGGAAGAGAAAGAAAAGGCCATTAAAAATATATGAATAAAAATATATATCAAAAGTGTCCACAGGGACTGGAATTTACAAAAATACTTTGTTCTCTTGAGGCATTGAATAGGCAGGATGAGGGTGGCTGAAAAAATGATCTGGACAGCGGTGCTGTTCAGCTGAGTCTTTAGATAAGTTATGTCTTTAGTTTAAGTCTGCCGAATAACAGGGACACGTCTAGTATGGTGAGTACACTATCTGTATACAGTATTCAGCGTCTCTAGCTATATGGATCCTGGTGCTGAACATGCACACTGAGTTCAGCATTGGCACTGGTACTTAAACACTGGGCAGTCACTGTGCCGGCTGAAAATCAGACTCCCGCGGAATACCGCACCTTGGTCACATACACTACTGCTTTACGAGGTTCAGAGTCTTCTCATAAGGCTTGATTTGCTTGAGGTGTCTTCTCCACCTGGCAGCTACAAAGATTTCCATGAGTGGCACAACTCCAGCTACTATTATTCTTGTTGAGAGAGTTCTGAGGAATTGTTCTGGTGGCATTGCCTCCAGTAGCTCCCCCCCCCCAAGATCCTCTTTTCTGGTGTTAAGCACCTTGGGGGGATATTCAGAGGTGGTGGCTAGTGCTTCTAAAACACAAAGCTATTGCCACTGAACCTTAACCTCAGATATTGATTGCCATGGCCATATCCAGCCACCGGGTCTGCTGCACAGCGCCACACGGCATGGAAGCTAACCGGCTAGCTTTTGCCATGCCTACATTTACCCAGAGGTCTCTAAAGGCAGCCGTTCGATATCACTCCTGCCTGGTTAGTGACGGGTGCTGTCTCCGCTCCACCCTGCAATGCCCTGATGCTACATGTTAGCACTGGGGAATGTAGCGGCAGAATCTGGGGCTACTCAGTGGCAATAACCGTGTTAGTGCTGCTGAATATCCTTCTCAGTGGCATTTACATGGTTTTCAGGTCTGTAAACCTCTAAATGCCTTTGAATATTGGACCCATATTAGCTAATGGGTCAATATTAAGAAACGCTTATCCAGACAGCAGAACTTGCTATCCGGATAAGTGCCGCTGACCAGGATATTCAGAGGTACTATATGGAGGGTGCTACTGAATATCCATACAGACCGCTCAAGTGCTGGGACAGTCTATGGACAGAGCAGCGATATTCAGCACCACTGCCTGGATAACTATCTGCATAACTTAGGACAGCAAAAAGATCATACCATAACAGTACAAACTGTCAGGACTCGCACAACACCAACCCTACCTATTAAAAGGCAGAACAAGAGAGATTGCTACAGATTCCTCCAAGGAATGTAAATACTAATAGGCTATCTGGATAGCGGCACTGAATATCAGTGACATCTGGATAGTGCCTGTACCAACTCTGGATATTCAGTGCAAGCCACTATTTGGTGACACACTGAATATCAGATTACTTTTATTTATTTATTTATTTAAAGTCTCTTTTATACCGCGCTATTCAGCATCAGTGCGGTTTACAATAAACAACGAATATACACATTTCCAATAGTACTTTGTGTTTACATATGAACAGGAAATTCAACTTGGCTAACAGGGTAACTATATACAATAACAATATATACAATTTACTTAGCTGCAGTCAGCATTTTAATAAAAAACTGACTGTGGTGCCTCACTGTTGACCAGTAAGTCCTTATATTTTGCCACTTCTGTGGAACATTTATCTTCTTAACTTCTCATAGACTTCAGCAGTGAGACTCAATCTATCCACTATAGCTATTTTCACTATTTTGTAACCCAGGGTCAGGTTGTGTTTAATGCCTGGTAAGTTACCTGAGAATCTGCTACTAGATATAAGGCTAACCTTAAAGCCCACTATTCTTTCAACCACTCTGTAGCCTTTATTACATGTTTAAATGTTATCAGGAAAACCTTAGAGTCAAATCCTACCTCAATCTTAGTTAAAACCAAGTCCTGTCCTGAAGTCCCTATAAGTCTCCTGTGTGATTGCAGACTTTTGCTGCACACAGTTCTTCCTTGGGCAGCTGTTGCTACTGGGTAAGGAGGGTCCTAGTCTTTTGTCTGCCTCGCCAGTGGGCACAACAGAAGTTGCTGTTGCTAGTTACATCGGTCTGGCCTGCTGCTGCATCTGGTGCATGGATTTCTACTGGTACAACATCTATTCCCAAGAAGACAAAGGACTGGCAGGAAAAAAATTGAAAAAGTCATGAAAACTATATATAAAAATATTAAAGCATAGGCAATGGATATTTCCACCACCACTTCAGCATCTCTTCAGCTACCATTTATATTCCTGAAGGATGGGAAAGAGAACACAACCCAGGAGCAGGTGGCCAAGAACTTGACCTTCCTTCCTCTTTTATATTCTGTTCCCTTTCTCGAAGGTAGGCTGGCTCATGGGAGGGCTTACCCTTATCTCCAAGCTGGTCAATTTAGCTTTAGCATATCTCCCTAAACCTGGATGCCAGGTTTTGCTGCAATGTCTGATCACCACTAAGAGTGAACACTTCTACCGCCTTTGCTCTTAGGGGAAATATTTTGCCAAGGGTCCATGACTTCACAATGACATGGGACACTGCTCTTACAAAGCATTCACTTTATCTTACATCTACAATGATGTGTCCAGTGTACCCACCAATTCTAGGACCTCTGCTGTTGGGTGCTCTCATCCGTAATGTGATCCAGGCCTGGAAGAGTCCAGTGCTGTGGCTGGTATGGTCCTCTTCTCTGCCAAAGTGTCAGTGACTCTGTAGCAGGAATACCAAAAACTGCATGCAGTTTCCAGGCACGGTTCCTTGTTCCCCCTCTCTCTACATGTGTTTAGCAGCAGGAGATGGAAAACGGGAAATGAACGAGGCTTAACTGGAAATGTTTGTTTCCTGCAAGCAGCACTAACCTAAAAACAGCAACAAACACTATCCAGGGGCTTTTACCTCCCCTCATTTAATTTTTGCATGCCCACTGCACTCAGTATTAGAGAACAGTTATTTTGCATTATCAGTCCTTTCTCTTCTAAACAGGCACTAGCTCTGGCAGCAACAAAAAAGGCAAAAAGAAATGAAACAGAAGTTTGAAAATGTGCCCCTCCCCCTAAACAAGCACTGCACTTAGACTGTAATTTTATAAAACAGTTTTCACGTGTAAAGTCTGTTTTATAATTTAATAAGGGCTTTTATAAAATTGCATGACTGTATATGCGCATAAAAAGCACCTATATTAGTGTGATTTGCCCAGAGGCGGTTTGAATGGAGCGGAGGCAGAGTTGCGATGTATGTGTGGATTGTACTGGGGCTGGTTCCGGGACCTATTTATGTTGCCGTTATTAAATAAGCCTCAAATAGGTGCCTTTTTTGAACAAGACATTCTGTTATAAAATCAAGCCCTATTATTGCCCATAGAGAATAGCATTTTCCATTTTCAGCCCTCTTTTTACCATAAACAAGAATGGGCTACAGCTAAGGCTGCCAAGTGGCTCTTAATGCACCCAACAGGCTTGACCCAGTCCTGGATTTACCCCATTGCATGCAGGGATATGTAGTTCTGATTTCTCTATTACATTCCCTAAGATAAACAAGACTACAAGTTTCTGGGACATCTGGACTTCTCCTCTTCCTGAGACCTGCTGTTGCATCCTCTTCTCTTAGGACACACCTTTTATTCTCTGACCTGTGCTGGATGTTGAGAGTTCCCATATAGGGTTGCCAACTGGATCCAGATGTTCCCCCGACAAGCTTGATCCAGTCCTGCGTTTACCCCTATTGCACTCCATAAGAAAAGAAAGACCACAAGTCCTTGCATGTAATGAGGTAAATCCAGGAAAGGATCAAGTCTGTTGGGTGCATCAGGAGCCAGTTGGCAACTCTAGCTGGAGCCCATTCTTGTTTAGAGTAAAAAGAGGGCTGATAATGGAAAATGCTACTTACCCTCTCCCTTTGCCTGATGGTGATTGTAGTTTTCTCTCTCATGTCCTTATTTCCTGTCCTGGAGATTTCTCATTGCCTTTTGGAGAGCTCCACTTCTGTTTTTCGCCCCCTTATTAGAAAAGCCATATGAAGAGATGTAGTTTGCAGATATTTCTCTTTCTTTTGAAAGACTGTTTTTAAGAAACCACCCTATAATTTTATAGTGGCTTCAAAAGTTTCAGAGTACAAAATAGACAGAGAGAGAGAGGCCTGAGCACAATGTGCTCATCCATAAACATTTGACAGGTAAGAACCACATAATTTGGAGCTTGCCATCCAAACCTTTAGAAAATGAAGTAACTTTTTAACAGGCCTAAATCAAGCGTAGACAATAAAATAGTTTGAAGGTTTTGGTCTAAAAATATGTCACATTGCATGGAAGAATGCCTCCTCTATTTGATCTGTCACTAGAACTCACAAAACATGACACTCCTTGAACATAATATACTCTGATGATAAACTAGATTAACTTTCCCAGTACAAGGGAAAGGCCACCTGTTGCCAGAATGCCCATATTCCTCGTTGGCTGCCTTGTAGCTGTCATCACTTCAATGCAATCTGCGCCCAGCACGCTGGAATATAATGAATATGTCAGGAGTTGGAGGTCAGCCATCAAAGTACATGAAAACTTGGCTTGCATACAGTGTCAGTGTGAAGGCCTCGCCTATCATCTTGTGCAAAGAATTTTGATTTGTTTGCACAGGGTTTGTTGCTGTTGGATGGAACACATTTATTGAGAGCCTTTTTGACAGCCTATTCAAACATTTTCAGTTTGGAAAACAGCGCTTCCTGTTTCAAGCTCCTTTAGTGATAGGTGGTGTGAACTTGCTACTAGAGCCAATTGTACTGTGTGTTTACATGGTTATTTTTGTTGTTACGTTGAAGCTTTGCAAAAAGATTAATGAAGAGCGTTGAAGTGTTTTGACTGGCTAGAAAATGGATGATGGAAATGCTACTGGTGAAATCCTTGCATGTAATCTACAGTATTTACATGGTAAATATGACACACTTATACAGCCTTGGGCATCAGCAATTCAAACCCATTCACCCTTGGACAGAAATGCAAAACTATTTCATTGCCTTATCTCTTTTTGGAGTTCTGTTTGCTGTGATTTGATTTCAGCTAATTGTTCAGCCATATGATACCGTGCTTTACATAGCTCGAAACCCCTTCTGCATTTGTGATGTCTTGAAGGTTTGAACAATTTACAGCCAATAGTTACTTTTGAGCTAGCTGAAAATTTTCCTCTTAGTAATACTAGTCAGTGTGAGCATTTCATGGCTATTCATTCTAGCACTGTTATACTAGAATCGTGTCTGTGTTTATTTTGAGGTCTCCTCAGAGTCCAAGGAATCTGCTGTGTAACAGAAAAGAAAGATGCATGTGTGAAAGTGTTTGCAAGCATACAAGCCTAGATTTAGGCCTCCAGCACCAACCTCTGATAAACGCCGGAGGGTTGCGGTTAGGGTTGCCAACTTTTTCACCGAGAAAAATCCGACACCTGTGGCTCGCCATGCTCCACCCCTGCCCCGCCCCCAGCCCCACCCCCAAAAATTACCGAGAATTCACTCACACCCCCCCTCAGTGCTGGTTCACTCACCCCCCCTCCCCTCAGTGCTGGTTCACTCACTCACCCCCCCTGCTGACTCACTCACCCCCCCTCCCCTGCTGGTTCACTCACACCACCCCTCCCCTCCCCTCCCTGCTGGTTCACCCACCCACCCCCCTGTCACTCACTCACCCCCTCCCCTGCTGGTTCACTCACACCGACCCCCCTCCCCTACTGGTTCACTCACCCACCCCCCTGTCACTTACTCCCCCCACCTGCTGGGTCACTCACTCACCCCCCCCTCCACTGCTGGTTCACTCACACCAACCCCCCCTCCTGCTGGTTCACTCACACCACCCCCCCCCTCCACTGCTGGTTCACTCACACCACCCCCCCCCTTTGCTGGTTAACTCACACCATCACCCCCCCTCCCCTGCTGGTTCACTCACACCACCACCCCCCCTGCCCAAGCCGCTGCTTCTGCTTTGTACAGAACAGCGGATGCAATACACTTACTTTGAAAAGTAAAGACAAACTGTGTGAGGAGCCCTCCGGTCATCGCAGCGCCCGAGGAAGTGATGTCATGGGGCCAGGCTCCTCACAGGTTGTCTTTCCTTTTCAAATTAACTTTATTGCAGCTAAAGTTAATTTGAAAAGGAAAGACAACCTGTGAGGAGCCCGCCCCCATGACATCACTTCCTCGGGCTCTGCGATGACCGGAGGACTCCTCACACAGTTTATCTTTAGTTTTCAATGTAAGTGTATTGCAGCCGCTGCTCTGTACAAAGCAGAAGCAGCGGCTGCACTGCTATGGGGAATCGCGTTCGCGCCGCGGACTTCGGGACAAAAGCCGGTTTTTTGCTCTGGCCGCTCCCGATCTTGCGGCCAGAGCAAAAAACCGGCTTTTCAATGGCCGGTTTTACATCTGTGCCGGCAGCCGGCCTGGCCATGGAAAAACCTGCCAGGCCGGCTGAAAACCGGCCAGGCCGGCTGAAAACTGGCCGGTTGGCAACCCTAGTTGCGGTCATGGCTATGCCTCGGACCGGGCCAGCTGTGGAGCGGCACAGCAGCGATGACAATGGCAACTAAAGCTTCAGTGTAGGGCAGCCAAGCCCTGCACTCTGTACATGACCCGCTGTTCCTCCCGCATGTTTGAGGAGTGGGCAGGGCATCAAAGAGGCTGTTCTGTAGCCTGAGGGTTCAACTGCCCTGAGCTGAAATTTTGATATACAACTTGCAACTAACTGCGGCTGTTGCTCCAGAAAGCTGAACTGGCAGGATTGGGAGGGAGGGATCTGGAGCACCTCTCCCCTCATCCCATTGGCAAAAGGTAAGCCCGGGAGAGGGAGGGAAAGAATGGAGTACCCCCCCTCCCCCCATTGCCTATGAGCGCATAAGCAGTAAATCTGGCACTGCATGCTTATATAAAACATTTATTTATTTAAACTATTTATTAGGCATCAACCATGATCCAAAACAATGTGAGCAGTGTATCCCAAGGCAACTATCTCTCCTCACCTTGGAGGTACGGTATCTGTAAGACATGGGTAATCTGCTCTTAGCTCACAGGATGAAAGAAGAATTTCTGCACAGAGATTTGTCTGACTTTGCCTTTTATAGTATTTCCTTTTTCATGGAATGGGGATCCCCTCACTATTCAGTGACCCCTGAAGTCCAGTCACAGAGGAACAGGACTATCTGCCAGTCTGGGTTGTCCTCCTAGGCTCCTCAACAGTGCAGGGTTATGATAATCCCATTGATGCTGAAGCTTCCAGTCAGCATCCTTTATGCACTGTCTTGCGCAGTCAAGCCCATCCTCATGACAGTGCAACAATCTTCCAGTGTTGTTGCCCCTCTTTTTTGTCAGTGCAGGATGCTGATCTTTACTGTCATCTACTACAGCACAACAACAACATGGGTCATCAGCGCAAACACAGATTCAGATCTCTCATGAACATACATCAGGGAGCCAAACTGACAGGCCTCTAACTCTGGTTCCATCATAAAAAACAGAATAACTACCATCACAGAAGATTCATAGTCACCCTCATCTGCTCTTTCAGTGCATAAAAAATGAATTTAGCAAGGGTTATTGCAAAGTTGGTTCAATATTTCAGCATTAACCACCTAGTGCAATGTCATTTTTTTCTTTGTTTGCAGGCATAAATCCTGCACTTACTTAACACACTTCAAGGTCTGAGACTCCAGCTATTTTGTGGCTTATTACTGCCAGAATCCTCCTCCTTCATGAAGGTGACTTGGTGAACTAAAATCTACCTAGCACTACATTCCACGGCACAGTCTCACTTCAAGAAATGCAAGATTTGTCCTATCCAAGATCTCTTCTTCAATAAAAAGGGAGGAGTACATTTTGAATACAAATAAGTAAATACTTTAAAAAATGGCAGAGAGCTCCTCTATATATAAAATAGCTCTTTTGTTCTCTGAGATAGATGGTGTACTAGACAGCAATGCTATTTGTCTACGTTGCATTAATTTTTGAGGGTGCAATATATGCTTAACATTCCAAAAGATACAAGTATTTTTCTGATGCACACTCTGACTGGCATCTATCTTAGCAGAGGCTATGGAGCATGGAAGCTTTTTTATGCATACAGCCGATGACAGATTTGGCATTTCCACCGTAATTTAGCTTCTGTCATGGTAGCCAGGCGTTGGTCTTAATTGTGTGCCTTAAGCCTTTGTGAAGACCTCCATACCACATTGGCAGGCACTTCATTAACCAACAATCGTGCTAATTCATGTACATAGTTTGAGCATGTGATCTAGTTAACAGATTACATTTTCCATGTAAATAGTTCTCCCTTGTTTTCCAAGTTGATAATCCTGTTATATGTAACTCCGAACAGCCTGTTGTTCTGGTTTTTGTTTTGTTCTCTGTAAACCGCGCTGATGTCGAAGAGTGCGGTATAAAAGAAATTAAAATAAATAAATAAATAAATAAATAAAACTGGATATTCCTTACTGAGAAGCGAGACAGTAGCTATCATAAAGCATTACTCCTTTACTCTGCAGCATCTCTCTGCTGCTTCACCAATACCTAATTCAACCTATGAGTTCATCTTAATGCCGCTAATGTTATTTCTACCAGAGAAGAACTTTCTTACCCTACCAGAATCAAACTCAGCAGGTGCAACACCCTGTGTTCAAAACCCCAAGATAAAGAATACCAGAGCAGCCTCTGCCTCCTCAGTTGAAATAGTGACCTTATCTTTCACTGCTTCCCACTGTCTCAGCCACTGTCTCTTCAGAACATACAACCTGCCCTACCTATAGGGGCTTGGGTTCACTTCTTCCTTCGGCACCGGGAACAGATCACTATTGATTTCTGGTTCCTTAGTATAGTAGAAATGGGCTACCCACTGAGGTTACTCACTCAGCCATCAAATCAGCCACTATGGTAGATTCACTGGTCCAGATCTACCCCTGCCTGCTGTAGGAAAAAGTCATTCTTCTTGGCCAGTTTAATGCAATAAAACCAATACTGGAAGGAATGCGAGACTTGATTCTCAAAAATATGGGAGGCTTGCACACCATCCTGGATCTGAAAGACTGCAACTTCTTTCTTTGCAAAGAGAAATTCAGGATGAATACTCTTCATTCTATTCTGCCATTCTCAAAGAGGAGAGACTGACTCTGTTCACTGGATTTCAAAGATATTTACATACTTATCCTGATCCATCGATCTCTGATTATTTCTTCATATGGACAACTATCTATGCAAGGCCCTCCCTTTTGGACTCTCTTCTGCTCATGGAGTCTTCACTAAATACCTAGTGGTGGCAGCCACCCCTTTAAATAAGTGAATTCATCTAGTTTTTCCCTATATCAATGTCTGGCTCCTGACAGCTTTTTCGGAAAGCCTAGTTCCAGCTCTCATGGACAAAACAATTTACCTTCTCCAGAGTTTAGGCTTCATCATCAACTATCATTAAAATCATCTGTAGTACCTGAAGATGGGAGAGTGGCCAATGCAACACCAATTTTAAAAAATGGTGGCAAGGGTGGAAGAAGTGATATCACCAGGAGAGTTGGCAGCCTAAGTCTTGGGCTCTCATCATGGTGCGGAATATTTGAAAGAGCCTAGTAGATCCCTAAGCAAAAAAATTGGTGAGCGCAGTGTCCCTGAACCCCCAGGATTATCAAGATGTTAGTCCAGAAAAAATTAGAGTGTTTTAAGTCATCCTATGTCGGGAAAACGGTGGGCGGACAGCGAGAGGGTTCTGCAAGCATGGCCTTTGTCACTGACACGGACAATGATGATATTAAATGCGTGGAGGACTACTGCACAAGAGGCGACATCTGGAAATGGTTTCAGGAGTTCTGGAGGGAAATTACCTCTGAAAGGGAGGAGATTTGGGAAACCTTGGGGAAGCTCCATGGTGATATGGGATAGAGAGTGGCAGTAATTGAGAACCACGTAGAACAGCAGTAGGAAGCGTCAGGAGTGGTGCCTGAGCACATGCATAATCTTCAAGAAGAGCTGCGGATGCACTGAAAGATAAAATAGAAGACTTGGAAAACTGCTTTAGGTGGGGCAATATTCAGTTATGGTGTATCCTGGAGATTGAGAAATATAAGCAGGCCCCGATCGTGGACCAGGAAGTGTGCCAAAAGCTACTGGAGAGCATTGAGGGGGAGGATGCTGGTTTGGACATACAAGTAGAATGGGCTTATTGGGTGCTTATGCCCTGCCTCCCCCCCCCCCCCTGGGCTTGAAGCCCTGGGATTTTATTTATTTATTTATTTAGACAGTTTTGTATACCGCCTTATCCTTCAATCAAAGCGGTCACAACACAAGTGGGGGATACATTTAACACGTGGGGATATGAGACACACACACTAATACTTACAGGGAACATGGGCAATGGAGGGTTAAGTGGCTTGCCCAAGACCACAAGGAGCACCTGTGGGACTAGAAACCCCAGTCCTTCCGGCCCAAGGTTGCTGTCCTCTAGTGGGATTTGAACCCCCGACCTTCCGGCCTGAAGTACCTTGCCCCAACCACTAGGCCACTCCTCCCAGTGGGATATCATGGCGTGTCTGGCCCATTAAGCTCAAAAGGAGAAATTGATGCAGATTGCTACTCAAAGGGGCAGATTTTAATGGGACTCTTGCACAGTGGAGCTGTTCAATGATTTAGTCCCCAGTACCTTACAATGAAGGTGAGCAATGCAGGAAGTCACCCTGTGTCTTAAAAAAGAGAGCATCCGTTATAAGTGGCTGTTCCCTTTTGGGATGCTTTTTGAGATCAATAGCAGGGCGCAGTGCGTATGCACTGAAGACAAGGTCTGTGCCAGATTTCAGCAGGAGGGTGCCTCAAATCTTCCCAGCAGGTCGGTTTCCAAGGGGGCAATGAGATCCAAGCAAGCCTCTCTGTGGTGGCAGTGGGTGCTTAGTAAAGGGCAGCATTTGCGCAAAGGCACAATGGAGGAGTGAGAGCTTAATCATTCATTGGAGCTGCAGAATGGGGATTGAGTGGGTTGTGATGTATTGATGTTTTTGGGATCCTTGAAGGGGTTTTTTGCTTACTTGTTTGGGATAAGGGGTTGAAGCTAGTGATATGTTGAGGTTGGGTGAATGGAGAGTGGGAGGGGGGAGACTGAGTGAGGAGCAAGTGGAGGATTGCATGCAGGAGTGTCTGTGGTTTAAAAGGGGGGAAGGGTAATAAGCAGGTCCTGTGGGTAGCGGGGGTATACCTATGCAAGTGCACCCACTGGTGCTCCTTCCTCAAGAGTGATGGGCAGAGGAGGGTTCTGTGTGTTTGGTGTTCTATTGGGGAAGGGGAACAGGAGGTTTGGGGTGAACACATGGTGTACTAGGAGGGGCGATGAGGGGCAATTTATTTCAGGATGACAACAGAGCTGCGGATAGGCCTCAATAATCCCCAGAAGTGTAAACAACTGCTTAATGAGCTATGGAGCCTCCGCTGACAAGTGCTTTTCCTCCAGGAGACCCATCTCCTCCGGAAGGATGAGAAGTTGTTGAATCTCAGGGCATTCTCACAGGTCCACTTTTCAGCTCATGGGGAGGGGAAGAAGAAGGCAGATGTCACAACCTTAATTCAGGGGGACATACCTTTTAAATTTGGGGGGGGGGGGGGGGAAGGGTGGTGGATTAGATGGCAACCGGATGGGAAGGTCCTTCTGGATGAGGCAAATTGAGTTGGAAAATGGTGACCCTTCTAAATATCTATGGACCTAATAAAGATCAGAAAAGATTCTGGGAGATGCTGGGCCAGAGGATGGAGGGGAAGGTGCGAGGGCATCTATTAATTAGGGGAGGACCTAAACATGGCATTAGATGGCAGGAGGTACCGATCTCAGGGGAGTACTGCGAGCAAAGGTTGTGACCTGGGGACAAAAGGGCTTCATAAATGGATACAGACTTTTGGACTGGTGGACCTGTGGTGGGTAGCCTATCAATCCGACTGAGACTATTCGTATTTTTCTGCAGTACATGGCAGTTGCAGTCGAATTCACTATGTACTGGGGGATCCAGCCTGGGTACACAGATTAGAAAAGGCCATAATTGACCCCCATCACTTGGGCAGGCTATGTGCTTCTGTAGATGGTAATAGGGGAATCATCCACGGCACAGCCTCATTTGTTTTGGAGACTCAACGATAGCTTGCTGAAGGTGGAAGAGGTGATTAAGGGCCTGGAGGAGGTGGTCGGGGAATATATGAGACTTAATGATACGGAGGAGGTGAGCACAGGGTGCTTGGTGCGGATGGGTGCACAGAAGGAAAGGGAAAGGCAGGAACATGTCCAGTGCCTTGAGCAACAAGTGTAAGCATTGGAGAAGATCCATGAATGGACAGGGGATAGGGGTATGGGCCCAAATGGATGTGGCATGTCTGCAAGTCAAGGAGACACAATTGGAGTTGATTTCTTTTCAGTTACAGTGGGTTAATCAATATTACTACAAATTTGATAACAAGTCAAGAGCTCTGTTGCCCTGGAAGCTGTGGGATCAGGCTAGGTTAAGGTGCTTAGGGACCAACTTCTGTATAAAAGGGATGAGATCAGGGAGCAATTTGTTCAATTTTATCAGGGGTTATATACCAGGGAAGCAGGAATTGTAGTGGAGCAGATTCGGGAGTATTTAGGAGGAGGGGGAGTATGAGCAAGAGGGGTTAGAGGGAGAAGTTAATGGGGAGGAGTTAGTTAGGGTAATATAAGGCTAAGCTCAGAACAGTCACCTGGGTTGGATGGATTTACGGGGTCTTTCTATAAGAAAATGTTCCCTTGCCTTATCCCTCTCTTACAGCGGGTGTTTAATTAGGTGTGGCAGGGAGAGTGTCTTCCTCCCTTGATGGGACAGGCAACCATTATGGTCCTTCCGAAGCCTGGCAAGGACCTGGCCCTATGCGGGTCTTATAGGCCCATCACTTTTCTTAATATAGATACAAAATTTTAGCTAAATTTCTGGCGAACAGACTGGAACCCCTGTTGCTGAGAGTGATTCATCCTGATCAAACAGGGTTTATTCAGGGGCAGCAAATGGGATAGTATACGCCACATCCTTCAATTGATCTGGATTGCACGTAGGGAGGGGCAGGGGATAATGTTGCTGGCCAGTGATGCTGAAAAGGCCTTTGACAGGGTCCATTGGAATTTTATGCTTGGGATCTTGTTTGCTTTAGTCATGGAGCCTCTACTGGGCCAGATCTGGGCCAGGAAGATATAGCGGTAGTGCAGATGGGACAGGACCAGCATAAGATTGCGTTATTTGCTGATAAGAACATAAGATATGCCATACTGGGTCAGACCAAGGTCCATCAAGCCCAGTATTCTGTTTCCAACAGTGGCCAATCTAGGTCATATGTACCTAGCAGTTTCCCCAAGATGATATATTGTTTACATTAACCTGTCTCCGGCTCTTGTTGCCAGTGTTGCTCCAGGAGCTTCGGGACCATGGGGTTCTCTCTGGGTTTAACATTAATCTAGATAAGATGGAGGCCCTTAATATCAATCTTGATTGCCCCTTGGGGCAGCGTCTTCAGGATCACTATCCTTTTAAGTAGGTGCATTCCTCTATCCAGTTCTTGGAGGATAGGGGACCAAGACACCAGAGGGTATGTATAAAGAAAACTACCCTCCTATTTTTATACAGATGGTGGTGGGGGGGGGGGGAGGGGAATTTGGAGAAGTGGGAGAAGGGAGAGCTGTCTTGGCTGGGAAGAGTGATGGTCATTAAAATGAATGTGTTACCTCGACTTCTGTATCTCTTCCAGACCCTGCCTCTGACATTGCCCTTGGCAGATCTGAGGAGACTTCAGGGGAAGATCTTTGGCTTTATTTAGAGTCATTGTCCCCCTAGAGTAGCATGCCGGCAGAGGAGGGGTCTGGTGGTTCCTGATTTGGGGCTTTATTTTCTAGCTGCACAAATGAGACAATAATAAATTGGCAGAGGGGGGAAAGAAATGCTTCCGGACCATAGAACAGTATTGGGCTGCAGATAAGATATCCATTTACATAATCTCCATTGGTTATTGGGTCCACCCCCACATAGGCAGTGGGGAGAGAATCTCTACCATTTCCACTTATGGGTTAAATGGCACTGGGGTTGGAGGAGAGTGGTCCCTAGGGCCACATTCACGGCATTATTGCCAATTTTGGGTTTCCCCTCCTTTGCCACAGGGAGGGAGGAGATGTTTCAGAGATGGGAGCTCTGAGATTGGATGTGTTTGCCAAATTAATTCACAAGGGCACTGGGTATACTTTTGGGTAAACAAATTTCAAGAAAGGTACCAGCTGCCTGGGAGGGATCTTTTTGCATACATGCAGATCTCCCACTTCCTTCAGCAGCTTTCATGCTTGGCTACCTTTGAGAAGGGCTATAATGATTAAGAGGCCTTGTGGCTGGGGTATTATCGGAGCAAAGGCCTTATTCGGCTACTGTATCAGAGTTTGCAGGGGAGGCTTTCCCAAAAATTCCTCTCTATGCATACTTGGAAGCATGATCTGGATAGAGAGTTGGACGAGAAGGAATGGGAGAATGTGTCCTTGGGAACTGGGCTTCAAACTATTTCAGTGGCTGTAAGAGAAAATTCTTACAAAATTTTGCTGTGGTGGTACTATATTCCCGAGCGCCTCCATAAAATGTTCCCCCAGGCCTCGGACCGCTGTTGGCAAGAATGTGGTAATTTGTGGTGGTTATATCATATCTGGTGGGAATGCCCTGAAATGGTCTGCTATTGGGGCCAGATAAGGAGTAGGGCAGAACATTTTCCAACTGGACTTGGGGATGGATCCTGCCTTCTGTCTGTTGGGGTTGTGGCCTGAGGCGGAGGGCTGAGTGGACTCGACCTAGCCGAGCCTGTATACAAGCGGCTCGGGGGGAGAAAGCTTGGAATTGGAAACAACGTCAACCCCCAGACTTGTTAGTGTGGAAGAATAGGCTGCGGAAAATGGTCTTGATGGAACGCCTGACAGCCATCTGGTGACAGTGGAGCTAGCAACTTGACTGCCATTGGAAGCAGCTCCTAGACTTTTTATCAGTATGATCTGTCTTCTTCGGAAGCGGGGGAGGGGGACCGGGGGGGGGGAACATTGAAAAAAGGGTACTGAAGGCCCATGTAGAGGTGCTGGCTGTTTGTTGTACTATTTTTGTGCTTAATAAACATTGAAAATTTTAAAAAAGGGTGCCAAGGGTGATCCAGAAAACTTTAGACCGGTGAACCCGACGTCAGTATTGGGCAAAATGGTCAAAATCCTTATAAAGAACACAATTTCTGACATGTAGATAGTCATGGTGGTATGTTAACTAATCAGCGGTAGTGGCTTCTGTGCGATATCAGAATTCAATGGGTCCGTGGCTCCGATATCGCACAGAAGCCGCTACCGTAGATTAATAAACATAACCCATGGTTTCATGGCACACAGCCAACATGGATTTAGTCAAGTCTTATCTCCCTAATCTCTTACATTTTTTTAAGGTGTGAATAAACAGGTAGATAAAGATGAGCCAGTTATCCAGTGTATCCAATTATCCAGTGCATCTGGATTTTCATAAAGTCTTTGACTAGGCTCCTCATGAGAGACTCTTGGGGAAATTAAAAAGTCATGGGATAGATTGTGCTATTGTGGATTAGGAAATGGTTAAAATATAGAAAACAGAGAGAAGGAATAAATGGTCAATTTTCTCAATGGAGAAAAGTGAATATTAGAGTACGCTGGGGATCTATTCTGTGCCCATCCTTTTTAATATATTTATAAATGACCTGGAAATGGGAATAACAAGTGAGGTGATCAAATTTGCAGATAACACAATATTATTCAAAGTTGTTAAAACAGAAGAGGAGTGTGAAAAATTTCAAGAAGACCTTGAAAAATTGGAAGATTGGCTGTCCAAATAGCAGATGAAATTTAATGTGGACAAGTGCAAAGTTATGCGATGCAAGATTCCACATTAAGAATCACCACTCAGGAAAAGGATTTGGGCATCATTGTGGATAACACTTTGAAACCCTCTGCTCAGTGTGCAACAATGGCCAAGAAAGCAAATAGAATGCTAGTTATCATAAGGAAAGGAACGGAGAATAAAACCAAGAATTTTATAATGCTTCTGATTCACTCCATGGTGCAACTGCACCTTGAATATTGTGTGCAATTCTGGTCACCATATCTTAAAAAGGATAGAGCAGAATTAGAAAAGGTACAGAGAAGAGTCACCAAAATGGTAAAGGGGATGGAAGGGTATCCCTATGACGAAAGGCTTAAAAGGTTAGGGCTCATCAACTTGGAAAAGAGGCGTCTGAGGGGAGATATGATGAATGGAGTGGAACAGGTAAATGTAGATCGGTTGTTTACCCCTTCCACAAGCAGAAAGACTAGGGGGCACAAAATGAGACTACAATGTAGCATATTTAAGACTAATTGGAGAAAATATTTTTTCATTCAATGCATAATCAAACACTGGAATTTGTTTCAGAGGATGTACTAAAAGCTATTAGTGTAGCTCAGTTTAAAAGAGGTTTGAACGAGTTCTTGGAGGAAAAGTCCATAAACCATTAATAAAGAGGTGAAATCCACTGCTTACCCTTGGGGCAAGCAGTGTGGCGTCCTTATACCTTTTGGGTCTGTATCTACTTATCTTAGAGTTTCTGTGGTCCGGCACAAAGTCAAAGCGAAAACAGCCTAAGAGCTTTCATTGCATTTTCCAATGTCTACAACGAATGCAAAGACGCTTGTAGATGTCCGACGTCAAAGCAAACCAGATAAGTAGATATAGACCTTTTAATCATATGGTTTACTATCTGTTTGATTGGCTTTATTTCTGTTTTTTACAGGAATAGAAGATTTATTTCCGTGGCTGTTTGTGCACTATAGACGCTGTTTCTTCTCCTTTCTAAAAATATGTTAGTATATAGAAGTCTCTTGACTATTGAGAAATCCTAAAAAGTACTTTTTGGATATAATTAGATAAATTGAAATAAAAAGTTAAAAATTAAAGAAGGCTTGTGACCTGTGATGTGAGTGTCTAAACCATTCTGAGGTTACATTTGCCTTATTATGGAACTATTCTAGAGATTTTTTTGATAAAAATAATTGACTGTATAGGTCTTCTTCTAAGGGCATTTATTTGAGTTTTGTGCATACCATGACAGTCATGAACCTCACTTCTAAATTAGGGTATGTGGAGCAGGATCTCATCTAGTACTTGCATCATGCCAAAGAGAGCCTCCTGCTAGAGTTCACGTAAGATGCAATATGTATGAGTAGTTTGTCAAGATGTGCTTGGAAATTATTCTTTATCAAGCCTGTGGCATCCAACATGATGGGAAATATTTATATATCTTTCTGTTATGTTTTCTTGGTCTCCAACAGCATCACTTGGTATTTTAAGATCTTCTGCCTCTCCACACAACTCACAGAGTAGTTTATTGGAACTGCCACCTCTATTTATTTATTTACATTCTCTCATATACCACACTATTCTGCATCAGTGTGGTTTACATTGAACAAACTGAAATTACATTGAACAGGGCATTATAACTTGGAGATAACTATTTTACAGGGAACATGGGCTATGGAGGGTTAAGTGGCTTGCCCAAGACCACAAGGAGCACCTGTGGGACTAGAAACCCCAGTCCTTCTGGCCCAAGGTTGCTGTCCTCTAGTGGGATTTGAACCACTGACCTTACGGCCTGAAGTACCTTGCCCCAACCACTAGGCCACTCCTCCACTCCAATTCAGTGCCGTTCTGGTGTTTTTCTCCTTAACCACTATATCAGGCTTTTTCGCATCCAGCTTTTTATCGGTCAGAATGGGAGTATCCCAGGTGATCATAACTTCCTCATTCTCTGTAATTCTCTTAGAGTCATGATCCCAGTGCTTTTTGGGTACAATGATGTAGTGCTTGCAGAGTTTCCAATGGATGAGGTACACTACTTTATTATGTCTTTCTGAATAGATATTTTCTGCCATAAGAACTTCACAGTCAGCTATGAGGTGAGTCACTGTTTCCAGGACTTTCTTACAAAATCAACATATGTCTGTGTTGTCAGTTTTTTCAATACTCGCTGTAAACAATCTCGTCCGTAAGTTGCTATCCTGGGCTATAAGTATCAACCTCTCATCCTGCGATTTCAATTCACTTCTCCTCAACCATTCATGTGTCCATTCTTGATCAACAACATGGTCCTGAGTAATACTCTCTATTTCTCACTATATTTGTGCATTCGTCACTTGTTTTTCCTTGTCTGTTGATCTAATTCTTTGAAGAGTTTTTTTCTCTTGTTTTGCAAATTCTGTTACTTCCTTCCCTGCTTATGCCTGTGGATTCTCACTCATTCCTTCTAGTCATTGGAATGCTTGTCAAAAACTGACACTCTGTAACCTAATAAGCAAGGAACCACCTAAGCCCACTCATAGAAAAGGACAATCAAATAAACTTAAGATGCCAAAAGAATATATACGAACTCACAAATTAACAAATAATAGAGCCTTTTCACACATATCCCCAACAGTCTGGAACTCTTTACCAGAAGACTTACGATCACTAACAGAGATAATAGAATTCAGAAAAAAATTGAAAACCTACCTATTCACTAAACACTATAACACCATAGAAAACCCTCCACTCAACTTAGATAAAGGCTAAACATGAACCTGCCCAAAAACTAGATTATACTCCCTACTACAATCAATACGTACAAACATAAATGAATAATCATCCCATTCCTATGCATTGATACCCACTTGTATATAGTTACAACTGTTTTAGGGACAGTACTTCTGTTTAAATTGTAACACAAACTGTGTTAGTTGATTTATTGAATTATTCTGCTTAGTCTTTTAAACCCTTTGTTGTACAAGTTAAGATGTTCTATGTAAAAAGTTATAATTGTTCTATGTAAAACAAGCTCTGCATTGTTAATTGTTGTTAATTGTACACCGCAACTGATCGCTGGAAGATGCGGTATATAAATAAGTGTTAAATAAATAAGTGTTAAATAAATGATGGAGGCAGATTCTGGACATTTACTTTCATATTCCAGCACCTTTTTGTGCATCTGGATCTGATGATGCAGTTAGAAAGGCCTGGAGACCTAGCCCTCTTTCAGCTCTAGGGATGTACAGCCTTGGCATATGATGATTCTTGTAAATCACTTCATGGGCATAGATGAGGTTTTCATTTTTTTATGATCTCTGAGAGGCCAGTCCACAATTTCAAGACAGTACAGGAATTGCCAGCCGATTAATGGCCTCTATCTTATTCCATGATGTTAAAGCACTTTTCAATAATGATTTTAATCACCTGTAGTATTCTTTACTGATCTTTTCTCTCAGTAATTTCTGCTTAAGTGTCATTCCTTCCTCTATTCCAAGATACTTATATAGGACTTCCTGTTCAAAATTCTTGATGTCACAGCTCTCAGCCAGATAGATGATATCCATTTTGCTCAGTTTTTCTCTAAAAAAGTTGTCTTAGCACATTTGTCAAGGCCAAAGGTCATCCTGATGTTATCAGAAAAGCTTTTTACCACACAGAGCTGTTCTGCTAATTTTCGGTTGCTGGAACTATAGAGCTTCAGATCATCTACAAATAATAAATGAGATGTTGTTTCTGGGTTGTTACCTTCTTTAGGCTTCAGGCTAAATCCTTATTTCAAAGAGTTGATGGGAGTACTCTTTGGATTAAACACCACATAAAACAGAAGGGGTGACAGGGAATCCCTCTGAAATATTCCTTGCTTGATCCTGATATTAGGAATGATACACTGCCCTCGGAATCACTCTCCTCTAGCTGCTAACCTTCAAACCACAAATCACTAAGACAACAAAAACTGTCTACTTCAAAATCCAGACTCTTCAATGCCTCCACCCACTGCTAGAACCAACTGACTTTAGATCAGCCCTACAAACCCTCACCATTCCACACATAGACTACTGTAACGCCATATACCAAGGGCTTCCCCTATGCACATTTCACCCTTTACAAACAGCCCTGCACACCACTGCCCACACAATTCAAGGGGCTCCCAGAACAGACCATATTTCACCCATCCTGAAACGCCTCCATTGACTCCCACTTAAAGCCAGAATCTTACACAAGACTATACTCCTAACATTTAAAACCATCAACAACTTGTCATCCATGTACCTTCAAAGGTACTCCATCCCCTACTTCAACCTCACCCACAAGAAAGTACACTGCAAACACCCTACAATGCCACCCGAAAAACCAAAAAGCCATTAAGCCTATTAAGCCTGCCAGAGATCACTTGAATTATACGCACCCTCCCTCTGGAACTCCCTCCCTGATGACCTCAGAAACTCCACAGACTTCTTCGCATTCAGAAAGATGCTAAAAACTTACCTCTTTGTCAAGAACTTTGTCGATATAACATAACCAAACTGTAACTCTATCTACCCACATTGAGAACCCTACCACCAACCCCTCCCCTCCCCCACCTACCCATAACCATATGACTGTAATCAACCTGTAAATAGCAAAGCACTCAAATCCATTATGCATAGTCAAATGGCTTAGTAAGCCAAGTTCAAATTGTTCAAATGTACATTGTTATGCATTCCTTTCAATTTATTTTATTTATTTATTTATTTACATTCTCTTATATACCGCACTATTCGGCATCAGCGGGGTTCACATAGAACAAAAAGTCTCAGTACAATAACATGCATGAGTTTACAGATAACAAGGGAAGGAACTTGGATAACAAGGGAAACTATTTACAGTCTATTTACAGATATAATACTACAGCATGGCTACAAGTTATTAGGAACAGGTGCTAATAATATGTTCAATAAACAAAGCGATTCGTCCTATTTCTGTTATTGAGATACCATGGAACTGAATAGCTGGGAGGAATCACTGAAGTCGATGGGTGTAAATGGCTCTATAAGATGTTTGTTAAAGAGGTGGAATTTGAGGGCTTTCCTGAATTGTGTTAAGCTGTCAATGGCCCGTATGCCAGGAGGTAGTGTATTCCAGCACCTAGGGGCACAGAGGGTAAAGGCTCTATTGGCTGTGGAAGAAGAGCAGCTTGTAAGGGCCTTTGGGAGTTTTAAGGAGTTGATGGCTGATGATCTTCTTGCTCTGTTTGGTGAAGTGGTATGGATAAGGTCAGATAAGGAAGGAGCAGAGAGCTTATTGAGGGCTTTGAACGTGAGAAGTAGAGTTTTGAAGATAATTCTGGCCTGAACGGGTAGCCAATGTAATTGAATCAGCAAAGGAGTAACATGGTCAGTCCTGGCAGCCCCCTGGAGTACCCTTGCTGCGGCATTCATAGCCAGCTGTAATGGGTTTAAAGTGGATTGAGGAAGACCTTGGAGAATGACATTGGCGTAATCGAAGTGGGGTATTATCAGTGCCTGGTAGATAGTCCTGAAATCTTTTGGTTCTAGCATGGAGCATAGGTGTCTCAGGGAACGGATCTTGTAATATATTGTTCTGACTGTGTTTCCTATGTGGGACTTCATATCCAGGCGTTGATCCAGAGTGACACCTAGGTAGCGTATTGAGGGTTTGGATTGCAGTTCCGCTTCCTTAGTTCTGATAGATTGTGGTGGGGTGAAGTTGGGGTTCCTTGTGATAAAGAGAACTTCAGTTTTCTTATGTTGAATACGAAGGTTTTGAGAGAGCAACCACTCAGAAACTGCGTTGAAGCAGTTTATTAGGGGGGAGAGATCCAAGCGATCAGTGGAGATGGGAGTGTAAAGTAGAACATCATCGGCATACAGCATACAGTCGACATTAAATGACCGTATGATCTTACAGATTGGTTGCATGTAGACGTTAAATAGAAGGGCAGAGAGTGAAGAACCTTGAGGGACTCCCTGATCTAGGCGGAAGGGTTCTGAAGTTCTGCCTCCTGAGCGGACATGCTGCCATCTTCCGGATAAGTAGGACCTGCACCATTCGAGCGCTCTTCCAGTGATGCCCTTCTCAGTTAGCCTCATTAAGAGGAGATCATGATTCACTGAATCAAACGCTGCTGCGATGTCCAGAAAGATGAGGGCAAATCCTTGGCGGATGTTGTCTATGCCAGTGATTATCTTGCTGAGGAGTATGGTGAGGAGAGTTTCGACTCCGTGATATTCCCTGAAGCCATGTTGGCAGGGGTCAAGCGGAGCAGTGGTGTCAATATGATCCTGTAACTGTCATTGGACCTCCTTTTCGATGATCTTAGCAAGTAGAGGTATGCTAGAGATAGGCCTATAGGACTCAACCTTTAGGGGGTCGAGTTTGCAGTTTTTCAACAGTGGTCTAATTGAAGTGTGTTTAAGGGCTGAAGGGAAAGATCCTGTTGAAAAGGAGAGGTTCATTATGGAGGCAATAACTGGGCTGAAGTGGCTGCGGAGCTCCTTGATCCAGAAGGCAGGGCATGGATCAGACTGAGATGTAGTGATGTTGAGTGCAGTAATAGTGTCTTCGATTCCTTTCTTAGAAGGAATAGAGAATGTAGAAAGAGCTCCAGGGGTGACCTGCCCAAGGGTGGTAGTTGTTGTAGTGGTTCTGTTAATAAGGCACATCTTAGATTGTAAGTGTGCTGCAAAATCTTGAGGGTGTATTTCAACTTGCGGCCCGGAGGATGGTTCCTTAGATAGGGACTTAACTAGGTCAAAAAGGTCGTGTGGCTTATTGAGTGATCTCATCAAGGTGTCCGAGTGGTGTCGTTTCATTGCCTCAGAAATTGCCTTACGGTGAGCAGCTAGGTGGTTATTGAATGCTGTCAGGTCCACCATAGCATGGGAGCGGCGCCAGCATTTTTCAAGTTTACGTAATAGGATGAGGGATTCTCTAAGGTCCGCAGTGTACCAGGGGGCATTCACTCTTTTCCTTGAATACTTTTTTGCTGGGGGACGCACGGCAATAGCACTGAGACTATTGTTCCAGAGAGAGATTAGGTCCTCAAGATCTGTAATAGTGGTATTTATGAGTTGCTGAGTTTCCTCGAGGATGAGCTCTTTGTTAAATGGCTTAAAAGATCTAGTGGTTGGTCTTGCTGCGTTAGCTGGCGTCTTGAAGATTTTGGAGAAGGTTTTGCTAGAAGGAATCTGAAGGATGATCAATTTGTGATCGGACCAGGGGACAGGGGTAATGGATGTAATAGGATCAAGAGATGTATTAAGGGATGACTGTGGGGCAAATATCAGATCTAGGGTGTTGCCTTTAGTGTGCGTGGGGGCTTTCACTAGTTGCGTGAAGCCGAGGTTTTCAAGGGCTTCTAGGAATGGGACCGCTTGATTCTCTTGTAAAGTTGCTAGATTGAAGTCACCTAGGATCCACATTGGGGAATGTGGGCTATGGGAGTTGGAGGCGAGCTCGATGATAGAGGCGAGCTCATCCGGTGACGTGGAGGGAGCTCTGTAGAGCAAGCTGATGGAGCAGCGTCTATTGGAGATGGTAATGGTTTCCATGTGACTTGTGCTGGTGGAGTGCTTCGTCTGGAACTGGAGGTCTGATCTAGAGAGGATGAGGACACCACCACCTCTTTTATCTTGCCTGTGACTGGTATGTACTGTAAATCTTGGTGGGAGGAGCTGGTTGATTATGACGTTGTCTTCCTCGGATAACCAAGTCTCTGTGACCAAGAGTATGTCAAGGTCATGAGTGGAAATTAAGTCAGTGACAGCTGGCCATTTCTTCCGGATGGAGCGTGCATTGATGAGAGCACATTTGAGGCTGTCAGGGTAAGTTTTGTCAGATAGTTTGCTTCTGTTGAGATGTTGAGGGGTAATATGGAGGAGATGAGGGTGGCGAGGGCGTGTATCCCAGTGTAAGTTGCTGTGGGATGTACCAGACCATCTCCTTCCGTGGCTCTGCAGTATTGGGATTTGTTTGATGGATGAGGTTAAGGCTAGAGAGCAGGAGAACCAGTTAGTAAGGATGATGTAGCATCCAAGGATGGTGGTAATGAGGGGACCCATCTTTGTAAGGATGGGATAAATGTGTTAGGGAAATAAGGGTGGACAGCAGGTGAGTATTGTCAATTGGTGCACAAGAAGACTACCTAGAGCAGCTATTGGGTGGTACTATGAGGGAGGTTGCTATATTTCTACAGCCCAGACCAGGCTCTAACTTGGTAGGGAGAAATGCTGGATATAATAAGGGCCTATAAACTGGCTGATCAAGTAATTTCAATGTATTGTTGGCTCAGCAGTATTCAGGTTAATCCACACTAAGTGATACACTGGATTCTCATATGCAGGTTACAGTAGGTCGCAGTACCAATGTGGTTCACAGTGTGATATAGTGGTTCACAGTATACATTAGGTCAATTAGAGCATAATGGAGTTTGGTTGGTTATTTTCAACACAAGTTTACAACAGATTTTGCAACATTTTGATGTTCAATGCATTAGTGTAATTTACAGTATAATAAGACAGTTACAGTGCGTTTCAGGTCAAAGTAGAAAAGCAAAGAATCTTAGAGTAGCTGTTTGTAACAATGTATATATTTGTTGCAAAGACTTGGTTAAATTGTAACAGAAGAGCAATTAATTGTGAGTGTAGCTATGTAAGGACTATCTTGCAACATTTAACACTGAGGGACTATCCTTAGTGTTCAGTTCACTTACAGTCTTTGCGGGGTTTGCTGTGTTCTTGCATTAGTTTTGTTAAGGGCAGCTCGTGCCTTCTGTTGGTCTCTGCTATTACGTTGTCAGATTTCTGCTGGGTAGAAGGGGTTCTCAGAGTAGAATTATTGCAGGTTATTCGAGGAGTCACGTATGTTCAGAGCTTTAGTTGAGTTAGGACAGCTTGTTGATAGAGGGGTAATGTAACAGTGCCCCGCCTAAGGGCCACGCGGCGGCTTCTCTTTATGCCGGCCTGCTGCTCCTCCCCCTCCCACAGCCCCGACTGAGCTGGAGGGGCTTCCCAGGAGGGCCGGATGGCCTGGCGGTGTTGTTCTCCCCGATCAGGGGAGGAAGATGGTAAAAGGGATTTTCCCGCCGGCGGCGGCTTCTCTTTATGCCGGCCTGCTGCTCCTCCCCCTCCCACAGCCCCGACTGAGCTGGAGGGGCTTCCCAGGAGGGCCGGATGGCCTGGCGGTGTTGTTCTCCCCGATCAGGGGAGGAAGATGGTAAAAGGGATTTTCCCGCCGGCGGCGGCTTCTCTTTATGCCGGCCTGCTGCTCCTCCCCTCCCACAGCCCCGACTGAGCTGGAGGGGCTTCCCAGGAGGGCCGGATGGCCTGGCGGTGTTGTTCTCCCCGATCAGGGGAGGAAGATGGTAAAAGGGATTTTCCCGCCGGCGGCGGCTTCTCTTTATGCCGGCCTGCTGCTCCTCCCCCTCCCACAGCCCCGACTGAGCTGGAGGGGCTTCCCAGGAGGGCCGGATGGCCTGGCGGTGTTGTTCTCCCCGATCAGCTTAGAAAAAAAAAAAAAAAATTGCATATAGTTAAATGTTCTCTGTAAACCAGCTCTACCGCTCCTCACTACCTTTCTTCTCTCTTCTCTCCCTACATTCCTGCTCGTGAACTCCACTCTTCCTCTGGCTTGCTTCTCTCTATGTCCTTTACTTCCACTGCGACTCCAGACTTCGATCCTTTTACCTTGTTTCTCCCTAAGCCTGGAACAAACTACCTGAATCTATCCATCAGATTGCTTCTCTCCCTCTTTTCAAATCCACGCTGAAGCTCACCTCTTTGAGGCTGCTTTTAGATCCTAACCCCTTGTTCTCCTTGGGTCTCCTTACCTTTCCCTATTTGTACCCTTGTTCTCAGCTTTTATGCTGTCTGTCTTGATTAGATTGTAAGCTCTGATGAGCAGGGACTGTCTTTTATATGTATCTGTACAGCGCTGCGTACGCCTTGTAGCATTATATAAATGTTTGATAGTAGTAGTAGATCAGGGGTGGGGGTCTGAGCTAGGTCATAGCAGTTTACTTGTATACCCAGCTTGCAAGAGTTTCAACACATGTGCACAGAGCAGCTAAGTGTTCAATTCACTCTGTGGCATCAAATCCTTGTTTGTTTAAGGAAATCTGAAAAAAATTGCCAACTAATTTGTTGTGGTGGGCTGCTCACATGCCCTTCATAATCCGAAATGTACATTTTGGGCCTAGTAATTTGTTTGGGATCAAGGAATGAAGCCATTGAACTGTGGCTTCAGCGCCGTTGCCCGTGTTACAGATCTCTGCATTCTATCTCCTTATCTAATGACAGCAGTAAAGAGTAAGTGGCAGTACTGAAGTAAGGATTGACCAAAAGCAAATCCAAACAGTTCATAATTGTTGGATTAGGAAATACACTGACTGGCATAAAGCATTTTTATTGGGTCTCCCATCATGGGGATTATTAAAAGAGGAATGAATATTCAGAGAATAAAGAGCAATGAGTGAAAGTCTTCATCATGTGGTGTGCCTAAGGTCATGCAGAAGGTCTTTTTTTTCCAATAAGAATTGCTTCAATACAAGATTTCTTAAGCAGTCAAGGTAGTCCATACCAAGGCATTCAGACAGACTGCAGTGAGGTATGTTTCCTAAATATTTAAAGGAAGATTATTCCGATTCTTGTATTATTGCTCCCCCTTTTAGATGTGTTTTGTCAGTCCGTCTTTCGGTTTGCCTATCCAAATGCATAGCTTTATTTGTGCATGCAAACACAAAACGTAGCTATGCCTACAGAGACAGAAAAAGGACAGGAGCAGATGGAACAAGTATAGATAGAAAGGAGCAGGGTGACATTTGGGGAGCTTGAGCATCATTTGCTAAAGAAGAGAAGAATGTGTTGGCAAAGAAGGAACCAGCAGAAGTTCCTAGTCCCCTGCCCCACCAGCAAAGGTCACCAGGGACCCGCAGTGGCACAGCTTCAAATGCTGGCAAAGATTTTCATGCCCTCACTGGTGAAGATCACCAGGGACCTGATGAAGACTGGCCCGGAGGGGGCAGCACCAAGGACCCCAATCCATAGCAGCTTCTGTTGCCCCCCAACTTCAGGATGCTGTTGAAGACTGCAGGAGAGGAAGCAGTAGCTTGAACCTCGGCAGAGATGCTGGGTGGTTGGATCGATGGATCATTAGTATGCAAAGTGTTTTGTTTGTGATTTGATGTTATTATGTATGCGACTTTGAAACCACATTGAATAGACAAGTTTCTTTATATGTGGTCTATACGTTTTTTAAAGAATAAATAAATAAGCAAACCAATCCATGGCCACCGAAGAAGGTTGCAGGGAAGGAGGCAAAGGCATGACCAGCAACCCATGGATCCTGCTGTGACTTCAGGAGAGCAGGCAGCGGCGTGGGCCCTAGCCATGGCTGAAGACTGTAGGAGACAATGCAGCAGGGCAGAGCCCAACACACATCTGCTGCTGCCGAAGACTGGCCTGGAGGAGATTGCTTCACAGACCCCCAGTTCTCACTGGCACAAGAGGCAAAAGGAGACCCAGAATAATCTCAGTGCTGCTGAAGTGAGAGGGGATGAAAGAGGAGGAAAGGGGATGGGGGATTAGGGAAATGAAGGGGTTATGAGAGGGTGGAGAAAGGAAAGGGAAAGGGAAGGTGGAGAGGAGGAAAACTGGTGCAGGGAGAAGGAATGGGCTGATTCTATCCTGTAGCTGGGCAGACTGGATGGACCATGCTGGTCTTTGTCTGCTGTCATTTACTATGTTACTTAATGCTCAAACTGTCTTTCCAGCAATCTCTAATCATAATTAGGAGTGGAGGAGTGGCCTAGTGGTTGGGGCAAGGTACTTCGGGCCGGAAGGTCGGGGGTTCAAATCCCACTAGAGGACAGCAACCTTGGGCCGGAAGGACTGGGGTTTCTAGTCCCACAGGTGCTCCTTGTGGTCTTGGGCAAGCCACTTAACCCTCCATAGCCCATGTTCCCTGTAAAATAGTTCTCTGTGTGCTGTGCTTTCCTGTCTAATCAATGTGTTTATACCTCAAAAATTTCCTGTCATGATTTGACAATTTCCAATCTGTAATCAAACCACTGCTGATCGCTGGAAGTAGCGGTATACAAATGTATACTAAATAAATAAATAAATAATCTTGTGCCACACACATTCACACACACTTCCCCTACTGCTACTACTGTACAGAGACTTGTAAAAGATGTTCCCTGCTCATCAGAGCTTGCAATCTAGTCAAGGCAGACAACACAACTGTTGGGGACATGGATATGTCTAGGGGAATGGTAAGGAAACACATAGTTGGAGATCAGGAGACTGTGTGGATCAACATCCAAAAGCGGCCTCAAAGTGGTGAGGTTTTAGCCTGGATGGTGAGTTTTTAGCCATAATGCTCATTCAATTTCCCTTACAAACACTCTGTCACCACCACCCATAAGTCGTAACTCCTCATTCTCTCACTCAGTCAGACTCTGTGCCACTTATAACTTGCCAATCATTGGACCCCTTCTCTGCCACTCAGCACTGCCTGCACTTCCTCACTGAGCTCCTTGCTGCTCACTGACGTAGACCATTGCTATTGATCACCCCCATTCATTCATTAACTCGGTCCCACTGCCTGCTCATAACTCCCCACCACTCACTCAGATCCTATCACCAATTAAAAGCTCCCTTTGCATTCACTCACTCATTTAGCACCTGCCCCTTGTATCCTCACCATCCACGCAGTGTCTCACACAATAACACATCTTTGTGCAGTGCTCAGAGTATGCAATTTAACTTTTTGATATCCTGCGTTATCCCTTTCAGTCCATGTGGGTTACATAGTTTCCAGTACAACAAATAACAATAAATGATGTGCTAAAAAAAACACTTCTAATAAAATCAATCCTTAAAACATGCAAATTATTCTAAATGATATTTAGCAAAAAGAAACGTTTTAAGAGATCAACAGAATGACATGCAGTTCTTAGAGGTTCTGTAGACTATTCCATTCCGAGGCTGAGGATAACTAAGCAATTTAGGAAACACTCTCTCAAACTGTCCTTCCAGCAATATTAAGTATTAAGGCAGCAAAGCGTATTTTTATGATTCCAAAATAGTATTAGATGGCTCAAAAATTCAAGGGCAAAACCATTTAAAATCTTAAACGATACCACACGGTCTCCCAAAGAACACACTCAACCCTCTGCGGCTTGCAATAAATGCAGCCGCCAGAATTCTGCACGGAGCTTCCAGAAGAGAATACATCACCCCGATATTGAAACAGCTGCACTTGCTGCCAGTCCACTGCAGACTCTCCTTTAAAGTCCTACTGATGACCTTCAAAGCCATCAACCAGTGCTCCTCCACCTCCCTCATGGACCTCACCAAGCCCACCCTCCCCCAACAGAGCTAGGAGATTCAGCCGCCGCCAACACTCTGGTACTCCCGAAGGCGATTACGAAATGTTCACAGTCAACTAGAAATAGAGCCTTCACGCTATATGCCCCACATGCTGGAATGCCCTTCCACCTGCCATCCGTGCCATCACCGACTTCGCCCAGTTTAGGAAGGCATTGAAGCACTACCTTTTCCTCCAGCACTATACTGATGCAGATGTCATCTTACGGTCAGTCACGCTCAGGGGCCAGGGTACCATTCCCAGCACGCCCACCCTGCATGACTGCACCCCACCCTCTAGATCTTGATACCCTCGATAGGTTGCATGTAACCATACTCTGACTTGTCAATTTGTATATAGTTGAACCAAACTGTAAATAGTTGTTAGTTGACCACGTAACCTGTAACTACAAGCTTGCCTGTCCATAGTTACCCTGTTGAATTCCCGTTCATTGTAAGTCCAGTGAAGGCCTGCCTACACTGCACAAATTTTGTTGTATGTAAACCACACTGATTCTAAAAAACGCAGTATAAAAAAACGCAGTAAATAAATAAATAAAATAAATAAATAAACACCAAGGGGGTCATTCCAGAACATGAATAAGGGGTTTGTTGGTGCGGTGGGGTTGTTTATGTGCCAAAAACTTCCCCAACTGTATTCTGAAACAATGCTATTGTGCATGTACATAGCTCTAGCACAGGGTTCTCAAAATGGTGTCAAAAGGGCAGAACAGGGGCATGGTCAGCTGCGGCAAAGTATAAAGCATATTCAGGAAAGGCCCATGCACGTTTTAAGTGTTTCCCGGCAACGTCCATGTTGTTCAATGATACGTGTTTTGAAAATACGGGAAGTCTGACCAATGTATAACAAAGAACAAGGACACAATACCACATATACCACTCCACTGGTTAAACAATTCATTGTTCTGTGTAATTCAAAAGTGAATCCTAAAGTAGGATGTTGAAAAGACTGCATTTCTAATGTGACTGCAAATGCTACACAATGATTACACTTTCTATGTCCACGATTTTCTGCATTAAATGTACCCAGAAGCCTTGAACGAGAATGTAATAACACAGTTACACTAAAAAAAAATTTTTTTAAACTGCCTCTAATGTTTCGATTGATTTTTACGTTTTTTGGTGCGCTGAATCCAAATCTGGTAACCAATTTGCTCCATCACGTACAGATTTTTTGCTACATTGGGTTAGCAGTTTGAGGTGAACGTTTCAGATTGAGTGCGATCGAGATAAAAGTTTCTTGGATGAATTCTTTATACTAATTGTTTAGTAGTTATTCAAATAAGAATAAAGAAAATTGTAAGAAGGCAGCACATAAGAATAGAGTAATGTCAACAAAACACACTGTGATGGTAGCAAAATTGTCTGCACTTAAAACAGCCACATACATGTGCACAAACATTGAGCATATAAGAGCGAGGTTAGACACAAAGCAAAGCAATGTGCAAAAAATGTTGTACAGGTATGTATGTAAGAATAGAAAACGCAAACCGCACCATTGCAATACATGAAGACAAACACCCGATGGTGTGAAAATAAAATTCTAATAAATGAGATCCGACACTGTGGTAATAACTAGCAAATTTTTATTTCAAAGTTTAGTAAAAACACGATATTTGTCAACACAGTTTAGATTTTAAAGTCATTCTTGGGTCAATCAATCTCCTGGTGGGCCCGTTTCTTCTTCTTCCCCCGAATGCTTCTCTTGGTGCGCTGCTTGGCGTATTTTTCATCTGGGGTTTCCCGCAGCAGCAACCAGCAGAAATCAGCCATCATAGTGGTGTTCCATCTTCCTTGGTACCTTCTCTCTGCGTCCTTGATGTCCTGGTGAAACCTTTCACCTTGTTCTTCACTGTACGCCCCCATGTTTTCGGGAAAGTAGTTCACATGGGAGTGCAAGAAATGGACTTTCAGGCTCATGTTACAGCCTTGTTCTTTGAAGGCATTGAGCATCCTGGCAACAATATCCTTATAGTTCTCATCCCGCCTGTTCCCCAAGAATTTGAGAACAACATCCTTGAAGGAATACCAGGCTTCTTTTTCCTTCTCAGACATCGTTTCAGCGAATGCTCCATCTGAAATGAGTTTCCTTATATCAGGGCCAACAAACACTCCTTCCTTTAGCTTAGCTTCAGAAAGTCGGGGGAACTTTGAGCAAAGGTACCGAAAGCACTCACCATCTTTTGGAAGGGACTTGATGAATTGCTTAATGAGACCCAACTTAATGTGGAGAGGTGGTAATAGAATTTTATCACGAGGTACCAAGCTCTCATGAAGAACATTTTTCTCACCGGGTCTCAAATACTCCCGAATTGGCCAGTCGTTTTTCCCCCAGTGTAGGTCGCGGGCCCGGCTATTCCACAAGCAAAGGAAGCAGGGATATTTGGTGAAACCGGATTGCTGCCCTAATAGCATGGATAGAATTTTAAAGTCTCCACAAATCATCCACTTATGCTCATCATAACGAATCTTCTGAAGAATCAGGGCCAAACTCTCGTATTTTTCTTGGAGAATAACAGAGTGAGCAATAGGAACTGAAGCGAATGTGTTGCCATTATGAAGAAGAACACCTTTTATGCTGTATTTTGATGAATCAATGAACAGCCGCCATTCAGCAGGATCATACTTGAGTTTAAACTTTTCCATCAATCCATATATATCGTTGCAAAATACCAAATCTTCCTCTTTGCTGAAATACTTCAAAAATTGTGTCTCGCGGTTGCGGTACCAATAAAAAGTTGTTCCTGGTGACAATAGATTTTTCTGTTTAAGCCGAGAACCTAGCAGTTGGGCAGCATCTTTTGGGAGTCCTAAATCCCGGACTAAATCATTCAATTCAGCTTGAGAGAAAAGTTCAGGTTTCGGATCTGGTTTAGTTTCAAACTCGGAAGTACTGGACTCATCGGGAAAAGCCATCTGATGAGTCTCATCATGATCAGAACCGTCCACACAAATATGATCCAAAGATTTTGGTGGTTCAGGCACAGGTACTTCGTTGCTATGAGGCATAGGCCTAATTGCTGAGGGAAGGTTGGGGTAACTTATTACGTTCTTATTTTTTAAGTTGTATCCCTTCACAATGCAAGAGCAAAAATAGAAGTCACTGCTGTTGTCTCTTTGTTCACGCCACATCATAGGTATTCCGAAACGAAATGCTTGTTTTTTACCTTTCATTCATAAGCGTAGATCTTCCTCACATGTCTTGCACACTTTGTGAGGAGCCCACGGTTTGTCTTGATTGCCTAACTTCAAACCGAAATAGGCGAAATATACTTTTTTAATAAATGCAGAAATGTTCCTCTGCCGCTTTTTCACGGTATATTCCCCACAAATAAAACAAAAACTGTCCAGAGAGTTGACGCAACCTCTGGCTCTGTGAGCCATCACAAATACACAGCACTGCAAACTAAAACTGTAGTGAACCACTTCGGAATAAAGCTGGATTACGACTGAGCAAACAAAAGGTAATAATGAACTTGCAAGAAACTGAAATTTGACAGGAACGTTCATGTCGCAACCACCGTGTTTGAGCAAGCGAACAAGGCGAGGCGAACAGGAAAGAACATGCGCCAGCGCGAGTACTGGATTTAGCCCCCCGCCTCCCAATTGTCCTGTTAATGTATAAAATGAATACAAAACACTCTAAAATATCATGAGGGAGTGTTTCTAGTTAGTTAACCATTACAACCTCTATTTTGGGCCAAGAAAATAAACTGCAGTCGGCTAAAAAGAAATTATGTGAATATTCCTTATATGGGTAAGAAATCTAATTTTGCAAGAAAACGTGACGTGATGGAACATTTTGGCTATTTTTCCTGGATTCAGCACCCCAAAATCTATAGGAATCAGTTGCAAAACTGGAGGCAGTTTTTTGGTACACCAATCCTTATTATATACAGAATTTAAAAGACCTAAACACAAGCTTTAAACTAAGATGCAGACAGAAGTCCAGCAATGAGATGGGGGTTCTCCGGTCTTTTGCATTGAGTGTCACATGTATGATTTTCTCCCAGTTGGTGAGAGGTCTTACGTATGCACTAAGTGCAAAGAACTCTTTGCTCTCAGGGAATGAGTCCGTTCTCTAGAGGCTAGAGTAGCAGACCTGAAAGACGTAAGAAAGACAGAGAAGTACATGGATGAGACCTACAGGGATACAGTCCTGAAGTCCCACCTCCAGTCTGGCAGCATCCCTGTTGCCATGGAGGAGAGAGGTCACGTGACAGGAGAGCATCACCCTGGTGTGGCAGGAAGTGATCCTGTAACTAGGACCTGTCCTCCAAGTGATGTAAAACCCTCTCGCACCAAGGACGTTTCTCCAGGGCCATGTCCCCACGAGGGGAGGGTCAGGACAGATGTTATAGTTGGTGATTCAATCATTAGGAATGTAGATAGCTGGGTGGCTGGTGGACGTGAGGATCGCCTGGTAACATGCCTGCCTGGTGCGAAGGTAGCGGACCTCACGCACCGCCTAGATAGGATCATAGATAGTGCTGGGGAGGAGTCTGCTGTCTTGGTACATGTTGGTACCAATGACATAGGAAAATGTGGTAGGGAAGTTCTGGAGGCTAAATTTAAGCTTTTAGGTAGGAAGTTGAAATCCAGAACTTCCAGGATAGCGTTCTCTGAAATGCTTCCTGTTCCACGTGCAGGACCCAAAAGACAGGCAGAGCTCCGGAGTCTCAATGCGTGGATGAGACAATGGTGCAAGGATGAGGGTTTTGGACTTGTTAGGAACTGGGGAACATTCTGGGGAAAGGGGGGGCTCTTCCGAAGGGATGGGCTTCACCTTAATCAGGATGGGACCAGACTGCTGGCATTAACCTTTAAAAAAGAGATAGAGAAGCTTTTAAACTAGAAAATAGGGGAAAGCCGACAGTCACCCAGGAGTGCATGGTTCGGACGAAGGTATCCTTGAAGGATACTACCAAAAGCAGTGAGGTTCCAAAAGGGAGTATAGTAGCCCAAATGCCCTTGAGTAAGGAGCAGACAGAGCATAAAGATTCCAAATTACCCCTGCCTACCAATAGCCAGATTAATATGAATAAAATACAGTCTCTAAAATGCTTGTATGCCAATGCTAGAAGTCTAAACCATAAGATTGGGAGAGTTAGAATATATAGCACTAAATGAGAGGTTAGATATGATTGCACTCTCAGAGACATGGTGGAAGGAGGATAACCAGTGGGACACTGTGATACCTGGATACAAACTATATCGTAATGATAGAGCTGATCAAATTGGTGGAGGGGTTGCGCTCTATGTTAGAGAGGGCATTGAGTCAGAAAGGATTAAAGTTTTGCAGGGAACAAAATTTGCTGTAGAATCTCTATGGATTGAAATTCCATTTATGAAGGGGAAGGTGATGGCAGTGGGAGTATACTATCGACCACCTGGCCAGAATGAACAAATGGATGATGAAATGCTCAAAGAAATCAAGGAAGCTAACAAAAATCACAACAGAGTAGTAATAATGGGTGATTTCAATTACCCCGGTATCGACTGGGTCAGTGTCACAGCAGGACAAGCTAAAGAGATAAAGTTTCTAGATGGAATAAATGACTGCTTCTTGGAGCAGCTGGTTCATGAACCGACCAGAGGGGAAGCCATACTGGACCTAGTCCTTAGTGGAACGCCAGATCTGGTGCAAGAAATAAGTGTGTTGGGACCACTTGGCAATAGTGATCATAGTATGATCATGTTTGATTTAATTAGTGGAGGACAGATAGTAAAGGCATCCACAGTACTACCTTTTAACTTTCAAAAGGGAGACTATGATAGAATGAGGAATATAGTTAGGAAAAAACTAAAAGGAGCGGTTGCAAAGGTTAAAGACTTACAGCAAGCTTGGGTGTTATTTAAAAATACTATCCTCAAAGCCCAGACCAGCTGTATTCCACGCATTAAGAAAAGTGGAAGAAAGTCCAAAAAACTGCCAGCATGGTTTAAAGGTGAGGTCAGAGAGGCTGTTGCTGCCAAAAAAGCAACCTTCAGGAAATGGAAAAAAGAGCCAAATGATGAAAACTGGAAACAGCACAAGCACTGGCAAGTTAAATGCAAAGCATTGATAAGGCAGGCAAAACGGGAATTTGAGAAGAAACTTGCTACGGAAGCAAAAACACGAAATAAAGACTTTTTCAAGTACATTCGTAGCAAAAGGCCTGTGAGAGAGTCAATTGGACCATTAGATGATAGAGGGGTAAAAGGGGCAGTAAGAGGAAACAAGGCTATAGCAGAGAGACTGAATGAATTCTTTGCTTCGGTCTTTACTGAGGAAGATGTAGGGATGTTACCCAAGACTGAAGTGGTATTTAAAGGTGATACTGCAGAGGAATTGAGAGAAATATCGCTACACCGGGAAGATATATTACAACTATTTGATAAACTGAATAGTAGCAAATCACCTGGACTGGATGGTATACATCCCAGAGTGTTGAAAGAACTGAAATATGAGATTGCAGACCTGCTATTGGTAATCTGTGAACTTTCATTAAAATCATCTGTAATACCTGAAGATTGGAGGGTCGCCAACGTAACACCAATTTTTAAAAAGGGTTCCAGGGGTGACCCAGGAAATTACAGACCGGTGAGCCTGACGTCAGTACCAGGGAAAATGGTAGAAACCATCATAAAGAACAAAATTACGCAGCATGTAGATAGTCATGGCCTAATGGGAGACAGCCAACATGGCTTTAGACAAGGAAGATCTTGTCTTACTAATCTGATATGTTTTTTTGAAGGTGTGCATAAACAGGTAGACAAAGGTGAGTCGGTTGATATAGTGTATCTGGACTTTCAGAAAGCTTTTGACAAAGTCCCCCATCAGAGACTTTTGGCGAAGCTAAATGTCATGGGACAGGAGGCAGTGTACTATTGTGGATCGGGAACTGGTTAAAAGATAGAAAGCAGAGGGTAGGGCTAAATGGCCAATATTCCCAATGGAAAAAGGTGAATAGTGGAGTACCCCAGGGATCTGTACTGGGTCCGCTGCTTTTTGACATATTCATAAATGACCTGGAAAAGGGAATAACTAGTGAGGTTATCAAATTTGCAGATGACACAAAACTGTTTAAAGTTGTTAAAACCCAAGAGGATTGTGGAAAACTGCAGGAGGATCTGGATAAATTGGAAGACTGGGCATCCAAATGGCAGATGAAATTTAATGTGGACAAGTGCAAAGTTATGCACCTAGGAAAGAACAACCCACACTATAGTTACACAATGCAAGGCTCCACATTAGAAACCACCACCCAGGAAAAAGATTTAGGAGTCATTGTGGATAACATGTTAAAACCCTCCGCCCAGTGTGCAGCGGCGGCCAAGAAAGCAAATAGAATGCTAGGTATCATAAGGAAAGGGATGGAGAACAAAACAAAGGATATTATAATGCCTCTGTATCGCTCCATGGTACGACCGCACCTTGAATATTGTGTGCAACTCTGGTCACCGTATCTTAAAAAGGACATAGCGTTATTAGAAAAAGTACAGAGAAGAGCCACCAAATTGGTGAAGGGGATGGAAGGCTACTCCTATGAAGAGAGGCTAAGAAGGTTAGGGCTCTTTAGCCTGGAGAAGAGACGGCTGAGGGGAGATATGATAGAGGTCTATAAATTAATGAATGGAGTGGAACGGATAAACGTGGATCAATTGTTTACGCTATCAGAGTATAGAAAGACTAGGGGACATGTAATGAAGCTACAGGGTAAACTATTTAAGACAAATAAGAGAAAATATTTTTCACTCAACGTGTAATCAAACTCTGGAATCTGTTACTGGAGGATGTAGTAAGGGCTGTTAGTAAAGCTGGGTTTAAAAAAGGTTTGGACAAGTTCCTGGAGGAAAGGTCCATAAACCACTATTAAAAAGGGACCCAGGATATCAATGCTTGACCCAGTACAAGCATTGTGGAACCTGTCTTTTGGGGATATTGCTAGGTACATATAACCTAGATTGGCCACTGTTGGAAACAGCAGCAGACCCAGCACATATCCCTGGGGTACACCACTATTCACCTTTCTCCATTGGGAAAATTGGCCATTTAGCCCTACCCTCTGCTTTCTATCTTTTAACCAGTTCCTGATCCACAATAGTACACTGCCTCCTATCCCATGACTCTTTAGTTTTGCCAAAAGTCTCTGATGAGAGACCTTGTCAAAGGCTTTCTGAAAGTCCAGATACACAATATCAACCGACTCACCTTTGTCCACCTGTTTATTCACTCCTTCAAAAAAACATAACAGATTAGTAAGACAAGATCTTCCTTGTCTAAAGCCATGTTGGCTGTCTCCCATTAGGTTGTGACTATCTACATGCTGAGTAATTTTATTCTTTATGATGGTTTCTACCATTTTTCCTGGTACTGACGTCAGGCTCACCGGTCTGTAGTTTCCCGGATCACCCCTGGAACCCTTTTTAAAAATTGGTGTTACATTGGCGATCCTCCAATCTTCAGGTATTAGAGATGATTTTAATGATAGTTCACAGATTACTGATAACAGTTCTGCAATCTCATATTTCAGTTCTTTCAACACCCTTGGATGTATACCATCCGGCCCAGGTGATTTGCTACTCTTCAGTTTATCTAATAGTTGTAAGACATCTTCCCGATGTATCGATATTTCCTTCAATTCTTCCGCACCTTTAAATACCACTTCAGTCATGGGTAACATCCCTACATCTTCCTCAGTAAAGACCGAAGCAAAGAATTCATTCAGTCTCTCCGCTATCGCCTTGTCGCCTCTTAGTGCTCCTTTAACCCCTTTATCATCTAATGGACCAACTGACTCTCTCACAGGTTTTTTGCTATGTATGTACTTGAAAAGGTCTTTATTTCACGTTTTTGCTTCCGCAGCAAGCTTCTTCTCAAATTCTCTCTTTGCCTGCCTTATCAATGCCTTGCATTTGACTTGCCAGTGCTTGTGTTGTTTCCAGGTTTCGTTGTTTGGCTCTTTTTTCCATTTCCGGAAAGATGCTTTTTTGGCAACAACAGCCTCTCTGACCTCACCTTTAAACCATGCTGGCAGTTTTTTGGACTTCCTTCCACTTTTCTTAAAGCGTGGAATACAGCTGGTCTGGGCTTCCAAGATAGTATTTTTCAACTACACCCAAGCTTGATGTACGTCTTTAACCTTCACAACTGCTCCTTTTAGTTTTTTCTTAACTGTTTTCCTCATTTTATCATAGTCTCCCTTTCGAAAGTTAAAAGGTAGTACCGTGGATTTCCTTACTATCCCTCCTCCACTAATTAAATCAAAGGCGATCATGCTATGATCACTATTGCCAAGTGGCCCCAACACTCTTGCACTAGATCTGGTGTTCCACTAAGGACTAGGTCTAATATGGCTTCCCCTCTGGTTGGTTCATGAACCAGCTGCTCCAAGAAGCAGTCATTTATTTCATCTAGGAACTTTATCTCCCTAGCATGTCCTGACGTGACACTGACCCAGTCGATACCCGGGTATTTGAAATCACCCATTATTATTACTGCGCTGTAACGTTTGTTAGCTTCCTTGATTTCTTTGAGCATTTCATCATCCATTTGGTCATTCTGGCCAGGTGCTCGATAGTACACCCCCACTGCCATTGCCTTCCCCCTTTTATATGGAATTTCAATCCATATAGATTCTACAGCAGATTTTGTTTCCTGCAAAACTTTAATCCTTTCTGAGTCAATGCCCTCTCTAACATAACGCACAACCCCTCCACCAATTTGATCAGCTCTATCATTACGATATAGTTTGTACCCAGGTATCACAGTGTCCCACTGGTTGTCCTCCTTCCCCCATGTCTCTGATATTCCAATCATATCTAACCTTTCATTTAGTGCTATATATTCTAACTCTCCCATCTTATTCTTTAGACTTCTAGCATTTGCATACAAGCATTTTAGAGAATGTATTTTATTCATGTTAATTTGGCTATTGTTAGACATGGGTAAATTGGGATCTTTAAGCTCTGTCTGCTCCATACTTGAGGGCATTTGGGCTACTTTACTCTTTTGTGGAACCTCTCTGCTTTTGGTAGTATCCTTCAAGGATACATTCTTCTGAACCATCCGCTCTTGGGCGACTGTCGGCTTTCCCCTAATATCTAGTTTAAAAACTGCTCTATCTCCTTTTTAAAGGTTAATGCCAGCAGCCTGGTTCCATCCCGGTTAAAGTGAAGCCCATCCCTTCGGAAGAGCCCCTCCTTTCCCCAGAATGTTCCCCAGTTCCAAACAAATCCAAAACCCTCATCTCTGCACCATTGTCTCATCCACGCATTGAGACTCCGGAGCTCTGCCTGCCTTTTGGGTCCTGCGCGTGGAACAGGAAGCATTTCGGAGAATGCTACCCTGGAAGTTCTGGATTTCAACTTCCTACCTAAAAGCCTAAATTTTGCCTCCAGAACCTCCCTACCACATTTTCCTATGTCATTGGTACCGACATGTACCAAGACAGCAGACTCCTCCCCAGCACTATCTAAGACCTTATCTAGGTGGCGCATGAGGTCTGCTACCTTCGCACCAGGCAGGCATGTTACCAGGCGATCCTCACGTCCACCAGCCACCCAGCTATCTACATGCCTATTGATCGAATCACCAACTATAACGGCTGTCCTAACCCTTCCCTCATGGGCACATGGCCCAGGAGAAACTTCCTCGGTGCGAGAGGGTTTTACATCACCTGGAGGACAGGTCCTAGTTACAGGATCACTTCCTGCCTCACCAGGGTGATGCTCTCCTGTCACGTGACCTCTCTCCTCCATGGCAACAGGGGTGCTGCCAGACTGGAGGTGGGACTTCAGGACTATATCCCTGTAGGTCTCGTCTATGTACCTCTCTGTCTGTCTTATGTTTTCCAAGTCTGCTACTTTAGCCTCTAGAGAACGGACTTGTTCCCTGAGAGAAAAGAACTCCTTGCACCTAGTGCACACGTAAGACCTCTCACCGACTGGGAGAAAATCATACATGTGACACTCAATGCAAAAGACTGGAAAGCCCCCATCCCGCTGCTGGACTGCTGTCTGCATCTTAGTTTTAAGTTTGTGTCTAGATCTTTAAGTTCTTACTTACTAGGGGTTGCTATGGGTATTTATACCAATAAAACTGTACCTAATACGTTTAATATACCTTGTCCTTAGTGTATGACTGATTTGGGTAATGAGCTTCACCTGAAAGCACCTCCTGTCTTTTAAGATGTGTAATTACCTATAAAGCTATGATTATCCCAGGGGAGGGTGGGTGTGGGGAGGGAGGGAGGGAGGGAAATAACACTTATTAAAAGAGGGCTGCTACACAGTACCCTGTCTTGTGCTGCTGAGGTAAGCTAAATTCTGATTTGATTTAAATTATAGCTCTTAGCTGCTGCTAGGCTCTAACTTCTTATGAAATTTAAACTACAAGCTCTCTGCTGGGTACTAAATTGAACCAGAAAGCTCTCTTCTGTGTGTTAAATTTAAACTAAAAGTACTTTGCTGTTACTTGGCCCTGAGTGACTATTAAATTTAAACTACAAGCTCTCTGCTGGGTATGAAATGTAACCAGAAAGCTCTCCTCTGTGTTTTAAATTCAAACTTTAATTGCTGCTACTAGGCCCTAACTGATCCAACAAAAAACAATGGGTTCACAGATTAAGTAGCTTTAATACAAAGAATTCTTTTTAGAAAATTACCAGAAGTATATACTCACAGTTGCAGATTTCTCTCCAGAAGTAACAGTCCCCCTTTCTAGTCCTTGAAGACAGAGCATTCCATTTCTCAACAAAAGTATTATTAGTGGTAAATAGATGAGGTGCTCTATACATTCGTAAACCTCTCGGAATACGCTATTCACGGCAATATTCCTTCATAGTTTCCGAGTTTAATTCCATCCGTATAATCTTCCGGCGTATGACTGATACAGTAGGCCAATCCTTAACTTCATTACTAAGAGTACCCTCCCCAAATAAGCGAGAACCTGTTAATAACCGGGTGGTTTCAGAATCAGAAAAGAAAAAACATCCATTTTAGATTGATTATTATCACTTTTAGATTGATTATCATCATGAAATTTTATTCTTAAGGATGATTAAGGGTATATGTTGGTGATTGGTATGTATAGTTATGAAGTATATAATGTTTGGTGAGCAGTTATGTATAAACATTTTTTGTTTTGGATTGTTATGTTTATATTTTATTTTTTAGATTCTATTGAGTTATGTTGAAAATCAGTTTTGAATGATTTCCCGGATCGTCTCAGAAGAGGGGTCGTGAGGAGAAAGAGAGACTTTGATACATCAATACCTTATGCGGTTTTGTGATGTTCCATTTTATGAGGCAATAAATTACAAATAAATTTTCAATAGGTCCATGGAAGAGTCACCATAATTGATAGTTGGAGAATATAATATATGTATGGGAGCATATGCAAAATAATATATGTAATATTAATTAATTATTAGAGTAAATATATATAGATGTAACAGGCACAATTGTTATTAAAAGAATGAATTTTTGTGGATACCACTAATTTTAGTTGTATAACTAAAGTGCAATACTGCGATATAATGGTAATAAAGTGCAATATGTGATATGTAATATGCATATGTTATATAAATATAATTTTTGTAGTGAGTGTTTATTGGATAATATTAAAATATACTTTTATAATACACTGGTTAATTTGTAATATATAATTTATATGATATGATATATGATTGTGAAAAATGTAATTTTGTTTGATATGTTTAGACATTTATGGTATATTCTTTTTTTGCATTGTGTTTTTGTATGTTTTGTTCATTTGCAAATTAGTGGTGATTTTCTTTTGATTGTATTTTGTGGGGGACTTGGTGTCTGTAGATATGTTGCGGGAATGGCAGAATCCAAAACATGTAACATTTCATAATATGGTGGGAACGGGGAAATACAAAACACTTACCCATATCTGATAATACTGTCAGGGATGGTTTTCTCCATTATAATGCATGATCCATGTCTGCGCCCGGATATGTGCATGGCCCGGCTGAATAGCGCTTTGCCCATGCTGTGCCAAACACACCTATCTCCCTGATTCCAGACCCACGCAGGGGCGGCTCAAGGCAATCTGCTGCATGAGGAGAAGTATGAAATGGCACCCCCCCTTCCACCTTAGAGGGGGCGGGGCTTTTTCAGAAATCCAATCAGAGACTGAACCGAACCAAACCAAAAAGCCAATTAGATTATATGGAGGAAATGCAAGATGTTTTCACACATTAGATTATATGGAGGAAATGCAAGATGTTTGCCGTATCGAGCTGCAATCACACCCTGTGCAACTTGCAACTCGGGTGCACGCCCCCCCTCTTCCCCCATACCTCCGTCCAGCGCTGCCTGCTCTTTCCCTGCTGCTGCCGCCCTCTGTTTTTTTCATGGCGGTGCCAGCAGCAGGGAAAGAGCAGGCAGCGCTGGACAGAGGGATAGGAAGGAGGAGGGGGGCATGAGCCCAATCAGAAAGGCACAGGTACTTTAAGCAGATCTGTCCCTCCCTACTCTGATACTGCGTTGGAGGAGGGAGGGACCAGACTTGCTTAAAGTGCTGCGAAAAGGCTTGGGGGGCGCATTTTGGCTGCCTGCTATTGTCCTACCAGTGGCGGCACGGCAACAGCAGACAGCCGAAATGTGCCTCCCAAGCCTTTCTGCCCTGTGAGGCTGCACCGCTTGCACAGGTCTAGATACGGTCCTGTTTGCACATCAAGGAACTAAAAGACAGCAAGAACCAACAGCACAGTTTATAAAATTATAACTCTTTTTTTATTTTGTTGTTATAAACTGCGTTATGGTTCTTGCTTTTTCTTTTTCAACGTATATTTTGCATCCACAGTAGGTGCAGAGCAGAACCAAGACATTCACCCACAGAACTCAATATTTTTAAAAAAAGTCTGATTCTGATCATCTCACTAACAACAACAACAACAACAACAACCACTATTCTCCAGTACAAGGCATTTTGTGAACTAATACAAAACCGCACAACAAAGAGCAAACCTACCATACCATACCGTACCATATCAGCACACATTTCCAAAACTCACATAAGGAGCCCATCTAAAAAAAGTGTCACTCTAAATACTGCAGTGGGCCCTGGAACATCCATACACCTATTTGAAAAGCTGAACAAGTCAAATTACTACAGTACAGTATAGATCTTTATGTACAAACTCCATGTTAACAGAACACCTGACCCCAGTCACACACTCTCACACTCACAACATCGACCCTCACCAAGTACAGAATAAGTAACCACATTCTAAAATAAAATACACATATGTAGACAAAATTTAAATTGAAACCCCAAGAAGCCAGAGTCCACATGCAGTGCAACATCAGATAAATATGAGATGCAGTTTCCCAATACTGTGTAAAATATAAAAATAGCACAAAGTCCAATCACTAAAATTAAATACAATTATTTTTTCTACCTTTGTTGTCTGACCATTTCATTCTCTGATCATGCTGGTCCCGATCTGAGGCTTCTGCTTTCCTGTCTTCTCTTAGCTCTCTTTCAGTAATCTATGGCCCATCTGCCATTTCTTATCTCTTCTTTTGTTTTCTTCACTTCCTTCCATCAGCCCATTTCCAGTTCCAGTAACCCTCCCCAGTATCAGCCCCCTTTCCAGTCCTCCCCTCCCAGTACCTTCCAATGTCAACCACCTTGCATTCCCACGACTGCCACTGGTGTCCATTCCCTTCCAGTCCCCCTCCTTCCCCACTGTCCAGCCCCTTCTAGTCCAAATACCATCCCAGATATCAACTCATGTCCACTTTCAGTGCCACCCCCCCTCTGTCAGCTCCCTTCCAGTCGCCCTACCCTCTGTCCATCCCCCTTCCAGTGCCATTTGAATGTCAGCTCCGTTCCAGCCTCCTCCTCATTACCCAACCCCATCCCCAAGTGTCAGCTCCCTTCCAGTCCCCCTTCAGTACATCCCAGCTCCTCTCCAAGCCCCCTCCTTCCTCTGTGTCACTTCCCTTTCTGCCCCCTGGCAGACCCTCTCATTATCTGCTCCCTTCCAGTCCTATTCTACTATCCTCCTGCATCAGCCCATTTGCAGCCCTAGCCCCTAGTTTTCTTCCAAGGCCCGAAGGACTCTCCTCCCCTCCCCCATTAGCCCATTTCCAGTCCTATCCCCCTTATCAGCCCACTCTAGTCCTAGCCCCCCCAATCAACCCATTACCAGTCCTAGCTCATTTCTGGTGCTAGCCCCCCAATCTGTCTATTAGCAGTCCTAACCCCCCACCCAATAATTCAATTTCCAGTCCTAGCCCCCCAATTAGCCCATTTCCTGTCCTAGCCCCCTCCCAATCAGCCCATTTCCAGTTCTAACCCCCCCATCAGCCCATTTCCAGTCCTAGCCACCCCCGATAGCCCATTACCAGTCCTAGCCCCCTCCCGATCAGCCCAATACCAGTCATAGCCCCCCATATCCCATTACCAGTCCTAAACTCCCCAGCAGCCCACTTCTAGTCCTTAGCCCCCCATCAGCCCATTTCCAGTCCTAGCCACCCCCGATAGCCCATTACTAGCCCTAGCCCCTCTCCCAATCAGCCCATTTCCAGTCCCAGTCCCCCATAGCCTATTACCAGTCCTAACCCCCCCATCAGCCCACTTCCAGTCCTAATCCCCCCATCAGCCCACTTCCAGTCCTTACCCCCCCATAGCCCATTACCAGTCCTAACCACCTCCCATCAGCCCACCTCCAGTCCTAACCCCCCCCATCAGCCCATTTCCAGTCCTAACCCCCCTCCCCCCATCAACCCAGGGAAATGAAAAAAAAAATTCTGGCTGCTGCTGCTGCCGCTGCCGCCGCTGCCGCCATTGCAGTGGCAGAAGGAAGTGTCCCGTGGCTGCTCAGCAGAGCCCTCCTGTCTCCCTCAGCCTGCCGGCTTTACAGAGTCGCAAAAGGAGAGTTTCCCTTTCTCGTGGCTCTGTTAGCCCACCGGCGCTGATGGGAAATGGCATTTCCTATTTCCCATCAGCACCAGCAGGCTTAGCAGAACTGCAAAAAAGGGAAACTCTCCCTTTGCGGCTCTGTAAAGCCGGCGGGCTGAGGGAGACAGGAGGGCTCTGCCGGGCGCCCGCGGGAAACTTATTTCTGCCGCTGCCGCCGCGGCTCTTTCAATCGGGGTTTTTTTTTTTTAAGGCCGAGTGAGGCGGGCTTTTTGGGGGCAATTTTTGCTGCCCCCAAAAGTTGCCGCCTGAGCCTGTGGCCACTGCCTCACTCGGCCTAATGATAGAACCGCTCCTGGACATATGGGCACATCCAGACCCGTGGATGCAGAATTAGGTTTAAACAGGGCCAGTTTTTCATTTAGACGCGGGCTAGATGTGCACATTATAGAATTGCACTCAAAACAAAATAATTTAAAAAGAATCCTGACATGTATTAGGAGCCAATGCAATTGATATAATAAAGTTGAGTCTTGTGGAAGTATTTTGCAAAAGCTGCAATCTTGATCTCTGCTTAATCAATAGACCAAATAAAGAACACAACAATAATCTAAATGTGTCACAACAAGAGCTTGTACAATGACTCTAAAATGCTCTTCAGTAAAACATGATCTAATCTGCCTGAGATAGTGTGACTTAAATTAACCCTTTTTTTTCTATACTACTACCTTGTTGATCCATCAACAAAGCAGAATCCAAGATTTCCCCCAACACTTTCAAGGAGGAGACTAGTGGAATGGAAATACCTGAAATAACAGGATTCTCTTTCGTTATAACTCAAATTACTCAACCACAAAAACCTGCTTTTTGGCATGTTTAATTTTAGTTCATGTGAACACATCCAATCAGAAACTAAATCAAAATCTTTATTCAATATATCATACAAGTATCTTAGATTTTCCTGAACTGTACCGATATAATAAGGCATCGCTAGCATATGAGTAAAAAGATATACCTAGCTCTCACAAGTCAGTTCCAAAGGATATTAAAAATGCATTGAATAAAATTGGAAACAATGGGGAACCCTGTGTGACCCTGCAAGTAGTCTGCCATACCTGAGATATGTTATTTCCCATCTTAACCATGTACTTCCTACACATCAAGAATTCCTTAAAATCATTTAAGAACTATACCTGCAATGTCACTCAATCTTAGCAGCAAAAGATCATGATCTAGCACATCAAAGCTGCCAATAAATCTAATTGGAACAAAATAGCCTGTCTTCCTTTACTAACAATATAACATCATGCAATAGAGTTGTGGTACTACAATTACTTCAAAAACAAGTTTGAGTAAGATGAAATAAACCAAAATCATCTAGATATTTAATCAATTGACTGGAGACAATCACTTCTAATAATCTGGCAAATATTGGAATACTAGAAATAGGCAATTATAGAAACATAGAAATATGACGACAGAAAAGGACCATATGGCCTATCTAGTCTGTCCTTTCAATTAGATGGTGAATTTTTGTCCTACGTTTTGACCTTTCAATATATATATATATTTTGTGCTGTTAAGTCAATGCTGACTCCTAGTGACCTGGCAGTCCCTTGGTTTTCTTGGCAAGGTATGACTGGAAGTAGATTTCCAGGCCAGGGAGGGTAAAGTGACTTGGCCAAGATCACAAGGACTGTCAGTAAAGAAGTAGAAATAATATTTCTAATAACAACAGGAAAACATCCTTTTCAGGACTGGTCGAAGGATTTCTGTCTTCCTAGGCAGATGCCCCAGCTGTGTTGTTCCCCCTTCTGAGTCACACTGCCCCTCCTCTTCCAGGCTATACCACATCCCCCCCTCACTGCCACCGATTCCATGGATGGGGGTGGGTGGACGACTCAGCTTGGTGAGGTGGTAGGCCATGTGCTTTGGCATGCATGGCCTGTCTCTTCTGACACCCCTCTGATACAACTTCCTATTGGAGGAGAGTCAGGAATGGCAGGCCATGAGTGCCATGCCATTCCGCCCACAGAAATGTGATGCCCTAGGCGGCTGCCTAGCCCCCCTAGTGGATGGGCCAGCACTGATCCCTTTTGTAGCAATCTAAAGAGCATTACAGTAATCCATTACTGTACCTCAGCTGGCAGAGTCTTTAAAAAAAGAACAATGGTTCTGCAAACAATGGGAGTGATGTGAAACCCCATGCTAGAGTCCAGTGCTTAAAGCTCTAGTGCAGGGTTTCATAGTGCAAATTTAATGCTGAAATTTTATGCAGTGATTCTTTAAGCAACAGCATGTCAATTGACCAGTGCACAAAAAGTCACCATTAAACTGTGAAAGGAAGCGAAACACATGCACATAGGAGTCTGCATTAGCAGCCCCTGTATGCTGCGCAGGTTTGACATGCTATGCCAAGAAAGGGTCATCTGAGGTAGAGTTTGACATTTCACCTCAGATGATCCAGGTAGAATGTTGAAGGGCCAGTGCCCGTGAGGACATTGACCCCCCCCCCCCCCGACAGAAGTAAAACAAGTGTTGGCTCAGTGGGCCCCTATCCCCCTCTCACCTCATAAAAATCATTGATGGCTCCATGGCCCTGATCCCAATTCTGATACTCTTCTCCTCCCCTCCCTTCTTTGCCAGCAAGAATCATTGGTGGGCCAGTTGGCCCCAATATAACCCTCCCACCTCATTAAAATCATTGGTGGCCTATGGGCCTCCACTAACCTGCCCCCCCCCACCCGCAGTACCTTTCCATAGAATGGTGGGTAGGAGCGATGCCTACATACTCATACCCCCCTGTTGCCATTTTTCCAAATGGTGGTGCCTGACCCTGTACACCGCATCCCAGGATGCACCACGGGGGGGGGGGGGGGGTGTCAGTCTGACAAATAAGGAATTTTCATCATTATTTGGCAGACTGTGCCTGCCCCCCCCTCAGGTGGTGCATCCCTGGGATGGACCATGTAGGGTCAGGTGCTACAATTTTGGAAATTAGCAGCAGGGGGTAGACCACTCTTACCCACTATTCTATGGAAAGGTACTATTGGCGTGTTAATAGAGGCACAAAAGTCACCAATTATTTCTGTAACGTAGGGCTTTGCATCAGAACCCACGGACCAGCAATTATTTTTGCTGGGAAGGGAAGAGAGGAGAGGGGAATCCGGATAAGGCTCCACCAGGCCATCAGTGGTTTTACTTCAATGAGGGGGTCAGTGTCTGGGGGACATGAGCCCGCCCCCCCCTCCCCCCCCGTGTTGTGCTGATGGCATCAGTAGCTTTACCCGATGCCTGGATAAACTATCACAAAGATCCAGGATAAAAAATAATGTGAAAATCTGTGCTATGTTTCAGCACAGTTTTTTACATTGGGTGCAATTAAATATGTGGCACTTTGCACGTGATTTGCATGCCCACTGCACTGCAGTTTAGCACAGTAGTTTTTCTGCCATTTTCCCCACCCTAGCTTACTTTCAGCATCGGTGTGAGCAAGCCTAATATGGGATAAGTGTCAGAAAAATACTGTGCTAAGGTTTTGGGCATTGGCCCCAGTGGGATTTAGCAAATTTTCCCAGCAGTTTTCAATGTGCTTCTCTGCTTATTTTACCCAGACCATTTTTCAATTTATTTTTTTATTTTTTTAGCCTTGGTTAGTTATTTTGTCTTTTACGGAATCCTTTTAGCATTTCAGGTATACATGGTTATTACGGCGACATGCTGGCTGAAGGCACTGCTATTTCTGCTGTATTCCTCCTTTAGTGGTACCAAGGCTGTTCCTGCACAGTTTTTGGATGATGGTCAGCAGCACAGTAATACTCTGATTTGCTTAGATATGTGCCAACATAAATAACTATCTTACATAAATATTTGGACTCTCTCATGACAGGACAAAATTCAGTTGATTCTAACTGCTAACTGAAACATGAAAATACACACAGGTAGTTGTAATAATTTAAAAACATGGATATAGCTTGCTGCTTTTTTTTTTTTTGAGAGAGAGGCAGGTCACAAATACAAAACATAGAAATACTCCAGAATACCTGATTAAAAGCTAAAAATAGAAATATGTAGACAAAAATGTAACCAAAACCCCAAGAATCCTGCCACTTTTCTCTCCTTTATTCCATCTCTGACATTAATGTTTTCCTTTCAGCTTTCTTCCATGTATTTTCTAAGTTTCAATGAACTCAGATTTCACTCCTCCTTCTTACCATTCAATCCTCAATCTTCCTCTTTTTACTCCATCTACCTACTACTTTGCAAACCTTAACACAGTCCTCCTACTCCACATCTTTCTCTCCTCCCCAGCCTCTTATTCCCCAATCTTTAATTCTCCTACTCTCTATGTCCAACATCTCCTTAACCCCCATATTGAGCATCTACTCCTCTCTTTCCCTCCTTACCCTCCTGTTCTGCACCCTCTCTCTCTCACGCTCTCTCTCTCTATTCCCCTAGCCACCTACTCCTTATCTAGCATCTGCCTTCTGCCCTCACCTACCCATGTCCAGCATCTGCCCTCCACTCCCTATTCGGTGTACCCCATCTACCCTACTACCCTGTTCTAGCCTCTGCCTTCCACCCCCACCCATCCTGTGTCCAACATCTACCCTCTATCCCCCTAAACTCCCTACCCTGTGACCAGCATCTATCCTCCACCCCACTCACCATGTGTCTATCATCTGCTCTTCAACTCCTGTATTCCCTACCCCATGTCTAGCATCGGCCATCTGCAATCCTACTCCATATCTAACATCTGCCCTCTGTCCTCACCCACCCTATGTCCCAACATCTGCCCTCCATCACTCTATATCTCCTATCCTATGTCCACCATCTCTTATCTCATGTCCATCATACTCCCACCTGAGGTTTACTGCTTACACCACCACCACATCTCCCAACATCTACAGCATCAGTGGTGGCAGCAATTTAAAAATGCAAAAGGTGTGGGCATCTTTTTCACTACAGAAGCTTCAAAGGCCCACTGGTCTCCTTACCTCTGCTGCATATCTGCTGGGAAGCAGCAACGGCTGGCGAGATGCATGCTAACTTTTTTTTTTTAAGACAGTGTGAGGCGCTTGCCACGTGTATGTTTTGGGGGCGCCTCACCATCCCTAATGATGGAGCCACCCCTGCTCAGTCCCCACTGGTGAAAAATCAGCAGTTCCAGTGGTCCAGTGTGGATCAAACACAACCATGGGAAGTAAGAAACCTGAACACTACCACTGAAAGAGCTGCAGGTGGTCGGCGATGCAAAGTTACCTGCAGGATATCTGAAAGCACAGGTTCTGCTACCCAAAGAGGCACAGGCAGGAGCTGATTTGAAAGAGAAGGTAGTGACTGAGGAGGGAATGAATGATGCTAGGAGGAAAGGATAGGAAGAGGAGAGGGGAGGGTAGAAGAAGAGAGAGGACTGAGAAGGAAGGAGAGGAAAGGAGGTAGGGAGCTAAATGGAGTAGAGGGGTTGGGTACAGGGGAAGATGAGGGGGATGGGGTTTTGGGAGGTTAGAGAAAGGGGATAAGAGTTTATAGTGAAAGGGAGACAGTATGCAGTAGAACTCTCTATCACAGAGACAAACATATAGATCCTATATGCAATTAGCCCCATTTCATGTATGTACCCACATCCCTTGCCTCTCAAACACACCAACACCTCTACTAACCCAAACACTCATGCATATTACTTCCCCGGTATACCCTCCAACACATATTTACACACACACACACGCCCTCTGTACACTTGCACCTTATCCCACATAGCTCCATATGCATAAGCCTCCCACCAGACCTGCATGCCTATCAAATAACCCCCTCATCCACAACTGGCAAAATCCAAGGGCCTTTACTCCATCTTCATCCTTCTTGACCTTTCTGCTGCTTTTGACATTGTTGACCACAACCTTCTCCTTGATACCTATCCTCGCTTGGTTTTAAGGGCTCTGTGCTATCCTGGTTCTCTTTTTATCTCTCCCATTGTTCTTTCAATATTTATTCTGGTGAATCCTCCTCTACTGCTATCCTGCTCTCAGTTGGTATACCCCAACAATCTGTCTTGGGTATACTTCTTTTCTCTCCCTATACCCAGTCCCTTGGTGAACTCATCTCTTCCTATGGCTTTCAGTACTATCTTTACACTAATGACTCTCAGATCTACCTCTCTACACTTGAAATTTCTCCAACAATCCAGGCCCAGATCTCTGCCTGACTTTCTGAGATTGCTGCTTGGATGTCTCATCGCGGCTTGAAATTGATCATGGCTAAACTGAGCTTCTTATTTTTCCCCCTAAATGTTCCTCTCCCCTTCCTCCTTTCTCTGTCTCTGTGGATAACTTTCTACTCCCCCCTGTCTCCTCAGCTCGCAACCTTGGGATTATCTTTGACTCCTCTCTCTCCTTTTCCACACACATACAACTGATAGCTAAAATCTGCAGTTTCTTTCTCTACAACATCAACAAAATTTGCCCATTCCTTTATGAACACACTACTAAGCCACTTATCCACTCCTTAGTCACCTCCCGTCTAAACTATTGTAACTTGATCCTTGCTGGTCTCCCTCTGTGTCATCTCTCACCCCTTTAATCTGTTCAACACTCTGCTGTGCGGCTAATCTTCCACCAGCCTCGTCATGCTCATATTACCTCTCTTCTCAAGTCTGTTCATTGATTCCTATCAGTTTCCACATCCAGTTCAAACTTCTTCTGCTGACCTATAAATGCATTCACTCTGCAGCTCCTCATTGCCTTTCCTCTCTTATCACTCCCTACACCCCTCCTTGGGAACTCCGCTCTTCTGGCAAATCACTTCTATTTGTGCCCTTCTCTTCTATTGCTAACCCCAGACTTCGCTCCTTTCACCTTGCTGCTCCTTAAGCCTGGAACAAACTACCTGAGTCTGTACTTCAAGAGCCTTCTCTGACCATTTTCTAATCCATGAAAACTTACCCCTTTGCTGCTGCTTTCAGATCTTGACTCACCTGATGTCCTTTGTGTTTCCTTACCATTCCCCCTAACTGTATCCCATGTCTACAGCTACTGTGTTGTCTGTCTCTATTAGACTGTAAGTACCGATGAACAGGAACCGTCTTTTACATGTATCTGTGCAGCGCTATATATGCCTTGTAGCACTATACAAATGTTCAATAGTAGTAGTAGTCAGTATTAACTCTCCTTCCCAAACATCCCCAATTCCCCCTACAGTTTACCTCTCCATGCTGCCTGCCTCACCTCTTCCTCAAAAACATTTGTCCTTTGACACTTTAAGGCATACACACTGAGCCATAATATAACCTACCCACACTCTTCCCACACAAACAACTGCCTTTTCACCCCCCACAAACATGCCATATAAACACCCAGTCACTAAAACAAGCCCCACATACATTGTATCTGGAGCCTGAAAATGCAGAAAAGAGAAACATGTCACTGTGGGGCTATGAAATGTATTGATTCTAAAGTATCCTTAGCCGTTGGTTCCTTATGTAAATTTTCTCAGGAAGCTGCAGTATCTTTGCAGCAGCTAGATGAGAAAGTTTTGTCGATTGATATGGCTGTTACAAAATTGGAATCTCAAATTCTCCCTTTGCAGTCTTTAAATGTGGTTGGTATTAAAGATTCCTTATCATTACACGCTAAGGTTGAGTCTCTTGAGAATACAATGCGTAATTGCAATTTACGTTTTTTAAATTTTCCTTAAACCGGGTTGCTGTCGCCAAAGATTCTTTTAGATAAATATATCAAAGAAATTCTAGCCATATCAGAGGTAATTGAAGTTGCTCAGATATATTATCTCCCCACTGGGTCAAAAAAGGTAAATCCTGTAGAGGGTGAAGTTGATGAAATAGTTCCTTCTTTCACCAATCTTACCACATTTCTAGAGGATTCCCTGGATGAAATTGCTACAAGGGCTACCTTGTTGGTAACCTTTTTATCTGTAGCAGTTAAGCAACGTATTCTAAAAGTTTTCTTTAAAGTAAAATCTACTAAATTTTGTGGGCAATCCATTAGTGTTTTTCCAGATGTTTCGCGTGTTACACAATTGCGCCGAAGGCAGTTTCTTTCCCTTAAATCTCAGGTTTTAGCTTTGGGGGCTACTTTCTTTTTACGCTTTCCGTGTAAGTGTATTATTACTTAAGAGGATGCCTCTTATGTTTTTGTAGATATATCGCATTTGGAAAAAATTTTGTTAGATAGGCAGGGTAAGGGGTAGGTAAATGAGAGATTGTATCACCTCCTTCAATGAATTCCAATTTGGGATTTGTTTTCTGATTCTGAATTGTTTTTTGTTTAATATCGCCGCGGGTTCTCCTTGATGTGGTCTGGATTATTAGCACTCATTTTTTTTTTAATCTTACGAAGTTTTTTTTTTTGGATTGTATTTCCTTGTTGTGCTTCTAATTGCCTTGCTGTAATTTGGTTATTGTATTATGACTGAAAATTAATTTAAAAAAAAAAGAAACATGTCACTGTGTTACACTGTAAATGCACTCTTTCCTCTCATTCCTGTCTAAAATTTTCAGTTAAATATGTGTTGAATTAGATTAGTTTATTAACCACCTTTCAACCATGGGACAACAAAATAGTTCACAATTAGTAAAGAATACGAGGAGTAAGAAGTGAGGAAAAACAGCAGTATGCAATTCATATATGCTGGAAAAATAAGGAAAAAAATAGGATTGGTCCTGCCTCCAGCCCTGTCAGCTATGGTTCATATTATGAGTGTCCAAAAGTTTGAGCGAAGAAAAAAATCTTTTAGGCCCGCTCTAAAGTGGGCTTTGTTAGATATCTCTCATAGCTGGGGGTAGGGAATTCCAGATAAAGGGGTCAAAATAGGAAAAGGAGGTAAGCTTTGATATTTCCAGGCAGTGATTGGAGAGAAGTGATAAGACTAGCTGTTTAGTGTGTTGGAATAGAGTCATTTAAGAGGACTGGGGAGGAATCAGTAGGTTGTGAAGATACTGTAAAGAGTGAAACCTGAATGTAGCTGTGTGTAGAAAGAGTAGGATCTTAAATAAAAATGTTTTTTTAATTTTTTTTACATTGAAAATTATAACATACACATCCAAAATATTAACATAAATGAAGGAAAATGAGTATATAACCATATAAGAAATTACAAAATAAAAATTAAACCTCCAAAATTAGTCCACAAATATAAAGAAATAAGGGGAAGTACCAGGAAAAACATTAGCCATGACAAAATCCCACCACAAGGCTACCAAAAAGAAATAAACATGCAGGCGGAGATTTAAATGTCAGCCATATTGGAAGAGACGACAACCTGAACAGAACCTTCTTTTATAGCAATTAAGAACTCCACAAGCTGTTTTGGGTCAAAGAACATATATACATTATCCTTAACACAACACTTAACAGGAAATTTCAATTGGAAAGAAGCTCCTATAGCCAAGACCCTCGGCCAAAGGCATAGGAAATCCTTCCTCCTTAACTGAGATCCACAAGACAAATCAGGAAACATCCTAACCAGTGACCCAAAAAAACCCACTCATTTAAGTTCCTGAAATAAGAGCAAAAAATCAAAGCTTTTTCTGACTCCAAAGGGTGGACCTATCTGTAATGATCTCTAAAGAGTTCTCTATGAACCCTATCAGGTCCACTCCCGCCAAAGATACAGCCCCAGGGGTATCCCCCTGACCACTAGCCCCAAGAGACAAGTATTGTACTCAGGTCAAGGGAAGAAAATGCTCTGGAGAAATCTTTAAAGCCTCTCCAAAGTATTAACTCACCATCTCTATAGCTGACAAAACTGGAGACCTAGGAAAGTTCAAAAGTCTGATGTTATTACGTCGAGCTTGATTTTCTAAATACTCCATCTTCTGAGATAACATAACTTGTCCTTGATCTGGGCTCCAACCAGCTCCCGGATATGCCCCAGTTCCTGTTCCAAAGTGAGAATTTTCCCTGCTAGCTGCTCCTGGACAGTGGGGATAGAACCATAATTCGTCTTAACCTCCATCAGATCAGTACTCACAGTTCCCACAAGAGATCCTAGGGAAGAGTTCACACTAGCAATTACATCCCATAGCGCTTCCATTGAGTTTTTAATCCCAGAAGCTGCCAAAACTCCAGTCTGCATCGATGAAACCTCTGCAGCCGCTGTAATGGCCACAACCTCCTCTCTTCTTAAAACTTCACTCACCACAGGAGTTGCCTCTGTCAACAGAGGGCCCTCTTTGCCATCCCTCAGTGGCATGCTTATCGGTAAGCCAGTGGAAAACACACTTCCATCTGACCAAACGCTTCTGGATCACAGTGGGGGAGTCAAGAGAGGGTAGTCAATAGAGGGTAGTCAATAGAGGGTCTCTAGGAAAGGGGAGATATGATAAAATCTGCTGTATCCGGTGAGTCTAGCAGTGGTATTTTGGATAATTTGTGGGCAATGAAAAGTGAACTGTGAGTTGCACAAATACCAGGATCCTAACGATGTGGGAACTGAAAAAAAAGTGTTCAATTGAGCGAATCTGCCTAAGGGCAAAAAAGGAACATAAGAATATAAGATATGCCATACTGGGTCAGACCAAGGGTCCATCAAGTCTAGCATCCTAGCCTATCCAGTTCACAAGAACCTGTCAGGTTCCCAAAAGGTATACAGATTCCATGCTGTGTGTTCCAGGAGTAAGCAGTGGATTTCCTGGGTCTGCTTTAATAATGGTTTATGGACTTTTCCTTCAGGAATTCATTCAAACTTATTTTAAATTCAGCTATATTAACAGCTTTTACTACATTCTCTGGTTATGGTATTTCCAGGCACAAGTCACCAGAGCCTGCAGAATCAACACTCCAACTCCTCCAGCCCTTGAACTGAAGAACCAGTATGCAGGCCTAGAAGTGAAGGAGGTGAAAGCATCCCAGGAAATGGAAGATCCAGAGCTCGAGCACCCCAAAGTTGAGGAATCAATGACTACAAGGAAGTGAAGGGTTGTGGCGGTTGGTGACTCTCTACTGAGGGGTACTGAGGCATCCAACTGCTAACCAGACATGATGTCCAAAGAGGTGTGCCGTCTTCTAGGTGCCAAAATTCACAATATTACAGAGAGGTTGATGAGAATCATCAAGCCTACTGACTATTATCCGATGTTGCTTATCCATGTTGGCACAAATGATACAACTAGGTATCCCTCTGAGTGTATCAAAAGTGACTTCATGGCTCTGGGACAGAGGGTGAAGCAAATAGGTACACAAGTGATGTTCTCTTCAGTACTCCCTGTTGAGGGTAAAGGCCAAGGCAAAGAATCTCATATTCTGGGGATGAATGCGTGGCTGTGTGGATGGTGTCATTGAGAGCATTTTGTTTTCCTGGACCATGGGATGCTGTTCCAAGGGTTGCAGAGCAGAGATGGCATCCATATGTCCAAGAAGGGTCAAAGTGTCTTCAGCAGCAGACTGTCTAACCTACTGAAGAGGGCTTTAAACTAGATTCATTGGGGATGGGTGAAGAAAGACCCCAGGTAAATGAAACATTAAATACTTCTGTAGAAATGGGTAAAAAGGGCAACATCTGGAAAGTGGTATGTATAAATGCCCGTAGTATGATAAATAAGTTCCCAGATGTTGAGGCTTTAATGGAAGAGGCTGACTTGGATTTTCTGGCAGTTACAGAGACATGGTTCATGAACAACTATGACTGGGATATAATTATACCAGGCTATACTTTATTCAGGAAGGACAGGGCAGGAAGAAGGGGAGGAGGAGTGGCAATATATGTAAAAAAATAATATTAAAGCTATCGAATTACAGGGTTTAAAAGGGAGCGGGGAGACACTGTGGGTTAAACTAGAAAGAGGGAAAGGGAAATCCATTTGCATTGGAGTTATGTACAGATCCCCCTCACAGAGAAAAGTGGACAGAGATATAATAGAAGACATTTGCAGTATTGCCATGAAAGGAGAAGTGCTACTGATAGGTGATTTCAATATGCCAGATATTGACTGGCACATCCCTGCTGCAGTGTCATCTAGAAGTAATGAGATCCTGGATTCTCTACAGGGAGAATTATTCTGGCAGCTGGTAACAGAACTCGCACTTGAAGGGGCTGTACTGGATTTGTTGATTACCAATGGGGAAAGTGTTTCTGATGTTATAGTGGGAGAGCATCTTGCACCCAGTGATCATCCATGCCACGTCCTGTGAGGCGTACTGCACCCCAGCCCTGGCTTTCATCTACTAACCGCTATCTATGTTCCTGTGCCCGTTCAGCTGAGCATGCCTGGCTCAAATCCCGCTCCCTTGCGGACTTTCTACACTTCAAATTCATGCTTGTCTCTTTCCAGTCAGCCATAGCACTTGCCAAACAAGACTATTATGTCCATCTGACTAACTCTCTGACCCTTGCCATCTCTTTACTATTCTCAGCTCTCTTCTCAAGGTTATTCTGCCTCCGACCCCTCCCTCCCTTTCTGCCCAAACTCTGGCTGACTATTTCCATGACAAAATCCACAAGATCACCCTCCAATTCCCCACAAAGTCAGCTACTTCCCCTCCTCCCCCTTTTTGCTCACAACTTTCCCCCTACCTCTGCTTGCCTTTCTTCCATTTCTGTGATCTCTGAAGAGGAAACTGCACACCTTCTTTCTTCCTCCAAACTCACCACCTGCTCCTCTGATCCTAGTCCCACCCATCTCCTAAGCCCCATCTCCTCCACTGTTGTCCCTTCCATCTCTCATATTCTCAACCTATCACTCTCCAGTGCAACTCTCCCTGAAGCCTTCAAGCATACTGTAGTTACACCTCTCCTCAAGAAACCCTCACTTGATCCTACCTGTCCTTATTGACCCATCCTTCCTCCCCTTCATTTCTAAACTACTTGAACGTGCGGTTCACCACCACTGCCTTGACTTCCTCTCCTCTCATGCCCTCCTGGATCCTTTACAATCTGGCTTTCGTCCTTTATACTCTACTGAAACGGCTCTTGCCAAAGTCTCCAGTGACTTGTTCCTGGCAAAATCCAAGGGCCTTTACTCTGTTCTTATCCTTCTTGACCTCTCTGCTGCTTTTGACACTGTTGGCCACAATCTTCTCCTTGTCCTCGCTTGGTTTTAAGGGCTCTGTACTATCCTGGTTCTCCTGTTATCTCTCCCACCGCTCTTTCAGTGTTTGTTCTGGTGGCCCCTATACTGCTATCCCACTCTCATTTGGGGTACCCCTAGGATCTGTCTTGGGTCCACTCCTTTTCTCTCTCTCTATACCCAGTCCCTTGGTGTGTTCATCTCTTTCCATGGCTTTCAGTACCATCTTTATGCTGATTGTCCCAGATCTACCTCTCTATGCCTGAAATTGCTCCGGCAATCCAGACCTGGATCTCTGCCTGCCTTTCTGACGTTGCTGCTTGGATGTCTCACTGCCGCTTGAAATTGAACATGGCCAAAACTGAACTTCTTATTTTTCCCCCTAAAACCCCCTCTCCTCTTCCTCCTTTCTCAGTCTCTGTGGATAACTCTCTACTCCTCCCTGTTTCCTTGGATCACAACCTTGGTGTTGTCTTTGACTCCTCTCTCTCCTTCTCCACACACATCCATCTGATAGCTAAGACCTGCTGTTTCTTTCTCTATAACATCAACAAAATCCACCCATTCCTTTCTGAACACACTACCAAGACTCCTTAATCACTTCCCGTCTTGACTACTGTAACCTACTCTTTGCTGGTCTCCCTTTGAATCATCTCTCTTCCCTTCAATCTTTTCAACACTCTGCTGAGAAGCTAATCTTCCGCCAACCTCATCATGCCCATATTATCCCTCTTCTCAAGTCACTTCATTGGCTCCCTATCCATCTCCACATCCATTTCAAACTTCTCCTGCTGACCTATAAATGCATTCACTCTGCAGCTCCTCACTGCCTTTCTTCTCTTATCTTTCCCTACACCCCCCTCAGGAACTCTGCCCTTCTGGTAATTGCTTCTATCTGTGCCCTTCACTTTTATTGCTAACTCCCGACTTCGCTCCTTTCACTTTACTGCACCTTATGCCGGGAACAAACTACTCGAGTGTACTTCAGGCACCTTCTCTGACTCTTTTCTTTTTTTATTTTCTTTTCTTTTTTTTTTTTTTTAAACTTTTATTTTCATTTTACAACAAGCAAAAGAAACAACACACCAAAGGAAACAAATACAAACATACAATAAGGAAAAAGCAACCCCAATTACCCCCCACCCCTATGCTTCTTCTCTAAGCTGATAAGTATCATCATATAAGCGCTTACAAACAACAGTAATTGTACATCAAAACAAACAAAAATAGTATCTGCGATACAGAATGATCATGTGACAGAGATTTACACAGATTTAAACAGTCAGATGAGAGCATTTAGCAGTTTGAACATAGTCATTGAGCATCTTCCATTTAGACAAGTGGTGGGGGGTCTGAACGGAAGAAGCTAACATACGAGGTATTTGCTCATATTTACTGTAGAGACAGACATGATTCCACCATTCATTGGGACTCAGGTGGGAGCTATTTTTCCAGTATTTCGTAATTAGGGAAATAGCTATGCCCAGCATAAAGTCTAAAAGGAAGTAAGCCGATTTGGGAAGAGAGGGGATCCCCGCAGCTGAGCGGAGTCCCACTATCTTCCAAGAGAGAGGCTCTTGAAAGTGCAAAATAGATTGAATACGACCCCAGACCCGACTCCAGTAATACTGTAATGCGGGGCATTCATACATAACATGAGTGAGTGAACCAATGGCCGCATGGCATGTCCAGCATCTATTGCTCTGGGTGGCGTTCCACTTGGCTAACCTGTCAGGAGTATAGAAACATCGGTGGGCTAGAAAGAAAAGTGTCTGAGTGAGTGAGGCGGATCGAGAGACCCGTGTCACCTTGCTCCAGACTAGGCTCCATTGCTCCGGGGTTCAAAGTTACATGCATTTCCCGCTCCCAGGATTTCTGTGCAGTAGGAGTGCCTCTATTTACAGCATTACATAAAGTTTTGTAAAAGTTAGATGCTACACCCGATAAGCTCCCGATAGATCGGATAATCTCCGACAATCCTTGGGTATGGGTTTCCGATGGCGGGAGCACCTTAGCACTCCGAAGACAATGCTGAAGTTGCACCAACTGAAAGTAGTGTTTCGCTGGGAGACCAAATTCAATTTGTAATTCGCTAAAAGTTTTCCAGCGACCATCATAGAACAGCTGGTTAGGGATCCAAATGCCCCTAGTGTACCAGGAGCTCCACGCCATCGGTTTATTTTGTATTTGAAATCGAACATTGTGCCAAAGCGGGAGTCTATCCAGCGGACAAAGTCGGGAGTCTAGAGATTGCTCAAGAGTATTAAAGGCACCTAAAGTGTCTAAGAGCATTGGTGGATAGTGGGAGTCTGATGGGAGAGTCATACCAGGGAGATAAGTAAGAGGAATTGGTTTGCAAAGGTCCTCCTCTATATCTAGCCACACTGGTCTACTCGGTGTTAGGTCTTCCAGCCAACGAGCGCCTTGTTTGAGAAGAAAAGAGTGGTGGTATTTCAGGAAATCAGGGAATCTGACACCACCATTTTCTTTATCTGCTTGTAACTTATGTTTCGCAATCCTAGGTGTCTTGTTTTCCCATAAGTATCTAGTCAGAAGACCCTCTAAATCTTTATATGTACGTCGAGGTAGGAGACATGGCAACATTTCTAAAATGTAGTTCACTTTGGGAACAATCATCATTTTAATGGTTTCTAGGCGGCCCCACCAAGTAAGTGTTAAAGGAGTCCAGCGTTGAGTAAGCGCCCGGACCTTAGAGGTTAAGTCTTTAGCATTAAAGGTGATGGTGTCTTCTAAAGGAGAGCAGTAGTGCACCCCAAGGTATTTGACCATGCGAGGTTGCCATAAAAAGGGAAAGGATTGCATATCTGCCTGATGGATCAGAGGATTTAGTGGAAAGGCTACCGATTTGGTCCAATTTATCTTATAGCCCGAGAGTTGTGAATATTTACCAATTTGCTCTAGAACAGCCGGCACTGAGTCTAGGGAGACAAAGAGCATAAGGTCATCAGCATATGCTGAAATTTTGATTTCCCTATGAGAGAAAGGGACTCCATGAATATCCTTGGATTGCCGGATTAGTAAAGCTAAGGGTTCGAGTGCGAGATCGAAAAGAAGTGGAGACAGTGGGCATCCCTGGCGAGTACCGCGTTGCAGGGGAAATGGCTGAGACTTTAAAGCATTAGCACAGATACTAGCTGTAGGCTGTGCATACATGGTTGGGAGACAACGGAGAAAGCCTTCTCCGAATCCGTACCAGCGGAGAGTTGCAAACAAGAAGGGCCATTCTAAGCGGTCGAAGGCCTTCTCAGCATCAAGTGAGAGGCCAACCAATGGGCGATCAAGATTAACTGCGGCAGTCAGTACATGACATAGGGTCCTAGCATTATCAGCAGTTGATCTACCGGGAATGAAACCGCATTGATCTGGGTGTATTAAAGTAGACATCTTGTCAGAGAGCCGGGTGGAGAGAATGGTGGCAAATATTTTATAGTCTGCGTTTAGTAGGGAAATGGGACGATAATTAGCTGTTAGTTGCGGATCTCTCCCCTCTTTCTCAAAAACTACTACATTTGCCATTGAGAAGGATCCAGAAGGAGATCCCTCCTCGGCCAGAGCAGAAAAATAAAGTTTCAAAAACGGAGCTAAGTCAGCGTGAAAAGTTTTGTAGAATTCAGCTGGGAGACCGTCCGGGCCTGCGGCTCGACCTGTGGCACATCTCTTGAGTGCCGATTGAATTTCTGATAAAGTGAATGGTTTGTCCATGGCCTCTCTATCTTCGTCAGATAGGGTCGGTCGTTGTACCCCTGATAGTAATCGTTCAAATGCTTCTGGCTCGAAGTCACATTCAGATTGATAAAGCCGAGTATAAAAATCACGAAAAAGTTCTAATATTTCTGTATCTTTAGTGACCAAGCTCCCCCCCGACGGATTGCGGAGAGCGGTAACACGCTTGGCTTCTTTTTGACCTTTCAGGGCATTGGCTAACAATTTGCCAGCACGGTTATTTTCCCGATAGTACATCCCTTGTTGTGATTCAATATTTTTAGCAGCAGCGGTATATAAAAGCTGATTGTATTGAAAACGAAGGCGTTGTAAGCGAAGTAAAATACATGGGTCAGTACGGGACGTGAGGAGACGCTCTCCAGCTTGTATCTGTTGTTCTAGAATCAGTAACTGTTGCTTTCTTTGTTTCCCCTGTCGAATTTGATAGCTAGTTATAGTTGCACGGATAGATGCCTTGAAACCCTCCCACCAAGCCCAGCTCGCAGTGTCATGGGGTGAATTAAAATGAAAGTAGTCTTGGATAGCGGCCTTTATGTCAACCTGAAAATCTTTTTGGTCTAGTAGGGATCTATCAAAAAACCAAGCACGGGGATGTGCGCCTTGCGTAGTGACATGTAATGAGAAAGATATGGCAGCATGATCTGAAATATGGAGAGGATGAATCCTAGCCGTGTCCACTTGGGGTATCAGTGCTTTGGAGATAAGAAAAAAATCTATTCTAGATTGAGAGTGATGGGGGGCTGAGAAAAAGGTGAACTCTAAGTCGGAGGGGTGAAGCAGCCTCCATATATCTACTAACGCAAGATCTTTCATCAGAGCTGTAAGGGTATCAAGACTCTTGGGTAGACCACTCGTTCTAGGCGGCTGTCTATCTATCAAAGGATCAAGTACTTGGTTGAAATCACCGCCAAGTATTAATGGAGTATTGGCAGAGGCCTGTGCCAACTGCGCAATACTTGCATAGTAAGCAGGGTTATCCACATTCGGAGCATAAATACAAATACACGTGAATTCACTATCTCCAACCTTAAGGTGTGCACGGGCCCATCTACCCTCCTTATCAGAGCTAGTATCCATTACAGTAGCTTGCAAAGACTTCTTAACCAAGATGGCTACCCCACACCGTTTAGAAACGGCGGGAGAGTAGGCAGCCACCATGTAAGGCTTGGCATTAAGTTTCAGTGTTTCAGCGGAGTTTAAATGCGTTTCCTGAAGAAACACTAAATCAGCATGCTCATGATTAAGATAGCTAAGGATTTTCTTTCGTTTGATTGGACTATTGATGCCTTTTACGTTCAGTGATAAGATCTTACATAAGGCCATTCAGAAAGGTTAAAAATTCTGAAAAAGAACATGATAACGCACATAATTTCACAATGTCCCTCATATTAACTGTATATGGCTGTACACATGACATGATAGAAAATAAGCTAATGAAAAACAATGAAGCGCCCCAAATAAAAAAATAAGCACCGAAGTGCATTAGAGAAGAAGCAGAACCCCTGAAATTACTGGCGACCATGTGTCTGCGGGGAGAAACCCCAGAGAAGGCCTAAATTGAAATATATAACCTGTATAGCTGTGCGTGTTCCGAATCCAACCGAGGTGCACAACATGGAGGGATAGGAGACCAAGAAAGTTATATATAGACAGAAAGAAAAGTCCAGGCAGTCTCTGTTCCAGGCAGTGATCACCGCGTCGGGCCATTCAAAATGGCGGGCAGATCCGGCGGATTACAGATCCAAGTTGTTGGATTAGCGCATCTGGTCTGCTTCTTTGGAATCTAAAAATGTTGCTAGTAGATCAGGATCTTCGAATGTTCTAGTTTGGTTATGGAGAGTCACTCTGAGCTTCGCTGGATACAATAGGCCAAAGCGAGCCTGTAGCTGTTGAAGTCTAGGGCGAAAAGCAAGGAGTCTCTTCCGACGGTCAACTGTGGGCTTTGCCAAGTCAGGGAAGAAGGAGACTTTATGACTTTCAAACTCCAGATGATGATTCGCCCGGGCAGCATTTAAAATTTGCTCAACTTGCTGATATCTCAGTAATCAAAAGATGATAGGCCGGGGGGTCGTCCGATTGAGCGCCATGTTGGTAGGAACACGATGTGCTCGGTCAATTTCCAGTTCTCTGTGAAAAGTGATCTTCAGCAAGGAGGGAAGAGTTTTGGCCAGGAATTCTCTTATGTCTCCTGCTTCGGCCCCCTCCGGTACTCCAATGAGCCTTACATTGTTGCGACGGGCTCGATTATTGCTATCCTCTAACTCTTTTTGAAGAGTCTGTATCTGACGCTCAGCCTTGTCCAGTTTCACCAAGCGTACCGCGTGCGAGTCGAGGACCCCCGCCATGTTGTCCTGCCGGAGTGAAAGACCTTCAAGCCGGTCCTGAAGCATACCGAAGTCTTCTCGCATGGCTCGGAGCGCTTCTCCGTTGGACTGTACCAGTTCCTTCACACCGCGTATTTCCTCCAAGATCTCCTGTTGCATTTCGGGGTTTTCCCGAAGTGGAACCATCTTTTGTGGGGAAGGCAACTCTGTTTTGGAGCGTTTTCCGTGTGAAGAAGAGGGAGACCCGAAGTCTAAGCGCGCTGGTTTATGGGCCGCCATCCCCCCCGAGGTACCCCGGTAAGTTCGGAGCAAAATATTAAGTTTAGGTAGGTATTAAGTCAGGATTCTGAGTAGGCCTCTCGGGAGCTTCAGCGCGAAGCGTCTAACCCGCTGGACATCAGGCTCCGCCCCCCCACTCTCTGACTCTTTTCTAATCCAGCCTGAAAACTCACTTCTTCGCTGCTGCTTTTGGATCTTGACTCAGCTGATCATCTTGTTTCTTTACCAATCCCCCTAGATGTATCCCTGTCTACACCTTCTGTGTTGTCTGTCTTGACTACATTGTAAGCTCTGATGAGCAGGGACTGTCTCTTACATGTCTGTGCAGCGCTGCGTATGTCTTGTAGCGCTATACAAATGCTCAGTAGTAGTAGCAGTATTAATCACCAGTATTAGGACTAGGGCTGATAAAATCCATTCAAAAGCGAGGGTCTTAGAATTTAGGAAAACTAACTTTATCAAGATGGGACAATACCTCAAGGAGTCATTAGCGGGATGGAAACAGCTTGGGGATGTAGAAAAACCATGGGCAAAACTGAAAAGAGGATATTTTATGCACAACAAATGTTTTTGTTATAAAGGTAAATAAATGTAAAAGGAAAAAGAGGCCACTGTGGTTCTTAAAAGAAGTAGCTGTAAAGGTGAAGAAAAAGAGGGAGGCCTTCAGGAAATACAAGAGATCACAGAGGAAGACAGAGGAAGACAGACATCTATATTTGGAAAAAATTAGAGAAGCTAGCAAAGTAGTCAGGAAAGCAATGATACAAAAAGAAGAAGAAATAGCCAATGCAATAAAATGGAGGGATAAGACATTTTTCATTTCAGAGGAGGAAGGGCAAAAGTGGTATTGTCAGACTCAAGGGTGAAGTGGAGGAATATGTAGAATCTGATGAGGATAATGTGGAATTGATTAGCAAATATTTCTGTTCTGTGCTCACAAATGAAGAGTCAGGAGCAGGACCTCAGAAAACACGGACAAATAGGAACAGAAGTGATGGGGAGCTTGATTTTCAGAAGACTGTGTTCATGAGGAACTAGCAAAACTAAAAGTAGATAAAGCGATGGGACCGGATCGGATACATCCGAGAATACTGAAGGAACTTGGGGACTTTCTAGCAGCTCCTCTGACTGAGCTTTTGAATGCTTCTTTGGAGTCGGGACTCCAGAGGACTGGAGAAAGGCACATGTGCTTCCTTTACACAAAAGTGGGTTGAAAACTGTAGGCCAGTTATCCTAACCTCTGGGGAGAGTAAATTATTCGAAATATTGCTAAAAGAGAGAATAGTGGTGTTTCTGCATTCCAATGGATTGCAGGATCCAAGGCAGCATGGGTTTACCAGAGTCAGGTCTTGCCAGAGAAATCTGATTGATTTCTTTGACTTGGTGACCAGGGAATTGGACCGAGGGAAAGCCCTAGATGTGGTGTATTTAGATTTCAATAAAGTCTTTGACACTGTTCGGCACAGACGACATATAAACAAACTGAGCACTCTAGCAATGGACCCTAAAGTTATCTCTAAAGGTAAAAATGGGGCTATTGTAGTTGATATGGAAGGGCAGACTAAATAAGCCATGTGGTGTTTTTCTGCTGTCATGTTTCTTTGTTACGAATTCCAGATTTTGATTACGCATTGAATGAAAAAATATTTTCTCTAATTTGTCTTAAATGTGCTATATTGTAGCTTCATTGTGTGTCCCCTAGTCTTTCTACTTTTTTGAAGGAATAAATAACTGATCTATCTTTACCTGTCCCACTCCATTCATTATTTTATAGACCTCTATCATATTTCTCCTTAGCCGTCTCTTTTCAAAGCTGAAGAGTCCTAACATTTTAAGCCTTTCCTCATAGGAATATCCTTCTATCCCCTTTACCAGTTTGGTTGCTCTTCTCTGTATCTTTTCCAATTCTGCCATGTCCTTTTTAAGATTTGGTGACCAGAATTGCACATAATATTTAATGTGTGGTCGCACCATGGAGTGATACCAAAGCGTTATGATATCTTTGGTTTTATTCTCCATTTCTTTCCTGATGATTCCTAGCATTCTGTGCTCTCTTGGCCACAGCTGCACAGAGGGCAACTGTACCATCCTGGGTAGTGGGATGTTATGCACCCCTACTTGTTGAGGCTGGCTGTTCTCTGGAACCAACCAAGGGTGTTGGCGGATGCTCCCTCTCTACATTAATAGCAGCAGGTTGGGAGGGTGAACTCCTACTATCTGAGCTCAAGGAACTCCCTACGGGAGGCACAGTACTTACAAATGCCGTAGATATATCACCTTTTGATACTCTCCTCACATATTGATCTATGGGTCCTCTAAACTTAGCTGTTTTATGTCTTCCTATTTCCAAGTACTTCCTTTTCCTTTTCCCTATGAGGGGAAGATAGTTCCCACTTGTCGCTCCTTTGGTATGCTGAAGACTCCAAAAGGGCATGCTCCCCTTGGCCATGCCCCTTTGGGCATGTCCCTGTGGGCATGCGCCTGTGGCTGAATCCAACAGTAGGGCCTCTGATTTGAAGGCCTCCTTAGGATGATGTCACTTAGAAGTGTCTCAAGAGTGTCCATGGGATGGCCAGTTTTCCTTCCAGCAGTAGCAGATGAACACAGCATGCATTGCACAGGCTCTTGGATCTCCAGAGAATTGTAAGGATGTGGGGACAATGTAATTTTGGAATATGGAGAGCCCTTTGTTTAGGATGAGAAGAGGAGGGATGACAACTTCATTGGCAAGCTCCAGCTATATTTCTTGAAGCATAGTTAATTTTTTTATTAGCTGCCAGATGATTGTAGATCAGATGGCCTAATGCAATTTTCAGTATCCCATTTTAATATGAATGAGCTAATTTACATGTTTTTGCATGTGATGCAACTCATCAATATTTTTTTGTGTACAGCCATGTTAAAGACATGCTAATATGGCAGAAAGGGTGCAGAAGAATGTAAGCATTGCTATGCATTAAAGTATTTTTAATGCACATTTAGAGGGTAGATTTATGAACTTCTGTGCAGTTCACAATTGGTGCCATGCATATATTTGGGTCCTGCTGTATTGTATTTTATTTATTTATTGTACTTATTTGCTAGATTTGTATACCACTTTTCACAAAGTCAAGGTGGTTTACAAGTAACAAATTGTAGTGTACATTTCAACAATGAGTAAAGTAAGAGTTAAGATTTAAGCTATCTACATCAATCAGCTGATAACTCTAGAGGTGAAACTATATACAAAGTAAACAGAGATCATTCCTGCTATGTTCCTGCTGGGCGGAATCATGTGATAGCGTTGAAATGCTCTGCAAATATGAATGTCTTTAGGTGTTTTCTGAAGGTGGTGAGGTCATGGTATTCCTTAGCTCAGGGGTGGGCAAGTCTGGTCCTGGAGGGCCACAGACCAGTCAGGTTTTCATGAGATCTATTTGAATCCACTGCCTTCCATTGTATGGAAATAGGCCCATGAATATTCATTAGGGACATCATGAAAACCTGACTGGTCTGCGGCCCTCTAGGACCAGAATTGCCCACCCCTGCCTTAACTGGTCTGGTAGGGCATTCCATATGGAGGGTGTGTAAAGTTCAAAGGCACATTTACATGCTTGCTAGTTGGATTTAGTTCTGGAGTGGGGGATGGTGATGGTGTTCATCGTGGAGATCCATCAGGCCCTATGAGGGAGTGAGGTCTGAAGCAGTGTATGTAGGTGTGTGTAGGTGTATGTGTGTGTGTGAGGGGGGGGGGTTAGATTGGATTGTTTTGTGAAGATGAGGTTAATTACTGTAATGAGGGTTCTCTGTGGACAGCAGTATGAGTCAGTCATGCCTAGGTGTGTCACCTTCTGGGACCGGAGTAGCTCTCCCATAGCTTAGAGAAATCCCCCTTTTTTAAATTTCCCTGAGCTTCCTGTCCCCCTTCCTGTTCCTGGTTTCTGCCCTTACTGCTTCAGGGGGATGTGGGTGGGATGGCATGGCTGAGTCATATTGCTGTCCACAGAGAACCCCCATTACGTTAAGTAACCTCACTTTCTCCATGGACAAGCAGTCTGAGTCAGCCATGCCTAAGTACCTCCCAAGCCCGATAGAGTGGGGTGGCCAGAGTGGATGTCGACTAGGCTAGTGACCCCCCACCAAATCCAGGGTTGCTGTGGTTGGAGATCCTATGATAGGTGTGTGCCGGAGGCAAAAATATCACCCCTGAAGGAAGCAGGTGTAGAGCAAGGGATTTTAGTCAGGTGCATCAAATCAAACAGAACAAGGTATCAAAGTGAAAGTGATAACGGTCAAACAAGGTGATAAGTGTCAAACATTAAAACAATAGGTGAGGGTGATAACTGTCAAGCAGTAAAACAATCTGAACAATAGTGAGAAAAACAGAAGTGATATTGGGACCGCCAGGGTAGCGGGTTAGCCAGGGCTCCGGTCGCACCGGTCTGTCGCTCTGCCAAGTGTAAGACCACCAGGCCAAACGAGGTGGCAGAATCCAGGGGGCAGTCGAGGCAGTACTTCTTGGTGAAGGTGTGGATGAAAGCCCAGGTGGCTGCGTTATATATATCTGTAGGGGACGTGACATGCAGGTGCACTAGGGTGGCCGCCATTGTCCGCAGTTGGTGGGTGTGTATCCTCTCTGCCTGGTGGGATTCCACCTGTATATGGCAATACATGATACAGTCTGATAGCCATCTAGACAGCATGTGTTTCATCATAAGTGTGCCCAGTCTGTTCGGGTCGTAGGTAAGAAACAGCTGAGATGCCTTGTGGGTGGTTTTTGTTCTGCCTATGTAGATCCGGAGGGTGCAGGTATAGCCGAGTGTGTGGAGGTGACATTCCTCCTGTGTCATGTGCGGCTCTAGGTGGAAGCTGGGGAGTACAATGGCTTGGTTGATTTGGAATGCCGAGGCCACCTTAGGTAGGAACTTGGGGTGCATCCGGAGGATGGCTCAGTTGTGCTGGAGCTGCATGTAGGGCAGGTAGTCGACCAGGGCTTGCTACTTGCTGATGCATTGCACTGAGGTAATGGCCACCAAAAAGATTACCTTCCATGTGAGGAACTTCAGGTGTGCCTTTTTGAGAGGTTCGAATGGGTGTCAGGTAAGCTGTTGCAGGATGATGTTGAGGTCCCACCCTGGTGTCGGTGGTTTTACTGGGGGGGGGAGGGGGGTAGGTGGTTGAGACCGCTCATGAAGTGAGATGCCAGGGGAGACGGACTTGTAATTGACTTTGTTGTGGTATACCACAATGACACTCAGGTGCATCCTGATTGAAGAGGACTTCAGCCCCCCCCCCCCCGGAAAAGAGAGGAGGTATTGCAGCAGGGCTGGGCTGGGACAGGCGAATGGGTTTTGCCATTCAGTCTCACAACATGCGCACAACCTCTCTCATTTTGAGGCATAGGAGTGCTGCGTTGTGGGAAGTCTAGATGCTAGGAGGACCTCTATGATGTCCTGTGACAGGTAGTGCAGCCTCAGGGTTGCCTGCTCAATATCCAGGCGGTCAGTGCAAGTGTCTTCAGGTTGGGGTGGAGCATTTGTCCATCGTCCTGAATGATGAGGTCTAGGTGCGGTGATAAGCACAGGTGTCTGCTGTAGGAGCTGTGGGAACCAAGGCTGTCTGGGCCAGAAAGAGGCTATGAAGATGACTGTAGCTCTGTCTTGTGAAATCCTTTGGAGGGCCTTGGCAATGAGGGGTTTGGTGGGTAGGCATAGCAGGTCTGTGAGCCCCAGTTGATAGAGAAGACATCCACTATCACCCTGCAGTTGGAAGGCCATCTGGATCAGAATGCTTGACATTTGGTATTGTCCTTATTGGCAAATAGGTCCATGGCTGGGTGTAACGTCACAGAGGATTTTAGAGATCACTCGTATGGTGCAAGCTGTTGGCTGAGGTTGTCTGCCAGTGTGTTGTTGTCCCCAGGCAGATATGCAGCCTGGAGGTGGTTCACTATGGAGATGGCAAAGATCCATATCCTGTAGGCCTCCCTGCATAGGAGTCATGAGCCCGTGCCCCCCTGCTTGTTGATGTAGAACATGGCCACTTGGTTGTCTGGACCAGGATGGGTCTGTTTTGGATCCACAGTTGAAAACTGTGGAGGGCATTTCTGATGGCCTGGAGTTCCAGGAGGTTGATGTGTAGTCGTGTCTTGGACGGAGTCCAGGTCCCCCTGGTACAGAGCTTGAAGAGATGCGCCCCCCATCCCCTCTTTGAAGCATCGGTAGTGAGCATGATGTGTGTTGTGGATGGTCATAGGAGCCTTCCCTTGGTTAGGTTCCATCTTGTCGCCACCAGTTGAGGGTTCTCCTGGTGTGTGTGTCTATGGGAATCTAGTGTCGCAAAGGTTCTCTGTACTGGTCCTAGTATCTTTGGAGGTGCCACTGGAGTTGGCACATGTGGAGTTTCACATGTGTAATGACATGGACTGCTGCCGCCAGGTTGCCCAGAAGGCACAGGAAGGCACTTGCCGAGGTCGTGTTTGTCTCCGTGATCTGGGTGGCCAGGGTGATGATTTTGTCCACCCTCTGAGGTGGCAGGAAAGCCTTTGATTGGGTGGTGTGGATCTGGGCCCCTATGAATTCCAGCGCTTGCATGGGGGCCATCTGTGACTTTTTGAAATTGATGAGGAAGCCCAGGGATTGGAGGAGGGATACTGTGGTCTAGAGGGCTTCCTGTGCTTCCCTTCGCAAATGCTCAGCAATCGGCCAGTTGTTGAAGTATGGGAAGATGCGGATGCCCATCTTGCACAGGTGTGCAGCAGCTACTGCTACACACTTCATGAACACTCTGGGCATAGATAAGAGGCGGTACAGGAGCGCCCTATATTGGTAGTGGAGGTCACTCACCTTGACGTTCAGGAATTTCTGAAATGGATGTAGGGGGATGTGGGTATAGGCATCCTGGAGGTCCAGGGAGACGAGACATTCATTGACGTAGATGAGTGGGAGAATGGCTCCAAGGGAGTGCATCTGGATCTTCTTCTTGAGGACCTGCTTGGTGAGTATGGGGCTCCAGCTACCTGACTTCTTTAGCATGAGGAAGTAACGTGAGCAGAATCCTTGGCTGATTTGGGTGTCCAGGACCGGTTCTGTAGCTTTTAGCTGTAGGAGGTTCTGGGTTTCCCTGTTGCCTTGCTGGTGGGTGGTGCAGCGGGTAGAGTCCGCATGAAGCGGATGTGGAATTCCTTGTGGATGATCTCAAAGAGCCAGCAATCAGTTGAGATGTCCACCCAGGTCTTTGCGAAGTGGGAGAGATGTCCCCCCACTGTGATCGCTGTCCCACCCAGATGGTCAAAATCCTGGGGTTGCCTTTGAGGAGGAGAAGGGCTAGGACTTCTGCTGCTTTCTCTCTCTGTCAGGGTTTGTTCTGGTAGGTGGTTTGGTACCGCTGTGGTTTCTGATAGGTGATATTGAGATTGTGATAGGAGCTGTAGTTTCGTGGTGTGTAGTAAGGCTTTTGTGAGTTGTGTCTTTTTTGAAGTCACTGGTAGGTGAGTCCCTCATTAGACAGGGTCTGATGAGTTGTGAGGTCCTCTTTAAGGCCGACCACCATCTCTTTGAACTTGCTGCCGAAGAGGTTGTCTCCTGTGCAGGGGATGTTGGCAATCCAATCATGGGTATTCTCGCAGAGGTCTGACACCCTTAGCCACACTACCTGTCAGGTGACAATAGCTGTTCCTGTGGTGCGGGAGGCAGTTTCAAAGGCATAAAAGGATGATCAGACGAGGTATTTCCCGCAGTCTTCCAGATCCTCAAGGATAGAAGTAAGGGTGTTGCAAGCTTCCAGTGTCAGAGAGGCTAAAGCATCCTTGGCTTTGGACAGAAAGGTGTCATGGTACCTCACCATCTGGAATTGGTCGGCAGCGATTCTAGCGTTGAGTGTAGTGCCTTGATAGACCTTCTTTCCCATCCCATCCAGGGTGTCTGGGTCCTTACCCGGTGGAGCATTGGATTTGGGTGTGTTCATTCTTGGCTTGCTTCAGCGTGGACTCCAGCACAATGGACTGGTGTGGGAGCTGGAGTTTGTCAAACCCAGGGATTGGCTGGACCTGGAACTTCCGGTCAAGCCACTTAGTGATAGCTGGCATCATTGCAGGGGTCTGCCAGAGTCTGTCTCTGCAGTCCAGCAGTGCCTGGTGGCCACCATAGTCTTGGTGGAGTCCAGGTACTTGAGGATCCCAGAACCTCATTCCTGTGGTCTGGTGTGCCCTTCGATGATAGTCCCAGCTGTGTTGAGGACTTCAGAGTATGTCAAGTTTTCCAAGGGTGAAGTCAGTGTGGCGGGGGGCGAAGTCATGTCCAGGAGTGGGCCCGGAGGTGGTAGTGTTGAGGGCATAGGTGATGGGCACTCACCTTTGGATTCCTAGGCAGTGTCCATGGGTTCCAGGATCTTGCCCTCCTCTCCCAAGTACGGGTCCTCTGGAGGAGGTGTTCTGTTGGGCGATGCTGTCCTTGTCACTTGCTGGGCTGAGATGTGTGTGGGTGGGGGGTCTCCAGATCCTGGGGTACCAGGAGTTGCTGGGCCATAAATCTCTCCCAAAGTTCCATGAGTTTTGGGTGTTGCAGGGCAGCTCTGGGCTTGCTGGAACTGACCTTATTTTCTCTATGTGAAGGATCAGGAGGAATAAGTGCTTTGGCCTGCAGGTGGTGCTTTTGGCAGTGACATTTATATGAGGGCTCCTGGTCAGAGAGGGAGGAGGAAGAGGAGTGCTGGCTTTGCTTGCAATGTTTGTTGCACTGGTGCTGGTGATGCTGGTGGCGGGGAGAGGAGGTGGACAATCGGCGGCCCCAGGAGCGATGTCGTTGGCAGGAGGACCTATTCTGGCAGTGGGGGTCTGGTTTCTGTGCATCCTGCCCATTCCAGCTGCTCTTGCTGTGCCAATGTGTCTCCCAATCGCTGCGGCTGTTCCCACAGTGGGTTTTGGAGGAGCGGTGGTGGTCTCTCTCATCCGGGTTGTGCGATTCAAAGGAGGAGACCACCACAGATGTAGAAGCTGCGTCGGGCCAGCAAGGATGAGAACCGCGAGCCCCAGGAAGGTCCCGGAAGGCTTCCAGGTCAGTGTGGGAGCGGAGAGGTGAGATGGGAGGTGCAGTGAGGAGGAGGAGAGCCTCAGGCTGGATCGGCTGGGTGAGAGTGCAGGGTATGGAGGGGGTGCCAGTGCTTGGGCTTACCTCCTGGCCTTCAGTACACATGTGTGTGACCACCAGGGGCTCTATCGGTCCCCCCTGAATGTGGTCTTTGGGCGTGCTCCATTTCCTGTTCAGGGGAGCGGCTGGTGCCCGCTTCTCCATTTGTTTATCCTCCCACCATTCCTCAGATGCCGAATCTTTTGCCCCTTTGCATGTGCCGGATAGAGGCATTTTGCATGTGCCGGATAGAGGCATTTTGTGCTGGAGTCCTGAGCGTTGCTCTGGCTGAGTTTCTTGTTGTAGCACAAACATTTCTTTGAAGAGGCTTCCATTCCGGATTGAAAAAAGTTTTGGTTAGGTAGGTTGTTTTTTTGTTTTTTTTTAGTTGGGTAGTTTATTTGTGGAGAGCTGTTATTTGTCCATCCCTAATGGTGTATAGAAAAAAATGAAGCAGGAAGAGCAGGAACCAGGAACAGGAGGGGGAACAGGAAGCTCATAAGAATTTAAAAAAAAAAAAGGGGGGATTCCTCTAATTTATGGGAGAGCTACTCTGTCCCAGAGAGTGACACACCTAGACTTGGCTGACTCAGACTGCTTGTCCATGGAAAATGATTGTTTTGTGTTTAATTTGCCAGTGGAGCTGCTTGAGTATAGGTGTAATGTGATACTGTCTTGTTGCTGCTTGTAGGATCCTTGCTGTTAAGTGAAGAGCAGTTTGCAGGGGTAGGAGTTTGGATTGTGGAAGGCCTTGGTATATAGTATTGCAATAGTCAAGGTGAGGTAGTACTGACACAAGTCTGTTGGTTCAAGGAGCGGTCTGAGGCGTTGCAGTGTCTTTGCTTATAGAATATTGTGTGAGTGATTTTGTTGATGTGAGCTCTGAATGTTAGGTGTTGATCGAGGGTGACTCCGAGGTATCTGACTTTAGTCTGGATTTTGATTGATATGTTGTTCAGTGTTATTGTAGGTGGGGGGGGGGGGCGCGAAGGTGGTGTCTCTCATTATGAAGAAGGCTTCCGTTTTGTTATAGTTGATTTGGAGGTTGTTGTCCTGTAGCCAGTTGGACACCTCAGTGAAGCATTCTGGGGTTGGCAGAGTGTGGGTTGCTTTGTGTTGATAGGTCCGTAGATCATAATATCGTCAGCGTAGATGTGGACATTGAGGTTATGTGATCTTATGAGTGTGCAGATTGGTCGAAGGAAAAGGTTGAATAGGAGAGCAGAGAGGGTGGATCCCTGGGGGACTCCTTAGGTCTATTTGTATGGGATGGAGGTGTTTTGGCCGATCTTTACTTGCTGGCGACAGTCAGTGAGGACTGGATTGGAGCCATTTGAGGACTGGATCGGAGGCATTGCAGGAGGATATGGTTGTTGACAGTATCAAAAGCCAATGAGATGTCTAAGAAGATTAAGAGGAAGTCTTGGTTGATACACTGTATAACTTAAATTAGTGTATTCATCAGGGTGGTGAGCAGTGTTTCCACTCTGTGGTGTGGGCAGAATCCATGCTGTTGCAGGTCCAGAAGGTTGTGTCTGTCAATGTGGTCTTGCAGCTGGTGTTGTATAATTATTTCAATGATCTTGGCTGCAAATGGAAGTTTGGCGATGGGTTTGTATGATGCTGGGTCAGAAGGGTACAAGGTGAGTTTTTTTAGCGTTGGACATATGGAGGATGTTTTTAGCATGGTGCCTTGTTGCAGTATTGATTGTGTGATATTGGTGAGTGTGCCGCTGAGCTCCTTTTTGGTTGCCTTGATCCATGCAAAGTTAAGTATGTGCATAATTTTCTTTATAAAACAGGGACAACAAGAAGCACCTCAATTTAGTTGTGGTGGTTATGCCTATTCTAGGGCAGGTGTAAATGTTTTATAACTTACATGTGTACATTAGTATGGTCCAAAAAACCAAACTAACAGATTTCTGTTCTCCCCAAGGCTGGTTTTGTTCTTTATCATATTTATAACAAACACACATTTTAATGAAAATAAACAACTTTTAGAAGTCACCCCATTTGGCAGTTTTTATGTCATCTGAGCTAAACAGCAGACAACTGGAATGTCTGATAATGGTGGCCGCTGAAGGTTCTTTGTTTCTGCTGAGACTCTGTCATCAAATGGGCTAAGCCTGCCACATGTTCAGACAAAAAACAGAGGTGCCTTGAAAATGCAACAGCCTGGTTTGGGTAAGTCTTAAGAACTGATAAAAAATTGATGTCATTGAGAGGAGCTTGGATTGCAAATGGTGTATAATTCCACTGTCTGACAACAAGACTGACAAACAGAGCCAAATTTGTGATATTCTTGGACTCGTGTGCAGTCAACCTGAACTGAGCCCTAAAAAGGAATATTTTCAATACGTAAATGCCTTTTCCATCCATAAAATGTTCAGAATGAGATGACTTCTAAATGTTTTGCAATTAGGCTGAAATGTCACAGGTAAGCAAGCTATCCCTAATGAACAAAAATAAGCCTTGTGGAGAAATGATAGTACAAACAATAACTTTTTGCACAGGTTTGTGGACCACCCTAGTGTACATTTACGCTCCATCTGCTGACCAGACTTAGGGGCTTGTTTACAAAGCCGGAGTAGCGATTCACGATCGTTATCGGAGCCGCAGCCCCATTGAAATCAATGGGGCCGCGGCTCCGATAACGATCGCGAACCGCTACCGCGGCTTTGTAAACAAGCCCCTTAATGTCCAGAGAGGTATGCTGTCTGCCTGGTGCCAAAATCCAAGATGTTACGGAGAGTTTGCCGACACTCATCAAGCCCACTGACTATTACCCAATGTTGCTAATCCATGTTGGAACAAATGATACTGCCAGGTATACTTCGGAACGTATCAAAAGTGAGTTCATGGCTCTGGGACAGAGGGTGAAGCAGTTAGGTGCACAGGTGGTGTTCTCTTCAATCCTCCCTGTTGAGAGTAAAGGCCAAGGCAGAGAGGTTTGCATCCTGGAGATGAATGCATGGCTGCGTGGATGGTGTCATCGAGAGCGTTTTGGTTTCCTAGACCATGGGATGCTGTTCCAAGGGTTGCAGAGCAGAGATGGCATCCATCTGTCCAAGAAAGGTCAACGCATCTTCGGTAGTAGACTGGCTAATCTACTGAAGAGGGCTTTAAACTAGATTCGTTGGGGATGGGTGAAGAAAGCCCCCAGGTAAGTGAAAGCCCACAGGTAGGTGATACATTAAATACCTTTATGGAAATGGGTAACAGGGGTAACATATGGAAAGCAGTGTGTATTAATGCCCGTAGCATGGGAAATAAGATCCCTGAAGTTGAAGCTTTGGTGGGAGAGGCTAACTTGGATTTAGTGGCAGTTACAGAAAAATGGTTCACAGAAAACCATGACTGGGATGTAACTATACCTGGCTATACTTTATTCAGAAAGGACAGGGTAGGAAGAAGGGGAGGAGGAGTGGCACTATATGTAAAAACTACTATTAAAGGGAATTACAGAGCTTAAAAGGGAGAGAGGAGGCATTGTGGGTTAAACTAGAAAGAGGGAAAGAGAAATCTATTTGCATTGGTGTGATATACAGACCTCCCTCACAAGAGGAAGAGGTGGACAGAGAGTTAATTGAAGACATACGCAGCATTGCTAGGAAAGGGGAAGTGCTACTGATAGGAGATTTCAATATGCCAGATGTTGATTGGCACATTCCTGCTGCAGTTTCATCTAGAAGTACGGAGATCCTGGATTCTCTACAGGGAGAACTATTCAGGCAATTGGTAACAGACCCCACACGTGAAGGGGCCATACTGGACTTGGTGCTTACCAATGGTGAAAGTGTTTCTGATGTTGTAGTGGGAGAACATTTTGCATCCAGTGATCACCAGATGGTGTGGTTCAGTATTAGGACTAGGGCTGTTAGAATCCATTCCAAGGTGAGGATCTTAGACTTTAGGAAGACTAACTTTGCGAAGATGGGCCAATACCTCAGGGAGTCGTTAGTGGGATGGGAACAGCTGGGGATGTAGAAAAACAGTGGGCAAAACTGAAAGGGGGTATTTTAAGGGCAACCAACCTTTTTGTTAAAATGGTAAATAAAGGCAAAAGGAACAGGAGACCGCTATGGTTTTCGAAGGAAGTAGCTGAAAAAGTGAAGAAAAAGAAGGAGGCCTTCATGAAATACAAGAGATCACAGAGAGAGGAAGACAGGCATCTGTATTTGGAAAAACTTAGAGAAGCTAGCAAAGTAGTCAAGAAGGCAAAGATTCAAAAGGAGGAGGAAATAGCCAATGCAATAATATGGGGGGATAAGACATTTTTCAGATATATTAGTGAGAAGAGGAAGGACAAAAATGGTATTGTCAGACTCAAGGGTGCAGGGGGGGAATATGTAGAAGCTGATAAGGATAAAGCGGAATTGCTTAACAAATATTTTTGTTCTGTGTTCACAGATGAAAAACCAGGAGCAGGACCTCAGAAAACACCCACAAATAAGAACAGAAGCGAGGGACATCTTGAACAATTTTCAGAAGACTGTGTTCGTGAGAAACTAGCTCAACTTAAAGTAGACAAAGCGATGGGACCGGATGGGATACACCCTAGAATACTAAGGGAGCTTGGGGACGTTCTAGCAGCTCCACTGACTGACCTTTTCACGCGTCGTTGGAGTCGGGAGTGGTGCCAAAGGACTGGAGAGAGGCTTATGTGGTTCCTTTACACAAAAGCGGAAGTAAGGATGTGGTTGAAAACTACAGGCCGGTTAGTTTAACTTTGGTGGTGAGTAAATTATTGGAAACGCTGCTGAAAGAGAAAATAGTGAGGTTTCTGGAGTCCAGCAGATTACAGGATCCGAGGCAGCATGGATTCACCAGAGGCAGGTCTTGTCAGACAAATCTGATAGATTTCTTTGACTGGGTGACCAGGGATTTGGACCGAGGGAGAGCTCTAGATGTGGTGTATTTAGATTTCAGTAAAGCCTTTGACACTGTTCCTCACAGGCTACTTATAAACAAACTGAGCACCTTAGGGATGGACCCTAATGTTACTGCTTGGGTTAGAAATTGGTTGGGTGGGAGGCGACAAAGAGTACAAGTAAATGGAGCTCACTCTGAGGAGAAGGATGTTACCAGTGGTGTGCCCCAGGGATCTGTCCTTGGTTCGATTCTTTTTAACATCTTTGTTAGTGATATAGCGGAAGGGCTGGCGGGTAAGGTTTGCCTCTTTGCAGATGATACCAAAATCTGCAATAGAGTAGACACCCAGGAAGGTGTAGATAACATGAGGAGGGATCTAGCTAAGCTTTAAGAATGGTCTAGAATTTGGCAGCTGGGATTTATTGTTAAAAAATGTAAGGTCATGCATTTGGGCTGCAGCAATCCAAGGGAGCAATACAGTATAGGAGATGAAATACTTTTGTCCACTAAAGAAGAGCGGGACCTAGGTGTGGTTGTGTCTGATGATCTTAAAGTAGCTAAACAGGTAGAAAAGGCGACGGCAAAAGCTAGATTCTTGGTTGCATACGGAGAGGAATGGCTAGCAGAAAAAAGGAGGTGATAATGCCTCTGTATAAGTCTTTGGTGCAACCTCATTTGGAGTATGGTGTGCAATTCTGGAGACCGCACCTTCAAAAGGATGTGAACAGGATGGAGTCGGTGCAGAGGGTTCCTACTAAAATGATTAAAGGGCTTCATTATAAAGCATATGAGGACAGACTTAAGGATCTTAATATGTCCACCTTAGAGGAAAGGCGGGATAGAGGTGATATGATTGAGATGTTTAGATACCTCCGTGGCATAAATGTTCAGGGAGAGAGCCTCTTTCAATTGAAAGCAAGTTCTGCTACAAGGGGACATGGGATGAGGGTGACGGGAGATAGATTCAGGAGTGATATGCGGAAATATTTCTTTACAGAAAGAGTAGTGGATCCATGGAATAGTCTCCCAGTGGAGGTGGTAGAGATGAGGACAGTAACTGAATTCAAAAAAGCATGGGACCAACACAGAGGATCTCTAAAGGTAAAAAGTGGACTGTTGTAGTAGTTGTTATGGAAGGACAGACTAGATAGGCCATGTGGTCTTTTTCTGTCATCATGTTTCTATGTTTCTATCTACAGTCCACCCTAAGCATGCCAACAGTGAAAATACATGCAATGAGACTTACGCATGTGCTTACAGAATTGTGACTGTCTCAAGCATGTGTGTACGTGCCCGCTCATGCATGTAAGCCCTTCAAATTATGGACTTATGTGTATAATCAGCACATCACTTTACATACGTCCCTTATAACATCAGCCCTTTAAATGCTCTTTAGGGCACAGACTCCTAAATCTATCCAAGGCCAAGGTGAGTATTGGCAGTTTCACTTGGTGCTCTGCTGTCAGCCGCCTGCTGCTTGGTAGCTGTCAGTTTAAGCAAAGTGTTTCATTTTCACACTGTCAGCCCTGCTTTGAGCTCCAGGTCACCGAAGAGGTGGATGAGGCAAGAGAGAGCATTTATGTCTGATTTCTGTTCCTTTCTGGCCCACTCTTTTGCAGCATTTGGATAAATGGCACACACCGATGCCTGTCATGATACCGTCTGGTGGCAGAAGCGCCATGCGGCAACCACCAACTCACTCATAATTGCAGCTCCCTAGCTGCCCTCTCCCTCCTCTCTCCTCCTCCCCCCCCATCAGGAAACAGTCACTGGAAGGACCACCTTCCACTTTCCTTTTGCACATTCTGCTTCTAACACTGCAGACAAATCTGGCCTCTGCTGTTAATCCTCCATCTCACTGTGAACGGGGAGGAATGTGTAAATTACTGAACCACAGCCGACTATGTCTCTCTCCTCTAGATGCAAGAGATCCTGAAATTACTTTATTTTACAGCTGAAAAACCCCATGGTGTTCTCCCTTCCCCGTGGCTGACCTTTGTATGCATGCAGTATATATTTTTGATTCAATCATAACTAATCATACCTGGAAAATCACTTGAAGAAGGAAAACAAATCATTCACAATAGAAGAATTACGAGGATTAGTGGTTTCTAAGGGACAAAATAAGTACTGACAACAATGAGAAAAAAAATGCAAGAAGAGAAAGTAAGGCCTCTTTTGTAAGTCCTTCATTTAGAGTTTGGAGATTTCTCTTTGTGTTACTCTTTCGAATGTTATTGTTGCCTAAGACCCAAATCGTGAATTATGTTCTTTCATTTTTCCACCCTTATCATCAAACCATTTATGAAAATGTGTTCTGCAATTATGGTGAAAACCAAGTCCTTTAAAAACATACACATTTATCTATCTGCTACTATTACTCATCATTTATATAGTGCTACAAGGCATATGTAGCACTGTACATATTTTTATACCCGGTGAAGTTCAACTTTAAAGTACTAGTGAGATAAAAAATATATATTGCTATTGTAAATTAGAGCATCAAAGTAAACCCCACTATGCCCAGAGTGAAGAAATAGCCACTGATAAGTTTGCTATGCCTACTGAACTAAATAAATATTAAAGCTTTTCTCGGGAACTCTTATTTTCATTTCCAATACACTGTGTTATCCAAAGAACATCAAATTGAATCAGGCTTCAGAGAAGAACTGCCTGCCTTGAGCACTGAGAATGACGCTCCTGATTACGCTATCTAGATTCAGCTTTCAGACAACCAGAACCATTGCTTTCACAACCTCTCACCTAAATGTGGATAATGGATAGCCACCCAAGTCCAGAGCCTCGCAGTGGATGATTCTGAAACCTCTTGAAAAGGGTGATGTCTACCGAGGGCCACCTTCAACCCCCCTTCCTGCCCTGAAAATTGAGGCCAAAATTGTTGCAAAGCGACTTTACAGAATGAAAATGTTTCTTTCCAGGCACAAATAAACAGCTCTCAGTAGGGTGCTCACCACACAGTATGTCAGCGCATATTATATAGTCTGGTGCTGAGTGGATGTGTCAGCTGCCCATTAGACCACACTAAAATAGAATTGCTGGGAGCCTGAAGCATGAAGCATGATATTAGATAAAGTGATGAAATTTCACTCGATTAAGGAGCCAGGTCAAGGAGAGTTACCTCAGGAAATTCCACCCCCCTCAAATATTCTCACATCGTGAATGTATCCTTAATTTGTATCTTTTTTTTCTCTTTCTGACTGCTGTTTGCGAAATATCACTGGCAAATTTAACAAATAGTTATTAGACCCTAGAAGAAACCAATCTTTTAAAGAAAGAACAGATTTTCAGTCTTGAAAACAGATGAGTCAGTCCAAGAAGAATCCAGTGAGGAAAAGCAGAATGTGGACTGAAACAAATTAGGTCCTCTATTCAGGCAGGACAAGGGGTAAGAGGAGAGAAGAAACAGGGCCGAAGGCTCTGAAGGCAGAAAGATGGATCCTGCCGAGTTGCTTTTCTAGCAACAGGGTTTCCAGTCTGCAGATGTGACATAGTTCTCTAATTAAACACTGACAACAGCGGATCAATAAGAACTTGGAAGGAAGAGGTTATTCAGGGCACAGCAAAAGGTTGCAAACTTCAAAATGCTTCCAGAGTCAACCAGAGATAGCGCCCAATGGGAGGAGGCCAGTGCTGTGGATCTCAGGTCACCAGTTCAAATCTAGTTGTCCCTGAGATTTCTAAAATGTCCAATAAAAAGAGAAACAAAAATGAAAAATCTGATGAAACCTTTTTATTAGATTAACAATATATTTTTGAACTAGCTTTTTAAGATTAAAACCTTCTGATGATCAGGATAGTATGGACAACTGATGACAATACCATAGCAAATTAGAGAATCACAAAAGTATTCCACTGACAGTCTCAGGGGAAAGGGTGGAGGAGGGGAGTGGAGAAGTGGATGGGTGATCAGGTTATAAATATTTATAGTTTATAATGTGATAGAAAGCCCATATCTTTATTGAGTCCTATCTGGACTGATTGAAAGTGTCCTCCTATCTTCATTTCTAAATTTTTACACACATTCTTGGACCGATTTGAACCTTCCTCTTAGGTTCTTCCGATTTGAACCATAAAATCATTGATGCTGTGTTCTGGTCCTGAGAAGTGCTCTCCAGCAGTAGAAGGCATGTTAAACTATGCTACGCTGTCTGGCATCTAAACACTGTTCCCTCTCTACCTTACAATTTTGCCTACTATTTTAGTTTCCAAATGGTGAAGAAGAAATGCAAGTCAAGAGTTGTCCTTCAGTGGCATCATCTCCCAGCTATCCCTCTATAGCAGGCATATCTAACAGGTAGATCGCGATCTACCTATAGATCGCGGAGGGGTCAGAGGTAGATCACCAGCCCCACTTGGCTCCATCTCTCCAGCAGCTCGCCCCGTCGCTAGGAGAGAGCTCGTGCCGGCAGGTCATCTGCTGAGGGCTTGCCGCTGCTGCTGATCCTTTGCCTGTCTTTTTTCCCTGCCTGCGGGAATCTTGCCTGCGGCACTTGTTGTTTTCATGCCAATAGTTTGTGGGTATCCCAGGGGGCCACCGCCCATGCCCCGCGACGAGACGCCACAGGTCCGGCATCATACCTGGTCTCCTGCCTCTCAGAATCACCTATTCCTGCCCCCATCCCAACACCCCTTAGAAGTGTGTTATATACTGGGCGATATACATTCGCCCGGGCTTTACCTGAATACACTTACCGTATTAGTTGTGTCGTGTGCTGGTTGTTGGTCGCTTTATAGTTTGCTTTCATTAAACGTTTTCAGGCAGACACAACAAAGTGTCAAGAATTTGGTGATTTTGGTGGGCTTTTCCAGTTTTGTTCTAACTTGCCTATGCCTTGCCTTCGAATTAGTTCAAACCACTGTGACTTTTGTTTGCCTCTACAATTTTCTTTTGTCTAGCCTTTGCGTTGATTCTACACTGCAATTTTATTTTGCCTTGCCTTTGCGTTGATTCTACACTGTGTGCAGAATTTATTAAATCACGTGTGGTGGTATTTGAACTTGTTTGGCGGTATTTGATTTTATCAGGTTTGCTGGACGGGTGTTTGAGTTTTTTTGATGATTGTTTGGTGGTATTTAATTATTGGTGCCAGTATGATGAATTCTTATTTTTACTTTTAGAACTGCATGTGTGGTTTTGGCATCTCCAGTCCTTGTATTGCACATCATCCAGAGGTCTTCAGTTCCTGTTGATCTTTAATACTTTGGGACAGTAACAGTTTTGGACCAGAGTCAGCCAGTGTTTATACTAACTTAGCAGATTTGGCCTTCTTACATCCAGCCACCCCAGTATAACGAAGATGAGTGTTCCAAAGAAGAGCAAAACCTACCACTTTCATGATGAATGGGAAATGGACTACTTCTTCATCATGGTGAAAGACAAGTGTTGTTGTCTAATTTGTAATGCCCCAGTATCCTTGCCCAAAAAGGGTAATCAGGAACGTCATTATAAGGCTCTGCATAGTAATAAGTTTAATGCTGATTTTCCACCCAAAAGTGAAATTCATAAACTGAAGCTCAAAGAACTTAAATCGAAATTCGCTACTCAGCAACAGTTGATGGCGAGCGAAGCCAAGGTCACATTCGGTCAATGCAACCATAGCATACTTCAAGGTCAGCAACCTGATCGCAAAGAAATGCAAACCTTTCACTGAAGGGGAAATTGTAAAAGATTGTTTTCTTGAAGCAGCTGACAATTTTTTTGAAGGATTTAAAAATAAGAAAGAGATTATAGCTGCTATTCAAGATGTACAATTGTGAAGAAACACCGTTGTGCGGCAAATAGAAAAAATGTGTGGAGACACAACTGAACAATTGTTGGAAGATGTTTAAAATTGTGTTGCTTTCTCACTCCAACTGGATGAATCTACAGACATAAGAGACATAGCCCAGTTACTAGTCTTTATCGGGATGGTTTTTGAAGACTTCAGTGTTAAAGAAGAACTACTTGGAATGATTTCTTTAAAAGGGAGAACTACCGGTCAGGAAATATTCAGTTCTTTCCATTCTTTTGTGACAAAGTGTAATCTTCCATTGCATAGACTTGTTTCCATCACTACTGATGGAGCAAGAGCAATGACAGGTGAGGTTAACGTTTTCATAGCCCTCTGTAGACAGCATGACAACTTCACAGATTTCCTTTCTTACCACTGCATCATTCACCAGCAAGTTTTGGCAAGCAAGAGACGACTCAATACAAAGACTGTCATGGACATCACTTTCAAAATTGTAAATTCAGTTTGTGGAAGATCACTTCAAAGACTGTTTTTCAATCTTACTCTTGATGAAGGGGCAGCGGAAATCACAGTCAACTCTCCCATGTATAGCAACCGCTGCTGATCACTGGAAGCAGCGGGATACAAATGTACGTTAAATAAATAAATAAAATAAATAAATTTTGCACATAGATGTAAGATGGCTAAGTAGGCACAAATTTCTGCAACGATTTTGTGATTTGCTGAATGAAATAAGAAGTTTTTTGAAGGAGAGGGGAGATGACCAAGCAGAGTTGGAAGATAAGGAGTTGTAATATCTAACACACTGCACCACACACTACTCTTCTCAGCTCTCCCACTGCATGCTACAGACCACACATTATTATGATTGTTTGTTTGAAGTGCCTATACTGCCTTGATTTAATGATAAGGCGGTATACTAAATCCTTCTAAATAAATAAATTTATGTGATCTGGCATTTCTCGCTGACTTTACAGGTGAACTAAGTGATATGAACCTTGAACTACAAGGTAAAAACAAATGCATTGGCCTGATGATGAGTACAGTTTCATCCAACAAGAGCAAATTTGAGCTAATGATGACTGACCTTGCAAACAACACTTTTGATCATTTTCCTAATATGCAGGACCATCTGGGACAATATTCAAATTTTGTTTTTCAGAACGAGAAGTATGTGACAGAAATCTGTCCTGTTATCCAGGAATTCGAAAATAGATTCTGTGACTTCCAAAAAATTGGAACAGTGGTGGAGTACTTGTCATACCCATTCAAAGTAGATGTGGACATTAAAGAAACTGCAGCTGCTATCAGTAAAAATTACTCATTGAACAAGCCATCTCTTGAAAACTAAATATTAACCCTTAAAAATGACATTTTTCTCAAGCCCTGTGCTGAGCAAGAATTGTTTTGGAAGGTAGTGCCTAGAGACAAATTTCCCAACTTGAGAAGATGCAGTGAAGCTGTACACTCCTGTTTCGGTTCAACTTATCTGTGTGAATCTGCGTTTTCCCATCTGAAAATGACAAAGAGTACACAACGTTCCAACATGACAGATGAACATCTCCAAGATTCCCTGAGACTGGCCCTCACGCAATATTCACCCAACTTCAAAAAGCTGGTGGATGAAATGCAGGCTCAGACGTCTCACTAATGAGCAAGAGCGAAATATTAAAGATTGTGCAAGATCAGCCTGGATCAATACTCAACCTAAATTTAACACAAATTACTCAATAAAAGTTAAAGAAAGTTATTACTCACTAAAACTTTAAGAAAAAATGTACTTTCCATTTCCCCTTGCAGTTCTTACTGGATCTTCGTCTCTCTGTTTTGTTTTTGCTTAATTTGCTTAACAGCTGATCACATCCAAGTAAATGACAGAAGGCTCATTAAAAATGGGGAGGGGGGAATCCTCCAACTTTATTGGGTTAAAATTTAATTTGAAACTAATTTGAAACTTAATTTTCATGGTGGTAGATCACTGGCACTTTTGGCCGGAAAAAGTAGATCACGACCTGTTCGAAGTTGGACATATCTGCTCTATAGGATCCTTTACAGCTTAGTTTCTTCCTTGAGACATGTATTTCCTTATTTACCCTCAGCCAAGCAGAATTTTTGGTATATATGGGTAATGGGGGACATTGGATAGGACAGTGTGCTTAATGGACCTGGGTTGGTGTCCATGGCCAGTTTGTTGAGCAAGGAGGCAGAGACAAATACGAGGCAGCATTCCTTACTGTGATACTCAGGCTAGCCAGAAGTGATAGAGAGGGGAAATCTTGTTGCTGGTCAGGATTCTCACTGCTTAGGTCTCTTCAAGTCATTGGACTTTGGGGTACTGCTCTGATAAGACCTGGAGTTGTTATTCTAGAAACTTCCCATAGTCACATATTATAAACACTGGAAAGTTAGATGCAAGTCATTGATAAGACAAACAAAGAGAGAATTTGGAAAAAAGATTGCCATGCAAGGAAAAACTTAACGATAAAAACTTTTTCAAGTACATTGGTAGCAAGAAACCTGTGAGAGAGTCAGTTGGATCATTAGATATTAGAAGGTAAAAGGGGCACCAAGGGAGGACAAGGCCATAGCAGAGAGACTGAATGCAGTGGTGTAAATTCTGCTCAATGAGCCCCCACAATGCTTACTTTATCATGCTTGATGCACTAAGCTGCTTTTGTAAGTCTGGGCAGGCCCAGCGGCTGTTCCTCGCCAGGCCAAAGTCTACTACTACTACTACTTCTACTACTGAGCATTTGTATAGCGCTACAAGTCGTACGCAGCACTGCACAGACATGTAATAGACAGTCCTGCTCATAGAGCTTACAATCTAATCAAGAAAGACAACACAGAAGGTATACGCTGGGATAAAACAAGGGGAAAAGGAAAGCAAAGGAGATCAGATGAGTCAAGATCCAAAAGCAGTAGCGAAGAGGTGAGTTTTCAGCCTGGATTTTAAGAGGGTCACACAAGAACAGCCACACTGCATGACTTCGGCCTGATGAGGAACAGCTGCCGGGCATGTGGCGAACTTACAAGAGCGGAGGCAGTGCAGTGGAGTGAAGTAGGTTTGCTGCCACTGTTATATTTTTTGAAGATCTGAATAAACAGGTAGATGAAGGTGAGTTGATTGATATGGTGTATCTGGATTTTCAGAAAGCCTTTGACAAGGTCCCTTATGAGAGACTCTTGAGGAAACTAAAAAGTCATGGGATAAGAGTCAGAATACTATTTTGTATTGGGAACTGGTTGAAAGATAGAAATAGATAATAGGGGAAAGCCGACAGTCACCCAAGAGCGGATGGTTCGGAAGAATGTATCCTTGAAGGATACTACCAAAAGCAGAGAGGTTCCAAAAAAGAGTAAAGTAGCCCAAATGCCCTCGAGTATGGAGCAGACAGAGCTTAAAGATCCCAAATTACCCATGTCTACCAATAGCCAAATTAATATGAATAAAATACAGTCTCTAAAATGCTTGTATGCAAATGCTAGAAGTCTAAAAAATAAGATGGGAGAGTTAGAATATATAGCACTAAATGAGAGGTTAGATATGATTGGAATATCAGAGACATGGTGGAAGGAGGACAACCAGTGGGACACAGTGATACCTGGGTACAAACTATATTGTAATGATAGAGCTGATCAAATTGGTGGAGGGGTTGCACACTATGTTAGAGCGGGCATTGAGTCAGAAAGGATTAAAGTTTTGCAGGAAACAAAATTTGCTGTAGAATCTCTATGGATTGAAATTCCATGTAAAAAGGGGAAGGCGATGGCAGTGGGGGTGTACTATGGACCGCCTGGCCAGAATGAACAAATGGATGATGAAATGCTCAAAGAAATCAAGGAAGCTAACAAACGTTACAGCGCAGTAATAATAATGGGTGATTTCAATTACCCCGGTATCGACTGGGTCAGTGTCACATCAGGACATGCTAGGGAGATAAAGTTCCTAAATGACATAAATGACTGCTTCTTCGACCAGAGGGGAAGCCATATTGGACCTAGTCCTTAGTGGAACACTAGATCTAGTGCAAAAGATAAAGACAGTACAACAATAGTTTTCAGGAGAATTCTGAATAATAGAGGGCAGCTTTGTAAGATTTTGAAAAAAAAAAGCCAAAGGGAATAGTGAAGAGGTTTTTTTTTGTGTATCGCACTTGGTGTTGTGTTCTTGTTGTTTTAGGACAAGATGACCATGGAGTACCAAGAAGTATTAAAATGGATGCCAAGCCAGTTCGAGCAGCAGAGAGACATGGCGTTGCAGGCTCAAGAGCAGATGGCAGCGCAGATGCAAGCTCAGCAAAAACCCCTTCTTGAAATGATGGAGGCATGGCTGACGACCCAGAAAGAGAAGGCCGGACCAGCGGTGATACCTCCAGGTTCCACAGAACCAACTCATCTGCATGCATTGGGTTTTCAAGCTGGTGGGACATTTAATTTTGGACAGTTGACAGATAGAGACGATATCGATGACTTTCTAGAAGCCTTTGACCGGGTGGCTCAGATTAGTGGCTGGCCTAGAGAGCAATGGGCCGTGCGCTTGGCCGCATCTCTTACGGGAGAGGCCTTAGCCGCATACAGAGCCATGCCTGCGGCACTTGCCAGTAATTACGATGAGCTACAAAAAGCTATTAGAGAGAGGCTAGGGTTAACGCCCTTAGTCTACCATCGCCTGTTGAGAAACGTAAAGTTAAAGCCAGGCGAAACTCCTAAAGCGCTATGTCAGCGAGTCTGTAGTCTGGTAAACAAATGGCTATTACCTGAAGGAAAGTCGGTAGAGTCAATATTGGATAGCATTGTATTAGAGCAATACACGGCTGCAGTCCCCAGGGATATCCATACCTTCCTTATACTGCAGAATTTCCAGAACCTGCAAGAAGCAGTAAGGCTTACAGAGCGTTTCATGGAAACGGAGTTAACTGCGCGAGCGAGTGGCAGTGCTTCCAGGGTGGCAATGTCGCAAGTATCAAAAAGGAGGATAAGGTTAAGGGATGATCCCCTAAAAACATGTATGCCTATGTTGAAAAGCCATGTTGTAAAAAGGAAATGTTTTAAATGTGGGAAGGAAGGCCATTTTCAGAAAGAGTGCACTATGAAAACAGCACTAATAACTGAAAACCCAAGGAAAATCAGGGAAGGATTCTTACTGTCAGTAGAGGTACAAGGCATTGTTACCAATGCGCTTTTAGACTCGGGGGCTGTTCAAAGCCTGATGTCTAAGAGGCTTTGGCAACAGATTGAGGCACGGAGCAAGGAAGTCTCCAAGCAACCTGTAAACACTGTAAAGATTAGATGCATTCATGGTGCCGCATCCCTTTATCCGGTGTACAGGGTTCGAGTAAAAGGATTAGGAGTAAAAAGGGAGATTCCTATAGCGGTGGTGCCCAGATTACCCCATAATTTAGTACTAGGGAGGGACTGGCCACAATTCCACAAAGGCATGGAGCAAGGTTTGCAGTCAAAAGAGGCCATGGTATCTACGAGGGCCCAGTCAAAGTCCCAGGAAAAGGGAGAGGAATCCCTAGAGGAAGCTTTAGAAGACCTCTTCTCGCACGAGGATCTGATAACTTCCCCGGGGGATAAAAATAAGAAAGGGAAAGGAGAGAAGCGTAGGGAGAGACAATCTCGCCCCCAGCACAGGGCAGAGGCGCAGGCCGGACAGGGGTTGCCTTGGGTACCAGCGGAACTGATTGATAAGTTCCCATCCTTTCCCAAGGAGCAGCAGGCAGATCCCGCTCTGACACAAGCTTTTAAATATGCCCAGAATGAGAGGGACACCCTGCCTAGGTTCCTTTTAGATGCAGGAATACTGTATAGGGAAAGCTTGGACCCTCGAACGGATAATGAACGTAAACAACTGATAGTGCCCACAACATTTAAAACCTTAGTTTTAAGGCTGGCACATGACCATCCAGTAGGCGCTCATAAAGGAATACAAGGAACACTAGACCAGATTTTGGCGCGCTTTTACTGGCCAGGTGTTTTTAAAGAAACGTCCAAATTCTGCGAAGATTGTCCTTCGTGCCAATGGGTCTCTTCAGTTCATCCAAGGGAGGTACCTATGGTACCCTTACCTGTGATCTCAGAGCCCATCCATAGAGTAGCTATGGACATCGTGGGTCCGCTAATACGGACGCCCCGTGGATTCCAATATATGTTGGTAGTGCTAGACCAGGCAACAAGGTTTCCTTGGGCCATACCCCTTCGTAGTATCTCCGCAAAAGCAGTGGCGGGAGAACTAATAAAATTATTTTGCGAAGTAGGGTTTCCCCGCGAGGTGCTTACCGATAGAGGTAGCAATTTTATGTCTAGGTATCTGGCCCAAGTGTGGGACGCGTTTGGGATTCGGCACATTAAGACTTCTGCCTACCATCCACAGTCGAACGGACTAGTGGAGAGGCAGAATCAGACCCTGAAGAAAATGCTAAGGCGAAGCTTAGAGGGCAATATGGCCGATTGGGACACCATGCTTCCTTTCGTCCTGTACGCCTGCAGGGAGGGAAAGCAAGCATCCCTAGGAACCTCGCCATATGAGTTAATGTACGGCCGATCTCCGCGTGGCATTCTAGATATATTGCGGGAAAAGTGGGTAGAACCCGATGTAGAAGAAGTGGGGGCACCCCAGTTTTTAAGAGACCTGAAGGGTAGAATACACCGCACCTCCCAAGTCACAGAGAAAAATTTAAGAGATAGTCAAATAAAGCAGAAAGCTTACTATGATCAAGGTACGAGACCTCGCCAGCTGGCTGTTGGCGAAAAGGTTATTGTAATGGTGGCCAGTGCCACTCCTAAATTCGAGAGCCAATGGAAGGGGCCTTATAAGGTGGTAAAACCTGTAGGGCCGGTGTCATATTTAGTCGAGAATAGAAGAGGCCGCCAACAGGTTTATCATATAAACGTGTTAAAGCCCTGGCATGAAAGAGTGGCCTTAGCTCATCTAGCCACGATAAACCCCAGAGCGGAGAGGTGGAAGAAGAGGCACCAAAACGCAGACACCTTGAATGGGATCACAAGCTGTGTAAGTGAGTTTTTACCAGCCTGTGATATCTTAAGGGAGGGGATGTGTGACGATGAGAGCGGCCAAGAACAGATGGAGATAGGAGAAAACCATGTTTCTGCCTTTAAAACAAGTGACAGACAAGCTGTGCACAGAACTTGCAGAGCAGGAAAGAAAAAAAATCCTGTCTCTGCTGAGGCTAAGCCATGCCCAGACTCTGAAGTGGGGGCAGGCTTAGATACTGATTGGAAAGGCCTGTGCGAAGGCAAAGGTGTGGCAGGGAAGAAATGGTTTTTAAAACCTCACTCAGACCAGAGAGGAGGACAGGAAGGAAGAGTCACTTCCACAGGAGAAGGAGAAATCCTGAAGCAAGGGGATTCCAGTGGGAAGAAATATCCCAGAGCCCTGGGAGATCCTGGAGAGAAAGAAGGATTCCAGGAAGGCTTTCATGAGAGATCTCATGAGAGAAGGAGTGGAGAAAGGCACAAGAAGTCTGACTTCCAGAAGCTGAAAGAGGTCAGTAGAAAAGGAAGCAGTGGGTGTCTGAGAAATGCTCTTAGAAGTGAAGCCAACAGACATATAGCTGAACAGCTTACAAATGAACAGGAACAGTTTGCAACAGCTAGTGTACAAGAGCCAGACCTGAGCCCTACAACTGCCAGAAGGTGGGTGGAGATGCTTGAGAGTGGAAAAAGCCAAACCCCAGCAATGAGCAGAGCAGCTGAGCTAAAAACACTAGAAACATTAGCACAAGTGTTCCCTGAGAGAAAGGCTTATTCTCCCAAAGTAACTGTACCCAATCAGAAAGATTTGCTGTGGAGCCAGTTTCAAAAGTTCCTACAAGATAGAGAAGCTGAGGAAGCTTTTAAGACTGTAGAAGGCAATGAGCATTCTTTAGCCCAGGAGGAAATGCAGGTCAATTCTTATGTGCCAGAGTCTGACCTAGGAATCTCTCCAATGGATTGCTCATTCTGTTTAAAAGAAGACTGAGCCTTACTAAGCAGAGCTGAGAAAGAGTGAGAAGCTGTATTGTGCATAACTCTGTAACTGCTAATAGTCTTCTAAAGCCAAGGATGTGTTTTACCAAGTGAGAATTTTCTTCTAAAGCAAAGAAGCTGTGTGTTACCAGAAGTTTGTTTGAACTGGGAAAACAACAGTTGTGCAAAAAGCTGTGTGTTACCAGAAGTTTGTTTAAAAAGGGAAAACAACAGTTGTGCCAAAAAGAAAGTTTACCTTTTGTTTGAAAGAGATAAGAAGCTGTACTGAGTACTGTTTTGTTTAATGAAAAACAGCTGCTAAGGTTAGCAGGACTTTTGGTTTCCATTTACCTCAGTTGCCAGTTATCTTCTGTTATCCTTTGTGTTGGAGAAGTATCCTAATGCCTTGTGTTTGAATTTTAATGCCTTGGAAATCCCCATAGAAAAATAAATATTCTTGTATGCCTTACAAACGGTCTCACACTACATTTTGTCCTTGCTCAAGAAAAACCTAACTACAAGTCCCAGAATTCCACTGGGGACAGTCAGAAAAGCTTTATTTAAGGACATTACAAGGCAGTCCTATGCCTGTGAGCCCTAGGGCCCAGGCTAGGGTCCCACAGGATGCAAATAATAGATTTCGCCAGAACAACATATGACTCCTGGGGATACCATAGGATAGCGAAGGATCTGACCCCATTCGTTATTTGGAAACGCTTCTGCTGGCTATATTGAATCTCAACCTGTAACACCCAATGGAAACTGAAAGGGCTCACAGTACTGCCCAGGCCAAACAATCAAGCCCTTTTGTTTCCAAAACTCTGCATTACCAACATGCCTTACAAGTTCTGCAGGCAATGAAACTCAAATCTCCCATTCAGCACAATGGGATGAAGCTACAGTTTTACCCCAATCTGAGTAAAACCACAGTTCTTCAATGCAAGCAGTTGCTAGCTTTCAGACTGATGCCGCTATTTCCTGCTAGAATACGTGTGACCCTTCATAATCAGATCTGTACATTTGACGATCCTGATCAACTCAAAAGCTATTTAGAAGCTTTACCGGGGAGAGTATGAACAAAATATGATTTTGGTGTAATGCAGTCCTTGTATCTTTTTGGCCCTCCAACGTCCAGTGTTGAAAGTACTACCTTCAGCTTTTAAGCTGGACGCCAACCTGCTCTTGGTTTCTAACATTTATAGACATGATCTGGAATGCTTGTGCAATGGGATTGCTACTGGCTGGAGCATCAGAGACTTTGATACAGCATCATCCATTGATGACCACAGTTCTTTGCCATCAAGCTTTGTTCTATGTGGCTCTCAATGTCACCATAGATGCGCCTTTCATTCTTTGGTCTGTTTCTTTTGGTCCAGGGTAGCATATTGACTGGTTACCATTTTGTTTGGGGGGGGGGGCAGAAATGTATTGCTTCAATTATGCGGGGTTTTTTGTTGATTTCTTAATGCCCTATGATTGTTATTTTCAGCTTGTAGGTGTGTGGTTGTATTATGCAAATGCTATCACTCTCTACTGTCCGGAGAGGATTTGGGAAGGAGAGGAATTCTGATCATTTTTTTGCGGTAAGTGGATTCTCAGGATCCATTAACAGCTTGCATCAGCCTACCTGTATGTTCTTGTTTAAGGTTTTATCTACCTGTTCGTGTCTCCTAACTCTCATGCCCTTTTATTACCTATTTTTATTGGGTGCTTGCAATTCCTGTTATCTACTTTTTTGAAACCACCTGCAAAATGGTCTTCTGGTTTGGTGTGCTGTTTGGGCCTTTATGGTTCAAGTGCTGACATGTGCTCTCTATGCCCTTTGACCTGCAAGAATTTCCATATGGCAATCATTAACCTTCAGCCTCCATGACATCCTCAACATCGATGTTAAATTTATTTATTTATTTAATGTCTCTTCTATACAGCCCTCTTTAAAATCAGTGCGGTTTACAGGTAACCGATTTGTGCAGTGCAGGCAAGCGTACACTGGACTTACAATAAACAGGGGATTATATACAGGGTTAACAGGGTAACTATGTACTAGGTAACTTGCTGTCATAAGTTATGAGGACAGCTCAACACTATTTACACATTGGCTCAGCTATATACATGCTGTCATATGTCATGAGGACAGCTCGACTATTTACACATTGGCTCAATGTGAAGGGTCTGAATAATCCGATAAAGGGGAAAAAATCTTGTTATACTGTCAAAATGAAACTGCAGACGTGATCTTTCTTCAAGAGACTCACCTAAATCTACCTGACGTGCTTGAACTTAACAACAAAGTTTTTTCTTTAGTCACGTCTTCCCCTGCTCAGAAGAAAAAGAATGAGGTGGTCATCCTAATGCGGTAAGCATTGTTCCCCACAGTCCCTCAAATAAAGGCAGACTTACATGGTCGCTGGACTAGAGCTGCTTTCCAATTTGGGTCCAATACAATAACATTCGTTGATGTTTACACACCAAACATAGATGATCTGCAATTCTTCATGATTTACAGGAAGAGTTGACCACCTTAACACAGGGGTGCATTTTGTAGGGGGTGACTTCAATCTGGTCTTAGACCCGCTCATGGACAGGCAATCACATAGTCTCCTTAAGCCCACCAAAGCTATGCTGACCTTACAGTCGCTGATGGAAACTGTGGGTCTGATAGACTCTTGGGGGTATGTTTACTAAACCGCGCAATTGTGCGGGGCGCACTTGAGCGTGCGCTAAGGTACCTTAGCGCACGCTAATAGTGCTTTTTTGTGCCCCGCACACGTGCGCGCTGCACTAACGGGCCCGCACAAGTGCGCGGCGCGCTGATGTGCGATAGAGGGGTGGAAAGGCATTCTGAGAGCGGAGGAAAGCTCCTGAGGGGCAGAGGGACGGGGTCAATGGGTGGAGAATGGGAGGGGAGAGGCTCCACGCACAGGAGCGGGGCTGAAATTCAACTAAAAAAATACCGCGAGTGAAAACCTCGCGGTAGAGCCGATTTAAAGGGAAGAGAAACCATTTCTGTCAGCAATGTACAGCAAAACCAGGGAAACCTACAAAACGTGAGCAGTGTGATACATATGCCCAGAACAAAATAGCAAATAAAAATAGAAAATGACCACACCAAAATTCTAAAAAATGATAATCCAGCTGGGCAACAGTGATATCAATGGGCAACAATAAAAAACACTCCCAGGAAAGCTCCAAAAAAAGGAAATGATTTTTGGAAGGGTCTACGCTCCGTAGACCCTTTCAAAAAGCTCTTTTTTTTGGAGCTTTCCTGGGAGTGTTTTTTACTGTTGCCCATTGATATCACTTTTGCCCAGCTTGGTTATGTTTTATTTCCCTTTTTTTCGAGGCCATTTCTAATGTTTATTTGCCCTTTTGTCTCCATACAAGGTGAATGAGCCCACAGTGAAATTGTGCAGAGCAGGGTTCCTGTTTTCTTTGGCCAGGTTTCCTATCTCCAAGGACTGCACTGTCTCTGTGGCCACAGTGTGGTGCAGTGAACACAGACAGTGTGTTCAGGAGCCAAAGGTCACCAGCTCAAGTCCCAGCTGGGGCCCCTGCAAACCCAATCCCCATATTTTACCCACCACTAAACCGTGATAGTAACGACCAACCTTTTTTGCAGAGAACATAAGCATGGTCCAAACACCTGTATTTTACCCTACAGAGCACAGACACCAGAAACATGCGCATTACCTAGACCACAGTCCCCTAAATGCAGTCCTGGAGGGCCACATATCATTCAGCTGTGATGCTGTCTCCAATATAAGGCCATGTCAGCATGGTGGTGGAGGGGTACCGTTGGTGGAGGGGGCAGTGGCTGCTGCCCACAGCAGACGGTGGCCTAGTCCCCTTCACGTGGGTGCAGTGCACTCCATCAGACAGGCCCTGTCTGACAAACAGCCATGGACTCCCCAGGGAATACACTGTTGTCTTGCTAAGACGGTGGTGCAGCGAACACAGCCAGTGCCTTTAGGACCAGAAAGTCACAGGTTCAAATCCCAGCTGGGGCTTCTGCCAACCCAGTCCCTTTATTTTACCTATGCAGAAAACATGGTAGTAAAGACTGAACCTTTATTGCTGAAAACATAAGCATGGGTCAAACACCTATATTTTACCCCACACAGCACAAACAGCAAATGTGCATTACCTAGAGCAGAGTCTCCCAAATGCAGTCCTGGAGGGCCAAACACCATTCAGGTTCCATGCTGCCTCTAATAAAGATGCCTGTGCTGCATATCTATGCACCACCCCCATGGTATGCAGATGTAGCTCATGCATATTCATGAGGGACAGCATGAAAACCCAAACAGTGTTTGGCACACCAGGACTGGAGTTGGGAACCTCTGCCGTAAAGCAGCAGCCAACAAGGGCAGACACACCCACACCCACACCCACAGGCCCCATTAGCCAATGCCTTCTGGGTATACAGTACACAGCTTTCAAACGTTTTTTATGATTACTGCCAGATAGCGATTTCTACGTTAAGCACAGTTTGCTGTTTGAGCTCCATCATAACAATCTTTCGGATGTCTGTGGTGTGTGCTTCAGGTCTGGTCTCTGACAGTGTTTACCACCCTGGGGAGTGCCCCCCAACAGTATTGCGTACCATATCCATGCCTGTACTGTGCCCAGGACTAGTGTGGTGGCCAGGGCTGATAGACTCCTCTATAGTAGCACAATGCTGGCATAGGTGTCGGAGTGTGTGTCTGTCTATACAGTGTGTGGTGGCTGCAAACACCTTCCACAGCCCACACTGCCAGCACTGTTGCCAGTATTGGCCTGCCAATGTGCATAATGAGGAGCAAGGTACCATGGGTATAGCCCAGACAGGGTGGCCTGGCCAGGGTGCATCTGCACAGGGCATAGGGCACTGACTGGGACATTTTAGTGCCTGGCCACCACCTATACAGACACCTCAGTATGTCCTGCTGGGAGATCACTCTCACCCTGACTGTGCAGTGACGACAGCATGGCTAGGCACCCCCATAGTGCTATATAGTATTTTTGTCATGTGATATTTATGGGTTTCCTTTTGGGGGCCAGTCACTGACTTATCTGCTTGTTGTGTGTGCTGCCATCCCAGTTCTGGGTGCATGCATTTCCACCAGGAACATGCACTATGGATTAACTAGCAGACTGTTTGCAGCTATTATGTGTCTTGATGGAGTGCCGTGCAGTGGCTGAAGACTTGCTGCAGGAGAATATCAGATAGTGGTGGGGTGCAGCTTAGCATATACAGGCCTAATGTCTGTCTGCTATTGTGTTATGGATATGTACAGAGCTGCATTGACTTCCCTGAAGGGTGTCTTTTCCATAGCAGGAATGGGGTTGATGGTCTCCTCTACTGCCACCATTACAGGGAGGTAGAATGTGGATCTGTTGATGGGAGACCCTGTTTACCACCCTCAGCCCTGGAGGAGGAGGGTGATAGTACATAATCCTCCTGGGGGTCCATGGGGGCTACACCTGACTGAGACAGACAGATAGATATATCCAAGGCGTTTCTGCAGAAGCTACCTATCTCACACATTAACACTGCTTTGAACCTGTATCATGGCCTATTTCTGCCATGGAAGGTGCTGTGAACCTGGTGCTGGGCGCCTCACCGCACCATCAGGGTGAGCACTGTACCCGCACAATGTGACGATGTGTAGCTACTCTGTGCCAGTAAAACACACGGTCTGTACCCCCTACAAGGCCGAGGTGCTGTGGGGGTACACATGGTCAGTTCCCCCTACCAGGCCGAGGTGTTGTGGGGGTGCATACCCCATCTTGTGTTCATCTGTGGACAGCTGATTTGCATGTGCAGTGCATCATGGGTACGGGTGTGCTAACCCTATCCTGGTGACCACGACAGACTGTCTGTGTGGTGACGTGCAGGCTCTCTGCAGCCAGCCAGGGGCTTGCTAGTAGCTATAGAGCTGTAGCCCAATGGTTACTTCACTGCCTGGGAAGCCAGAAGTCATGGATTCAAACCCACAGTGGGGTTATTTGATAGGGCTGCCCAAAGCATTATCTCTTTTTAATGTACATTTTTGCTGCCAGCAAAAACACCCTCAGCGTACTGTACCCATAAGGTGCCTCTGAGGGCGCTTTATAGGGCACCCTATAGGGCACCTTATGGTTCCCGTCCATGTAAGGTGCACTATACATTATCCTGTGATGCAACTTATAGGGTGCCCTGTAGGGGACATTTTAGGGTGCCGTGGCGGACAGTGCACTTTATAATGTGCCCTATGGAGTGCCTTATAGGGTGCCTTATACGGCACCTTCAATTACGGCACGTGAGGGCATGTTTGCTGGCAGCAATTAATAAAATAAAAATAAAGTGCTGCAAGAAACAAAACGTACATTGCAAAGCTGATGCCTCAGCCAGCCTTACGTATTAGGCACACTGGGGAGCAAACTCATGACCTCCGTCTAATTGTTTTCTGTGATGAAAACAATTAGACGGAGGTCTTCCCACTGTTACCATTTTGAACCCTCAAATCCTCGAAGAATTAAATAGTAATTCTACTTATATTTTCGTTCACAAATATTGTATATAGTTAATTATATAACATGTATGTTAACATGTTCTCTTCCCTCATGTAAACAGTTTTGAATTATTTATTGAGTTATCTTAAAACAATGACACCTTTCAATGTTCTAATGTTATTTTCTTACTGTTTTATGTAACTGCTAATCCATGCAGAGTTAATTGTTAAATGTAAACCGCTGCTGATCACTGGAAGGAGCGGTATAAAAATGTAATCAAATAAAATAAATAAATAAATGACCCCTGTATCAGCAGTCAGTGCCTTAACCATTGTGCTCCACTGCTGCTCCTCCTTGCATGTCAGCGCACCTACTTTTCATTCCTTAAACTGCACAGTGCTGCCATAAAAAACAGTACTCTGACCTTGCGGTACCTCATATGGCACCCTATAAAGCGCCCTATAAGCAACATTCTAGGGTGCCTTGGCGGACAGTGCACTTTAAAATGTGCCTTATGGGGCGCCTTATGTTAACACGCTTTGAGAATGCGTTTGCTAGTAGTGATAATTAAAATAAAAATAAAATGCCTCCTAAAGCAATCTTCCCCATAATAGGTAATGCCTCAGCCAGCCTTGTTCATTGGGCACTGTGGGGGATTGAACCCTTGATCCCTACACCATTGGTCAGTGTCTTAACCATTGTGCTGTGGTTCTGTCCCTGTGCTTACACATCAGCGCGCCACCTTATGCCGCCCAATATTAAAATGCCTCCTAAAGCAATAGCACGCAGCCTTATGCCCATCAGCGCGCCGCCTTATGCTGCCCAATATTAAACTGGCTCCTAAAGTAATGCCTCAGCCTACTGTCTTCAGTGGGCACTGTGGGGGGTTGACCCCCTGATCCCTGCACCATTGGTAAGTGTCTTAACCTTTGTGCTGTGACTCTGCTTTACTGCTTGCACATCAGAGCGCCACTTATGCCTCCCGTGCAGCTTTCTCATGCGCTAATGTGCGGGGTGCACATGGGTGCCGTGCACCTTAGCGCATATTTAAATCCCGGTTTTGCACATTACCGGGGTTTTAGTAAACATACCCCTTGGAAATTACAGTATCCTATGGAGAGGGGATACTCTTTTTTCTTGCTTCCTCACCATTCCCATTCCCATACTGACTTTTTTCTACTCTCCAAATACCTGCTTCCAAATCTGCATTATGCTGATATCTGAACTATCACAGTGTCAGATCACATGGCTATCACATTATCACTCTACCTTCTACCCACTATTCATTCATTGCACCCTTGGCGGTTCATCATGTCACTTCTGAAAGATGATACCTTCATTACCAAAATTCCAGACACAATTGCCTCCTAATTCTCTCATAACCTCTCATGATGGGAGGGTTTCAAAAACTACATTCAAACAGACTGAAAAGCACTTAAAGATGCTTAAAAAGAGGAGTGTTTCCTCCTTTAAGGCTTTGCAATCAGCCCCCAATGAAGCGGTTTCTGCAAAACGAAGATCTTCATAGGGCTTAATTTGCTGAAAGGAAATTCTCAGGAGATGCCATTTATTTGGTTGAAAGCTAAGTAGTGTGTTGCTACTTTATTGAATGAATTGTGATGTTTGGCTCTAGCTTTGTTGTCTGTTTTCTGTTATAGAGACGGTGGAGTAAGTGCTGTGCCGTGCTGCTGAAAGCTTTTCTTGATAGCGTGAAGACATTGATTGAATTGCCTATTAAAGGAATTAGCTTTATTAGAAATACTTAAAAGTTATAAGTTACAATGAAATATTTATTAAGATACAAAGTTATCCTTAAATGAAATCATTTTTGGAAAGTTGAAGGGTATATTAAAATCATAATAACAATTTAATTTGGTGGGATGGAGGAGTTTTTAGACCTGTGATGGACTATTGATGGCATTTTCCCCTTTGGGCTAGTGATATACTGCTACATAGTAGTATGTCATGCGTTGCTAAGGTCTTTTCTCCTCTTTTTAAGCATCTTTAAGTGCTTTTCAGTCTGTTTGAATGTAGTTTTTATGTATGGCATTTTCCTCAGATTATCTTTTTTAAAAAAAATTATATTTATGCAAATTTTACAATTACAAGCCAAGAACAACTTGATCATGAAAAGTGGGTGTCCAATGTCCATACACAAAACATAATAATCGAGGAAAACAGCAAAAAATGCTAGCAAATAGGAAATATACACAGCGGATACCCACCCCTCTAGCACACAAATAGGAGATCCAAGATGAAAAGAAAAAATTAAACATAACACACACTTATACCAAAGGAAATCTGAAACAGGCATGACCGGCCTCACTCAGTGACCGGGTAGGAGAGTTGGCACTCCCTTCCTCTAAAGATTCACAGGCATATAAAAAGGAAACCAATTGAGAAGGAAAATAAAAAAATTATGATTTCCCCTGGAATTTCAGAAAACATTTACAAGGATATTTAAAAAAGAATGCACCCCCCCACCCCACCTAGCTGCAGAACCCGCGGGCGTAGAATTAGGAATTCCCACCTTCGCCTCTGAGTTTCTTTAGCCAGGTTGGGGAAATTTCTTATAGAACAGCCTAAAAGAGAAATGTTACATTTCCTTAGAACATCCTGAGTAGCCATTCATGGTCAGATATCAAGGCCAATGTTATCAAAACAAGTAGCAGGAACAGCTTCTACATTATCAGAAGCATTCAATATTTCTGAAATATTTAAGGCATCTGCATTCTGAAGACCAGGAAGTGCAGTTCCAGCTGGGGTCTTCATACTAGACCGCAGATAATGCGCCTTAACTAATGGAGAGCAAGATTCCAAAGGAACCTCCAAAACTTCATGGACATAGTTATTGAACATATCCTTAGCAGTAATATTAAGGAAAATTAATTAATCTAAGGTTAGCAAGACGATGGAAATTGTCCATATGCTCCAAATGTGACTTCAGAAAACTAGTCTTTAATAAATGCTTCAGAATGTGATTCCAACACTTTAATCCGAGTTGTTAAACCAGCATTTTCAGTTTGCAAAATTGTTATAGACTCTTTGATCCTGTGACAAGCCCCATTAATCGACTGATGTTTCTCCTGAAGAACTTGAATTTGAGGCGTTATAGCTTCTCCCAACAGCTTGATAGCCAGCCATATGGACTGCAAAGTGAAATGTTCCGGGTGCTGAAGCTCAAAGGAAAAGGCTGCCTGCTCCACCAAGTCTCGGGACTCCCCAGGGGCTGTGATCTCAACTGGGCAGGAGTCGGCTTCATCAGCCATCGCCAACATACTCCTTCTCATAGTTATAGCACTGAGGCACTGATCCAGTGGGAGTCCTACACACTCCGCTACTCCTGCACCAGATGGCCCCAGCAAGGGAGAGGAAACGCCAACTCTGGACACTCCCTCCTCCTCGTCCATTTGTGCCATTGAAACACTCAGGAAAACCAACTTGGTGGGCTTCCACTTCTCTGGAGGCATAAGCTCGCTGCCCGAGGGGGACCAGGAGACAGACCTCTCCAACAGTCCCACAGCAGGGCTTACTGCCTCCGAAACACTTGCTGGTCGCTGCTCTCTGCACAAATAAGAATCAATAGGACCTAAGGAAACCACAGAGGAGGTTAGTAGACCAGCCTGGGAACACTGAACTTGCTTAGCCTTCCTCTTCCTCCCCATGGTAAAAAGCATGCAAGCAAGCCGTTCAGGGTACAGCCATCTTGGATTTTCACCCTACAGCTCTAAAAGCTGGTAAAATTCACCCCTCGGGTTCTTTAAGGATTGAAGTGGATCAATGATATGACTGGTTAGCGATATAAATTAAGGGATTTTTTTTTTTTTTTAAACTTTTATTTTCATTTTGCAACAAACAAAAGAAACAACACACCAAAAGAGACAAAACAAGTATACAATAAGGAAAAGTAAACCCATTACCCCCCACCCCGGTGCTTCTTCTCTACCCGTTTGTATCAGCATGTGAGCGCTTCCAATTAACAGTGTTTATACATCAAACGATCATTTATAAGTTTCCACAATACAGCATGATCATGAGACAGAGATATATACAAAGTTAGACAGTCAGATGAGAGCTTTTAGCAAAATGTACATATTCATTGAGCATCTTCCATTCAGACCAATGAGAAGGAGTCTGAACGGAGGAAGCGAACAGACGAGGTATTTGTTCATATTTACTGTAGAGACAGGCATGATTCCACCATTCATTGAGGCTCAGATGGGAACTAATTACCCAGTATTACTTAATTAGGGAAATAGCAATGCCAAGCATAAAGTTCGAAAGGAGATAAGCCATTTTTGGGAGAGAGGGGATCCCCGCAACTGGGCGAAGTCCCACTATCCTCCAAGAAAGGGACTCCTGAGAGTGCGATATAGACTAAATACGACCCCAGACCCGACGCCAGTAATACTGTAGTGCGGGATATTCATGCATAACATGAAGCAATAAACCAATGGCCGCCAGGACGTGTCCAGCAACCATTACCCTGAGTAGTGTTCCATTTGTCTAATCTGTAAGGGAGAGTAAAAACACCGGTGGGCTAGAAAGAAGAGGGTCTGAGTGAGTGAGGCGGGTCGGGAACCCGTGTCCCTCTGCTCCAGATAAGGCTCCATTGCTCCGAGGTCAAAGTCACATGCAATTCTCTCTCCCATACTTTCTGCGCTATAGAGGTATCTCTAGTGATAGCATTACATAAGGTTTAGTAAAATTGGATGCTACACCCGTGAACTACCGAGAGATCGGAAGTCTCCAATCAACCCTATGCAGAGAGTGCCGATGGCGGGAGTACTCTAGTGCTCCGAATGCAATGCTGAAGTTGCACTGACCAGAGTCGGGAGTCGAAAGGTTGCATAAGAGTATTAAAGGCACCTAAAGTGTCGAAAAGCATTGGTGGATAGTGGGAGTCTAATGGGAGAGTCATACAGGGAGTAAGGTAAGAGAAATCGGTTAGCAAAGGCCCGCTACTATATCTAGCCACACAGGTCTGCTCGGTACTGGATCTTCCAACCAACGAGCACCTTGTTTGAGAAGAAAAGATTGAGGGAACACTTGAGTAAAATCGCCACCAAGTATTAATGGAGCATTGGCGGAGGCCGAGGCCAACTGCGCAAAACTTGCATAGTAAGCAGGGTTATCCACATTCGGGGCATAGTGCAAATACACGTGAATTCACTATCTCCAACCTCAAGGTGTACACGGGCCCATCTACCCTCCATGTCAGCGCTAATATCAGGTACAGTAGCGTGCAAAGACTTCTTGACCAGAATGGCTATCCCGTACCATTTGGAAACGGTGGGAGAATAGGCAGCGACCATGTGAGGCCTAGCATTGAGTTTCAGTGTTTCAGCAGAGTGTAATGCGTTTCCTGAAGAAACACCAAATCAACATGCTCGTGGCTAAGATAGCTAAGGATTTTCTTTCCTTTGAGTAGACCAGTAATGCCTTTGACGATGAATAATAAGATTTTACATAGGGCCATTCAGAAATTTAAAATTCTGAGCATGATAGCACACATAATTTCACTGTGTCCCTCAAACTGACTGTATCTGGCTGTACACATGACATAGGAAAAATAAGCTAATATAATACAATGAAGCGCCCCACATTAACAAAGAAAACCGCAGTACGGTAGAGGAGAAGCAAAACCCCAAAATTACTGGCGACCATGTGTCTGCGGGGAGAAACCCCAGAGAAGGCCGAAATTGAAAAAACACATAACCTGTAGGACTGTGCGTGCTCCGAATCCGACCGAGGCACACATCATGAAGGGATAGGAGATCAAAGACAAAAGTCATACAGAGAAAGAAAGAAAGTCCAGGCTATTTCTGTGCTGGGCTATGACCGCCGCATCGGGCCCTTCAAAATGGCGGACAGAGCCGGCAGATAAGAGTCCAAGATTTGGGATTAGCGCATCTGCTCTGCTTCTTTGGAGTCCAAAAATGTTGATAGTAGATCAGGATCCTCGAACGTCCTGGTCTGGTTGTGGAGAGTCACTCGGAGCTTCGCTGGATACAACAGGCCAAAGCGAGCCTGTAGCTGTTGAAGTCGAGGGCGAAGAGCAAGGAGTTTCTTCCGACGGTCAACGGTAGGTTTTGCCAAATCAGGAAAGAAGAGACCTTACGACCTTCAAATTCCAAATGATGATTCGCTCGGGCAGCATGTAAAATTTGTTCCACTTGTTGATATCGTAGCAAGCTAAAGATAATAGGCCGGGGGGTCGTGCGGTTGAGCGCCATGCGGGCAGGAACACGGTGTGCTCGATCGATTTCCAGTTCTCTGTGAAAAGTGATCTTCAGCAAGGAGGGAAGAGTTTTGAGCAAGAATTCTCTTATATCTCCTGCTTCCACCCCCTCCGGCATTCCGAGGAGCCTCACATTGTTGCGACGGGCTCGATTATTGCTATCTTCCAACTCCTTTTGAAGATTCTGTATCTGGCGCTCAGCCTTGTCCAGTTTGCCCAAGCGCACCTCGTGCGAGTCGAGGACCCCCGCCATATTGTCCTGCCGTAATGAAAGACCTTCAAGTCGGTCCTGGAGCACTCCAAAGTCTTCTCGCATGGCTCGAAGCGCTTCTCCATTGGACTGCACCAATTCCTTCACGCCGCGTATTTCCTCCAAAATCTCCAGGTGCATTGCGGGGTTTTCACGAAATGGAACCATCTTCTGTGGGGAGGACACCTCTGTTTTGGAGCGTTTTCCGTGAGAAGAAGAAGGAGACCCGAAGTCCAAGCGCGCTGGTTTATGGGCCGCCATCCCCCCCGAGGTGCCCCGGTCAGCTCGGAGCGAAATAGTAAATTTATATAGGTATTAAGTCAGGATTCTGAGTAGGCCTCTCGGGAGCTTCAACGCAAAGCGTCCTACCCGCTGGACATCAGGCTCCGCCCCCCAAATTAAGGGATTTTTATTAAAAATGTGTATAATTTGAAGTAATAAGATTCATGATTTACTAGTGCAAGGGTTTTTTCTTTATTTTGGATTTTAGACCCTCGGTGCATTTTTTTTGTTGGGAGGTTTTCATAGCTACACTGAGGGTGGATATCACTAGTTACGCCATTGAAAAATCTAAGCAACAGAAGAAAGAATGCAAGATTTGGAGGCCCAAAGTTAGCCTTTTGAGCGAATTCTGTATTGTCATACCCATCCTGCTGCCCTACTTCAACTTTAGTGGCTTCATTACAGATATAACAGCATTCTAGGAGAACAAGCCACGAAGTTTGTTTTTGCACAATGACATCATTATTATGCAGAAGCAAATAGAGCAGGAGTACTGCGGGCAAGTATGTTTAAGACTCAGAGGAACTCCGCTCACATAGCAACTCTGTGAACCCCTTCCGAACATCTCCAGACAACTGATGTGGAGATTTGTGAAAGCTTTTGATCCTTCTATACCACCATAGAAGTCCCCAAGCAACCCGTTGGCTTCCAGAATCTAATGAACAACCTTTAGAGGCCCTCTCTCACACCTACACAAGTGGAGTGACTCAACAGGGTCTTTAATGATGAGGAACTTCTGCAGATGATAAAAAAGAGATGCCAGTTAAGAAAGTGTCAGGTCTGAATGGACTGTCTTCAGAATTCTATCGCTGTTTCAAGAAGGAGCTTGGACCCCATCTGCTGATGTATTTTAAATACCTATCCTCCAATCCATCCTCTCTTGGAGTCTTTGCAGAAGACACAATTGTGGTCCATGAAAAACCAGGGCATGATGCTCAGAAGGTAGAGAACTATTGACCAATATCGCACCTCAATTTAGATTACAAAATCTATGCCAAGATCCTTGCAAACTGTCTTGCCCCGTTCATATCTGATCTTATATACCCAGATCAATGTGGATTTATGAATGGCCAGACCATTGCAGACAATGCTCATCTCCTCTGACACATTCTGGCCTTTGCAAAAACATATGGGAGCCTGCTTGTGGGGATCTCCCTAGATGCCGAAAAGGCATTCAATTGTTTGGAGTGGTCTTTCCTACTGCAAACTCTGTGATGGTCTGGATTTGGGCAGGCATTCCAAGACAAGATTAAAGTGCTTTACACTTTACCAACTGCTCGGATCCTGGCAAATTTGACCTTAACTTGCCCATTCACCTTTGGTAGTGAAAGCTGCCAAGGATGCCCAATGTCCCCACTTCTGTTCAATCTGGCTTTAGAACTATTCACGTTATTGATCAGACTAGATCCTAAAATAAATAGACTAGAAATCAAAGATCTTCATATTAAGCTGGCTGCCTTCGCAGATGACGTGCTCCTCTTTGTGACACCATCCTCTGTGCCGGCCATCTTCTCCATCATTGACCAGTATTCTGCTCTTTCAGGATATAAAATAAATTTATCAAAATCAATGATCTTTCCATTGAACAAGGAGACATCGAAATGACCTTGAAGATTTTCCCTTCCAGTGGTCATCTGACTGCATTAAATACCTTGGAGTTCATTATTTCTCCATGTTAACGGAAACCAGTGAATATGCAGCACATCATCTCCTGCAGTTAGTCCAAATACTCCTAGTCTGCTGGAACCCACTATTTCCCTCCTAGTGGGGGCATTTGGAGTTCCCTGAAACCTTCTATAAGTGGTGGAATCACTAATTGTGTCCATCCTTTGGAATCATAAACCACCCCAAGTTGCTGCATGGAAGCTCAAGCTGAGTAGATCATCTGGTGGCGTACATTTCCCAAGTTTTAGGAGGTATCACATTGCCTTTCTGCTTCATTAAGGCTCGAAATGGATGCTTGACTTGAACGGTCACACACAACCGGTCTGGTTGGCACTAGAACAATGGCTTGTGGCCCCCTTCTTGCTCTCTCTCCAGTTGGGTATGTCACCTGCTGTATCTCATAGAGATCCTTCTGTAAATGCTGCTATACAAACCACTTGTCAATATTTGGATTGCCTTCTCCAGCCTACTCATGCTTTTTCTATTCTGCATCTGATTTGGCATAATCTGCATTTCAAAAGACAACAAATCTTCAGTTGGAGGGAATGGCAGTCCAGAGGCATGTGGTCTCTTGGACATCTTTTGACCTAAAGCAGCTTCAAATATTTTGGCTTTGAAGGTTGATTTTTACCTTCCAGAGAGACTCAGATTTCAATGGATTCAGTTACGTTACTTTCTGTGCAAAGCAGGGATCAAACTGGATCACAACTCTGACTAATTTAGCTGGTTCTCCTCATGTTGATTCTAAATTGTATGCCTTAATGCGAGATGCCCCAGTGTAGGGATGCATCAGCAGAGGGGCAGCCTGGCAATGAGATATTGTCATCTCTTGGAGGCATTTCTGGGGGACTAGAACCCCTATCTCCAGATCTACCTCTCTCACTCAGTCTTTGCTTTTCTTGGCACACTGAACTATATTACACTGGCATGCTTAGCCTCCTGGAAAGTCACAGAGAGCAACAGATGTTGGTCCTGTCACTCCTCTCCTGGGACCCTCATCCACATGCTTATGAATGTCCTAATCTCCAAACAAATTGGGAGGGTGTGTGATAAAAAAAATAGAAGATATCTTCCAATTGCGTGAAGAACTTTCTTACCGAATAGTGGTCTTTAGATCCCAAGCAGAGATTAGCAATCTTCAAAAGCAGAATCATTATCTACTGGATTTTTTGATTGGTTTGGCTCTCAAGCTTATCATAAATCATTGGAAGTCCTCCTACATATTAGAGGTGCATCATTGGTGGAATCTAGTGTACCTTTACTGTAAATATGAGGTGTCCTACTGGTCAACACAGACCACTACTGTCAATTGGCATATTCGATGGAAAACTTAATACTTAATACTTCTACATGTATATAGTTTACTTTATTCTGTATTGTCTTACACTGTTTAGATAATACATTCTGTTTAGTTAATTACTTTGTTCTATAACACATATGTTGCTTTGTTATTCATTGTTTTTATAATATGACGTTCCATGTAAAACAAACCTGATTTGTTGATTGTTGTTTATTGTAAACCGCAACTGAACTCTGGAAGATGCGGTATATAAATGTGTGTTAAATAAAATAAATAAATAAATAAACTCTTGATGCTTACATTTTGTCTCTTTCTTGAAGGTCTGACTCTCAACCTTTGCAGTTGCTTCCAACATAGGTACCCATCTTTATTTTCCAAGGGTGTATATTCAGGTTTGTTTCACTTCCTGCATGTTTGTAATTTTTCTTCAATTGTAAATGTTCATTTAAAAAAAAAATTAAATAAAGACTTAAAAAAAGAAGAGCTAAGAATGCATTCATCGTGGGTAGTTGCAATCAGATTATTTCTTGGATACCATAGAAATTACTGTACATCCTGATGCAAGTTGCAAACTTGTCGAATATAGTTAAAAATATGTGAACAAGTCCTGCTACAGCTAAAGGACATCAGTATAGATGGCAAACCAGGTAACTGACTGCTTACTGATCACAGATTGCAGAGTGAGGTACTGCAAGCTGGTTCAGGCTGGCTCCCTATACAGGCCCACATTAAATACAAGGCAATTATGCTCACCTACAAGAACACGCATAACTAAGCTGCAGACTGCCTCTTTAGCCTCATCAAAAAAAAAACCCAAACTCAAGATCAAGAAGAAATCAAAACCGGAGTTTACTGAGCATTCCAACCCACAAGCAGAAAAGTATCCAAGCAATGTGCCAGAGAGCTTTTTCAATATATGGCCCCACACTATGGAACTCTCTCCTAATCCCCTGAGGGGTTTCAAAGACTGTGGGGACTTCAGAAAAAAACTAAAGACCTTCTTTTTCCAGGAGTACTTTAGCCCTGGAACATTGTATAGAGCTGCTTCTGTTACACATTGTTACTGTTGTACATAGTTACCCCTGTTACACTGTTCATCTGATTGTTCCCTGTTCTATTTACCCTTGAAGTTCAATGTAAACCGCTTTGATAACATGAAAGGCAGAATATTAAAACTGTTAAATAAATAAATTTCAAGTATTAGAACATATCCATGCTTTGTTTCACATTCGATAGTAAAACAGAAATCTTGTGGGTTCCTAGACCAAGTGGTCTGATATCAAAATCCCTTTTGGAAACTACAAATGCCCCCTAAAATCATAAGTCGGGAATCTTGGTAGACTGCTGGACTTGTTACTTACTTTGGATACATATCTACATAAAGGTTGTTAATAAATCTTGACAAGCAAATAATTAAATAAGTAAATATGCTGGGGACGAGAAAGATGAGAGATAAGTAATAGCTTCAGGAGAGAGGGGAGATACTGTGGGGGAGAGAGGGGTGATGGGAATAGGGAGATGCTGAGGATAGAAATGGGAGAATGGAAGATTTTGGCAGGAGAGAGAAGAGAGAAATGGAAGGCAAATGAAGGAAGAGGGAGGGAAGAGTGGAGACAGCAAGATGCTCGTGAGGGAATGAGTAGGGGATGGGAAGAAGCTGTGGGAGAAAGGGAGGATGGACAGAGAGAAGGAGAGGGGAGGGAACTCAGGGTTGAAGAGAAATGCTGGGGGAGAGGGGACAGAGGAGATAGTGAGGGAGAAGGAAGATGTTGGGCAGATGTTAGGGTGGGAGGGGGTGAGGAGATACTGGAAAGGGCAAAGAAGGGAGATGAAGAGATGCTGCTGGAGAGAGTGGAGATAAGGAGATGCTAGAGAGAAAGAGGGGAGATTGGGAAGTGGTGGGAAAGGGACAAATTTGAGAACTATTGACTTTGGGAATCTCTTAAGAGATGGCATCACAACAGGCTACTATGGCAGAAGTTCAGACAGTAGCTTAACTGTTTTAGAAGCAAAACAGAAATATTTAACCACAGAATTCATTTTCAGCAACATTTAGTGCTATTCAGTCATTTACTCAGTTCAGAATTTAGGATAACTGATGAGACTTCCATAAGGCAGACTCTACTTTTCTCTGTTGTCCCCATTTCTAATAGGAGCTCTTCAGAAAGAAGAAAAAGAAAGCTGTAGGCCTAGGAACAAAGTATGTTCCCTGAAACTGTGCAATAAGCCGGCTTTTACACCAGCAGGAACAGACTAGTAAAAAGGATAAATCTCATATTGCAAATCTCATCCTTTATAGCCAGCAAATATTGCTGCTGACATCATCTGGTTTTAAAGATGTAACCCATTTTAAGCACTTCTAAAGCTTAACCAAATAAAGGGCCTATTTACTAAAGACAGTAAGGTTTGCTGGTCACCGTATAGTAATTTCCTCAAAGGTGGAATAAGCAGTACAAAACCGGCAATCAGGGCCAAACGCGGGGCAGTCCCGGCACCCGTTGCAGGCCCCGGCAGGTCAGACGTAGGTCAGGCAGCAGGGAAAAGGGGGTCTGATGCCACAGGAGTTAGGGGTGCCTGCAGGGAGGACGCCCCTGCAGTCGGCAGGGGCACACCAGGCTGTCCTCGGCCCCGATTCTGGTTACCATGGTCCCGAGGACATCCCTCTACCTGAATCAGGCTCCATGTTAATTGTGGGGGTGTTCCCAGCTTTTTCTATTCAGTTAATGAAGAGCAAGTATTTTTAATGTGCATTGCATGTTAAGTATACTGTATACTGTGTTTATCCTTAGGTTATAACATACAACACTATTAGGGTTCTGAAACCATTCTGCTTCTTACTCAGTACCAACCTAAATACCAAACGACTCGAAATGCTCAAACCACGCAAAGTCTACACTTCCACGATGGACTCCAGAAAAATCTGTGTTTGCTTACTTCAGCTCATCCTCCTATCAACTCTGCTAACAAACGCTCTCACTCACAATCATGACACAAACCCCTAGAACCCAATCCCCATCATACATAACCCCATAAATTACAATTCTGACTACCAAATAAACTGCTATCCACCCAATAATAAGCCACATCAGAAAAACATCAAATACCGAAACAGGTTAATACAGATCCAACCTATACAGATACAACAAAAGTCAAACCTACACAGTCCCCCCACCCAATTAAAATGCATACTTATCAACATAAGATCTATAAGAAATAAGATACCAATAATTACTGATCTGCTCAAGGACGAAAAATCACACATCCTGTGTGCCACTGAGACATGACTCTCACCTGCTGACAACATTTTAATAAACGAATTACAGTTCAGGGCTATGACCTATTTAATTGCCATCGGGAATCAAAAAGAAGAGGGGGTACTTGTACTAAGCAAAAAAGAACTCAAACTTACCCCTACAGCATCAAGCAACTTAGATGGAATGGATTTCCTTGAAATAGGTAACAAGAACATATTGCTTTGTCTCATATACAGACTACCATCACCCGACCACAACAACCTGCCCCCATATTAGAATCAGTATGCACAGCCTCACTGAGGAAACCCCACATCATCCTAGGAGACCTTCAACATGACTAACACCTTCACCTTCTTAGAATCAATGACAAACATGGGATTCCACTAAATTATACACTCTCCAACACACATAAAGGAGAACTCACTTGACCTCATCGTCCTGCCACAACAAACCATAAACCACAACATGTACACTCCCCCTGTAAAAACTGAAGTCCCATGGTCTGAACACCATCTGTTAACCATTCATATACCATTAAACACATCTTTTACCACATCGATGGGCCCAAAACCACTAACTAGGCATTTTACCCACTTCAATAGAGACACCTTTCTAGACAACATCTTGCCCCAGCTTATAATTGATTCAACTGACTTCCCTGACATCGACACCACTCTAAACATATGGAACCGCTCTATTCAAAAAGATGCTTACCCCCAGGGCCGGCCCATCCATTGAGCAAGAATGTTGTTTGCACATGGACCTGCATCTCAGGGGGCCCCGTGCAAACAACATTCTTCATTAAAAGCCCAGGTAAATTTAAAAAAACAAAACTGGCTGCTGCTGCTGACGCCATGGCAGCGGTAGAGTCAAGTGTCCCGCGGCCCCCCCGCCTGCCCGGCAGAGCCGCCTGAATCACTCCCCTTGGCAATGGTTTTCAGAAGGGACACTTGATTCTGCTGCTGCCATGGCGGTAGCGGCAGCAGCCTGTTTTTTTTAAAAATTTTCCCTGGGCTGATGGGGGGGGAGGGGTGTTAGGACTGATAATGGGCTATGGGCTTATGGGGGGTTAGGACTGGTAATGGGCTATGGGGGGGCTAAGACTGAAAATGGGGTGATGGGGCGTTAGGACTGGAAGTGGGATATGGGGGGCTGACTAAAAACGGGCTGATGGGGGGGTTAGGATTGGAAGTGGGCTGATGGGGGATTAGTACTGGTAATGGGCTATGGGGGGGCTAAGACTGGAAATGGGCTGATGTGTGGTTAGGACTGGAAGTGGGCTGATGGGGGGAGGTTAGGACTGGTAATGGGCTACGGGGGGGGGGGGCTAAGACTGAAAATGGGCTGATGGTGGGGCTAGGCAGGGGCAGATGAAGGCAATCTACTGCCTGAGGCGAAGAATGAGATGGCCCCCCCCCATTAGAGGGGGCGGGGCATTTTCAGAACTCCAATCAGGGACTGAAACCAAAAAGCCGATTACATTATATGAAGGGAATGCAAGATGTTTGCACACAGGGCCGTACCGAGCTGCAATCGCGCCCTGTGCGACTTGCAGCTTGGGTGCATGCCCCCTCCTCCCCCACATACCTCCATCCAGCGCTGCCTGCTCTTTCCCTGCTGCCGCCCTATGTTTTCTTCATGGCGGCGCCGGCAGCAGGGAAAGAGCAGGCAGTGCTGGATGGAGGTATTGAAAGGAGGAGGGGGCATGCGCCCAATCTGAAAGGCACCGGCACTTTAAGCAGATCTGTCCCTCCTTGCTCTGACATTGCGTTGGAGGAGGGAGGGACCAGAACTGCTTAAAGTGCTGCGAAAAGGCTTGGGGGAGGGGGGCGCATTTCGGCTCTCTGCTATTGTCCTGTCAGCGGCGGCAGGGCAACAGCATATAACCAAAATGTGTCCCCCAAGCCTTTGCGCCCTGTGCGACTGCACTGCTTGCACAGGTCTAGGTACGGTCCTGTTTGCACACCAAGGAACTAAAAGACAGCAAGAACCAACAGCACAATTTATAAAACTAAATAATAACTCATTTTTATTTTGTTATTATCAACTGCGTTATGGTTTTTGCTTTTTCTTTTTCAACATATATTTTTCATCCACAGTGGGTGCAGAGCAGAACCAGGACATTCACCCACAGAACTCAATATTAAAAAAAAAATCTGATTCTGATCATCTCACTAACAACAACAACAACCACTATTCTCCAGTACCAGGCATATTGTGAACTAATAAAAAACCCTACAACAAAGAGCAAATCTACCATACCATAACCATATCAGAACAAACTTCCAAAACTCACATAAGGAGCCCATCCAAAAAAAGCGTCACTGTAAATACTACAGTGGGCCCTGGAACATCCATGCACCTATTTGAAAAGCTGAAACAGTCAAATTAATACAGTACAGTATAGATCTTTATGTACAAACTCCATGTTAAGAGAACACCTGGCCTCAGTCACACACTCACAACATCGACCTTCACCAAGTACAGAATAAGTAACCACAATCTAAAGTAAAAATAAAAATATGTAGACAAAATTTAAACTGAAACCCCAAGAAGCCAGAGTCCACATGCAGTGCAACATCAGATAAATAAGAGATGCAGTTCCCCAGTACTGTGTAAAATATATAAATATGTGTGCGCTATCCTTGCCCTGGAAAAATGGGAATTCCACTCACCTCTGATGGAGCTCTGGCACCAAATAGGTTTGGCACGGCCTTTCTGACATCTTGGGCAGCTTGAGTGACCAAGAACGGGAACAGCAGCATGACCACAGCATGGATTGAAACAAGCAATATCTGGCTTCTGGGCTCCGGCGCAGTGGTGGGTCCTGTTTGTCGTGCACGGGAGCAGAGTTCAGTGCAGCCATGGAAGCCGGGATGGGAGCAGCATGTAGATGGCACTAGAGCGGCATGCGGTGGCCAGTTAAGGCCTGCTAGGAGAAACTTGACTGCTGCAAGCTTTTTTTGAGTGGTGCTGGCTGCCTCCTTCTCCAACCCCCCCTGGAGTGTTACTGATGTACTTGTCTGCACAGGGACATGCTCTTTGAGCTTACAGTCTAAACTGGGAGATACAGAATGTGAAGGATGCTATTGCCCACATGCACTTTCCTCACCAGAACTTGAGGGCCTTTAATGGATATGGCTGGAGTGACAAGTATTTGATCATGCCATCTAGAAGCTAGTTTGCCTCTGTTTTTTGGGGGGAGCTGGTGTGGCTGAGTGTTTGTGGTTAAAGCTGAAGAGAGTGTGTGGGGGGGGGGGGTTCCCCTTGGATGCCTGTGTGCTGGACTGCCTTGTTTGTCCTTGTTTTTCCACTTGTGCCTGGGTGCTTTTTTCTCCCAAGGAACATCCTGTGAGTGGCCCCAAGTCCCATCCAAAGATTAGGAGGGGGAGGGGAAGAACCTGAGGAGCAGCAGACACTCTTGCTCCGTGCGAGTGATCTTCAGTTTAAATAAAAACCAAGCCGGTGCAGAGCCTTCCTGCCTCTGAGGAGCCACCCGTGCAGATGTGTCCCACCCCAAAGGAAGTTACATTAACTTCCACTGGGGGCAGGACGCATCTGCATGGGCTCCTTCACAGAGACTGAAGGCTTTGCACCGGCTTGGTTTTAATTTAAATTGAAGATCAGCTGCAGCCGCAACCGCCGCCACTGCCGCCAGAGAGGGTGAATCTGCCGCTGCCAAGAAGTGGACTCGGCAGCGGAAAAAACTTGAGCGTTTTTAATTTTTTAAAAACTTTTGAAGGCAGAGTGAGGCGGCTGTTTGGGGGCATTTTTGCCGCCTTCAAAACTTGCCACCTGAGGCAACTGCCTCTCTCTGTCTCATTATAGAGCCGCCACTGGGGTTAGTACTAGAAATGGGCTGATGGGGGGGGGGGGTTAGGACTGGTAATGGGCTATGGGGGGGCTAGGACTGGAGGTGGGCTGATGGGGGGGGGTTAGAACTGGTAATGGGCTATGGGGGGCAAAGACTGGAAATGGGCTGATGGGGGGGTTAGGACTGGTAATGGGCTTTGGGGGTCTAGGACTGGAGGTGGGCTGATGGGGGGGTAGAACTGGTAATGGGCTATGGGGGCAAAGACTGGAAATGGGCTGATGGGGGGGTTAGGACTGGTAATGGGCTATGGGGGGTCAAGGACTGGAGGTGGGTTGATGGGGGTTAGGACTGGAAGTGGGCTGATGGGAGGTTAGGACTGGTAAGGAGCTATGGGGGGGGGGGAGCTAAGACTGGAAATGGGCTGATGGGGGATTAGGACTGGTAATGGGCTATGGGGGGAGCTAGGACTGGAAGTGGGTTGATGGGTTAGGACTGGAAGTGGGCTGATGGGAGGTTAGGACTGGTAATGGGCTATGGGGGGAGCTAGAACTGGAAGTGGGCTGATGGGGGGGTTAGGACTGGAGGTGGGATGATGGGAGTTAGGACTGGTAATGGGCTATGGGGTGCTAGGACTGGAAATGAGCTGAGTGGAAGGGGGCTTGAACTGCAAATAGCTGATGGGGAGGGGGGCTTGGAATGGAAATGGGCTGTGAGGGGAGGGAGCTAGGAATGGAAATGTGCTGAGTGGGAGGGGCTAGGACAGGAAATGGGCTGATGGAGGGGCTAGGTTAGGACTGGAAATGGGCTGTTGGGGGGTGCTAAGATTGGAAATGGGCTGTGGTGGGGGCTTGGATTGAAATGAACTCATGGAGGGGCTAGAACTGGAAGTAGGCTCATGGGGGGGGCTTGGATTGGAAATGGGCTGAGTGGAGGGGAGCTAGGATTTGACATGGGCTGATGGTGGGGCTAAGAAATGACTAAAATGGGCTGATGGGGGGCTGGGATTGGAAATGAGCTGATGGAGGGACTCGGATAGGACTGGAAATGGATGGGAGAGCTAGGACTGGAAATGGGCTAATGGTGGGGCTAGAATAGGACTGGAAATGGGCTGACTAGAAGGGAGCAGATGCTGGGTGGGGCTGGAACTAGAAGGGAGCTGATGTTGGGGGAGGATTAGAATGGGATGGGGCAGGGAGAGTGAAATGGAGAGGGGAAAAATATTTTGTGTGGGAGGGAAGAAAAATCTACAATTGGCTGGGTATTGGGAGAGTAAGTAGGGATTGAGGATGGAGGTGTAAAATTTGAGTGGATGAAATAGGAATGAGGAAAGAGCAAAAGGAGAAAGATTAGTAACATAGAAACATAGACACATAGAAACATGATGACAGAAAAAGACCACATGGCCTATCTAGTCTGTCCTTCCATAACAACAACTACAACAGTCCACTTTTTACCTTTAGAGATCCTCTGTGTTAAAGCAGATGTAGAGAGAGAATGGAAAAAAAACTAGAAGAGAGAAGAAAGGACAAATGGACAGCAGACGATGGAAAGTTAGCAGAAGACACGAAGAAGCCTGAAGAAAGTGGCTGAAGCAATTGCAACTGAAAAAAAATGCACAAAATGTAGAAAAATATCTCTTTATTTTAAATTTATTAACTGGAATATGTCAGCTCTGGGAAATGTGCATCATTAACGTCTGCGCTTTGTTTAGTACAAGAGGAAATTAATTTTTAGTTTTATTTCTACAGTGTTGTTGTACATTCCAAGTTTGACTTTTGTGGTTCCCAGTTTAATTATTGTCTTCCTGTTTCTAAATTGTGATTCCTTGTTTGGTGATGGTCTATGTTCTGCATGTGCAACTGAGCTGAGGTATTCGTTTATGCAATTCCTATTTGACATTGCCACTTGTTCTCTTTCCCCAGTAGGTCATGTATTGTTATTTTCTGAAATGTATTGGTTTAATATATGCAGTGTTACCTTTTGATAGGTAGGGTATGGTGCTTTGTGAGTCCTGGTAGTGCTGTTACGTTACGGCGGGTTTGCTATGGGTTCTAAATGTCCTAACAAAAAGCCCCAGAATTAGTGATAATATAATAACCTCTCCAAAAAATCACTAAATACCCCCCGTGAAGCTTTCTCTAACTTTTTTTGTCGGATAGTACCGGAAAGGGACATAGACTGAAAACTATGTTCTCCACTCGGTTTTATCCTATTTAATCATTTTTCAAAATTAGATTGTCATCACTTCGGGTGTTGTACACGCATCGGGAATGGCTGCTGACCGATCGTACTCCATCATTAGTAGCAACATCACCACCGTCAATTGTGGAGATATTGCCTTTTATGACGTCTAGTACTGCTGTGGCTACTATCCTTCGGAAACACTGGCCTGTGTTGGAGTTACATCCTTGTTTTCAACGATCCTTTATGGTGGCATTTCAAGAGGTGCAAATTTGGGAGATCTTGTGGCTCGAACAACCTTGCCGGTAGATAGACCTCTTGTTCCATCTTTTCAACATCAAGGCCATGGAATTTGTCACAATTGTGTTCATTACGCTTCCTCTTTAACAGGGGTTTTGTGGATTCATCCTATGACAGGTCAATCAGATAGCTGAAAATGGGAGACAGATTGTACCACATCTCATGTGGTCTATATAGTTCAATGCCCCTGTCTTCTTGTATATGTGGGGCGCACAACGCGAAGCATTAAAGTTCCGATGGGAGAACATGCTTCGCGATTGCGGCAACAAGTTGAGATGGCTCCGATGGTGGAACATTGTCGGTTATTCCATCATACATATCAGGATCTACGCTGGTCAATTATCGATTATGTACCTCCGGATCCTAGAGGAGGTGATCGTGTCAACAAACTCCAACGATTAGAACAACATTGGATTTTTCATTTGGGTACGGTACACCCCACTGGTTTAAATAAAGAGGTTGAATGGACAAGTTTCATCTGACATCATCCGTCAGGCTTAGGGACTCCCTGTATAGGTGGGTACTCCCTCTGATTCCTATTGGATGACATTTTATATTGACGGCATGGTATAGCCATTCATACAATCTTTTCCCTTTTAAGAAACAGCTGATTTTCATCGTTTTCTGACGGTTTTCTACATGATATGCAGATAGCACTTGAAACAGGGTGTATAACCTGAAACGTGCACGTCGTGCTCTGCAATACAAGAAAGATGTTCTTTGAAACAGCTAAGTGATGACAATCTAATTTTGAAAAATGATTAAATAGGATAAAGCCGAGTGGAGAACATAGTTTTCAGTCTATGTCCCTTTCCGGTACTATCCGACAAAAAATGTTAGAGAAAGTTTCACGGGGGGTATTTAGTGATTTTTTGGATGGGTTCTAAATGGGCAGTGTTTGTAGTAGTTCCTAATGTGCTGGTGGTTGGCACTGGATTATAGTAATGTAGAAATCTTTTAGTCTTTCTTTATCCATATACTCATTAAGAGGCATGTTTACTAAAAGTTAGTGTATGGTAACATTATGCAAATATTTATGCAAACGGGGCTCCTTATGCAAATGAGGCCCCACACTGAGTCTCCGCACATGGCCCCGCACCCCCCTTGGGCCGCCCCTGCTTCCCCCCCATCACACTCCCTAAAAAAACCCTCTAAAAGCAATGAAAAATGGTACACACATGAACTAACTAAAGAAGCAATTAAGAAAACAAGAAAAAAAGTGGAGGCTAATCAAAACTGAAGAAAATAGACGACTCTACCTTAATATACTTGCTATCTACAGAGACACAATTAACAAAACAAAAAAGAGATTACCACACAAAAATCCTAAACTGCTCTCTCAACCGTCCTAGAGAGCTCTTTGCCATTGTTAGATCTCTAACCAAGATAAGCCATAATGAATCAGAAGTATATAACATAAACCCACAAACACTAGCTAGCTATTTTGCATCCAAGCTTAAAAATAAAAATGCTAGCCATACCACTCCTTCCCTAGACCATCCAATAAACCTTGTCACAAGGGATAGCTTCAACTCAGTAAACCAAAAACATCTACTAAACATTATAACAAACATCAACACCACAACCTCCCTTTTGGATCCATGCCCAGTATCATGGATAAAATTGAGAAAAAAAGAATTCGCCCCACATATCCTCCATATTGTTAATCCATCACTCTCCCAAGGAATCATGCCCGCTGATCTTAAAACTATGTCCATACCTCCTATACTTAAGAACAAGACACTTGCTGAAAAAGAACCAAGCGCATACAGACCTATAGCCAGTTTTCCATTTGTTGCCAAAATAATAGAAAAAGTAATTCAATTACAACTCCAAGATTACATTGACCTCAATGCACCATTAAACACCCACAAATTTGGTTTTCGACTATTCCATGGAGTCTAAACCTTGTTGTTAACACTAATGGACCATCTCATCCGAGGCACAGACAATCCTAATTGTGCATTCAGTTGCCTCTTTATTGACATTGTGTCAGCATTTTACAAGCTTAGCCATGACACCCTCATCTTGAGATTAGCACAAATAGGATTAGGAGGCATAGTATTACACTGGTTCAAATCATACATATCAAATTGTAAACTTTGCATCCAAATAGGCCAAGACTCATCAGAAACATTCCCCCAAGAACAAGGAACACCCCAAGGTTCCGCCCTCTCAGTCCTCCTTTTCAACCTATACCTGCAACCAATTACCAACATTTTCAGAAAATTCAACATTGGGTATTACATCTATGTGGATGACATTATGTTAGCTCTCCTCATAGACATAAACAACCCTATCTATCACAATCTATCAGACTGCAATATTGAAATGGAATCATGATTAAAGTCCAACAACCTTCATATTAACTACAAGAAAATGGAAGTCCTATATATATCAAGAAATCAAAACCCTACCCCCTTTCAAACCATCAAGATTAATAATATTGTACTCTCTGTTAAGCAAGAGGTGAAATACCTTGGCATAATACTAGATAAATCCTTCAGCATGCTCCCACATATAAAACAAACAGTAAGGACTATCTTCTTCAAACTAAAAACTGTTCAACATCTTAGACCCCTGCTAGACATCATCCATTTTAATTCAGTAGTCCAGATCCTTATCACCCCACATTTTGACTACTGTAATAGTCTGTTACAGGATCTACCAATCAAAGACATAAACTTACTACAGAGTGCACAAAATATCACAGCTAGAATTGTCTGTAAGGCCCGCCTAACTGATCATATAACCCCCATCCTATATGAGCTCCACTGGCTCCCAGTTCTAAGCCGAATAAAATATAAGTTACTAACATTAACTTTCAAACTTATCAATAACATCTTCCCATCCTTCTTATCAACCCTCATTCATACTCAACCAGCTACCAGATCCCGCAGGCAAAATGCTATCCATTCGCTTGTAACTACCCACTCTATCCGCAAGACAAAACAGACCACGAGCTCCAGACCTTTACATATCTTGCCCCCAGTCTCTGGAACTCCCTCCCACTTCTGCTACAATCGATCAAAGACCTCCAAACATTTAGGAGAGAACTCAAAAACTCACCCCTTCTTTGCATACTATTCTCCAGAGGATTATATTATTGTAATTGGAGAAACTTGAAAGATTACCTTTAAAGAAAAAATCTTTTAATATTACTTTCAACAGAGACAGACATTACAACAACTATGATCAATACCTGAAATTGTAATTCATCGGGCAGATAAAGGGGGTGCTATAGTAGTACAGGACACTGATTACTATCAGGACATTGTGATGGCTCATTTGAATAATCTTTGTTATTATAGATTATTAGAGAAAGACCCTCTAACTGACTTAGCCATTGTGATTAAGATATTGACTGAACCGGCTTTTTTACAAGGCTGGATCACCAAGAAGGAATATGAATTTTTGAATAAACGATATCCATCCACACCCATATTTTATATGGTACTGAAAATGCCAGCTCCTCCAGGTTGTCCAATAGTGTGATGTCGAGATTCAATTTTAGAACTATTGTCCTGATTCTGTGATTATTTTTTGCAGCCTTTACTGGTTTCTATTAAATCTTATATTAAAGAGACTTATCATTTCATTATGATTTTACAACAGACCTCATTGCAATTGGATAAGGTCCTTCTGGTGACAATGGATGTGACCTCCCTTTACACTAATATAGATCAACAGGAAGCTATGGAAATTTTGTCATTGTTGGATTTAAGATTACCAGCCAGACTACCAGTGGACGTTTTCCTATCGTTGTTGGAATATGTATTGAAATAGTTATTTTCGATTTGGCTTGCAATTCTATTTACAGATTTTTGGAATTCCTATGGGGGCTACAGTGGCTCCATCAGTGGCCACTATGTATATTTTTATTTATGTATTTAAATTCTCTTATATACCGTGCTATTCTGCATCAGTACGGTTTACATTGAACAAACTGAAATTACATTGAACAGGGCATTATAACTTGGAGATAACTATTTTACAGGGAACATGGGCTATGGAGGGTTAAGTATATGGCTCATAATGAAGAAACTTACATCTATTTTTCACAGTGGTTTCAATAAATTTCCTTATGGACTAGATTTTTGGATAATGTCTTCTTTTTATGGTCTGGATCATTGGCTCATTTACAAGAATTTTTCATCTGGTTGAATTCCATTAAGCCCAATATTCAGTTTGTACCTGAATATCATTTTCATCAGATTAATTTCTTGGAACTTACTATATACAAACAAGGGGACAATTTATATACGACTCTATATCGAAAACCGGTACAGAGGAACACACTGTTGAAATTTCATAGCCATCACCCAGCTCCCCTACGTTGGGGACTCCCAATTGGACAATTTTTTCATATTCGCCGATTGTGCTCAACATTGCCAGAATTCCATAAACATGCAAAGGAAATAGAGCAACACCTTCTTGCTTGAGGGTATTCTACTGATCTAATTCACCGAGCCTATTAATGGGCCCAATTTAACCACCTCATATGGTGGCATTATGATGATAAAAAAGCAAATCCTACTATGACTTCTACATCTATAGTGGGAGTATTACCTTATATGCATTTTACTGAGAATGTTAGTAAACTATTTAAAAAATACTGTTCATCCTTGTTTTCAATGCCCCCTAATGCTGGCGTATAGATGCGGTCGGAATATAGTGAACTATGTGACACATAGGGAGGACTCACTAGCAGCTAGTGGGATCGCTTTTAATGGCCACGAGCCCTATGGGGAATGTGATTTATGTATTACTACGATATTGGGCCCTCAATGGACTGGCTCAACTTCTAATATTACATATACAGCATTTCATCACACCAATTGTAGATCGTCATATGTGGTACATATGCTGATATGCCCATGCTCTCTTAAATATATAGGGCGCACAACAAGACTTGTGAGACAGAGATTGTTGGAACATCGGTCTTGGCTTCGGAATCAGGTCCTAACCGAACTGATTGTCACTCATAGTTTATTTATTTATTTATTTAGACAGTTTTGTATACTGCCTTATCCTTCAATCAAAGCGGTCACAACACAATTGGGGGATACATTTAACACGCAGGGATATGAGACACATACACTAATACTTACAGGGAACATGGGCAATGGAGGGTTAAGTGGCTTGCCCAAGACCACAAGGAGCATCTGTGGGACTAGAAACCCCAGTCCTTCCGGCCCCAGGTTGCTGTCCTCTAGTGGGATTTGAACTTCCGACCTTCCGGCCTGAAGTACCTTGCCCCAACCACTAGGCTACTCCTCCCTTCCCCCGTTCTTAACGGGCATTTTTTCATGAATACAATTGGCGGATTATTGATCATGTACCCCCATCATATCGAGGAGGAGATAGGAAACAAAGATTACAATATCTCGAACAAAAATGGATATTTCGGTTGCAGATTCCCCAAGGCTTGAACCTTGAAATCGATTGGTGGAATTTGTTATGACTCGGGGGGGATACCTTATGGCTTTGAATTTGATTAGACTAGCTTGTTGCTAGTCAAACCTGTGGGACATTAATTGGATCTAAGTCAACTGATGTCAGATGATCTTTCCCCATAAGAAAAAGAATTAAGATGATGGCATTTTATTCAGCCTGAGTGTTAGCCCGCTGAAGGGTCGAGACGATTCTCAGATCTGAAACATGGCGCTATGTAGCTTGTGCTGGTGATTTCATTTGCCGTCCATGAGAGTGAAAAGGTTGACTGCTTCATTTGTGGAAAAAGTTTGATGGAAAGAAGTTAAACCGCTGTTTGAAAAACAAGAATCATTCTACAGCGGCAGCCCTTTCCTGAAACCTGTCTTGAGGTTCATTTGAACGTTCGTCTAACAGTTAAGTTGACATTTTTTAATATTCAGTGGTGATCACAGGATGTGAGTCTCCCAATTATTCACTTGTTGGGTGAAAATTGAGTTAAATTTTAGCTCATTAAAATGAATAAAAGGAATATTTGCTACAGGAGAGGGTATCCCCTTAAGGCAAATAGTCCGACAAAAATAGTTATTCAATCATATATGTTATTAGGGGTGAGGGTGGGGAATTTATTCATTAAGTTATATGATTGGAATTTCCTTGGGTGTTAGTCTATTATGGGGATATTCAGTGGCATAAACCGCTTTAGTGCTGCTGAATATACCATTCGTTGTGATTCATGCGGTGAGCAGGTCTGCAAACCATGTTACTTGCTCTGAATATCGGCCCTGAGGTTTTTTAACCTATGACAAAAGAACTCGAAGCCCAGTTTTCATCAGTAGGGTTGAAATTCACTAAAGTATTTTTTATCAATTATATATTGACTGATTAAGAATAATAGATAATTTTATGGATTCATGCATATATTTTCTGAAATGGTATTGTGGTTAGTTCTGGACCTGTTGCTTTCTTGTGGTGTTGGTGAAGGTGTTGGTACCCTAGGCAAACCTTAAGCCTTATGCCCTTCCCCCTGCTATCGGAACCTATTGTTTAGCTTTGAAGAATCTGCACTTGGCGAACTCCCATAAGCTGCCACCCTAGGTGGCTGCCTAGTTTCCTGATGGTTGGCCCGGCCCTACCTTTGTTGAATCATGTAAAAGGCTTTGCTGAAATCTAAGTACACCATATCTAGTGTTCTCATTTGATCCAACTCTCTGCTCACCCAAAGAAATGAATCAGATTCATTTGACAAGACCTCCCTCTAGGAAAGCCACGCTGTCTCAGATCGGGCAGTCCATTGGATTCCAGAAGCTGCACTATCTTCTCTGTTAGCAGCACTGACAGTAATTTATTCACCACAGAGGTCAGACTAACTGCCCTGTAGTTCCCAACCTCATCTTTACTTCTGCTTTGTTTGAGCTGGACCACATCCATCCTTCTCCAGTCTTTTGGGACTACTCCTAACTCTAATGAAACATTGAATGGTCAGACAGTAGAGCTGCCAGAATTTCTCTAATTCCTTTAATAGCCTCAGATGTATCTCATTTGGCCTCATTGCTTTGTCTGCCTTTAGTTTAGCTAGCTCCTCATGAACACAGCCTTCTGAAAATCATTCAGGGCCTGATATTCTAAGGACATTTACATGATTTACAGCCCAGAAGACAGTGTAAATGCCCTAAATCGGGATATTCAATGGCACTTACATAGTTAGTGCTGTTGAATAACCTCTTCAAAGCCTGCTACATTGTGGCATGTTGGGGCATTCTGGGGCGGAGCAGAGGCAGAGACTGCCACTAACCGGGTAGCACTGCTACCCTGTTAACTAGATCCTTGGCTAAAACTAGGTCAGCTTTTGGCTCATTTTTAACCGCAGAAACTAACCAAGCAGCGGTGCAATATTGCCACTACCCAATTAACCTTGGCAGCTCAGGGGCATGTGCAGCAACACCAGATATTCAATGCTGTTTCCGTGGCATTGAATATCCGGTATTAAGGGTTGGCGGGCAGAGCTATGCTCCGTTGTGGTGTATAGCCTGCCCAATACGATATCAGATTCTCAAGATTTAGCACACATGCGTTCCTATTTGTGTTTGTTTTCTGTGGCCCTTTTCCTGGCTCTTTATCTATGAATATGGAATAGAAATATTAAGCAATTTTACTTTATTTTCCATTTCTATATATTTCCCACCTTCATCCTTGAATCTGAAAATACCATATTACACTTTCTTCTGTCACTAACATATCTTTAGAAAAGTCATCTTCCATTTTACTGTATTGACTATTTATTCTTCATTGGCATCTTTGCTTTTCTGACTACTTTCCCAGCTTCTCTTAACCTTTCCATATATTATTGCTTGTCTTCCTCTTTCTGTCTTCTCTTATAAAGACTAACCTCTTTTTCTTTACCTTTTCAGCTACTTTCTTTGAGAACCATAGCAGTCTCTTTTCACTTTTACTTTTGATTATTTTCCTAACAAAAAGGTTTGTTGCCCTTCAAATATCTCTTTTCATTTTGCCCACTGAATTTTTCCTTCCCCGAGATGTTCCTATAAAACTAAGGACTCCTTGAGGCATTCACCATCTTTACAAGTTAGTTTCCCTTAAGTCTAGACCCTCACTTTTCAATGAACTATCTTCACCCTGCCCTAATACTGAACCATACCATCCATTGATCACTATATGCCACTAGTGGTCACTTTGGCCCTCTCCCGCATGGATTCCGTTATCATTTGCCAGAACAGTTCTCCCTGTAGATCACATCTATTGGTAGCATAGCAATATTATGACTGTATTCAATTAAATCTGTGTTCATTTCTTTTGCCTGTGAAGGATGTCTGCATGTCACACCAAATTAAATAGATGTTTGATTCCCTCTTTCCAGATTTACCTACAGTGCCTCCTCCTTACCTCATAAATTCTGCAATTTTGTTGCTTTAATAGTTTTTACATATAGTGCCACTTGTCATCCCTTTCTTCCTACCCTGACCTTCATTTTTATAGCCCGGTATAACTATATTCCAGTTATGGCTCTCTATGAACTATGGGCCCAATATTCGAGGGCAGTTACATGGATAACAGCCCATGTTACCCATGTAAATGCTTTAACCAGGATTTTCTAAAAGCACCTACACTGGTAGCGCCTTTGATTAACCTTTCTTTTCTGTCATAAACTGTAGTTCCTTTTCTTCTCTGGCCTCTGGCCTTACCTTATATTTTTGGATTGCACACCGTCCTGATGTCATGAAGTGCAGTATACCACGTGATAATAAATATAAACATAAATATCCTAGCTTAAAGCCCTATTCAGTAGGTTAGCCAATCTGCTGTGAAGATGCGTCACCCCTTCTTTGATAGGTGGACTCCATCTCTGCTCAACAGCCCATGAAAAATCATCCACTGACCCAGGAAGCCAAAATACTCTCAATGACACCATCAACACAGCCATACATTTACTGTCAGGGTTTGAGCTTTTCTGCCTTGGCCTCTACCCTTGACAGGGAGGATTGAAAAGAACTCTACCTGTGCACCTATCTGCTTATCCTCTCTCTCCCAGAACCATGAAGTACCTTTTATTACATTTGGAGGGATACTTAGTAATATCATTTGTGCCAACATGGATGAGCAGAATCAGATAAAAGTAGGCTTGATGAGTCTCAGGAAACCCTCCATAAAGTCTCAGGTTTTGGCATCAGGTAAACAGCACCCCTCCCGGGACATCATGTCTGGTCAGCATATGGATGCCTCTGTAGCCCTCAGAAAGCAGTCACCAACCACTACTAACTGTCACTTCCTAGTGTTCACTGATCCAGCCACTTTGGGGGTTTTGAGCTCTGGTTCTTCCTGTTCCTGGGATGTTCCAGGGCTGCAAACTAGTTCTTAAGTTCAAGGGAAAGTGGATTAAGAATGTTGATTCTGCAGGCTTTGGTGATCTCTTTCCTCTTTCCATTCAATTTTTCCTCCCCCTTTGCTGGTGATCTTTCATGCCTCAAGAAGCACTTCTCCAATGTAGTTGTCATTGTCACAAATGCTTCTTGGCCTTGCTACCTTCTCTCTTCGTTCCTTCACTTGCTTCACAAGGGATTCAGCCTGCAGGCATCTTGTATAGAGATAAAAAAACAAAAAAGGATGGTCAGCAAGAAAAACCCACAGAACCAGTTATTTCAACTAGGTTTGTTCAGTTTATTAGGCTGAATAAACTGGTTTGAAATAACTGTTCTGCGTTTTTCTCATTGACCACACCTTTTTTGTTTTTTTTCTTGTTGTGGACCCTTTTGGTAGGGGTTGTCCCGTCTCCTTTTTATTCTGTGCTATCTTGTATAGACAGTCATTTCTTTCTCTTGGATCAAGCTGTCTGTCTGGATGGATGCAGGAGTTTTAATGGGAGAACAGCTTTGGCAACATGGCATTTCCCAGCTACACATCAGCTGTTAAGAGTTTTGGGACCTATTCAAATAAAAATGAGAAAAAAGCTTGCCAAGGTCCTTACTTTTGCCTCAGCTGTTCTGTAATTCAAAAGAAGTAGCTTATCTCTTTTTTTAAAATATCTGTTTTTATTGGCAAATTAACAGCAAGCCAGAATTGTTTCTTCTACACATCAGTCGTCCATCAAAAGGTATTACAGTACAAAACACTGGCAATACATTTTCTCTTTTTCCCCCTCCCATCTTCATCAGCTCTGATCTCTTCCCCCCATTCCCTCTTAATAACATCCATATTCTGCAGTTCATCCTTACACCTAGCTGTAAGACATTGGAGATAGCTAGAACCAAAATATATTAAGTCCAGCTTCTCACACACATTCAATAAAGAGCGTTGGGCTTGGTAGGGGTGTGAACTTCAGAAAGGCTCCCACACTTGACCTCCAGCTCAATGGTTTCGTCTTGTCCGCAGCCATTTTATCTAACAAAGCATTTTATCTGTACATAGTTAATATCGATTCAATCCATGTTTTATTGTAACTTTCATTTGATTTTAAACCACTTCGACTCAGTGAAAAGCGGTATAAAAGCACAGCTAAATAAATAAGTAAACATTATTTGGACCATTTGGATTTACCATTGCTACACAGAAGGGGGATATACTTTTCTCCAAATAAGCAAAATTAATTTAAGAGTGAGTAAATGTGACTTCCTAAGAAAAAGAATTCATCATCGAGGGTAAAGTCTCGAAGTCCTCAGAAAGTGATAGTCACTGGCATAGGAGGGACAACATCAATCAATGTACATTTAGGTACTGTGACTGTTCAAAATGAAGGGCCTCTAACTCCAGATATTCAATCCTGGGGCAACGGCATTGAATTTCCAGGTTTGGCGCCGAGTGGACTCCCCGCAGAGCCTAAACGTCTAGCTGTGATATTGGACCATTACCCAGTTTGCACCAGCGTCTAGATCCAATATCGCTGCTACATGGCTAGTGGCAGTCACCACCTCAGCTCCGCCCTCAACATGCCCCGATGCTAACTGGCTAGCATTGGGGTGTGTAGGGAACTTAGCAGGGGATTTTCAACATCACTACCCATGATGAATATCCCTGTTTAAGGCATTTGCATGGTTTACTGGGCTGTAAACCGTATAAATGCCTTTAGAATATTGGGCCCTAAGTCTTTTCCTCAGAGTCCGTTCTTGTTAATATTCTTACACTGTGACAATGTTCAGTTTTCCAATCGATCCTTGGTATTCACCCTCACTTTGTTTTCAAGGCACCGCTGATACTCACAAGTTTATTGCTTAACAATTTGCCATTACATCTTGAAGTGCAATCTTGGTGTAATAAGCTATACTTATTGTGACATTTTTTATAGTAGCTATCTGTACGTTCTATTACACATTGTATCAACTATTGAGTGTCTCCTACAATTGAGTAAGTGAGCTTTTTGTGATATAAACTCTAGTTTTTCTTCTCCTTATTAGGATGTGCACTATTGTTGGTTACTCCGAGCCTCCTCTTTTTGTGTTTATTTATTTCACAGGTTTTTTATACCACTTTATTATTTCAATCAAAGCAGTTTAAATTGTAACTTAAAAGTGGTAATGTATATTAAACAGGGACATTGATAACTTGGATTTTCTGAGGCTATGGAGGGTTAAGTGACTTGCCCAAGGGCACAAGGAGTGCTAGTGGGAATCAAAGCTTGGTCTCTTGGTTACCAAGCCAGTGCTCGAACCATTAGTCTTTCCACTTTTTATGAGATCCTTTATAGCTACAATTGTTTTTTTATAATTGCCCTCTATGCCTTTTATTTGACTATAATTACCACACAATTTGGTTTACAACCCTACAATTGTTTTCCCGTGTTTGTAATATTGTTTTATAATTACATTAATATCTCTGTTACTTCAATGCTTTGATTTTATTCTTACTTTTATTTTTATTTCACTTTGCATGCACTTTGCCCTCTCCCTTACAATGTATTCTCATATGTTTTTTAAATATGTTTTTCGTGGCCATTCTCATTGTAGTACATTTTTAATCTATGATTTTTATCTTATTTTTAGCTTTTATACTTGGTTATCTTAAATACTGATGTATGGTCTTATGTTTTACTTGAGGTCCTATACCCCTGATGAAGGCTTTTGGCTGAAACATCGTTGTGTAGGGTGGGACCTATTGACACTCCAATAAAAGTTCATCTTACACTTCCAACATGTAGTTTGTCACCTCATTCCCTATACTCTACTTCATATTTAGGACATACATCAGACATACTAATACAAGTGTGGAACACTTGTTTGGGAGCTATAAAAAGTTTCATCCAAAATTTGTAATGCATTTCTCAAAGAACCATATTTTCAGAAAGCTTTTTACAATTTTTTAACACTAGTTTGTATCAGTCCCAAGATCAATAGGGATGTTCAAATCTCATGTCTATGTTTTGTCTATGTCTATGTTTTGTGACATCTGAGAAGTCACATTCTAGTATCAAATCTAAAAGGGGGCAATAAAAATATGCCTTATATTGTCTTTTTTCCATGTTTAAACCCAAGGCATCTATGAAGGACTGCATATCATTGCCTTGCAAGTAATTAGAGGATAAATTGTGTACATAGGGTCTGATATTCTTCTAGGACAGCTATGCACTGCTAATGCGCATAGCTGTCGCTGCCAGCCTTTAACCCTGGATATTCAATGCCGGGGTCATATACAGCCCTGGCATTGAATTTCCACGGTCACCACTCAGACCACAAGCCTGTAGAAGCTAACCAGGCAACACTGCTCAATTAGTTCCCATGGGTAAAGATAGAGGTTTATAAAATATGGTAATGAATGGAGTAAAACGGGTAAATGTAGATCGGTTGTTTACTCCTTCAAAAAGTAGAAAGACTAGAGGGCACACAACAAAGCTATAATGTAGTGGTGCATTACCGGAACTTATATATTTTGATAGGTTATATAAACACATAGGAAGGATGCAGGTTATATAAGTTCCAATGCTCTTTTTTGCTGCAAAAACATATTTAGCAAATGTTAACATTGGGGTAAATGTAATAATAGCGTTCTCCGAAATGCTTCCTGTTCCACGTACAGGACCCAAAAGACAGGCAGAGCTCCGGAGTCTCAATGCGTGGATGAGACAATGGTGCAAGGATGAGGGTTTTGGATTTGTTAGGAACTGGGGAACATTCTGGGGAAAGGGGGGGCTCTTCCGAAGGGATGGGCTTCACCTTAATCAGGATGGGACCAGACTGCTGGCATTAACCTTTAAAAAAGAGATAGAGAAGCTTTTAAACTAGAAAATAGGGGAAAGCCGACAGTCACCCAGGAGCGCATGGTTCGGACAAAGGTATCCTTGAAGGATACTACCAAAAACAGTGAGGTTCCAAAAGGGAGTATAGTAGCCCAAATGCCCTTGAGTAAGGAGCAGACAGAGCATAAAGATTCCTAATTACCCATGCCTACCAATAGCCAGATTAATATTAATAAAATTAATAAAATACAGTCACTAAAATGCTTGTATGCCAATGCTAGAAGTCTAAACAATAAGATGGGAGAATTAGAATATATAGCACTAAATGAGAGGTTAGATATGATTGCACTCTCAGAGACATGGTGGAAGGAGGATAACCAGTGGGACACTGTGATACCTGGATACAAACTATATCGTAATGATAGAGCTGAACAAATTGGTGGAGGGGTTGCGCTCTATGTTAAAGAGGGCATTGAGTCAGAAAGGATTAAAGTTTTGCAGGGAACACAATTTGCTGTAGAATCTATATGGATTGAAATTCCATTTATGAAAGGGAAGGTGATGGCAGTGGGAGTATACTATCGACCACCTGGCCAGAATGAACAAATGGATGATGAAATGCTCAAAGAAATCAAGGAAGCTAACAAAAGCCACAACAGAGTAGTAATAATGGGTGATTTCAATTACCCCGGTATCGACTGGGACAGTCTCACAGCAGGACAAGCTAAAGAGATAAAGTTTCTAGATGAAATAAATGACTGCTTCTTGGAGCAGCTGATTCATGAACCGACCAGAGAGGAAGCCATACTGGACCTAGTCCTTAGTGGAACGCCAGATCTGGTGCAAGAAATAAGGGTGTTGGGACCACTTGGCAATAGTGATCATAGTATGATCATGTTTGATTTAATCAGTGGAGGACAGATAGTAAAGGAATCCACAGTACTACCTTTTAACTTTCAAAAGGGAGGCTATGATAGAATGAGGAATATAGTTCGGAAAAAACTAAAAGGAGCGGTTCCAAAGGTTAAAGACTTGGGTGTTATTTAAAAATACTATCCTCGAAGCCCAGACCAGCTGTATTCCACGCATTAAGAAAAGTGGAAGAAAAGAAAGTCCAAAAACTGCCAGCATGGTTTAAAGGTGAGGTCAGAGAGGCTGTTGCTGCCAAAAGAGCAACCTTCAGGACATGGAAAAAAGAGCCAAATGATGAAAACTGGAAACAACACAAGCACTGGCAAGTTAAATGCAAAGCATTGATAAGGCAGGCAAAGCGGGAATTTGAGAAGAAACTTGCTACGGAAGCAAAAACACGAAATAAAGACTTTTTCAAGTACATTCGTAGCAAAAGGCCTGTGAGAGAGTCAATTGGACCATTAGATGATAGAGGGGTAAAAGGGGCAGTAAGAGGGGACAAGGCTATAGCAGAGAGACTGAATGAATTCTTTGCTTCGGTCTTTACTGAGGAAGATGTAGGGATGTTACCCAAGACTGAAGTGGTATTTAAAGGTGATACTGCAGAGGAATTGAGAGAAATATCGCTACACCGGGAAGATATATTACAACTATTTGATAAACTGAATAGTAACAAATCACCTGGACCGGATGGTATACATCCCAGAGTGTTGAAAGAACTGAAATATGAGATTGCAGACCTGCTATTGGTAATCTGTGAACTTTCATTAAAATCATCTGTAATACCTGAAGATTGGAGGGTCGCCAACGTAACACCAATTTTTAAAAAGGGTTCCAGGGGTGACCCGGGAAATTACAGACCGGTGAGCCTGACGTCAGTACCAGTGAAAATGGTAGAAACCATCATAAAGAACAAAATTACACAGCATGTAGATAGCCATGGCCTAATGGGAGACAGCCAACATGGCTTTAGACAAGGAAGATCTTGTCTTACTAATCTGATCTGTTTTTTTGAAGGTGTGCATAAACAGGTAGACAAAGGTGAGTCGGTTGATATAGTGTATCTGGACTTTCAGAAAGCTTTTGACAAGGTCCCCCATCAGAGACTTTTGGCAAAGCTAAAAAGTCATGGGATAGGAGGCAGTGTACTATTGTGGATCGAGAACTGGTTAAAAGATAGAAAGCAGAGGGTAGGGCTAAATGGCCAATATTCCCAATGGAAAAAGGTGAATAGTGGAGTACCCCAGGGATCTGTACTGGGTCCCCTACTTTTTGACATATTCATAAATGACCTGGAAAAAGGAATAACTAGTGAGGTTATCAAATTTGCAGATGACACAAAACTGTTTAAAGTTGTTAAAACCCAAGAGGATTGTGGAAAACTGCAGGAGGATCTGGATAAATTGGAAGACTGGGCATCCAAATGGCAGATGAAATTTAATGTGGACAAGTGCAAAGTTATGCACCTAGGAAAGAACAACCCACACTATAGTTACACGATGCAAGGCTCCACATTAGAAACCACCACCCAGGAAAAAGATTTAGGAGTCATCGTGGATAACATGTTAAAACCCTCCGCCCAGTGTGCAGCGGCGGCCAAGAAAGCAAATAGAATGCTAGGTATCATAAGGAAAGGGATGGAGAATAAAACAAAGGATATTATAATGCCTCTGTATCGCTCCATGGTACGACTGCACCTTGAATATTGTGTGCAATTCTGGTCACCGTATCTTAAAAAGGACATAGAGTTATTAGAAAAAGTACAGAGAAGAGCCACCAAATTGGTGAAGGGGATGGAAGGCTACTCCTATGAAGAGAGGCTAAAAAGGTTAGGGCTCTTTAACCTGGAAAAGAGACGGCTGAGGGGAGATATGATAGAGGTCTATAAATTAATGAATGGAGTGGAACGGATAAACGTGGATCAATTGTTTACGCTATCAGAATATAGAAGGACTAGGGGGCATGTAATGAAGCTACAGGGTAAACTATTTAAGACAAATAAGAGAAAATATTTCTTCACTCAACGTGTAATCAAACTCTGGAATCTGTTACCGGAGGATGTAGTAAAGGCTGTTAGTATAGCTGGGTTTAAAAAAGGTTTGGACAAGTTCCTGGAGGAAAGGTCCATAAACCACTATTAAAAAGGGACCCAGGATATCAATGCTTGACCTAGTACAAGCACTGCAGAACCTGTGTCTTTTGGGGAAACTGCTAGGTACGTATGACCTAGATTGGCCACTGTTGGAAACAGGATACTGGGCTTGATGGACCTCGGTCTGACCCAGTATGGCATTTCTTATGTTCTTATGTTCTTAAACCTCAACAAAATAAGCCAACACTGTATGCTCTTATTGGTTGATTTTACTGCACGTATTATCGTCCATGAGCCCCTTATTAAACGTCCAATGCTTCAAATGGCATTGAACCCGAGGGCTTTTTCATGAATAACATTATGGATTACTGTTTCAGTAACATATTAGCTAACGTGTTAGTGGCGGTGGTAATGCATGATCTGATGTGGGCTGTGGTATCTCCATCCCAATCTTTTCCTGTGTAATCATTGTCTCTATCCGTATCATCTACTCCTCTGCCTTCTAATCATGGCACTCTGGTCACTCCTTCTCTGCATGCAATGCTAACCTCCTCAATCAAATCCCCTTTCTGGGCAGATGGGGGGGGGGGGGAGAAGAGTGTGAGATTAGATGCTGGGGGACTGAAAGTAGGTTAGGATAATGATTGCAAAGTATTTTTTTCATGTAAGAGAGCATCATAGTTACCCTGTAGGCTAAGCCAGAAACTGAGCATGGTTTAGTAAGCATGCTCCTTAAGCTCTGTTCTGGTAACGTGCATGTGGGCCATATTACCAGAGCAGGCTTCTGCAAAAGCTAACTGCAAAGGAGGCATATACAGTACATCCATCCCCCTGCACTTAGCACAGCAGTGCAATTCTTTAATGTGGCAAACCTGCTCCAGGTGCAATTAATATCACCCACTGAGGTGGCATCAAGGAGAGGTAGCATGAGCCACTAATGCCCATGCTGGCTGCACCATGTCAAGAATGCCCCCATCCTGCCCAAGTCCCTGCCTCGATGCATGCTGCCAGGGTAGTACAGCTTTTTAGCGTGGGGGCCCTGCACTGCTTTTTAGCATGGTGCTGAAACCGCATGCTAGCCCTGTGTTACCCCTACCCTGGTAGCTGAAAAACATCCCGAGGGTGTAGAATAGAAAGCACGCTATCATCCCCAGTATTCAGAACAATGTCAATGACTGCAGCAATAGGATTGGAACCCTGGACGCCCTGTCCCTAATTCACTACTCTAACCATTCAGCTCCCCTAGATGTCCAGGTTCTGGAAATATAGTATTTGGGATGTCTGAGTAGATGCCCCTGCAGATGTCCATATCGAGCATGTCCACGTTTGTGAAATCGCATCTGCACCTGAACTTGCCTACTTTTTATACAGATGAGCTGTCTTAGACATCCCGGATTGCACTTGGACAACTCTTCTAAAATTCCTCTCTAAGGCCCCGATTCTGTGGGGTGAATAGCGGGGCTGCATGTCCTGCTGGAACATGCAGCCCCGTTATCCACCCTGCCTGTATTCTGCCTCCATCTTCCGCTGCACACACAGAGCTGCTGTACACGCTGTGGAGGATGGAGGGATGATGAGGGAGGAGAGTGGGTGGAGCGTGGATGGGACTGACTCCCAGATTTACAGGGCTGATTCCACTCATAGCCCTGTTGTCTGGGGGTCACGGTGGATGACCTGTTTATTCCACCATGGAGGTGGAATAAGCAGCGGCCAACTCCCTGTATTGGCAGGGTAGGACACTTGGGCCAGTGGCGGTGAGGTGGGTGGGTCCCCACCACCCAGATTGAGGCACTGACAGCCCCCTTCAGGCTCGGGCATGGTGATTCAGGGTCCCGGGGGGCAAGGGACATGTAATGCCATGGGGAGGACATCCCCACGGTAATGCTGGATCAGCTGGGCTGTCTCCAAGGGCCCAATCCTGCACCCGCAGGAGCATCTCACTCAACATGGTGCAGAATCAGGCACTGATTGCCCCATCTTGGTTGGAGCCATCCAGACAGCTTGGGATCCTCATGTTTTAAGGTGTCTTAATGAACTGAATGCACGCTAATGAATGCACACCCCTATTTTCCTCCATTTGTCCCTTTTTGTTACTATAAACATTTTCTTATTTTGAATGTATATTGTTTAGTCTATTATCCATTATCAGCCTTTTATATTAAAGTAGAAACTTAACCACACCTAGGCAATTTGCATGTAAGACAATTCATTAATATTTTTATTGCTTATGCTCACATTAATTCAGTATTAATGCAGATTAGAGGTTAATATGTAGATTAATAGTCAATATACATTATTATATGGGTTTAACACACATTAAGGGGCATTTTTACTAAATTGCGTTAACGTAGCAGCAGCTACGTTAAGGCGCGTTATGTAATGTTAAGGCGCATTAATGTTATGTTATGTTATATTAACGCGCCTTAACGTTACATAACGTGCCTTAACATTCCCAGCCGCGGTAAGTCCCGCAGAGGGTTGAGAGAGGGCGGAGAGACGGGATCAATGGGCGGGAAGTGGTCGGGGAGAGGCCCCTTCCACACTAATCCGGGGAAATGAAGGGCTGAATCCTAACACAACTGAAAACCTGGTGTTAGATGCACATTTGCAAGAGAGAGAAACCATTTCAGTGTCAGCAATGTACAGCATAGGCAGGGAGCCCCAGAAAAGTGATAGTAGTGCTACATTTGCACCAACAGCATAGTGGCCAAGTATGAAAGGCCACTATGGTGACAGTGCGAATGGGGTATAGGGGGCTGCAGATGGGACATGTAGTGGGGGCAGCTGGGGCACAGGGCTGACCAGGTGGAATCCTAGGTGACACATAGGAACATAGACATGAGAAATCAGCAAGACAGACGCTGACCAAAGCAAACCACAAACCACAAATACCCTGAGCATCCTAGCCAATAGTTGCCAGGGCACATCCTCCCAGCCACCTGTCCCCCATGTGGAAGGGGCAAAATGTTGGTAGGCTGTGATGGGGGGGGGGCGTGTGGAAGGCCAGGTATGCCCCTCACCCCTCACCCCTGACACCGCAACCCAGGCACTCGCCTACCCATGCAGTGTATGGCCTGGGATGACGCACCAACAACATATGCCATGTCAGCACGACAGAGGGGGGTTGTGTGTGTCTGTGCTGGAGGGAGCAGTGGCACCTGCCTGCAGTGGCCCAAGGACATGCCCTGCACCAGTATGTGGTGTGCAGTGCAATATAAAAGGTCTGGCTGAGGAGACGTACAGTTAGCCCCAGGGACCAATATGACCCTGTGACAACACTGTGGCGCAGTACACACAGCCAGTGTGTCCCTAAGCTAGAGGATCACAGGTTCAGGTCCCAGCTGCGAGCCCTGCAGAGCACATCCCAATATTTTACCCCACTATGTAGATCAAACAGAAACCAGAGAAGGTCCTATTGAGGAGAAAGAAAGGTACAGTCCATTAATTTACCCCACCATGTATATAAAACAGAAACCAGAGAAGGTCGGGCTGAGGAGAAGGAAAGGTACATCCTAATAATATACCCCACCACATAGATAGAACAGAAAACCAGAAACAGTCTGGCTGAGGAGACGTAAAGGTACACCACAATAATTTGCCCCACTATGTAGATAAAACACAACACCAGAAAGGTTCTGGCTGAGGAGACATATAGGTAGCCCCAGGGCACATTGTGATCCTGTGGCAACACTGTGGCGCAGCACACACAGCCAGTGTGTCCCTGAGTAGAGGATCACAGGTTCAGGTCCCAGCTGTGGGCCCTGCATAGCACATCCCCAATGCTTTACCCCACTATGTAGATAAAACAGAAACCAGAGAAGGTCCTGCTGAGGAGAAGGAAAGGTACATCCCAATAATTTACCCCACCATGTATATAAAACAGAAACCAGAGAAGGTCCCGCTGAGAAGAAGGAAAGGTACATCCTGATAATCTACCCCACTATGTAGATAAACCATAAAACCAGAAAAGGTCGGGCTGAGGAGAAGGAAATGTACATCCCAATAATATACCCCACCACATAGATAGAACAGAAAACCAGAAACGGTCTGGCTGAGGAGATGTAAAGGTACACCACAATAATTTTACCCACTATGTAGAGAAAACACAACACCAGAAAGGTTCTGGCTGAGGAGACATACAGGTAGCCCCAGGGCCCATTGTAATCCTGTGGCAACACTGTGGTGCACACACAGTCAGTGTGTCCTGGAGTTGGGAGTCACAGATTCAAGTTCCAACTGTGGGCCCAGCACAGCATAACCCAATATTTTACCCCACGATGTAGATACACCATCAAAACGTGCAATCCCCACAGCAGCAGCCAACAGGGGTACAAATACCCACTCATCCAGGCTCCTCTATCCAAAATCCTCATGTAGTCAGGATGTTGGCCCCAGCACGGAGCTGCAGGTAGCATCCCAGCACCACCACCACCTTCTGCACAGGCCAGAAACGTCGGCACTGTGAGCAGGGCAGGGTGGCGGGCAGGTTTGCCAAAATCCCCTATCAGTGCACAGTGACGCGGTAGGGATCCGTACACTGGGGTGCATGCCCCGAGGCAGCGTGGGGCCCTGGCGCTGTGACCGCCGTTCGACATTGGGTGGCTGTGCAGTGCAGGTAGATGGATGTGTGTGTGCCACATGGGTATGCCCTGGCCGTGCCGGGCTCCCCACCCACACTACCCCCTGCATGATGGCTTGCCCCGTGTCTGGCATCCGGGGATGCCCCTGCATCCCCCTCGCCCCCACCCTACCCACCTTGGGCCACCCACCCCATTGATTGCCATCGCACATTGCTGCCATTCCACCACCACCCATCGTGCACATGGATGCAGGGGGACACCACTGCCCAAACACTCTACATTCCTGGGCTTTATGCTGCCCTCCCAAACCCTCCACTGTGGCTCCAACCCGCATTGGCGGCCACCGATCCCTGCCCCTGCCTGTCCCCCTCTGCACCTGCAGCCTCACGCCTACCCACCCTCACCCATGTACACCATTGTCACGTTGCCCTCCCAAGGCCCCTGGTTCCAGTGGGGCCCAGCGTGTGCCAGCCACCCTCAGCTGCTGCATCACTTTCACAGGTTCCTGGTGAGCTGTCTCTGATGTGCCACATGGGCCTTCCCTGTCCACATCACCCATGGCTTTCTGCTGCTCCTGTCACTGTTGGACACATTATGCCCCTTGGTACCCTGTCCGTGCTTGGTCCTATGGCTTTGACCTGTCCCCAGCCTCCCCCAACCCCCACATGTTGGCTCTCCCTAGAGCACATTCCTCTGTCCCACCTGCACATGGGTCCGCTGTGTCTAGCTCAGGTGGCAGGCCATGGAGGTAGATGGGCCCCAGTCTGTCGGCCAGCTACTGCTCCAGCGGTGACAGTGCAGCTCGATGTGGTGCACCCCCTCCTGTCACATGGGCGTGGTGCCTCTCCGCACTGGTGTTTGCCCGGACTGAGTGCTTGATGTCCCGGTAGCACTTCCTTATCCTCTCAGTGTCGTGGCTGGGGCTCCCTGCCATAGCCACTGCTGTTGTGACCTCCTCCCATGCGATGTTGCATTGACCAATGGTGATTTTGCTGCTGAGCCGCCCAAATAGCACCTCATACCACTCCAGGATGGCTGCCAGGAGGAGGTCATTCTCTTCTTGGGTGTAGCAGGCTGCCCTCTTCCTGGCACTTTCCACCTGCAACACCTCTGCGCTGTTCCTTCACCTCCTGGCTGTGGCTGAATGGACCTGCCTCGCCCCCCTCAGGCTCTTCCTTGGCGGGGGACACTGCTGACTGCTGGCTGGTTGTGGCACACACGGCTATCTCACCTGCTGCACGCTGTGCCATCATGTACCACCCTTGCCACTGCTGACCTGGTATGCCCCTTGTCAGACGGCTGGGTGAGGGAATCAATGGCACCACCGGTGGGTGAGCCGCTGTAACTCGCTGACACGCTGGACACGCAGCACAAAACTGGGCAGTTTCTTTGAAAATACCTGGCCAGTAAAAACGCTTAAGTATTTGATCCAGCGTTCCTTGCATCCCTTTATGACCTCCAACTGGATGATCATGTGCTAATCTAAGTACTAGCCCTTTGAAAGTTGTGGGTACCACCAATTGTTTACGTATGGTCCCATTCCTGGGGTCCTGACTCTCTCTATATAATATGTCATTATCTAGTCTGAATCCGGGCAATTCCTCCCTGACCTCCTGAGCATACTTAAAAGCTCGGGTGAGAGCTTGATCAGCTCGCTGCTCTTGTGGAAAGTTAGGAAACTTTGCCACTAACTCAGCTGGCACCCAGGGTAAACTTTGACCAGCTAACATCTCAGCCCTACCCTGTGCTCTGCAAAGTCTCTCACGCCGCTTTTGGTGCTTTCAACTTTCTCTGGGGTTATTAAATCATCATGAGAGGGTAAGTCTCCTAATAACTCTGCCTGCCCCTCCTCCTTCTGCTGGCTCTCTACCTTAGCCTGTGAGCGGGTGGATACAAGGCCCCTCTTATTACCCATAGTTTGGCCTTCTGGAAGCTTAACCATCTTCTTAGCTAGGGACTGAGGACTTCCAAAGAAAGGCCCGGGAGCTATTTCCATTACCTTCTTTCCTAGCCCTTCCACTAGACCCTGCTTAAATCTTGGCCAGTCCTTTCCTAGAACCAAATCAAAGGGTAGCCTAGGCACCACTGCTACCAGGACTTCCTCTTGTTCCCCCAGGCACTTAACCTTTAGCCTATAGGTGGGATGTGATGTTGCAGCACCATGAATGCACCCGATGTGAACTTGGCTTTCAGGGTTCTAGGCACAAATCCTTCTTGGGCCTCTATTCTCTGCCAAAGCCTTTCTGACATCATACTCTGGTCTGCCCCAGAGTCTAACAAAGCATTTATGGTAATTCCTTGCACATCAACCATCAAAGAAATCCTTCCTTGGGCTGTTCTAACTCCACACCCATTAAGCTAGTGTGTGACTGGCATCCTTTTTCTAAGTGTCCCCATTTTCCACACTTGAAACATTTCTCTCTATTCCACTGTGTCATCTGGTTTGATACAGTACATTCATTATCAGAAACATTTTTAATTATTTTCTTTTCTGATACAGCACATCTTGCTTCAACACCAATCTTCAGAGGCCACCCATTCTATGGCAAGCCTGCGTGGCTCCCAGAATCTCTCTGCTAGCATGGTTGCCTCTCCAAGATTTTGGCAATTTTGCTGTATAAGGAAAGTGTGCAAATCTTTAGGCACCCCAGACATAAATTGTTCCAGCATTATAATGTCTAATAACATTTCTACCGTCTTTTGCTCAGGCTCCAACCATTTTACAGCTAAACCTCTGATTCTCTGACTCAGAGCCCTGGGTGTTTCACCCACTCTCAATGTAGTAGCTCTAAACATTCGCCTATACTCTGAAATAGACACCCTAGGCGATCTCTAATAGCAGCCTGTACATCCTTATAATTCAAAGCCTGGCTGCTGGCATTGCTCTGTAAGCTGCAAGCGCCTCTCCAGTTAATGAGGCTGCCAGCCTTACTGCCCACTGGGTCTCTGGCCATGCTAATGCTTGTGCCACTCTTTCAAAAGACTCTAGAAATCATCAACATTATCATCTGGAGTTAGCTTCCCAAAACTAAATGCCCCAATCCCTTGATTGAGTCCCACACTGTCCACATGTGGTATACCAGTATTTACTGCTGGTCTTGCATCTGTTCCACTTTGGTTCTTCAGCTCAACTAGGGCTTGCACCAGATCAAGCACTGGCCTCTGCTGGTCCATTAATGCTCTCATAGCAGTGTCCTGAGCCTGCTGTGCTAGCTCCTGCTGCCTGCTGAACTGGGCTGCCATCCACTGAGGTAGTTCCTTTGGATCCATCTTGATCCCTGCAAGAAACAAACAAAAAAACCCCCAAAGTGCACCACCTTCCAAACAGGTGTGTTTTTTTTCTACTTTTTTTTTTTTTCAATTACCCTGTGCTTACTCCCATCCACCACTAGACATGCCCAGGTACTTATTACCTTGTCTCAGTGATGAATCCAGCTCTGCACAGGGTCTTTTCCTCTTGGGACAGCTTCCTGGAACAACCCCTTTTCCTCCAAAGTGTAGTTGAGGGAAAATCTTTTTTTTTCCAGCTTTAAACTTGAACTTTAGTTGTAATCCTCAGCAAGTAAATCCCCTTTGTGCAAAAGCAATCCGAAAAACTACGCCATTTGTCAGACGGCTGCCTGGGTGAGAATCTTCACACTCTTGGCAAGTGCATATATCTATATGATTTGCAAGGTATTGTGGGCAATGTAGTTCATTCACACCAGACACAGCTGCTGACAATAATTTAGTTGTGCTCTTGGGTAAAGCCAATAAGATATTTATTTATGGGGTTATTTCTCCCAACACAGATATGCTTGGTAGCACATAAATCAGGTAACTTGCTTTCAGTGTTAACTTGGAAAAACAAAGTCAAAACCAGGAAAACAACAAATGAAAAGCCACAAAGCAAGAAACAAACTGTTCTTTTCAGGTTAACTTCTGATTACTTCCCACATAGATACAGAAGTGATTCTCTCCTAGCTCACAAGCAATTAGGTAAGGCTTAATTGCTAGCAGTTATCCAGCTGAAACCCCTTAGCTGGCTTGCTTTGTACTGTGTGGGTCAAATCCTGCTTCAGGAGCTTTTCTGAGTAGATTAAAGAACAAATTTTTATTTCTTTGTGATGGTTGCTGTACTTTATAACAGAAAGTTACCAACGGAGTTTGGATAGAGAACAGTCCATATAAACAGGATCCTCATCTGCTATTATTCCCCCTTGTTCAACAAGCATGGGTTCAATATCATGGATTGGCACAGATGAATCTCTCAATGGAACATTTTCAGGAGAATACTTGTTTCCCTGCTGTCTTTCAAGGTTATAGCTAGGGCATAGATCAGTGTTCATACCTGAGCTTCCATTGCTGCTAGAGTTCCTCTCTATATAGCCTGGCCAGTATGTAGTCCAGTTCTTATGTCCAGCCTTCCAATCCAGATCCCTGGACACTGGATCTCTCTTCACATACCTTCTGGCATAGGTCTTAGGATCCCTTCCACGTGCAGCCGTCTCCCTCACAGGTAGCGTCTGGTGATTCCTAGCTCTGCAGCACCATTCCTCTGGCTTTCTCCAGTCCAATGATGTATGCTGGCCCTTGAAATGCCTCCCAGTATACGTACTGCTTTGGACTCTTCTAGACCTCTCAAAGGCTTTTCTCCTCTTTCTTCCAGAGGGTCTCTTTCCCTCTCTGTCCGTCCGGTTTGGCTTCTGCTTCTGATGATCCTTCAGATGAAACTGATGATCCTTCTCTGGATATCCAAGGTGATCATGAAGATCGTCATCTGTAGAATAAACTCTACTCTTATTCTGCTTAGATGAGTGCTCCCCCCTAATACAGCGCAGCTGTGCTGAATCAGGCCCTGCCCTTTGAGATGAGTGCTTAGGGATTACCTCATAGCCCTCCTGATTGAACACACGTTTCCCCACTTCAGCTCCTCTAATGGCTGTTGGAAACCTGGTGCATTCTGGGACTGGTAGACTTTTATGGGAAAATTCTGTTTTCTTATTTCTACCAGAACGGACAGGTTGCTTGTTCAGAGTCACTTCACCTTTTCTATAGCTCCTTCCTGAGCTATGATAAGCTTCCTTATCACACCCTTTACATATGCAGGGTGTGTTCCTTCAGGTATTCAGACTGTGCAATGCGCTTTCCTATGCATGAGCAGCGTGCGTTATCCACTACCCAGGGTGCATTTCATGCGCAGCTGTGCATTGCCTCTGCACCACCTACAGGGGTGGCATACATCACATGCTCCATATGCACATGGGGACCCGGCTCACGCATGTGTCACGGCATGCTGTATGGGCCCTGCCCCCCTTCTCTCATTGCTCTACGCCATACACACACTCAACGTGTGTGTTGAGCATAACACGCATTCCTACACGCGCTATGCCATTACGCATCTGTGCGCTTAACGTTATGTACATTCAGACCTCCTCATTGTCTGCCCCTACATCCACAGGTGCTGTGTCCTCTTCTGTATTTTGTGCCACAGATCTGCCATTTCTGGTATGTAGCTTTTCTCTGTGTTCTAGGCCGTAACTATGGTGCTCTCTGCCGTGCATAGGTACCCACGTGTTGCATCTATGCGTACATTGTGCAAGTGCATGTTATGCAATCTCTATGCGCAATCTCTACACGTGTGGGGGCATGCCATGTGCCCCTCCCCCTCCTATGTGTGCTCCGCAGACCCAATCGCGAGGTGCATCTGTGTGTTGTGGTGTGCGCACTGCTGTGCACGCTACAGCGTTCCGCTTCTGTAAGCACTGTGCAGTTTGCAACACTGTTGCTGGTGTGCATTGCTGCATCTGCAGCTGTGTTATGTTTGTTCTGATTAGTTGCCGCACCCCATGTCATATTTAGCTCTCTGCATCACTCAGGCTGTTGTCCGTGATGGCTCACACCGATCATGCAGGTTGTGCAGTGGTGACGTTGATTGACTTTGAGGAGCTGCGGTTGCCTTATGAGGGAGATGGTGTCCTTGGGGCTGTGGTACTGGGCATGGGTGCAGTCCTGCAGCAACACAGACCTGCAGATGTGGAGGCTTCACAGGCCGAGATATGTCCTGCACAGCACCGTAGGCCCAGGCCCATGCTCCAGGACATGCGTGAGGACCAGGTCATCTCCCTCTACCGTCTGAGCACTGGGGCAATTAGGGAGCTCTATGAGGATCTAAGCCCTGACCTCGAGCCCCGGACTGCCCGGTCACATGCCATACCGGGATTGGCCAAGCTCCTGACTGCCCTACATTTCTTTGCCTCTGCCTGTTTCCAATCCTCGGTGGTGTAGTGGGGGGGATGAGCAGGCCCACCTTCTCACGCTGTTTCCATCAGGTATTGCAGGCCATGGTCAGCCGGGTTAGGAATTATATTACGATTCCTAACAGTGGGCAACAGTGGGGGGCCATGAGCCAGGCATTCCAGTGGATTGCAGGGATACCACACATGATGGGAGCTATTGATTGCACACATGTTGCCCTGGTCCCGCCAAGAGGCAGGGAGGTGACATTCCGCAACCACAAACACTACCATTCCCTGAATGTTCAGGTTGTTTATGATGCAACTATGCATATTCTGAATGTGGTTCCCCGGTTCCCAGGATCCGCCCATGATTCCCATATCCTGCGTCACTCGGCACTATTCGGACAATTTGAGGCCAGACAATATGGGGACTGTGTCCTGCTGGGTGGGTATTAACCATCTCTAACATGCACATGTTGTCCCTGTGTCCTGGGGGCTCTGCACCTCTCACAGTTGGGACAGGGTCACCTTTGGTGTTCCATTTGGGCCTTCTGACTGTATATCCCCTGCGACACACATGACCTGGCATGCTGCATCTCAGACATATTTTCAGAACACATTACAGACACAGTCCGTCATGCAGTGGCATATCACTGCCCATCCGCTGTCTGTTATACGTGGTCCCATTGCGGACTATGACCCCTGCATGTCTCTCCCTGCATTGTGGTTGTACAGCGCTGACATTGTGTGGGGCAGTGTCCTCCAGCACGCCATGTCACTGTCACCTGTGACATGGACACATATGTTTGTGTGTTTCTACACTTAACTATGTCTGCCATATGTGCGTCATTGCTCATCTGTGTGTCCCGGCACATGTGCGGGTAACACTGTTTCCAGGTTCCGCTACTGTATTGCACATGTCTTTTGGTGTGTTCCTCCATGGTGGTGTGTGACACAGATTGGTTGCCAACACCTATGGCACATGGCCTCGGCTCACACACATACGCAAATGTTCATGTGTCTGTCTTGGTTGTGTATCCCTAGTACATTCTGTCTGCAAAGTGTGTGTGTGTGTGCTACTGGGGGGGGGGAGGTCCTGGGTTGGCTCACATATTCGTTTTCCTTCTGTACTGTGTGTTGGGGGGCCAATCTCCATTGACCTCATCTGTACCATCACATGGCTGGCATTGTGGTGCCACGTTGCATCCCACATGTCTGCTCTGTATTGGGCAGCGTTGGTGTGTAGTTTCAACCATCTTGGTTACACCCCTACTGTATATGTTATTGTGATAGCATGTGTGTGTGCACTGTGCCATGGCCGTCACATTCTTGCACGCATTCTGATCTCTGCCTCATTCCTAGTGCAATGTCATGTGTCTGCCTGCTGCATTCAGGGATGCCACTCGTGGCTTTTGGCTACAGGTGGTTGGTGATGTGATTGGTCTGGTTACAGTTGATGTGTGCTGCCATCATTGCCCCTCCCCAGTGTCCTGTATCTCACACCTCAAATGCTGGTGCACAACTACCGTGTGCCATTATGTGACATCATATGTATGTGTCGTCATGTATCTGTTGTCCTTTCACATGTAGATGCTTGTGCGCATTTGTGTCCCCACCAGCTCATGATTGACCTTACCATATTTCTGTCTGCAGGTGATGCAGGATATGGCAGTCATGCCTGGTTGCTGACCCCTGTGCATCTTCCACGGACAAGTGCAGAGAGAAGGTACAATGAGGCTCATGCCTCCAGCCTCTCAGTCATCGAATGCACCTTTGGCGTTCTGAAGAGTCACTTCAGGTGTCTGGATAGGAATGGTGGGGCCTTCAATGCGAACCCATGACTGTGGCACAGATCATTCTGGCCTGTTGCATCCTACACAACATTGCACTCAGGCACAATATCTGGGTCGACATTAATGAGGATCTGGAGGAGGATCCGCTGTGCCCCCCTGTACGTGACCATGGGGACACACATGCGGGGACGGCAGTCAAGCAACGTCTGATTGAGGAGCTATTCTCATGTAAGTCCTGCATATGTGGTGATATGCATATTTGTCTACATGTACATGCTGCCGTGTCTGTTTCTGGGCTCTCTCTGGACATATGTTTCCCTTCTGTCTTTGCATCCCCAGGAGTAGCCTATGTTCCTGGCCGTCACTGTGGTGCAGTGGTACCTGTGTGTACGTCATTCAACCTGCAGGTGACTGTGTTGGGTGGACATAGCGGGACCTGTACTGTGGGGGCACTGCTGCATAGTACATTTCTGTGGTTCTCGGTCCACTGTACATATATTGTTGTGCACCTCTTTGGTCTATGCCTCCCTACCCCACATGTTCCGTTTGGCAACCATATGGCCATTAGTTTATGTCACATTCTGGGTTTTCAAAACTGTATTTGTGCCAGCTGTGACGGAGCTGTGTGTGTCTGCAGGCACAGAGTGTGGTGGTGGCAGTTGGCACATACACCCTTCCCTAGCATTGTGCCATTATACAGCATCAGTGTCTCCTTGCATGGGCTGTGATGCTTGCCTCAACTGGTCTCAGCTTATGCTCACAGGGGCTGTATGCTACTGGTGGCATGCTCTCCCTGTCTCACTGTGTGTGTGTGTCTGTGTTTTTGGGACGTGTCTATGTGACGGTACACTCTGCTACCCTTGAGCATTGTCTGGTGTTGGGATGTGCCTGGACACTTCTGCAGTGGTGCTCACTGCTCTATCTCTAACCCTGTGCTGGTGCCCTTGTGTACATTGTGCACATGTATTTATGCATGTCTTCTATGTTTTTGACTGACCTGTCTCCTGTTTGCTGCCAGTCCACTATGCATCAACGGTTCCATTTCACGCATCTCACAAGACCTTGGACATGTGGCATTGATGGCTCGACATGCGGATATGGTGATTCCACGCAGTTCAGTGACATTCTCTGCCTTTACTGTGACCTCTTGTGGCCTTTGCATGCCTCAGACAGTCCCTATCAGACACCTGCTGCACACAGATGGTACATTGCATGTTTGATCTGTTGTGACTCACATCACACTTCACATGTTTCTTTTGGGCTGTTTGTTTTGTTGTGGACCTCTGTGGGATCTGTGTGCACCAACACTGCTGGACATGCTTTGGCCCACTGGGCAGCCTGTGTTACATGGCCATAGACATAGTCATGTCGAGATGGCAACCTGGTCGGCCATGCCATCTCCAGCTGTGGGCAACACACACTGTGCTCTGTGTTGTGATCATGTTCTTTTTGCATGTCTGAGGTCTCATTATGTACATATTGTGGTTTCTCTCTCTGCATTGTGGCCTTATCTTGTGTACAGCATACCATGACCTGTTTCTCCTTCTTCTATCACAGGGCGCAGCGAACACACACAGCACATCGACTACACTGCAACTGGCATACCCATCATGGTACCATTGGTGGACAGAGCACCTCCATGCAATGATCCCTGGGGGATGGTGCCATTGGGTGATGAGCCTCAGTGAGTGGGACACACGCCTATGATGGACATTATTGTTTGACTGATACTTTGTGCAGAACAGGGATGACTAACACAACGTTGCTGCCTGCTCTGGCTCTGTGTCATGCTCATCACTGTGGACATACAGAACACTCTGCATTACTGTAGCACACTGAGTTGTCACATGTGACTTTGCATGCCCATGGATCTGTGACAGTCGTAACGGGACATGTGTGGTTGAAGATAGCATCCCCTGCTGGAATGACTGCAATGGTTCTTCCTAATTTTATATAAGACAGGAATGCCTAGGCAGCAGCATGGATTTCTTTGTATCCTGCAGTCAATGATTCCCATAGTACACAGCTAGCATATGACAATGAAGAAAATTCAGGTGGTAGCAACATCAACAAAATGAAAGCCAATTAAATGTATCATATGTTCTTCTAGTCCAATATTTTAAGAAATTATCTGTTTTGATTCCTTTCTGTTCTTGTGGCAGAATCTTATTACCACAGTGATGTCATGCACTATGGATGCTTGCTCGCAGGATTCTGGCCTACATTTTCAGAATTATACCAAATGTATAAACATGCTGAAGGCATAACAGATGGCATTATGGAGGTAACTTTATAACAAGTCACATGAAGTAATGTGCCTTCAATGCAGATGGGCAATATTCTGTAAATACTCAGATCAGGGCCATAGTGCATACTTTTGGAGTGGGTGAGCCACAAGGGTGGAGAGTGGACAGAATGGAGGTGAAACCTGAATTTATGCATGTAAATAATAAAATATTATAACTTAGGCACATTTTCTATAAATCTTAATGCGTGCATTCACCCCAAGTCTAGGATCGGCGTAATTGGTCAGGCTTAGATTTACCATGTGTGTCTTACCTGTAAGTCCCGGTATACATGTACTGTACTTTATAAAACATGCATGTTACAAAACGCATTAAACTAAGCGGCCATTATAAAACTATCTCCTCTATGTTGAGCCAAAGGGGTGTGATCAGGGCTTTCTGGAGGGCAGTGCTCACCATATGCATAATCAGTGCTGATATCGGGCTGCTAGGAGGACCTAACTTAATAGGTAGGATGGTGTCTAATTTTCACCTAATTTATAAAACACATAGGTGCCTTAGTGCCTTTGCAAAATGCTATCACAAATCCTGCAGAAATTGAGCCTTTGTGGAAGGCACAGACATTTATATTTGTCCCTGAGCCTATGCCCACACTTTGTGCCTGGGCATGCCTATTCTACGAATACATGCTACTTATACCATACATACTCTTAGGTGTAACCTTATTTAATAGGAAGTCTTTTATGTGCCTAAATCAGTGTTTTGTACATGAAAGGGTTTATAAAATTACCTCTTACCTGTATTGCTTATATGTCCAGGCATAAATGGGCAGCCATGCGAGATATATAAGCTATACATAGAAGTACTAATATTCTGGGCTTACACATATAACTTATACCTCATAGCAGGATATCTATGGATTCCTGTATGCTCATCAGCATTTATTATACATGTAGAAGAAATACACAAATCATTTGAAACATCTTGATGCTTCAGAATGTTCCCTGTACATCCCACTGACAACTGGCCTCAGACTGTTGCTTTTCCCATATTGACCAGACACAGTGTGTGAACTTTTTTCTCCATTTCACAGGCTCTCATGCATACAGGTGAGTGTGTATCCACAGTATAGGTAACAGGAGGGAGAGAGGGAGGTGAGAAAAGAAAACTGAAAAGACCAACCCTCTATTGTGCAGTGATATGATCACATAGATTTGCATGTCAATTTGACAGGTTGTAGAGGTATTGATTATCCCATTAATTTAAAGCGTGATATTCAAAGGAAATTATCCATATAGCAGCATCTGATATACAGATGTTGACGCTGGCCAGCACCCAGACAACTTTATCTCGTATGGTGTCCTCAGGTTTTCCAGATAGTTATCTGGATAGCAGACTGGATATTGCCGCTCTTTGCATAACTCCATTGGTTGGCACACTGCCCTTATATTCAGAACCACACGCAGTCCAGATATTGGTCCTCAGGGGTGGATTGCCTATCAGGGTATTGTGCATCACCTTGGAGGACTGTAACGGTAAAGAATGCAGAAATAGGCCCCTTCTGAGTCTGTAGAGGAAAAGCTGCCTGCCTATGCCTTTAAGAGGGCAGATTTGGAGAGGATGTACTGCTGCAGCTTGTTTATATTAATTACAGGCATTGCTCCTGCAGTGATGAGGCCAGGCATGGAGCAATAGAAAATGCATCATTAAGGTTAAGTGGGAGAGGGCAGGTAGAGAGAAACTGAGGAGACAACAGGGACTGGGGAGCTCATGGGACCTCATGCCCAGGCTAATTTTTGGCCACAATCCACTTCTGATGGCGGTGAATATAGATGATTGATTTAAACCACATGGCTGGTGTTTTAAAAACCAACTGTGGAGTTTAAATATCAAACTGCTAATTTCTTAGAGAAGTAGAAACTCAATTTGCAAAAATCTAGGTGAATCAGTGATTCTGATCTTCACAAATATGTTCACAGATGTGGTTAATATGCAAAAACATACAGCAGCATTCTGCGATTTCTGATGCCGGAGATGGGCTGTGTTTTGATGAGGCCTGCAGAAGAACTGAGGGAAAAAGGGAAGCCACAAAATATCTCCAATCGATTCCATCAAGTGTCTGTGGTCAAAAGCTTGGTTGTATGACAAGAACACTTTTTTGTGTAGCTCGACAGTAGAATTTAGAATAAGTCACATTTTAACACTTTGCACAGAGCAAAAAATAATGTAAGACATGCCGCAAAAGTAGAAGCAAGCTCTATGGAATGCATCAGTTCTAACAACAAACATACCAACAGTAGAGAATGTTCATATAATACTACATAAGGTTGTTTTACATCACATTTGTCATGCAGGAAATTCCTATCTAGGAAGGATTATCTGATCCCTATAGCCTTTGAAGGGTAGGATGAGGTAAGGTTGCTACCTCACCCCAAGTCATAAGAACATAAGAGATGCCATACTGGGTCAGACCAAGGTTCATTAAGCCCAGTGTCCTGTTTCCAGCAGTAGCCAATCAGGTCACAAGAACCTGTCAGGGTCACAAAAAGATACACAGATTCTATGATGCTTATCCTGGGGTAAGTAGTGGATTTCCTTAGTCCTCCTTAATAATGATTTATGGACTTTTCCTCCAAGAACTTGTCCAAACCTTTTTTAAACCCAACTACACTAACAGCTTTTACCACATCCCCTGGTAATGCTGAGTGAAAAAACAATTTCTTATATTAGTCTTAAATGGGTTACATTGTAGCTTCACTGAATGTCCCTTAACCTACTTTTTGATGGAGTAAACAACCGATCTACCTTTACCTGTTCCATTACATTCATTAATGTGTAGACTTCTATCATATTTCCCCTCAGCCATCTTTTTTTCAAGTTAAAGAGCCCTAACCTTTTAAGCCTTTCCTCATAGGGGTATCCTTCTAAACCACTTTACCATTTTGGTGGCTCTTCTCTGTACCTTTTCTAATTCTGTTATATCCTTTTTAAGATATGATGACAAGAATTGCACTCAGTATTCAAGATGCGGTCTCACTATGGAAGATATAGAGACATAATATCCTTGGTTTTATTCTCCATTCCTTTCCTTATGATTCCTTATGATTCCTAATATTCTATTTGCTTTGTCGGCCGCCACTGCACACTGGGCAGAGGGTTTCAACCAATTGTCTACGATGATGCCCAAATCCCTTTCCTAGGTAGTGGTTCCTAATGTGGAACCTTTCATTGTGTAACTGTAGTTTGGGCTGTTCTTCCCTAAGAGGGTTATTCATCTGCAGACATGCATGTGGACGTCAAAATCATGGACATGTCTCCTTAACCTTTTCACAAATGCAGTTTGCAGACATCTCCAGTATGGGGACATTCAAGCAGGCATTGGGTGTGGAAAAGATGTGTCTGGGGTGGGGCAATGGACACCCCCACTCAATCCCAGAAGCAGCAAAGTCATCTGCAGGCACATGCATGTTTATTTCTGCTCCAGGCATGGATAGACATCAGAGAGTGTTTGTTTTCATCTTAAAAAACCCAGAGAATGTAGAGAATTAAGTGACTTACTTTTGATTACAAAATCCCACACTGGTATTTGAACCTTGGCTACCCAGCTCTTAAGCCACTACTCTAACCATTATGCTATTAAATGTCTTGATCACAAAATGATCTCCTGGGGACGTCTATATAGATATTTGATACATGTGCACATCGGGCACATTCACGTTTCTGGAACTGTGCCTGAGCTTGTACATGCCTGCCTTTCTTTTCAGGCGTTCTGGCTTTGATATCTCAGATTTCACTTGGACGTCCCATTTGAAATGTGCCTCCGTGTCAGGGCCGGCCTAACCACTAGGCAAACTAGGCAGTCACCTAGGGCAGCAACTTCCAGAGGGCAGCAAATGCAGGGCATTCAAAGCTAAATAATAGATTTTGAAAGCTTGAGGTTCACCTAGTGCAACAACACTTTAAACCAACTCTAGGGCTGGCTCTGCTCCACATTCATAACTTGCACTTGTCCATATTAAATTTCATAAATTACATAATTTTCAAACAAGCTGATGCCAGTCTGGTTTTGCCCACTTGTATGCCTTAGTTTTGTAGTTCACATTTTCTTAGGGAAATCAAGGAGAAAATTAGAACTATAAGTTCTTGATTGTACGAGGGCAAAGCCAGGAGTCACTTGGTTGACCTGTGGTAAATTGACAGTGACAGGCTAAGGTCTTGGATAAACCTGTGTCATAGTGGTGTTGCTTTTTGCAGTCAATTTTGCAAATGATTTGACAAATTCCTACCAATATTTATTTGGTTGATTTCAGCAAACCTTGATAAATTTCATATGATCCAGATGAACAACGGTGAGCAGGACTGCAGGACTCTCTTTTACATGACAGATTGAGATCTGAAGCACAAGCTCATGCATTTGGTGAGATAAAACCAGGAGTAGATCAACCTATCCTAGAACAATGGAAACAACCTTTTGGATGGGTCTTTTGTTAAGTTTTCAAAATTATACTTTCTAGACATATCTCCAAGTGACCTCGAATAGAGGAAATTGCAAAATTTTACCATGTGAAATTGTTCATGTGCTCCAGTGATGAATGTCTTGACCTTACCTGGAAATCAGTGGAGGGCCAAGGACTGCAATCAAAAAGACAGAAAGAGAAAACAGAATGAAACAAAAATCTTGCTCAGATTGCTGTATGTAACATAGAAGCATTCTTCCCCATTTAATCTTTAGCCCTCCCCAACAATCCTATTCACCTCCTCCCTCAAATAATAAAATGATAAAATAATTATAATATTATAACATTATTATTTTCTTCTGTACAATATACTGTGTTGGCCTAATTACAAACCTTTTATTAATGTACCCCATCTTATAATTGTATCTAGGAGGCTTAAGGATGCAGCAGAGGGCTGGAGAGAAGATATAGTTACTGTGCTTGGCTGATCCTTGGGTGGGAAAGATCAGTAGCAGAGACAGCACAAGATACGAGCAGGAGGTGTACTATAAAATCAGCAAAATTCACCCCTTCCTTTCTGAATACACTACTAAGACATCTACTCGTTAGTCACCTCTCATCTAGACTATTGCAACCTCCTCCTTGCTGGTCTCCCTCTGAATCATCTCTCTCCTCTTCAATCTGTTCTAACTTCAGCTGCACGGCTAATTTTCCGCCAGCCTCGATATGCTTATATAACCCATCTTCTCAAATCACTTCATTGACTCCTTATCCATTTCCGTATCCAGTTCAAACTTCTACTGACCTATAAGTGTATTCATTCTGCTGCTCCTCACTACCTTTCCTCTCTTCTCTCTCCCTAAATCCCTCCTTGGGAACTCCGCTCTTCTGGCAGATCCCTTATATCTGTGCCCTCCTCTTCTACTGCCAACTTCAGACTTCGATCTTTCCACCTTGCTGCTCCTTATGCCTAGAACAAACTACCTGAGTTGGTACGTCAGGCTCCATCTTTGCCCCTTTTCAAATCCAGGCTAAAAACTCATCTCTTTGAGGCCGCTTTTGGATTCCGATTTGCATAGTCTCCTGCTCTCCATCTATGTGTTTCCTTACCATTCCCCTAGACATATCTTTGTCCACAGCTGTTAGTAGTAGAAGCTGGCAGTAGTATAAATTATAAATCAAGGATGAGAATGGAAGATGCAGCTACTGATCAGAGAAGAAAGAGATGTTCATGGGAAACATTTTCATTTGATTCTTGAATCATTTTAGGACTTTTTCCCAATTTTAGTTGATTGTTTTATTTTCAAGTTGGTTCATGCTTTTTTGTTTAAAAAAAACCTTTCTAAAAGCACATTAGGAATTTTTAAAGTGTAGAAGTGGCGAGGCCGCGGGCAGGGTCCCGGCGGCCGATCTTAACCGGGCGCGCGGCCCGGTGCAGGGACCCTGCGCGTGGCCACAGATGGGCGCGCGGGAGGGGAATTTAAATTCATTGGCTCCCAGCAGATGCAGTCGCTGGGGAGCCAATCGATTGATGGGTTGGCGGCGTGGGGGGGCGTGACTATGGCCCGGCAGCCTCCGCGTGGTCATTTCTCGGCAGAGGCTGCTCGGGTGCCGGCTTGTGGAGAGATCACGGCGTTGGAATCGGGTCTTGGGTGGCATCGCGGCATCGGTTTTCTGGCCCGGTGGTGGACGGCCGGCAGCGGAACGACATTGGCGGCGCGGTGGGAAGACGGCGCAGTTCTAGGTGCTGGGATGTGTTGGTTTGCTGGGCAGGCAAGTGTGTGGGTTGAGGGCCAGCGGCTGCAGCGAGGGCTCCTTGCAGGGACCCAGCAGCTGGAAGTGGGGTCAGTCCCTGTTAGGCGGCTGGGGGACTCCCGGCCTTGGGGTGCTTCGTGTGGGGTTGGGGTTAGGGAGTGGGGGCTGATAAAAAAAAATAAAAGAAAACAAAAAACACAAAGGCAACCGGAACCGGGGTTCTTGCACTGCGATAGCTCCCAGTAAGTGTGTTCACACCACGTACTGCGAGAGTGAGTGCAAGGGCCTTATGCCTTCGTGCAGGGGCAGTGTGGGATGGGCAAAGGGGCAGGGCAGGGCCTCGGGGTGTCGTGCCATGCCTGCACAAAGGGAGCAGGAGCAGAAGCATGGGGGGGTGGCGGAAAGGGGGGCTGGGCGTCCGGCGTTGGGTAGGAGGCGTGGGGCCTCGGGGGGGGGAGGCCTTACGGGCACGGGGAGCTGGTGGTGGGCGGGGTGGGGCCAAAGGGACAAAGAAGGCGGATAGGGGAGAGCTGGAGGGAGGGGGGGCGGGGCATCTGCACCTGGCCCTCTGAGAGCCCGGCGGGCTAGTGGGGTGCAGCCCGGGGGGTGGGATTGGATGGGGAAGGGGATGCTGGGGGTGGTGGTGGGGTGGCGGCCCAGGGGGGTGGGTCAGGGGGTGCAGTGGGGGTGGAGTGGGAGGGTCTGGGGCAAGGGGGGGTTCAGCCAGGGTGGGCACATTGGGGTCAGGGTATCCTCTTCCCTGCGGTTTGGCCGCCAGTTTATGGGGACTGTATGGGAGCTGGGGGGCCTTCACCTTCGCCTTGGGAGCATTGGCTGGGGGGGGGGCAGGGCACGTCGAGGGCAGAGTGGGGAGGGCCCTGGTCTCCGGCAGGGTCGCCGGCAGTTCCCCCCCTGTTTTTTCTACTATGTCTCCGCAGGGACCGGCGATGGCACAGCCTTATTGGAGGCCTGGGGCTGGTGGTCCGGTGAGCTGGTCGAGTCCTGGTGCTGGAGGAGCAGCGCGACAAGGTACTGCGGCGGAAGCATCCAGTGAGAGGAGCAGCGAAACGGCGTGGACCAGCAAAGTGGTTGGACAGGGGGATGTCATGACTGATGCTGCCACTGCAGTGGAGGGTCCTGTGGTTGGTGAGTGGTCGGGCATCTTTGGTGGGGGGGGCAGGGCAGGAGTCGAGTGGGGGGGCGTGGAAGAAAAGGCGGTGGTCTTGTCGGTGGCGCCATAGCTCGGAGTCGTCCTCCTCTTCCTCCTCGGGTGATTCGTCAGTAGCATCTGGGGGGGTCTGCCGCGACAAGGGGGGGATGGTGAGGGCGGATCGGGGCCTAGTGTGGGAGGGGGGTACCTTCGGTGGTTGCATTTCTGGAGCTGTGGGAAGGGGTGCCGAGATGGCTTCATCAAAAAATCTGCATGTGGCGATACATAGATATATTTCGGCTTTTGGAAGGGAGGAAGCGCTCGGGGGAGAGTCGGAAAAAGAGGAAGGAAGACGAGAAGGCAGGGCGCGTTAAGAGGGTTGCGCACAATGTTGTGAACTGGACTAGATCATTTCTGTGTCTAGCTAGTGTTTGGGGACATCACTCGCCGGAGCATTACGGTATGCTCTTGGCTTACTCTGACTCTATATTGGAGGCGTCTCAGACACACGAGGGTTGGGCGTGGCTGAACTATGATGAAAAGTTCAGGGACAAGATGGAAGAGAATAGATTGTTATCATGGGGCACGCAAGATATTAACCTCTGGCTGACCCAAATGTCGGTTAGGTCGGGTTCAGGTGGGGGTGGGGGTGGGGGGAGAGGCGGGGCTTCGCTGGCGGCTGGGGTGGTTCGTTCCTTTCGCCCGGGGGTGGTCAGTCTGCAGAAAGCGGGGGCGGGAGGGGTCAGTGACGTGTGTTGGCGGTTCAATAGGTCGACCTGCCCTTTTCCGGACTGCAAGTTCAAGCACTACTGCTCCATTTGTGGCGGAGGGCACTCCGCAACGAGGTGTGTTAAGAAAGGGCCCAACGGCACCTCGGGGGCAGCCTCCAAGCCTCAATGAGGTGAGAGTTTGAGCGCCGACTCCAATTCAGTTGGGAGCATTGCAGGAGTGGTTGCTGCGATATCCGAAATGGCGAGACAGGGTTGTGTTGGGGAGCGGTTTTCAGTTCAGTTTTGTTATTATGTTTAGGGGTGTAGTTGCATCTCCTCGTGCGAGGAATTCGCCTTCGGTGCGACGTTTTGCTGCAGTGGTGCGTGACAAATTATCAGGCGAATTGGGGTTGGGCAGAATTGCGGGCCCGTTCAGCGATCCGCCATTCCCAAACATGGTGATTTCCCCACTGGGGATAGTACCCAAGAAGGAGCCTGGGAAGTTCAGGCTAATTCATAACTTGTCATGCCCGATGGGGGCGTCGGTGAATGACCACATTCCATGCGAGTTGTGCACGGTACGGTACGCATCGTTTGATCGGGTGGCGGGGATGGTGAGGGAGGCGGGTCGGGTGGCATTGATGGCCAAGGTGGACATTGAGTCGGCTTTTCGCTTTTTGCTGGTGCATCCGTCCTCTTTTCCTTTGCTGGGATTCCGTTTTCAAGGGGGTTATTATTTTGATAAATGCATGCCGATGGGCTGCTCCGTCTCTTGTGCGTATTTTGAGATGTTCAGTACCTTCCTGCCATGAGTGCTGGTGCAGAAGAGTGGCTCGACTAATGTGGTTCATTACCTGGATGATTTTCTGTTCGTGGGTGCTGCCCAGACGGATGTGTGCCAGGACCTGTTAGCGGGGTTTACTGCAATAGCGCACGATTTCAGCGTTCCATTGGCAGGAGATAAGACGGAGGGTCCGTCAACGAGAATAGCCTTCTTAGGGGTTGAGCTGGACTCAATGGAGATAGTGGCTTGCCTGCCACGGGAAAAGATTGACAGTTTGCGGATTCTCGTAGCTAATGCAGTGGCTTCTTCTAAGCTGACCTTACGGGAGTTGCAGGCCTTACTGAGGTCCTTGAATTTCGCGTGCCGAGTGATCCCGATGGGCAGGGTGTTTTCTCGGCATTTGGAGGCTGCCATGGCGGGGGTGCGGAAACCGCACCATAGGATTAGGGTTACGGAGTCAATGAGGGCGGATTTGCGGGTCTGGAGTAGATTTTTGGAGGATTTCAACGGGACCTCGGTTTTGATGGAGGCAGAGGAGTCCAGTGCAGATCTACAGCTTTATACGGATGCCGCGGGAGGGGGGGGGAGGGGGTGGGGCTGGGGTTGTACTTTGGTGGGGCCTGGTGTGCGGACAGATGGCCGCAGTCTTGGCGGGTATCGGGGTTCACCGCTAATATCACCTTTTTGGAGCTGTTTCTGATACTGGTGGTTTTGGAGTTGTGGCCGGGGAGGCTTCGTAACCATAGGGTGGTATGGTGGTGTGATAACGAGGCCGTAGTCAGCGTGGTCAATCGCTACTCTCCCAGATGTTTGCAGGTAGCGGGATTGATGAGGGAGGTGGTTTTAACATGTTTACGGTTGAATGTGGTGGTGAAGGCTCGGCATGTACCTGGATGTATTAACATGATCGCCGATGCTCTTTCTCGTTTCCAGTGGGAGCGGTTTCGGGCCTTGGCCCCAGAAGCAGACAAGGAAGGATCCGTGGTCCCAGAGCACTTACGGAGCATTGGCCTGGGGAGATGCTGAATTTGCTGCGGAGTTCGGTGTCATCAGGAACCTGGTCTGCTTATCAGCGGGGCTGTGACAGAGTGGTGGAATTTTTATTGGCACAGGGGTGGCATTCGGGGAGGGTGCCGGAGGAGCTGATGGGATGATATGTAGTGGCGGCTAAAGGTGCTGGGTTCTCCCGATTGGCGGTGCGGTCGCAACTGGCAGGTTTCAACTTTTTTGCTAGTGCGGTGGGGTGGGGCTCGTCTGCGGTGGGGAGTTTAACATGCCGGCTGCTGCTGGGTTGGGAGCGTGCATGGCCGACTCCGCGTGATACGCGACGGCCTATAACCCATGAATTGTTGGTAAAGCTCCTCAGGGCTCTTCTGCGGGTGGTGGCGTCCTGGTAAGAGGCCGCTTTATTTTGGGCAGTATTTTGCCTTGCCTTTATCGGGGCTTTCAGAATCGGTGAGCTGGTGGCGAACTCGGGGCGGATTCGGGGTGCTGGTGGGCTTCAACGGCACCATGTCCAGGTTGCGGCGGGGCAGTTGCGGTTCCTTTTCGTGAAATCTAAGACGGATCAGCGGGGGAAAGGTGTGTGTGTGTTTTTGAAGGAAGATCGTGACCTGGTCACATGCCCGGTGGCGGCAGTGCGACAGTACCTGTGGCTGCGGCCTGCCCTGGGGGGGGTTCTTTATTCTCAAGAGCGTGCGCGTGTTGACCCGTTTTCAGGTGATGGCTGTGTTAAGGTTGGCGTTGTGTTATGTGGGCGAAGACCCTCTGCAATTTTCCCCACATTCCTTTCGCATCGGGGTGGCTACTAGTGCGGCGGCGGCCGGGTTGCCTGAGCAGGTAATACAGGGCTTCGGTAGATGGCGCTCTTGGGCGTTTAGGGGCTATGTGCGGCTGTGAAGGGCTGGGGGAGTGGAGCCTGCTGCTTGTTGGGTGATTGGTCACTCCTTTGTCCACTGGGTGGGATGGCGAGCAGCGACACGGCCGATGGGAGCGAATCTGGGGATTGACCCAGTGCTGGTGACTGTCTCATGGCTGGGCGAGCGGGGGCTCCGATGGTTGCAACTGCTGCCTTTGCTACAGCACCACGGGAGAAGATCGTGTCCACCGGCAGTCCTGATTGTACATCTGGGAGGCAATGATCTAGTGTCCTGGTCCTGCTGGCAACTGATCAAGGTGGCGCAGGAGAATTTGGGGGGGGGGGGTGTTGCGGATGTTTCCAGGTGTTATTTTGATGTGGTCCAACATTGTTCCAAGGCCTGCCTGTTGGAGCCAGCGGCGCTGGTCGCGGGGCTTAATAAAAATCAATCAGCAGATAGGTCGTTGGGTCTGCGAGCAGGGGGGCTACCAGATCATGCATCCTTGGGTGGAGGTGGGGTGTGCGGGGCTTTACAGGAGTGACAGGGTGCATTTTTCACCAGTCGGGATGGATTTATTCCTTAACGACTGGCAGGAGGCCTTGGAATATGTGGTGGTTAGTGATCCTCGCTGGTCGCAGCTGGGGGTTTGGGGGGGCGGCACAGGAACAAGGTTATAGCCTGTGCCAGTGGTGGGATCCCGGAGGTTTCTGGGGCCTGGAGCCTCAGGCTACTCTTGGGCGGGGGCGGGGTGCCCCTGACCCGGTTAACCCTGGCCGACTTTTGCTAATGGCATGGCGAAGTCAGGGAAAGGGGTAGGAAACTTGCCGGGTGGCAAGTTATAGCATTGGCGGTGGCAAGGCACTTTGCTGAGGTATGGCTGGTGCGGCCGAGCTCCGCTAATTGAGTTGGAATGTTTGTGATGTTGGATTATGGTTGAATTGTTAAGGTTAATAAAGCTGCGACCAGTTGAGTTCCATGACATATTGTGTGGTGTATTTTGTAGGGTTGGGGGAGTGGGGGAGGGGTAAAGGGGAGGAGGGAGAAATGGGCCCAAAGCACCGGGTCCGCCTGCCTCGGTTAGTGGCGAGGCCACGGGCAGGGTCCCGGCGGCCGATCTTAACCGGGCGTTCAGCCCGGTGCGGGGACCCTGCGCGCGGCCACAGATGGGCGCGTGGGAGGTGAATTTAAATTCATTGGCTCCCAGCAGATGCAGTCGCTGGGGAGCCAATCAATTGATGGGTTGGCGGCGTAGGGGGCGGGACTACGGCCCAGCAGCCTCCGCGTGGTCATTTCTCGGCGGAGGCTGTTTGGGTGCCGGCTTCCCTCCCACCTGCTCAGGAATGTTTTTGTGGTGGGGAATGGGGTGTTGCAGCTTGGGGGGGGGGGATGGCAGGATCCCGGATGCTTCCGGGGCCCGGAGCCTCAGGCTACTCTTGGGAGGGGGCAGGGTGCCCCTGATGCGGTTAACCCTGGCCGACTTTTGCTAATGGCATGGCAAAGTCAGGGAAAGGGGTAGGAAACTTGCCGGGTGGCAAGTTATGGCATTGGCGGTGGCAAGGCACTTTGCTGAGGTATGACTGGTGTGGCCGGGCTCCGCTAATCGAGTTGGAATGTTTGTGATATTGGATTACGGTTGAATTGTTAAGGTTAATAAAGCTGCGACCAGTTGAGTTCCATGACATATTGTGTGGTGTATTTTGTAGGGTTGGGGGAGTGGGGAGGGGGGGTAAAGGGGAGGAGGGGGAAATGGGCCCGAAGCACCGGGTCCGCCTGCCTCGGTTAATGACTGAATTAGTTAATTTGTAAGTTAATGCATGCTAAATCAAGTTTGTGTGCACTCTTCTTTAAAGTTCCTAAATGAACCAAATGTGTACTAATGAATGCACATTCCTAAGGGAATGCAGCTCTGAACTAGGGAAAGCAGCATAGATGTGCTTAACTTGCTTATTTTGGGAGAGTGGGAAGCAAGAAATAGGAGATCAAATAGGCAGGGGGTAGGAAGAGACCAGTTTATCAGAGTTCAAATCTGTTTTACCACTGACACCCACAGGGTAATTCTATAACCCCACACCTTGTTGACACACATCCCCATGTGCGTGTAGCTGTCATACTTTATAAAGTGAGGCATGCACGTATCTCACTTTATAAAATAGTTGCTTACCGAAATGCCTTACTCTAGGCATGTCACTTACACCTGTCCTAGAACAGGCCTAGCTGCAATGCCTATATCCATGCAGAAATGCATTTACTTCATAGTATTTTATAATGTCTCTCGTGGCTGTGACTATGCTCCACTCATACTGCGCCCCCGTGCATGCCCCAACCTGGGTCAGTAAGGCACTTCCATGCATGAATCTCCACTTGCTAAAACAGAGAGCAGAAGTGCCCCTGCATGCTTGCAAGTGTGGGTTAATATGAACCTGCCCACCTAGAAGCCACATATCTCTCCATGGTTCTCTTATGAAGTCAACCCTTATATGTGCATTTGGGCAAGTCACTTTGGGGCCTGTTTACTAAAGAATGTGTCAGTAGCATGCATTTGGGCTGTGAATCTAGTGCGGAGACCCTTGCCAACTTCAGGGAGCATGTGAGTCTGTACCCGGCTGCACTTAGCACCACCCACTGAGGTGACATTAAGTGTCCCCATGCTAACAGCAATATGTATGTTTAGCATGCACCAATAGCCCCCATGCTAACAATTAGACATCCTTATTCAAGAAATGGGAGCTAATTTCTTCATTTATGCCTCTGACATCCTGTTGGTCACATTCTCATATAGCCTCGCTTCCAACTTATCTTGTCTCAATGATTGCTAACAATACACATAGGCCAGAACCAGAGCTTAATCATGATGCTTCATACTTCTAAAATACAGCTCTACTAATTAACCTTCAAGCAGCATTAAATTAACTGCACAATAACAACGGAGGGCACAGACCTCAGAACAAACCCCTGATCACCATAGAACATTTAAAGCCAAAAATAGGCAGTGGTGTTCAGATCAAGGCCAGTAACATCAATGGTCTGTTAGCAACACCTCCGTCAAATGTGTGCTAATGAATGCACATTCCTAAGGGAATGTAGCTCTGAACTAGGGAAAGCAGCATAGATGTGCTTAACTTGCTTATTTTGGGAGAGTGGGAAGCAAGAAATAGGAGATCAAATAGGCAGGGGGTAGGAGGAGACCAGTTTATCAGAGTTCAAATCTGTTTTACCCACTAACCCCACACGTAATTGGCACACATCCCCATGTGCGTGTAGCTGTCATACTTGTTGACACACATCCCCATTAATTTAATGCTGCATGAAGGTTAATTAGTAGAGCTGTTTTTTAGAAGTATGAAGTCAATGATTGCTAAGGCAAAATCTTATTCTGGCTTCATGCCAATCATTTGAAATTGAACCCTGAACGAATCACTGTTACCTGGATAACAGGCCATCTTGCTTGTACAACAATTGCAGCAATTCTTGGTCATCTGATCGCACTATTGATTCTGAACTGTCCTTTTTTTATCAAATATCCTCTCTGCTACTTTCTTAGCACCTCATCGGTATCATGCCATTTGCTCATACCTGTACATTCCTGTGCAAAACACCCTGATCCATACACACATTATCGCAAGGCTGGATTACCACAACACGATTTATTTTGTAAAGCACTTTGCTGCTCCCCTAAAGGCAATAGATTAAAAATGGTAATAAAGATAAAGATAAAGATGTGAGGTCAATGCCCACATTCTGCCCCCATCCTTCCCAGTCTTCACCCAGTCATGTGTTATTCAGTTAATGTGGGATTTTTAGGGCAGGACCCCATGTTAACTTTTAATATAGTGTGCTTAGCATACGCTAAACTCTGTGTTAGTAATCATGACTTCGATAATTACGTCCCTCTATCTCCCATTGCATTGGGAACCACTTCGATTGCATCTTATTGTACCTGAAAAATATTGTATACTGGAAGAGATGAGGGTGCAACTGCAATGGCCTAAATGGGCTCAACAAAAGAAAGAAGTTGGCAGTCTCAGTGATACAAATCGGCCAGAACAGTATGGAAGAAGTGACAGCAGATATGGGTTGGCGAAGGAGGAGAAGATGGTGATAGTGTTAGATATGAGAAGGAGAGGAAAGAGAAGGCGGTAGTTGCATCTGAATGGGCTTGGGATAAAAATAACAGTGTCCTGCCTATGGCCAGGTATTAGTAGCTGGTAAATATAAGGAGAAAGAGGAAAAGGCAGAAGATAGTTTAGAGAGAGAAAAGGTAAAAAAAAAGCCGTAAGGAAAGGTGGTTAAGGGGAGAAAAAATGATGTGGAAGGAAAGGTGAGTAGATAGAAAGACAAAAAGGATTAGGAAGGGGAGAAGAGAGCAAGAAATACCAAAAGGCAAGGTTCATATTTTGCATTTGAGGCATCATATTTGGGATAATATTGATATAACATATTTTAACCTCTGTAAGTAAAATATGCTTTAGAGTAGTAATACTAAGTAAAATCCCCCAAATGCCAAGTTGTTTGTTTCTGGACTTCATTATTTCCTCTTTGAGACTTATTATTAGATACTTTTGTTTTTTCTGTCATCATTCCTATTTATTTCAAATACATTTTTACTCTTTGGAATTAAAGAGGCAGGCCTTTCATTGTTTCTATACACTGCTTTTTAAATTCTCCTTCCCTGGAGGACTAAGGATTGACTGCATCTTTCGCATGGAGAGAGATTGAAAATTCTGAAACCACAAGTCTACCAGTACCTTGCCTATCAGGCAAAAATAATATAAGTGTCCGATCACTGAAACTGTTATTCTGTCCCATTTTTTCATGTCATGTGAAGTGGAATTTATATTGTGAGTCAATAAACCCTGCTTAATGTTTAACATCAGGGCATGACCCACCAGCATTATTTGAGGCTTATCTCTCCTCTTTAAAGGCATCAGTGTAAGTTGTACTTGGGGCTTTTGATGATGGCTAGGTCTGCAAGTAGGGAGAGTTTCTCAAGAACTGGAAACACCAGTATTTCAGGAATAAATATTAATAATGGCAAGGAGAAAGAGAGAGTTGAATTATCCCAAAGTCGTTTGCTGGAGCTGCTGCTTTCCAGTACGCTGTGGGGAAAATGCTAGATAGAGGCACTTTCTTTTATGTAGAGATGAAGAGGATGTGAAGACATGTTGTCCAGGTAGCTCCCTTTCATCTTATCATAGCGTGTGACACTTCAGGTGCCAGGGGAAGCCATAGTTCTAAGAGGATTAGCAAGCTGTGCAATCATGAAGAAAGATAACAGGCTAGCTAAAAGAAGGAAAAAAAAAAGATCAGAAATAGGGCCGCAAGCTATAGAAAGTAAATGGCTGGAAACAGGCTGTGAAATGCAGGTTTCTTTTGGTTTCACTGCGATGAGCAAGATAACAGTGACCCTTACTTTTGTGCTCAGTTCATGAATCAAGAAGCAGGTGAAGAGGCTGAGGGACCATTAAATACAGTACCAGATGGAACATAAATCTTGGCTTTATGCTAGCGCAGGCCCGACTTTTCCTAAAGGGTTTTTAAAAAAATATCTTTTGTTGTCAATTACCAAGTTTCCATTCTATTTGTTTTTCATTTGGTTCCTGTTTCCGTTTAATTTATGTTCATTTATCCCTATGCATTTTTGGAGCAGGTAGATTCACTCAGGCAATTCTGAAATTTCCTTGGATGAAGGAAATGCTTTTGGAGAATTAAAATGGAAAAAAAAAAATCCAGTGGTCTTACAGATTCATAACCTTTTTGTAACTTCAGCTCATGGTTACAAATGATGTGAACAACTCCATAATTTGCCAAAACATTTCATTCTAGTCAGGGGTGGCCCAAGGGTACTGCGGGGCCATGTGTGGAGATTCATTGCGGGGCCTCATTTGCATAGACATTTGTATAGCCAGTGGTCCTCATTTGCATAAATTTGCTTTATTTTATTTGAAAATGTATATGTAAAACTTTAGGTGGCTTTCAAAGAAACCCTTCACAAGCCTCTTTTTTTTCTCAGCAATGATTTAGGGACATGTTTACTAAACATTAATGTGCATTAAGTGCCACTGTGTCCATAGAAATAACTGAGCGCTGCTGCACTTAGCACCTGTTAACATTTGTGAATGCACATTAACTTTTACTAAACATGCCTCTTAATGAGTGTCTGGAAACCATTTGTCTGGGCAGTGAGGATAAACAGACTACTGGATTTCTGCATTACTATTTTCCAGAGCCAACTGCCAGGCATATTAGAAAATGCTATAAACCCTGCTTATTTAGAACCCATAGCAAACTGGCAGTATTATAACAACATTACCAGGACTCATAAAGCACCAAACCCTACCTATCAAAAAGCAGCACTGCAAATTTTAAACCAATACATCTTAGAGAATACCAATACACCTTCTACTGGGGAAAGAGAACAAGTGGCACTGTTACGTAGAAACTATATGAACAGAATACCTCAGCTCGGTTACATATGCAGAACATAGACTATCACCAAACAAAGAACAAGGGATCACAATTTAGAAATATGAAGACCATAATTAAACTGGGAACCCCAAAAGCCAAGCTTGAAATGTGCAACAACACTGGAGAAATAAAACTATAAATTAATTTCCGCTTGTACTAAACAAAACACAAATATGTTAGCAATGCACATTTCTGAGAGCTGACATATTCCAGTTAATAAATTCCTTTTATTGTTTGTGCATTTTATTTTTCAGTCCCAATTGCCTCAGTCACTTTCTTCTGCTTTCTTCATGTCTTCTGCTAACTTTCCATTGTCTGTTGTCCATTTGTCCTTTCTTCTCTCTTCTATTTTTTCTACTCTCTCTAACATATTGCTTTTCCCTTTTGCCCTTTCCTCCATTTCTTTCTTTATTCTTTTTTCACCCAAATTTCACCTTTCCATCCTCAATCCCCTTTTGACTTTTCATCTATCAACTTTCCATCTACTCCTCTAACCTCCAGTCCAGCCTACCCCCCCCCCCCCCACCCGGGTATCCTATTTCCCATCTCTCTCCTTTGCTAGCCTCTTATTCCCTTCTGTCTTTCACCCACTCCCTGTTACCACATACCCTTGCTCTGTAATCACCATCTTCCTCTCACTCATCTCCTTGCCAACTTCCCATGGCCTCTTTCACATAGTTCTACTGTGCCCACTATCTCCCCTCTCTCTCCACCCTTAATCCACTCATCCTTCCCTTTTACCCCCCCCCCCTCAAAGTCCAGCATTTCCCTCTTTCTCTTCCACCTCCCCAGCCCTTTTTCCCTTCCCCAACCCATAGACCAGCAGCTTTCTATCCCCTTCCCCTTCTCCATCGTGTTCTCCTCCAGTAGTCCAAGTAGTCCAGCATCACTTCTATGTCTTCTCCCATCCCAGCATCTCCTTTCCCCAGTCCAATATATCCCTTCTCTTTCATAAACTGAAATCTCCCTCTCTTTCTCTCTTTCTATATCACCCTGCAATCCAGCATATTCCCTCTCTCTTTTTCTCTTTCTCTCTGTCCCCCTTCCCCTCCATACAAAAATATTGTGCAACACGATCCCTGGTATCTTCTTTTTCTCTCCACGTCAGCGGTAGAAAGATCATAGAGCACCATCCTCACCTTCATCTCTCTTTCCCTGAGTCAGCATGTGGCAGCCAGTGCTCCTGTAGCATTCACTTCTGGTGCACATTTTAATGGCTCTGTGCACTGGATGTGAATGCACTGGCTGATGTCATTGACTCAGAGAAAGAAAGATGAAGTTGGGGATGGTGCCATACGATTCTATGATCTTTCTGCTGCTGGAGCTGAATGCACAGTGTGTTGTGCCAGCCCTGGGCCAGCCGCCTGAGTCCCCACTTACTCTCCCAGTACCCAGCCAATCTTAACAGTCTGCCTTCTTTTCTCCCACCAAATTTTAAAGTCTCCACCTAAGTCCCAGGCACTGCTCACCCTTATCTCCATGTCTCCAGTACCTACCCTCCTACCACCTACATCTTTCCCCACACCCACCCAGCTACTTCCTTCTCCAATATTCATTGCCCTGCCATTCCTCCTTCTTACCCTAGCATCTATTCTTATGCCCTTCTCTCGGTATAATCTTGTTTATTCCCTTCCACACAAAATATCTGTCCCCCTCTCAATCCTCACTCCCCCAGCTTCTGCCTCATTTTCTACACCCTGACCCCAGCATCAGCTCCCTTCTAGTTCCAGCCCCTTTAAGCATCAGCTCCCTTCCAGTCCAAGTCCCTTCCAGCATCAGTTCTCTTCTAGTTCCATCCCTTCATCCCTCAGCATCAGCCCATTTCCAGACCTAGCCCCCCCCCCAGCATCAGTCCTCCTTCAGTCCCAGTCCCTACCAGCATCATCTCCCTTACAGTCTCATCTAATCCATCCCCCAGCATCCCCTCCAGTCCCAGATCAGCCCATCATCATCTCTTTTCCAGTCACAGACCCCCATCCTGCAGCATCAGTCCCTTTCCAGTCCTAGTTCCCCAGCAGTCCTCTTTCAGTGCCAGCCCCCCAGCATCTGTCCTCCTCTAGTCTCAGCATCTCCCAGCATCATATCCCTTCCAGCCCCAGTGCCTTCATCCCCCAACATCAGCCCATTTCAAGTCCTAGCTCCCCAGCATTAGTCTTCTACTACCAGTCCTCCTAACGTCACTCCTTCTCAAGTTCCATTCCCTCTCAGCATCATGTCCCTTCCACTCCCACTCCCGCTATCCCCGAGCATCAGCCCATTTCCAGTCCTAGTTCCCCAACCATCCTATTCTAGTCCCCCCCCCCCAGCATTAAGCTTACCCCAGCATCACCTCCTCCCCCACAGCACTGCCACAGTTTGCATTCTTTGTACAGCCATGAGAATGTTTTTTTTTTCTCGCCTGGAGCTGTGCTAAGTTGCAGCCACCAGCACCGCAGAGTTTGTAGAAATGAAACTGGGGCACTTCCTGTCTCTTGCACAAGGCAGATGGTGCCCCGATTTCACTTCTACAAACTCTGCAGTGTTAATGGCTGCAATTTAGCACAGACGCGGTAGCAAAGAAAAACATTCTCATCCCCGTGCAGAGGTGAGGCGGTGAGGCAGGCTTTGGGCCTTATTGGCAGTGGCTCACCTTTTAAACCAGCCAGTGCTGCGGGGCCATGTACAGGCGATATGCCTGCACATGCCTAGGGCCAACCCTGATTCCAGGTCCATAAAGACAGCACATAGGTTTCCTCCCAATGCCATTTGAGCAGCTAGAAGAAGGGAAGTGGTGAGGCAGCCAGTTGAATTAGTATGGATCCCTTTTGTGGAATACCAGAGAAAGAAAGCCAGCACCCCCTCAGGATAGATGCACAATGACCTTGGAATGGAAGAAAAGATCATATTATACCAGAATTACAATCTCTCCATTGGTTACCACTTACTGTTAGGATCCATTTCAAAATCCCCTTAATGATACATAAAACATGGGAATATCAACTTATGATCTATTAGTTCCTCAGGGTCCATCCGGAGGGGTTCGGCATTAATACAGTACATTAATTGTCTGCACTTCCCCCACCATCCAAAATACGCCTTAAAAAAAACAAAGTAATTAGGCTTTTCATACTTCAGCCTTTATTTGTGGAATATATTGCCCTCAAGAATTGAGGATAGAATCCTATGCCCATTTCAAAAAGAATTTAAATATATTTTTTCCCTTAAGCATTTCCTATCTAATCCACAATTCATGATCTGTAGAATGGTATTTTTCTGTTTTCATTCTCTTCCTTTCTTTCTTTTAATGAGTTTTATACTATATAATCTCTGTTTTATATTGCATAAATGCTATACTAATATATTAATTGTATTAATTATTACATAAATATTGCAAACTACTGTGATGGACTAAACTAAACTAAAAGTAGTTACATTCATGTAATATTGCTTACCCAATCCTTCCTGGATATGCTCCACTATGTTTGAATGTCAAATGCAAGTAAAACCATAGTTACTTGAGGAATTGAATTCTAAACTGGAAATGGCCAAGAAAGGGAGGGGAGAGGCATAATTCTTTACTTAAAAAGTGGGTGTCACTGGGAGGTAACTGTTAATGTTCAATGTTACCTGTGGAACAGAGGGATAGCATATACAACAGCTTTATAGAAGATTTACTTTTTTATTGTTTTCTGTAATTTTCAATTTAGATATAGTGAGAAAGCTTAAAGGGGGGCATTCTAGTATAGATGGTACAAAATGCTGGACTGTTTCAACTGTTTTATCATCCAGAAGAATACATTTATAAGAATAAAAATAAAGTTGAAAAAAAATAGTGTAACAAAGTAAACCACTGAACCAGAAAGCTAAGGAGTTTGGTCAAAATGTTGGCTGGTCACACCTTAGAATTCTGAAAAGAGAGGCCAACCAGAGCCTGGGAAGTGCAATATAAGCAGTTGTCATTTTCATATAAAGGTTCTGTGGCCTACATAATGGGGGTTATTTTAGAAGTCTTATTTGCAGTTTCCATGTGGAGATGGCAATTTTAGAAAGAACTAAATTTACATGTGGATGTTAATAAAATGTAGAATTTGCAAGAGGGTGAGTCATGAGTATGATTAGGTGTGGCCTGGCTGGGTCAAAGATCTACACATGTATTCCCCATTTGATATATGGAATACACGTGTATGACCAAAATTATCCACGTTGGGATTTACAGCTCTTCCTGGCATGTATAGTTTTTCAAAAAGTGCTTGTTTTGGCCATCCCTTTACAGGTGGGATTAAGAGGCTTGTTTTATTTGATTCCCCGTTGTTTCTTTCCTCCTGAAAATTGACATTGTAGCTAATTAGCATCATTTGAACATATAGGTTTGCAAAATAACTTACTTGTGTAACTTACATATATGTAAGTCACAAAATTACAACTTGGCTATGAAGGACCTAGACAAGAATCTCAAGTTCAGAGATATAGCTCTGCACACCTGTACAAAGATTCATCCTGTCCAAGCCATGGTATTTTCAGTAATATCATATGGATATGAAATTTGAACAGTGAGGAAGAAAGACAGGAAGAAAATTGATGTATTTCAAAATATGATGCTGGCAAAGAATACTGTATATACCATGGACTGCCCAAAGAACAAATAAGTTGGTACTAGAGGAGATAAAATGTAATCTTTCTTTAGAAGCTCAGATGACAAAACTTTGATTTTCAAGCTTTGGACAAATCATGCAACGAAACAGATCATTTGAGGAAGATATCGTGCTTGGCAATGCTGAATGTCTGTGCAAAAGAGGAAGGTCAATAATGCGATGGATGGATACAATAACAGCACTCTGCGATGGATGGATACAGAAATCACTCTATCAGCAATTCACCATCTGATTGAAGACTGAACACAGTTTAGGACAACTATCCAAAGGGTTGCCATGAGTCAGCACCGACTTTATAGTACTTACAACAACAACATAGTATGAATGCTGGTGCTTACACATGTAAGATGCTCCATTTGTAATGGCTTTGCATGACATAAGAACATAAATGCCATGCTAGGTCAGATCAAGATCCATCAAGCCCAGTATCCTATTTCCAACAGTGATCAATCCAGGTCACAAGTACCTGGATGGTTCCCAAAAAGGTACACAGATTCCATTATGTTTACCCGGGGTGAGCAGTGGATTTCGCTGGACCTCTTTAATAATAGTTTATGGATGTTTCCTCCAGGAACTTGTCCAAACCTTTTTTAAGCCCTGCTACACTAACAGGTTTTAGTTCATCCTCCAGTAATGAATTCAAGAGTTTGATTACTTGTTGAGTTAAAAAATATTTTCTCTTATTAGTCTTAAATGGGCTACATTGTAGCTTCATTGTGTGTTCCCTAGTCTTTCTACTGTTCCACTCCATTCATTGATTTATAGACCTCTATCATATCTCCCCTCAGATTCCATTTTTCCAAGTTGAAGAGACCTAACCTTTTAAGCCTTTCCTCACAGGGATATAGTTAAATGGAGCTAACTCTGAGGAGAAGGAAGTTACCAGTGGTGGGCCCCAGGGATCTGTCCTTGGTCCGATTCTTTTTAACATCTTTGTTAGTGATTTAACGGAAGGGCTGTCGGGTAAGGTTTGCCTCTTTGCAGATGATACCAAAATCTGCAATAGATCAGACACCCAGGAAGGTGTAGATAACATGAGGAGGGATCTAGCTAAGCTTGAAGAATGGTCTAGAATTTGGCAGCTGAGATTTAATGTTAAAAAATGCAAGGTCATGCATTTGGGCTGTAGCAATCCAAGGGAGCAATATAGTGTAGGGGGTAAAGTACTTTTGTCCACTAAAGAAGAGCAGGATCTAGGCGTGATTGTGTCTGATTATCTTAAAGTAGCTAAACAGGTAGAAAAGGCGACAGCAAAAGCTGGAAGGATGCTGGGGTGCATAGGGAGAGAAATGGCCAGCAGAAGAAAGGAGGTGATAGTGCCACTGTATAAGTCTTTGGTGTGACTTCATTTGGAGTATTGTGTGCAATTCTGGAGTCCGCACCTTCAAAAGGATATTAACAGGCTGGAGTCCGTACAGAGGGTGGCTACTAAAATGGTTAGTGGTCTTCATTATAAAGCATATGAAGACAGACTTAAGGATCTTAATATGTACACCTTAGAGGAAAGGCGGGATAGAGGTGATATGATTGAGATGTTTAAATACCTCCGTGGAATAAAAGTACTGGAGGAGAGCCTCTTTTGATTGAAAGCAAGCTCTGCTATGATGGGACATGGGATGAGAGTGAAAGGGGATAAATTCAGGAGTGATATGCGGAAATATTTCTTTACGGAAAGAGTGGCGGAGCCATGGAATAGTCTTCCAGTGGAGGTTGTAGAGATGTGGACAGTATCTGAATTCAAAGAAGCATGGGACAAACACAGAGGATCTCTAAAGGAAAAAAGGGAATGTAGTGGTTGATATGGAAGGAAGACTAGATAGGCCATGTGGTCTTTTTCTGTCATCATGGTTCTATATTTCCATCCCCTTTACCATTTTGGTGGCTCTTCTCTGTACCTTTTCTAATTCTGCTATATCCTTTTTAAGATATGGCGACCAGAATTGCACACAATATTCAAGGTGCGATTGCACCATGGAACATTACAGAGGCATTATAATATCCTTGGTTTTATTCTCCATTCCTTTCCTTATGATCCTTAGCATTCTATTTCCTTTCTTGGATGCAGCTGCACACTGGGCATACGGTTTCAATGCATTATCCACAATGATGCCTAAATCTTTGTCCAGGGTGGTGGTTTACTAAGTTGGAACCATGCATCATGTAATCAGTTTGGGTTGTTCTCGCCTAAGGGGGTTTTCTGAACAGTGAATAACAGGACATATGTCCGGTTTGGACGTACATATCCTGCTAGTCACTGTGAGCGTATTCTGCCACAATAGCTCCTTGCATGCACAAGGCCTTTGTGCAGGGAGCTCCAGACGGGGGCAGGAAGAGGGCGGCGACAGGGTGGAGAGAGGGCGGAGTAGGGGTGGCCACAAAGCCTGGACATACAGGGCCTATTCAGATCATGGCCCTGTATGTCCGGTGCTTGCAAGATGGCTGTGGGACTTATTCCACCTCTGAGGTGGAATAAGTCCCATGCATGGCAGAGATCGGGGCACGAAGACCATCAAAATTGCAAAGGTAAACATAGAAACATAGAAATATGATGACAGAAAAAGACCACATGGCCTATCTAGTCTGTCCTTCCATATCAACAACTACAACAGTCCCCTTTTTTCCTTTAGAGATCCTCTGTGTTTGTCTCATGCTTTCTTGAATTCAGTTACTGTCCTCATCTCTACCACCTCCACTGGGAGACTATTCCATGGATACACCACTCTTTCCGTAAAGAAATATTTCCGCATATCACTCCTGAATTTATCCCCTTTCACTCTCATCCCATGTCCCATCATAGCAGAGCTTGCTTTCAATCAAAAGAGGCTCTCCTCCAGTGCATTTATTCCACGGAGGTATTTAAACATCTCAATCATATCACCTCTATCCCACCTTTCCTCTAAGGTACATATTAAGATCCTTCAGTCTGTCCTCATATGCTTTATAATGAAGACCACCAACCATTTTAGTAGCCACCCTCTTCACCGACTCCAGGCTGTTCACATCCTTTTGAAGGTGCGGTCTCCAAAATTGCACACTAAACTCCAAATGAGGTCACACCAAAGACTTATACAGAGGCACTATCCCTCCTTTTTTCTGCTAGCCATTCCTCTCCGTATGCACCCAAGCATCCTTCTAGCTTTTGCCATCACCTTTTCTACCTGTTTAGCTACTTTAAGATCATCAGACACAACCACGCCTAGGTCCCGCTCTTCTTTAGTGGACAAAAGTGCTTCACCCCTATACTATAATGCTCCCTTGGATTGCTGCAGCCCGAATGCATGACCTTACATTTTTTAACATTAATTCCCAGCTGCCAAATTCTAGACCATTAGCCTGATCCCTCCTCATGTTATCTACACCTTCCTGGGTGTCTACTCTATTGCAGATTTTGGTATCATCCGCAAAGAGGCAAACCTTACCCGACAGCCCTTCCGTTAAATCACTAACAAAGATGTTAAAAAGAATCGGACCAAGGACAGATCCCTGGGGCACACCACTGGTAACATCCTTTTCCTCAGAGTGAGCTCCATTTACCTGTACTCTTTGTCGCCTCCCACCCAACCAATTTCTAACACAAGCAGTAACCCCCTAGAGTGCTCAGTTTGTTTATAAGTCGCCTGTGAGGAACAGTGTCAAAGGCTTTACTGAAATCTAAATACACCACATCTAGGGCTCTCCCTCAGTCCAACTCCCTGGTCACCCAGTCAAAGAAATCAATCAGATTTCTCTGACAAGACCTGCCTCTGGTGAATCCATCCCGCCTCTGATCCTGTAATCCACTGGACTTCAGAAACCTCACTATTTTCTCTTTCAGTAGCATTTCCAGTAATTTACTCACCACCGAAGTTAAACTAACTGGCCTGTAGTTTTCAACCACATCCTTACTTCCGCTTTTGTGTAAAGGCAGCACATGAGCTTCTCTCCAGTCCTTTGGCACCACTCCCGACTCTAACGAGGCATTGAAAAGGTCAGTCAGTGGAGCTGCTAGAATGTCCCCAAGTTCCCTCAGTATTCTAGGGTGTATCCCATCCGGTCACATCGCTTTGTCTACTTTAAGTTGAGCTAGTTTCTCATGAACACAGTCTTCTGAAAATTGGGTAAGGCCCCATCTCCTGATCTCAGCCCTGGCTGCCCCCATAGAGGTCCGGACAGTGGGAAAAGAAGAGCAGGACTGATGTCATGCTGACTGTACTCCTCCTGGGTGTCCCAGTGCTACGGCAATGGGACACCATTTATTTATTTAGACAGTTTTTGTATACCGCCTTATCCTTCAATCAAAGCGGTCACGACACAATTGGGGGATACATTTAACATGTGGGGATATGAGACACATACACTAATACTTACAAGGAACATGGGCTATGGAGGGTTAAGTGGCTTGCCCAAGACCACAAGGAGCATCTGTGGGACTAGAAACCCTGGTCCTTCCGGCCCAAGGTTGCTATCCTCTAGTGGGATTTGAACCCCCGACCTTCCGGCCTGAAGTACCTTGCCCCAACCACTAGGCTACTCCTCCCTATGGCATGGCACTGGAGCTCCAGCAGGAGCATAGGGGAGGGATGGATGGGCAGGTGATTGGATGTCTCCTGTGGAAGAATTGGGGCCTGTCCGGCCCGTCTAAGTGCTCGATTCTGCACCCATGGGAGCATCTATCCCCCGCGGGTGCAGAATCGGGTACACTTTCGGGCTGTCCATTTTTTGAATATCCAGACAGCTCGGACATGCCCTGATCAGAATCGGCCTTCATGAGCATAATTTTGTACTTGTCCACATTAAATGTCATCTGCCATTTGAACTCCCAGTCTTCTAATTTATCAAGGACCTCTTGGAATTTTTCACAATCTTCTTGTGTTTTAACATCTTTGAATAATTTTGTATCATCTGCAAATTTGATCACCTCACTTGTTATTCTCATTTCCAGGTCATTTATGAATATGTTGAAAAGCAGTGGCCCAGCACATATCCACTATTCACCTTCCTCCACTGAGAAAATGAGTCATTTAGCCCTATTCTCTGCTTTCTATTTTTTAACCATTTCCTGATCTACAATAGTACGCTGCCTCCTATCCCATGACTTTTTAATTTTTCCAAGAGTCTCTCATGAGGGACCTTGTTAAAGGCTTTCTAAATGTTCGGTTCATATAACATTCCCAAGCCTCAGGGTATCTTCAATCCAAAGTATTTTAAGGAACCTTGTGCCTACACCAATGGGTAAGCTCCAGCCCACCTGCCCTGCACAGTGTCTGAGAGATCTAAAGTCACTAGTTTCCCCCATTTCAATTTCAAACCAGATATTTGTCAAAGCTCTCCAAAATCTCCAGCACATTTTGCAAGGATGTTTCTGGAGTGCCAATCTTTATCAAACAGTCATCTGCAATAAAGTTATGTTGGCTTTCTGATCTCCTTCTTGTATCCTTTACTCCCGCAATAATGTGATTACTAGTGGTTCAAAACATAATGAGGCACATTCAGGTTAGGTCGGTCCAGGGCCGTCTTGATGTCTAGACATCCAGACGGCCAGGAGATGCACCCAATTCTGCTCCCGTGGGGGCTAGATTTCCCTGCAGTAGCAGAATTGCATCATGATGGCATCGGTTGTAGGCATGTTTCTCACTGCCTGAACCACGATCAGGCTTCTCATGGCCAGGGTCAGACTGCAGGGAACCCCCTGTGCCCCCTCACCTCAAGCATGACCCTCTGCACCTCAGTCCCCTGATGTCCAGGGGGACTTATTCCACCTATGAGGTGGAATAAGCTCCCCGTCTAACTGTGCAACCCCAGACATAGAGGGCTGACCTCAGAATCTGCCCTGTATGATGGGTTACATCCCCGCCTAACACCCACCCTTGCTCATCCTTCGGTCCACCCCCTCCAACCCACGAAAAGAGCTTCCCAAACAAGTGGCCTGTGGATGTGGGGAGCTCTGCGGCCGTAGGAGAGATCCGCTATTTAGCGGGTCTGGATGTCTGGATCGGATGTCCAGACCCACTAAACGTAGATCGGAATGACCCCCAATACTAATAAGGTTGGGGACAGGAGACATTCCTGATGGGTCCTTCCATCTAATTTAAAGAGCATGGACAGTTGAGCATTCACCAAAACTTGAACCATTGGTTGATTATATAGAATTTTGATCTTATTAACTAATACCTCCCCAAATTCAGATCATCCTAGAACCTTTCACTGTTAATCCCAAAAGATCCTGTTCAAAGCCTTTTCATAATCTAATCTTTCTGCTGAGGCCTCTTATTTGCATCTGGCCATCCCTTGAATCCTTGCTAAGATATGCCTAACATTTGTAAGCCCGTATGTCCCTGGTATAAAAACCACTTGATCCTTAATTATTAAATCTAGTAGCATTTTATCTATCTGATGTGCTAGAATTTTCTGGTTTATGTTGGTGTCAACATACAAGAGAGAGACGAGACAATAAGAAGCTGGAACCAGAATCCTATTTCTAAAAATTTTATAAAATGCAATTCGCAGTCCATCAGGGCCAGGTTCTTTCATAGGCCTCATTTCCTTACTGTTGTTGTTGTTGTTGTTAAGTGCCGTTGAGTCGGAGTCGACTCATGGCGACCCTCTGGATAGCTATCCTAAATTGTGTTCGGTCTTCAGTCAGGCGGATCATTGTTGACAGACTGGTACCTGTAGCTGCTGCTATTGTATTGATCCATCTCATTCCTGGCCTTCCTCTTTTGCGTTGACCTTCTATCTTGCCAAGCATGATGTCTTTCTCTAATGATCTCTCTCTTCGCATGATGTGTCCAAGGAATGAAAGTCGAAGTCTTGTCATCTGAGTTTCTAAAGAAAGCATAAGTTTGATCTCCTCTAGTACCGACTGGTTTGTTCTTCGAGCAGTCCATGGTATACATATGGTATACATATATGGTGTTCTTTGTAAACTCAATGTTGTTTGTATACATTGTAGTATGCTTGTTTGATGTACACCGCGCTGATTTTAATAGCGCGGTATAGAAGCAAATGTTAAATAAATAAATAAATAAATACACAGTATTCGCCGCCAGCACCATAATTCAAAGGCATCAATTTTCTTCCTGTCTATCTTTTTCACTGTACAGCTTTCACATCCATATGATGTTATTGAAAATACCATGGCTTGAACAAGTCGAATCTTTGTATGGAGAGAGACATCTCTGCTCTTATAATCTTATCTAGGTCTTTCATAGCCATTCTGCCAAGAGCAATTTATTTATTTGGGAAACATTTGTATACCGCAGCTTCCAGTGATCAGCTGCGGTGATTTCACACAAACGGTTACAAGTTATTCAAGTTAAAAACAGTGGTTACATAATTATGACAAATAGAATTATATACAATAGTGTATTATATGCAATGCGTCGTCTGATTTCTTGACTGCTTGTTGCTTCTTTATTGATAATTGATCCAAGTAGGTTAAAGTTGTTCACGATTTCAATTTCTTCTCCTTCAACGATGAACCTGTTGATTATGCCAGTTGTCATGATCTTTGCCTTCTTTACATTAAGGTGCAAGCCCATTTTAAGGCTATGTTCTTTGATTGTGAGAAGCAAATGTTTCAGATCATCTTCACTTTCAGCCAGTAATGCGGTATCATCAGCATAGTGAAGGTTGTTGATGAGTCTTCCACCAATCTTCACACCTCTGTTGTCTTCATACAATCCTGCTTCTCTGATGATTTGTTCTGCATATAAATTAAACAGGTAGGGGGAAAGTATGCAGCCTTGTCTTACACCTTTGCTTATTTTAAAACCATTCTGTTTCTCCTGTTCCGTTCGAACTGTTGCTTCTTGATCAATGTACAGATTGTGCAAGAGAACGTTCAGGTGTTCTGGTATGCCCATGCTTCTTAATGTGGCCCAAAGTTTCTCATGGTTTACACAGTCAAAAGCCTTGCTATAGTCGATAAAGCACAAATAGATATCCTTTTTGTATTCTTTAGTCTTTTCAAGGATCCATCTCACATCCGCAATGATGTCTCTTGTTCCTTGCCCTTTCCTGAACCCTGCTTGCACTTCAGGTAGTTCTTGTTCCAGGTATGGTTGTAGTCTCTTTTGAATAATCTTCAGTAGAATCTTACTGGCATGTGGGATCAGAACGATTGTGTGATAATTTCCACAGTCAGTTGGATCACCTTTCTTTAGTATTGGTATAAACACAGATCTTTTCCAGTCAGTTGTCCATGATGTTGTCTTCCAAATTTCCTGGCAGAGCCTTGTAAGTGTGGTAACAGCGGCATAAGGTTGCTATAATACATCTATGGGAATGCCATCAATGCCTGGTGCTTTGTTCTTTGATAAGGCTTTCAATGCTGCTTCAACTTCTTCTTTCATCACCAATGGTTCCCAATCATAAGGTACAGGTTGAAACGGCTGTTGATCCACTTGATCTTTATCATATAAAAACTCTGTATATTCTTTCCACCTTTTCTTGATCTTCTCAGCATCATTCAACATAGAATCTTGAACATCTTGTAACATTTCAATTCGAGGCTGGAATATTTTCTTTAACTCTTGTAGCTTTAGGAAAGCCGATCTTGTTCTTCCTCTAATAGTTTCTGCTTCTATTTCCTTGCATGCGTCATTGTAGTACTTTTCCTTGTCCTGTCTTGCTTCACTTTGGAAATATCTGTTGAGTTCTGGGATTGCCTTTCTTTCTCCTCTGGCTTTAGCTTCTCTGCATTTCTGGGCAATTTTCAGAGTTTCTTCCGTCATCCATTTTGGCCGTTTTTGCTTTTACAACTTTTGAAGAGACTTCTCACTTTCTTCCAACACAACCTTCTTGATGTCATTCCATAACTCTTCTGGAGCTCTGTCATTTGTATTATGGTGAGGAATGCCTTCCAGAAGAGATGGAGATAGGGGAAAATCCTGGTAGAAGTAATGAAACAGCACTAGCACACAGGATTTCCAATGCAGAGTTGAAAAAAAAAAAAGCTCTTTGCTGAGCACAGGACACGCCCCAGCTCAGGGGAGGAGACAGGCTTCTGCACTAATTGGGCACACTCAGGGGAAGGTCAGGGCGTGCCGGGAAATGCATCCCTTTTAAATCCCCAAGCAGAGAGGGAAGAGGGGAGGAAGAAAAGAGAAAAGGAGGAAAGAGAAAAAGAGGGAAAAGGAAGGAGGAAAACACTAGAACCCTGGAGCAAGGCAGAACCTTGGAGTAGTAAACCCTGGAGCCAAGCACACTCTGAGAAGGAACCTTACTACAAGGTAGAGCCTGGGCGTGGGAAGGCTAGCAAATTCAGCACATGGAAAGAAGGTATCTGGTCTGGTAGCAAACAAGGCTACAGAAGCAAGGAAGTAAAGCAGGAAGAAAGCTTTTCAAAGAGAAATTCACAGAGCAGAGGAAATAGCAGTAAGGCTGCTGAGTTTTTGAACCAGAGAGACTTCTGGAGGAAAGGTGCCAGTTCTTATTCAAACCCTGCTAAAGGTAAAGCTGACTTTTCTACTTTTAATGCTTTACTAGAGAAACCTTTTATTTGTGCTAACCTTCACAAGGTAAACCCAGCTGCAGAAGCTGATAGCAAGTGGGGGAAGGGTGTCACCCTTACCAAAGACTTTCACATGGATAAACAGCAGTTACAGGCTGAATTGCTTTTAAAACAGTTTCAAGAGTTTCTGGAACTGAGGTCAGGGAAGCTTAGCAGGCCTGACAGAGACAGCGATAGCCTTAGCTCTGATGAATGCCTGCCTTAGAAGCGGACCCTTCTCCAATGGATTGCTCAATCTGCCTCAAAGAAGACAGCAATGTAAGAAACCCTTGAACACTGTATGAAAAGAATACAGGGAGTTGGCTGTACTTGCTGCCAAGCTAAAAGGTTTACAAATTGTTTTCATTTGTTGTTTTGAGAAGCCACGCTGTGGAAAGAACAGCTGTTTGTTTGGTGCTGCAATAATTCTGAAAGACCACATGAGGCACTGCTGAGTTAAAGCTGCTGTGATTGTGAAGAGCCAAGTAGAAGCTAACTTAATTTCAGTTCTACTTCCTATGTTCCTGGCTTCAGCTGTTTGGGTTGAAGTTGCACCTTTTGCGTTATGTACCATTGAATTTTGATGCGCTGGAAAATATCCCCACAACAATAAATTTCTTGCAGCCTTAACATTCGTTTCACGACTACAATTTAACCCTGAAGGAAATACACTAAAAGTCCCAGAATTCCCAGGGGCCAGTACAAGCTTCATTCCTCAGGGACATTACAAGGCCACTCCTGCCTGTAAGCTCTCGGGCCCGAGCAGGAGCGTCGCAAGTGGCATAGTCTTGAGGATACCACGCAGGCGCAAAAAGCGGCAACACCAGAGGATCTGCAGGAGACAACTTCCCAAGAGGAGCCCAGCTGTGGAGCATCCAAGAAGGGGGAAGAAAGGCAGTACCGGGAGACTACAGCCCTCGTCATTGCTGACAAACGTAAAGCGTCACCTGAGCCAGGTAACAGGATATCCACCCGGGAGAGGTTGGGATACCAGGGCAAGGGTGAAGGCTAGGCCCTGATTGTGTTTGTGATATCGCACTTTGGTCTCTGTTTTTGTGTGCTTGCAGAAATACCAAAGATGTCTCTTGAATCGCAAGAGGTCTTCAAATGGATAGCAGCACAATTCGAAAAACAAAGAGACTTGGCTTTGGAAACCCAAGAGAGGAATGCGGCGAGCATCCGAGCTCAACAGAAGCCTTTGTTGGAAATGCTGGGGACATGGTTATCTGAGCAAAAGAAGCGGACTGAGCCACCAGTTACACCACCAGGTTTCTCCGCGCCAGCTTCTCTGAGTTTGCAAACTGGGACCATGTTTAACTTTGGTCAGCTCACTGACACTGATGATTTCGATGATTTCATCGAGGTTTTTGAGAGAGTGGCTTACCTTAGTGCTTGGCCAAAAGAGCACTGGGCCATGCGCTTTGCGGCATCCCTTACTGGGGAAGCTTTGGCCGCTAATAGAGCCATGCCATCCACACTCGCAGGAAACTATGAAGAGCTTAAGAAAGCGGTCAGAGAAAGACTAGGGCTCACACCGCTAGTCTATCATAATCTTCTGAGAGCTGTGAGGCTAAAGACAAATGAGACCCCAAAAGCCTTGTGTCATAGGATACGCACTCTAGTGAATAAGTGGCTAAATCCAGAAGAAAGGTCCAAAGAAGCTATCATAGATAGTCTCGTATTGGAGCAGTATATGAATGCTTTGCCTATGGAGATCCGTACCTTTCTGATTTTACAGAGCTGTAAAACCCCGCAAGAGGCTATTACGCTTTCGGAACACTTCATGGAGGCAAAATTAGTGGCCCGTGAAGGTGGTAGTGCTCCCAAGAGTGCAGCAGTAAGTGGATCAGCTGGAGGTTAAATGAGGAATCAGTAAAGATGTGTATGCCAACAGTGAAAGGTCCTGTAACCAAGAAAAAATGTTTTAAAGGTGGTAAAGAAGGCCATGTGCAGAGGAATTGTTACGTGAAAACAGCATTGGTAGCGGAAAATTCTCAGAATGGTAGAGAGGGTTTTCTACTCACAGTAGAGGTGCAGGGAATTGCTACCACAGCGCTATTGGACTCAGGAGCTGAGCAAACCATGTTGTCAAAAGCACTCTGGCAGCAGATATAAGCCACAGGAGTAGCAATTCAGTCTGTACGCACAGTTAAAATTTGGTGCATTCATGGAGGTATTTCACTCTACCCGGTTTATAACCTCCAAGTAAAAGGGTTGGGGGCAAACAGAAAGATCCCCATAGCGGTAGTACCTAGGCTACCCCACAATATAATTTTGGGGAGAGACTGGCCATACTTTCATAAAGGTATGGAGCAGGGCCTATGTTCCAAGGAAGCTATGGTGTCTACAAGAGCCCAGAATAAGACCCTAGAAAAGGACGAAGAACTGCCAGAAGAGTCCCTGGAAAGTCTCCCCTCACATGAGGACCTAATAGCTACCCCCGGAGATAAAGGTAATAAAAGTAAAGGGGAGAAGTGTAGGGAGAGACAGACTCGCTCGCAGCATAGGGCGGAAGCATATGCTGGGCAAGAGTTGCCGTGGGTGCCAGAGGAATTAGTTGGGAAATTCCCTACATTCCCCAACGAGCAACAAGCCGATCCTGCTCTAAGTCAGGCATTTAAGTGGGCCCAGAGTGAAAAACATACCCTACCAAAATTTCTTATGGACACTGGGATACTTTATAGGGAAAGTAAAGATCCCTATACTGGGGATACCCGTAAACAGTTGGTGGTGCCAGCAACTTTTAAAAATCTAGTTTTGAGGTTGGCACCCGACCATCCAGTTGGGGGACACAAGGGCACCCAAGGAACCCTAGATCAGATCTTGGCAAGGTTCTATTGGCCAGGCGTCTTTAAAGAGACTGCCAAGTTCTGTGAAGCCTGTCCGGCGTGCCAGCGGGTTTCTGCGGTCCATCCTAGGGAGGTGCCCATGATATCATCTCTGGTAATCACTGAACCGATCCATAGAATAGCTATGGACATTGTAGGTCCTTTAACTAAAACTCCCCGTGGATTCCAGTATATTTTAGTGGTTGTTGACAAAGCAACAAGGTTCCCTTGGGCCATGCCGCTGCGCACTATATCAGCGAAGGTGGTGGCAGGAGAGCTCATAAAGTTATTTTGCGAAGTCGGCTTCCCTCGCGAAGTCCTCACCGACAGAGGAAGCAACTTTATGTCAAAGTATTTAGCGCAGGTATGGGATGCGTTTGGCAACCACCACATAAAGACCTCGGCCTACCATCCCCAAATGAATGGCCTCATAGAGAGGCAAAATCAGACCCTCAAAAGAATGTTGCACCGCAGTTTGGAAGGAGATATGGCTAACTGGGACACAATGCTCCCCTTTTTCCTATACGCATGCAGGGAGAGGAAACAGTCGTCCCTAGGGACAGCGCCATATGAGTGGCTGTACAGCCGCTCCCCTCGGGGTGTGTTAGACATTCTGAGAGAGCAGTGGGTAGAACCGGATATAAAGGAGGTGGGAGTGCCTGAGTTCTAAAAACACTTGAAAGGCCGGTTACACCGCACCTCACAGGTTGCGGAAGTTAATTTAAGGGACAGCCAAGCGAAGCAAAAGTCCTATTATGACCAAGGCACAAAACCTCGCCACTTGGCTGTGGGTGAAAGAGTCCTGGTGATGGTAGCGGGGCCAGATCCAAAGTTCGCGAGCCAGTGGAAAGGGCCTTATAGGGTAGTGTGACCTGTGGGCCCCGTTTCCTATCTCGTCAAAAACAGAAAAGGACGCCAACAGGTCTACCACATTAACGTTTTGAAGCCCTGGCATGATAGGGTAGCTTTAGCCCATCTGGCCACCATAGAACCAAGAGTAGAAAAGGTAGAAGAGACACAACACTTTACAGAGCCCTTGAGCCGTATCACGTGCTGTGTCAATAATTTTAGGCCAGCCCATGATATCTTAAGGGGGGGGGGGGGGAATCTGTGGTGAGGAATGCCCTCCAGAAGAGATGGAGATAGGGGAAAATCCTGGTAGAAGTAATGAAACAGCACTAGCACACAGGATTTCCAATGCAGAGTTGAAAAAAACACAGCTCTCTGTGGAGCACAGGACACGCCACAGCTCAGGGGAGGAGACAGGCTTCTGCACTGATTGGACTCGCTCAGGGGAAGGTCAGGGCATGCCGGGAAATAAAGCCCTTTTAACTCTCCAAGCAGAGAGGGAAGAGGGGAGGAGGAAAAGGGAAAAGGAGGAAAGAGATAAAGAGTGAAAAGGAAGGAGGAAAATGCTAGAACCCTGGAGCAAGGCAGAACCTTGGAGTAGTAAACCCTGGAGCCAAGCACACTCTGAGAAGGAACCTTACTACAAGGTAGAGCCTGGGCGTGGGAAGGCTAGCAAATTCAGCACATGGAAAGAAGGTATCAGGTCTGGTAGCAAACAAGGCTACAGAAGCAAGGAAGTGAAGCAGGAAGAAAGCTTTTCAAAGAGAAATTCACAGAGCAGAGGAAATAGCAGTAAGGCTGCTGAGTTTTTGAACCAGAGAGACTTCTGGAGGAAAGGTGCCAGTTCTTATTCAAACCCTGCTAAAGGTAAAGCTGACTTTTCTACTTTTAATGCTTTACTAGAGAAACCTTTTATTTGTGCTAACCTTCACAAGGTAAACCCAGCTGCAGAAGCTGATAGCAAGTGGGGGAAGGGTGTCACCCTTACCAAAGACTTTCACATGGATAAACAGCAGTTACAGGCTGAATTGCTTTTAAAAGAGTTTCAAGAGTTTCTGGTACTGAGGTCAGGGAAGCTTAGCAGGCCTGACAGAGACAGCGATAGCCTTAGCTCTGATGAATGCATGCAAGTGGATAATTACCTGCCTGCCTTAGAAGCGGACCCTTTTCCAATGGATTGCTCAATCTGCCTCAAAGTGGACAGCAATGTAAGAAACCCTTGAACACTGTATGAAAAGAATACAGGGAGTTGACTGTACTTGCTGCCAAGCTAAAAGGTTTACAAATTGTTTTCATTTGTTGTTTTGAGATGCCACGCTGTGGAAGGAACCGCTGTTTGTTTGGTGCTGCAATAATTCTGAAAGACCACATGAGGCAGTGCTGAGTTAAAGCTGCTGTGATTGTGAAGAGCCAATTAGAAGCTAATTTAATTTCAGTTGTACTTCCTATGTTCCTGGTTTCAGCTGTTTGGGTTGAAGTTGCACCTTTTGCGTTATGTACCATTGAATTTTGATGCGCTGGAAAATATCCCCCCAACAATAAATTTCTTGCAACCTTAACATTCGTGTCACGACTACAATTTAATCCTGAAGGAAATACAAGCACACTACAAGTCCCAGAATTCCCAGGGGCCAGTACAAGCTTCATTCCTCAGGGACATTACAAGGCCTGCCTGTAAGCTCTCAGGCCCAGGCAGGAGCGTCGCTGTATCTAAAGCAGCAAATCGATTTTGCAGGCAGTCTTTAAATTCCAGTGGTATATTCTCAAGGTCATATTTTGCTGCATTCATGAGTGTTTTGCTCTTTTTGAACTTTAGCTTGAGTTTGCATACTAGTAGTTGATGATCTGCTCCAGGTTTTGTCTTTGTTGATGTTACAGAGCTTTTCCAACGTTGACTTCCACAGATGTAGTCAATTTGATTTTTATATAATCCATTGGGTGAAGTCCATGTGTACAGTCTCCGCTTGTGTTGCTGGAAGAAGGTGTTTGAGATGAATAGATCGTTGGTCTTGCAGAATTCTATCAGTCTTTCTCCAGCTTCATTTCTGTTGCCAAGTCCATATTTTCCAACTACTTTGCCTTCTTCTTTGTTGCCAACTTTTGCGTTCCAGTCACCCATGACTATCAGGATATCCTGTTTGCATGTTCTGTCAATTTCAGCTTGTAGTTGTTCATAGAACTCTCCAGTTTCATTCTCTTCTGCAGCTGTTGTTGGGGCATATACTTGAATTATAGTTGTGTTGATAGGCATTCCTCGTAGCCCTTTAGAGGTTAATTGTTCACTGACTGCATTGTATTTCATTACAGTTATTGCAAGTTTCTTCTTTATTATAAATGCAACATCATTTCCTTCCTAGCACCTGATAATTCTTCAGTGGAGAAAGAAGCATCTGAAGCCTACTTTTGTCCCTCAGTATTTTGGGGTAATTCTATCCCTTCAGAAAATGTGTGAAGCTGTTGCTACCAGTTCAGAACTACTGAGAAAACATATCCATAATTTACATCATTTTTATATTGTCCTAACGAAAAGTTCCCTTATAATCCTAAACACTGGGATGAACCGGCACCTAGCACTGAGCTCATCAAAGTGCTATACATTTACCCAAATGTGTCATATACATACCCAAACATGTCATACCCTATTTCTAAATCTAAAATAGCTTATGTTTCTGACATGTAAGTGAATTAATCGTCCTTTGGTATAAAATTCTATAAACAGTGGTCTTTAACTAAAAAAAAAAATTGCTCTCTAAATACCTGAATCATCGTTTGAGCCAGCTGGTATTGTAAAGCTTGAAGTTGCCCAGTCAACTCAATTAACATTGCATTCAATCTTTTGGCCTTCCTACAAGTATAAGAAATAATATCCCCCCTCAAGACTGTCTTGGCAGTCTCCCAAAACAAACCCAGATCCTCCATATGTTGCTCATTGAATCTCACATATTCTTGCCATTGCTTCCCAAGGTAGTCTACAAATTTAAGACTTTTATCCAACCCTAAAGGCGAACAGTTTTAAATGTTATTGTTGGTGTACCATGTGCTCCGGACAGGGACCACGCTCTGATTATTTGGTGCCCTATTCACCCATGAGAGCTCTTTGATTACAGAATACCAATCTGTCCCCCCTTCTACAGTCATTTATCTTGAAATAACACATTGGTCTGCTTTTTTCCCACCTAGCACCTAAGCTCTGGAATTTTCAACCTTGATATTTACACCAAAACCCCTCCTTATCCAAATAGGAAACTGTAAAACTGGTAGTAATATATCTTTTGAGATGTTAAGTGGGGGTGGGGGTGGGGCAGCACTTGGTCTGAGTAACTGAGCTGCACTTTGTCCTTGTGCTTATTTCTTTGCTGTTCAGTTGTCTACTTTCTGTGTGTTAACTAGTATTCACAATAGCTACCTGTGTGTGCATATATTATTTTGTAGTAAACAGGCTTGTTGGGCTACCAAAAGTGATATAGTAAATCTTTTAATAAACATAATAAATATAAAAACAAAAGCAGAGCTTACTGCATTGAGCCTGATTCCTTACCTAAACTTCCTGGACCCATTGACAACTTTGAAGTCTGAGGTCTTGTTGTTGGTGTGTGTGTGTGTGGGGGGAATTTTGGGGGAAGATATTCTGGGGTTCCTTAGAACCAGGATAGATCCTTTTCACCAATGCATTGGGATCTGCAACCAGATCTGGCTCTTCTACAGATTTGCCTGTGACAGTAGGATGATCAGGAAGTATTGATTCCATCAGTCCCCATGGATAGGTGGGGGAGATACAGGATGCAACCTCAAAGCAGAGCTGAGCTGTAATCTCAGCAGGAGTATGGTATCATGGAACCTTAACCAATGAAATAGGTTTTCCACATTTAAATACTAGGAACTTCCATTTGGAAAGACAAGAATTTACTCTTGAATCAATCTGGTTAACTAAGCTTAGCTTTGGCAAGTCTCTTGATCAAATAGCCCTGGAATCTGGTAGTTTAAAGAAGGAAGTTGACAAAATGACAGAATCATTGACTGAGTACTAACCAATTGTAAACATAAAATTGTGAGCTTGGAGACATAACATAGAGAAGCAACAGCAAGTAGGCAGTACCTTAGTAAAGCATAATGTATTATTTATTTATTTATTTATTTTATTGTATATTTTTTATACCGCCTTAACCTTTAATCAAAGTGGTTTACAAGGAACATAGGTTTATACAATAAATGGGTGAAGGTATAACAATAATTTAACTATTACAGAGTCATATAATTAACTATTAGAGTCATAATTTTCACAATCAACAAGAGCACCAATTTATATAAACAACAACTTGGAACATATACAGCGAGAGGGGCAGGCACAGGGTTAGTAAGAGGGGCAGGCAATGGAGTAAAAATAATCAATTTGAAATGGTCCGATATAGTGTGAGCTGCATTCATAAGGGCTTGAAGAGATGGTGTTGACTTAAGTGATCTGCCCATAAGGGGTCATTCCGAGGCATGAATAGCAGGGATGGATGTCCCATTGGGACGTCCATCAATGCTATTCGGGCCCCCTCCTGACACTGACTATCTTTCCCACTCGTATGGGGGAGTTAGATGGGGGTGGAAAACGGGCAGATCGGGGGCGGCATTAGGGCAGGCAGTGGGCAGTCATTGACCCCAGATGTACAGGGCCAATTCCAATTTCAGCCCTGTCTGTCTGGGGATGGCAGCCTGAATGGGAAACTTATTCCACCTTGGAGGTGGAATAAGTTCCCCTAGTCGGTGGGGGACGCTGGGTGTGGAGCTCTGCAAGGGCGGGAAGGGGCACAGGCCATTCCCCGGGGCCTGACCTCAGCCTTGGGAGATTGGATCAGGGGTCAGGCTGTGGGGAATGCACTTTTGTAGCCGACAGCCGGGAATCACAGCTTTTCAATGGAGCCATAGTGCCATGGTAACCGGACACCATGGTGCCGTGGCTCATTGAAAAGTCCTGACTGAGCTAGCCGGGCAAGGCTTGTACATGCAGGCCAGACTAAATTGGGGTCCTGGCCTGCATATACAGGCCTGGACGCGATTCTGATCCCACAGGGCTAGACTTGCCTCGCGGGATCAGAATCCCGGCTAACTCTGTGCCTCCGATTCTGACCAGACGCACAGAGGGCCAGGACATCCATATTAGAATCGGGCTCATAGTGTTCAGTGTACAGGTGTGTCTTGATCTTTTTGCAGAAGTCTTTTAGGTCTGCTGTGGTTCTAATATCTTCCGGTAAGGAGTTTCATAACGCTGGGGCAGAAAGAAAAAGTGCCCTTTTTGTTATGGATTGATTAGATTTTTTGTAATCAGATGGGATGACAATCATGTTTTTATTGTTAATTCTTCTGGGAGAGGTGCTGGTGTCTCGTGCAGAGGAGTGGTGTAGGATTTTGTGAATCATGAGCATCATCTGGAACTTGGATCGGTAGAGTATTGGAAGCCATTGGAGTTGATTTAGAATGGGGGTAATGTGATCTTGTTTAGATCTTCCAGTGATAGTGCGACGGCAGTATTTTGTGCCATTTCATCTTGTGATATGCGTTTGCGGTGGTTTTATTTGTGCGGGACTGAAAGTTGAGGTTATGATCTAGAGTGACACTAAGGTACTTGACTTCTTTTTGAACCTTAATGGTTCTGTGAAATAGATTGATTTCTCATGGGGGACTGAATTAGGAGTCTCGTGTGATGAATAAGGCCTCCGTTTTATTGTAGTTTACTGTTAAGTTGTTGTTGCTGAGCCAGTTAACCAATTCTTCCACACATTTGGTTATGGGTTGGAGATTAGGGTTGCGGATATCAATCGGAGTGAAAACCATAATGTCATCCACGTATAATCAGCATTGTATGTTATGATGTTTGATTATATTACAAATAGGCTGTATGTAGATGTCAAATAGCATAGACAAGATGGATGATTCTTGAGGAATACCCTGTTTGAGGGTGAAGGGGTCAGATTTATGCATGCTGCATTTTACTTGCTGTTGCTCGTTTCTGAAGTATGATTGAAACCATTTTAGTGTGGTTCCATAGAGATCGATTTCCTGGAGGAGTTGTAGCATAATGGTGGAGGATACTGTGCTGAAAGTAGCAGATATATCTATGAATATAAGAATGAATCCTGATTTGATATTATCAGTTCCCCTGATGATGGTATTGAGGAGAGAAGTCAACAGTGTTTGGACATTATGGTTTGGTTTGAACCCATGTTGGTGGGGGTCCAGAGGAGCATGCAGGTCTATGTGGTCCTGTAGCTGCCATTGGACCACTTTTTCAATGATCTTTGCCATTAATGGTAGACTGGAAAATGGTCTGTATGATGCTGGATCATTCCTGTTGAGAGATGTATTCTTGAGGATTGGCCTTATGATGGAGTGCTTGAATGAGGTTGGCAAATATCCTTGGGTGAAAGTTGTTGTTACTATGTTGTGTATAAAGTGTATAAGTTGTTCTTCCATTGATTTTATCCAGGCTTCAGGGCAAAAGTCAGATGGAGAGGTTGTGATGTTGAGGGAGGAAATAATAAGCTCAATTTGTTGCAATTTGGCTTATGAAATTCACCCCATATAGCAGTGAAAGAAGGCTCCTGATAGCTATTTATGGGTGAGGAGACGTTCAGACAGCTGCCCATTTTTTGTCATCAGGTGGTTTGCTAAATCTTGTGGGTATATTTCAGGGATTGACAGATGTGCTGGGACTTTGGTAAGTGACTGAGCGATTTCAAATAGTTTGTGTGGTTTATTAGCTGATTTCATAATGAGGTTGGTGTGGAATTGTTGCTTGGATTCATTTATAAGGTTATTGTATTCTTGTTGAGTATGTCTATATTGTTGTCTCTCCGTTTTCTATAGTGTCCATTTAGCTTGCTTAATCTCAAAGGAGTACCATGGTTCTTTTATATTTTCTTGTATTTGTGTGGATCCCCTTTGGAGCTGCCACTGCTGCGAAGATTGTTCGGTTCCAGTTTTCCACGGCAATGTCCAGATCACTTATCTCAAGGTCCAGGATAGGGGATATTTCTAGCAAGAAGTTTTCCTTATGGAAGCTTCTGAATCATCTCTCCTTATGGGGTGTGAAGCCAGCGGTATTATCAATACGCATCTTGAAGGTTATAATGTGATGCTCTGACCATGGTGTTGGAGTGATTGATAGAGGTGCAATGTGGTTCTGTTCGGTCATACTTTTTGGTACAAAGATCAGGTCCAGTATTGTGCCAAACTGATGAATTGGTGTGTTGACAATTTGGTTGTATTGCAATGAGTCCATTGCTCTCAAGAACAACTTTGCCTCTTTAGTATGCGCTGAGCTGAGGTTGAAATCACCCAGAACAATGAGCGATTTGTGTGGCATGTTATAGGAGCAAGCCAAGTCGAGTATGTTGGAAAGCTCATCAGCGTTGGCATTGGGAGCTCTGTATGTGAAGCATATGCTGATATATTTGTTGGCAATGGTGATTATATTTGTGTTCTGCGAGCAGCATGTGTGAATGTGGCTATGGGTTTCAGAGTGATTTGTATTAAACTGTGTGGTTTTTGGGTTAATTGTTTATTAGGGTAATGCCAAATGAGAATATGTTGTGAATGGGTGGTTATAGGGAGAACCAGTATGTTTGGGATACTGTGAGCTGCCCCTGTGTAGTGAAGGAGAAAGTGTATGAGTAAGAGGTAGTAAAGGAGAGTGTAGGTATCAAGTCTCATGGCTTATCTGAGTGGATAGTTACTTTAGATAAGCAAGTGCAGTGACTATGTAACCTGGTATGACTATTCTTGAGAAGGAATCAGGAAGCAGGAAGGACTGGGAAGGTGAGAGAGGGTGTTGCTTCAGTATTGAAAAATAGAATTGGACTAGTTGGAAGAGTTAGCTATCTGCGATTCTGATTCTATATCCGTGTGACTTAATTTCAAGGACTCTGTGGGGAGCACCTGGAGAAAATAAGGATGAGGAAAGAAAGGTGGCTCCAATGAGTGAAACCTGGATCATTATCCTTAGCTTGTGTCCAACACAGAGCAAAAAGCCACGTCAGATAAGGCACACAGTCAGAGAACGTGGTAAGAAAAAACAAGGAGTAAGTATTTGAGAAGGAACTTTATTTGATTTGCCAATAAATCCCCTTTATTGGCAAATCAAATAAAGTTCCTTCTCAAATACTTCTTGGTTTTTCTTACCACGTTCTCTGACTGTGTTCATTATCCTTAGCTTACATGTTCCTTTCTTTAGTCCTAGCCTAAGGGCCTCGCGAAAGGGCCTTTTGACTTGGCCCTTAGCCACGGGCCCACCAGGCATGGGTGCACCTTGAAGCTGGAATTTAAATGTGCAGAAGGTTGGGCCCTGCTGCAGGGATTGGGAGGGGCTTGCCTGCCCGGTCTCTGTCCGATGCTGATTGGGTGCCTGAAATGAAGAGGTTTTCGTGCTGGAAGCTGGAGTTTAAATGTGCAGAGGGTTGGGACCTGATTGCTGCAGGGATTGGGAGGTGCTTGCCTGCCCGGTCTCTGTGGCCGACACCAATCGGGTACCTGAAGATGAAGAGTGTTCTTATGCAATAAAGTGGGGAACCTTGATAATGTGGTTAAGGGCATTATTTTAGAAACCTTATCTGCAATTTCCATTTGTAAAATCCAGTATTTACATATTTACATGAGGAATGGCATCCATATCCAAACGGCAAATTTAGAAAGATCTAAATTTTCAAGTGAATGTCCATAATATGTAGACTTGCAAGGGGGTGTCTCAGAGAGTGGTTAGGGCATACCTTGGGCAGGCCAAAAATCTACTGTGCATGTGTATTCCCGATTTCATATAGGTAATGCATCAGGATTTACAGCTGCTCCCTGGAATGTGTAGGCTTTTATTTTATTTATCAAACTCTTTATTGACAACATGACAAACAGACAGAACAAAAGAATAAACTAGATACATGGTGGTGGACTCTTCTATACCAGGACATCCATATGACAAAGTCTGATCTACAATTTTAAGTAACAAATCAGTCACTCCAAGAGCCAATCCCCCCCCCCCCAACGCACCCACCCATCCTCTATAGAAAGATGGGAGAGAACAATTCAAAAGCCTATCAGAGGCAAAGGGTAGCTCATCATTAACTCTCCAAAGAGCCAAATAAGAGTAAATAACCAAAGGGAAACATCAAGAGCCCATAAGAGAGTAGTGACAAAAGGCTTACTGGTTAAGCACCATATTACTGTATGTAAACTGTGAGGAACAGAATCCCAGTAAGGTCCCCAAATTGATTGAAATATGTGCCTTTGCTTCAGGTAAGTGTTATTCATGATTTGGTGTTCTAACAACAAAAGATCAAATAAAAAGGCATGTCATTGTGCTAAATCCCAAGGCTCCACTGTGCAGTAGTGTGCAAAAAAGATCTTAAGAGGCAAAAAAAAGTCTTTAATAAAAAAAAATGGACACCTCTCCTCAAATCTGCAAAAAAGCTGCATATCTCCCTTTACAGGTCCCAGACATCTAGCATCTCAGCTAATACCTCAAAAATGCACCCCCAAAATCTTTGAATCCTTGGTAATGCCAAAACATATGGCCCAAATGGGTTGGTGTCATTCCATATTTAGAACAAGACACTGTAGGTGCAATTCCAGCCTGAAATGCCCACCAAGTAGAGATGTATGCATGCAACAAAAAATTGTACTGTGATTCTCTTATTTATGCCCCAGTGAACAGGTTGGGGAGATCTTTTTAAAGTTAGCTCACAAAAGATCTTCACTCAGCTTAATCTGAAGGTTGTGCACTCAATGTGCTGCTAGCTGAACACAATCTAGGCTACCATGAAAACCAGACAGAGGCTTATCGAAGACTGTAAGTCTAACATGTGTTTCAGCAGATAGGCATAAGCAAGATTCCAAGGCTTCCATATGCTCTCCCGTAAAAGTTTCCTTCCCCAAGGCACCTATATGATGGTGTACTTGCAGATAAGTGAAAAATGCCCTATGAGAGAGCCCACAGTCTGCTGTTAATTCTTGAAAAGATTGAAGTGTCCCTTCCTCAGAAAACAAATCACCCAAACAACAGACTCCCTTTGAAAGCCAGTGGACAAATAGTACACTGTCCATAACCACTGGGAAGTTTAAATTCCCAAATAGAGGGAGCAAAAAGATAAAGAGTACGAGAAAGCGCCTTACAGACCCAATGCCAAACATACTGCATATATTGTATTATCACATGTTGATTGAGACCAGCTGTTGATTGTCTCGCATGGGCATGTAAAACATACATATAGCCAAAGGGCTAACTAGCCATCACTCCAGCTCCATAAGGGTATAATATCTCTTGTTTCCCAACCTGTCCACAATATGCAGGAGGCCACAGGCCAGACAGAACTGTCACAAACCCTATTTACATACTGGAGAACAGACAATGTCACTCTGTTTCTGCTCCCACCACAAAAAAAAAAAAAGTTAGCAGTCTATTAAGAATCTGTAAAGCTTTGAGGAAAAAGAATCAGCAACGTCTGAAACACATACAGCTACTTAGGGAGAATGACCATGCTAAAAAGAAAAATATATCCACATAAAGATAAGGGAGATTCTCAAAGCTCTACAAATGCTCCCTGGTATCTTGAAGAAGCGGAACTGTATTAAGGCAGTATAAATGTGAAATATCAGCATGCCAAAATACCGAAGGCTTCTCCCTGCTTCTCTGAAGGTCAAGCTGGAACAACCTCCAGCTAAACTGGAAGAGCCTCAGATGTGAGCAGATCCAGTTTTAATCCCAAAAGCGTGCTGAACCTACCAAACACCTCAGAGAGAGTACGCACTGTCGCTCTGATAATCATCAAGATATCTGTAGCAATGCAATGCCTACCACCAAGTCCATACTGACTCCTGGAGACCCAGCAGCTCCTGGGGTTTCTTGGCAATGGGTGACCAGAAGTAGATTACCAGTCCCAGCTAGGTCCTGCATATAATTAAGTTCTGTTCAATGTTTCCTTCCTCATTACAGTTATAGAAATGCACAGTTGTTACTGCACCTGTAAACTGGTATTTCTCATACCATAACCTGTGAACAATTAAATGTACTATTTCAAAGCTTTTAAAGTTACATGTAAACGGCTTAGATGAAGGAAAAGCAGTATAGAAAAAAAAATAACCAAATAAGTAAATCAACTTGGCAGTTGTTCCAACCTATCCTAAGTCCCAACCTAAATTCTGGCCAATTCAGTGATTGGGGGGTAGGGGGTAGGGGGGAGGGGAGGGGGATTTTAAAAAAATGTAAGCGGTTGGCAGCCCCGTGCTGGCTGCATAAGTGCTTTTCATTACTGGCTTGATTGTGGCTTTTGCATTAGGCCCATATTGGGACTGGGTCTGCGCCTTTTATTTAGGCATAAGGACTTTTTTTCTCATAAAGAGAAAATATATGTTTATTCTTATATTTCCAAAGCTACAGAAAGGAAAAGCTATATAGTTTAGGGTAGCATGTCTGGGAGCTTCCATATTCCTTAAAATCCTATACAAATGCTTAATTAGCTATGAAACTATTAGCTAGGTCTTCGAACTGTTCCAGCTAAGTTTCCTTTTAAGTGACAAATCGGTGCAGGATGTCCAGGGGCATCCAGTATTATTTCTGAATAAAATATTTCTGCTAGTGGGATTTTTAGGTTGCCTGACTTCTGTTAAAGCTTTCTTGGATAAACTTCTCATTTTGATATTATATTTTCTGTGATGGTTGTGAATTGGGTCCTTGGGTTTTTTGTGGATCTGGAACTTAAATGGGTGTGAATTGTTTCCTGTATTTTTGTTTACTGCATTTTAAAGTTCATACAAAGAAGAAAATGCAAAAGACAAAATTAACAGATTCCAAAGCAAGAAAAACTAAATCAAGGAAAGAAAATATAATCTTCCAAGCCTACATTCTTGGAGGGAAGAAGACACAAAATACACATATAGAGGGAATCGAGGCTCCCTAAATGCTACATTTAGCATATATGTAACAAAAGTAGCAGTCCAGGAAACAAAATTAAAGAGTATTTTAAAAAAAAACATAAAATATAAACAAATGCTCTCCTTTCTTCTGCTTTACAAACTATTCTATTCTAATTTTTCTTGTCTTGTTTTGTTAAAAAATGTAAGGTCATGCATTTGGGCTGCAGCAATCCAAGGGAGCAATATAGTATAGGGGGTGAAGGGGACCTAAGCGTGGTTGTGTCTGATGATCTTAAAGTAGCTAAACAGGTAGAAAAGGTGACGGCAAAAGCTAGAAGGATGCTTGGATACATACGGAGAGGAATGGCTAGCAGAAAAAAGGAGGTGATAGTGCCTCTGTATAAGTCTTTGGTGCGACCTCATTTGGAGTATAGTGTGCAATTTTGGAGACCGCACCTTCAAAAGGATGTGAACAGGATGGAGAGGGTGGCTACTAAAATGGTTAGTGGTCTTCATTATAAAGCATATGAGGACAGACTTAAGGATCTTAATATGTACACCTTAGAGGAAAGGCGGGAAAGAGGTGATATGATTGAGATGTTTAAATACCTCCATGGCATAAATGTTCAGGGGGAGAGACTCTTTCAATTGAAAGCAAGTTCTGCTACAAGGGGACATGGGATGAGGGTGAAGGGGGATAGATTCAGGAGTAATTTGTGGAAATATTTCTTTATAGAAAGAGTGGTGGATCCATGGAATAGTCTCCCAGTTGAGGTGGTAGAAATGAGGACAGTAACCGAATTCAAAAAAGCATGGGACAAACACAGAGGATCTCTAAAGGTAAAAAGGGGACTGTTGTAGTTGTTGATATGGAAGGACAGACTAGATAGGCCATGTCGTCTTTTTCTGTCATCATATTTCTATGTTTCTATATTTTTCCTTTCTTATTTTAAGATGTCTCTTGAAACTTTATTGTACAACTGCATAAATATAAAATAATAAAAGCCCCTAATTGGGTTGCTTTGGTGCCTCAGAAAGGTACTGTAAGCTGTAAATATGAATATGCGTACTCCATACTGGAAGTGGCTGGTTCTGAGCTATATTTTCTGAGGAACTGACAGTAGGTCAAGAGTTGCATGGATGACATCCTTTGTCAGGCACTTAACCAGTTTATGCTACAAAATGAAGACGGTGCAGATAAGTTGGCGCTTTTCCTAGGGTAAGTAGATGCATCCCATTGACACCTGGCATAGCAGCCCAGAGTTTAAAAAGACACTAGCATCCACTCAGCCTCCTTCTATAAACCCTGCTACTCTAATACAGTGCTAGGGTAGCAGTACAAGGTTGACACAGATTAGGAAGGCCTCAGAGGTCTAAGGAAAGAGCTCTACATTCTAATTAAGGGAACTAATTGCCTGAAAGAAGTTATCCAAGTCCAGATCCCGGGTCATGCTCATGCCTCAGAATGCAGTACACCATAGCAATGACAGACTACAGGTGACCATCTACAGCACAACATGCTCTGCACAGCATACCTAAAATAAACTAGAGAGAATCCAAAACAGTTCTATAGAGAATTGGAAAAGAACATTAGTATTGTAGGAAGGCCACCAACCAAAACTGCAACAGGAATCTTCTGGAGAGCACCATATAAGAACCTTGTAGAATACAATGAAGAATAATCCTTAGTGTTTTATTTATCCTCATGGTCTTTGTCTGAACCTGAGCTTTCCATTTTAAATAAGGGACTGTCATTTTCCCTATATATCACTGGGATAATTTCAAAGCACAAGTACAGCAACAATTTTTTTTTAAATTGAGGATAGTCCTTTATTTTAGAGATAACTTGGCAGCTTGTGATAAGAAACCTAATTTACTGTTAAAATTAATGTGGGTGCCTCCACCTTCTAATGACCCAAACCTCCTGGCACTTGAGAAGTTGGTATATAAAGAGGTTGTTTTTATTAATCCTAGACCATGTAGGAATAATCTAACACCATAAGAGTCGGAAGCTTTGAAATCCTTGTCTCGGGATAGTATTATAATAAAACCTGCTGACAAGGGGGAAGGGGGTATAGTGATATGAAACTATGAGGACTATGAGGCAATGAAAGGGGCAACATATACATACTGTATGTTAGGAAAGTAAATAAAAACAAGAGGAAAAGGAAACATATTTGGCTCTCCAAAGAAGTGGCTGCACAAATAAACACAAAAAACACAGCTTTTGAAAAATTCTGAAGTTCGCAGAGGAACACAGAAAAGAATATAGGATAAAGCTAAAAGAGACAAAAAAGAGAAATAAGGATAGCAAAATCAAAGGCAAAGGAAAAGATGGCTAAAGATCTAAAGTGTGATGACAAAACTTTTTTCAGGTATATTCGGCAGAAGAGGAAGATCAGAGGTGGAATTGCAATATTCAAAAGTGCTAAGAATGGATTAGTGGAAAGTGACATTGAAAAATCAAAAATTCTAAACAAATACTTTTATTTTTACTAAAGAAAATCCTGGGGAAGGACCATTTGTGATTAACAAATATACAAATGGGAATGGAGTAGATACCACACCATTCACAGAAGATGATACGTTTGAACAGCTGGCAAAACTGAAAGTGGACAAGGCCATGGATAAGATGGGATACATCCCAGGATACTGAAAGAGCTCAAAGAGATTCTTGCAGGGCCTTTAAAGGATGTTTTTAATAGATCCTTGAAGACAGGAGAAGTTCCACGGGACTGGAGAAGGGCTGATGTGATACCTTTACGCAAAAGTGGTAATAAGGAAGAAGTGGCAAACTATAGGCCAGTAAGCCTCACCTAGGTGGCAGGAAAAATAATGGAGGTGCTCCTGAAAGACAGAATAGTGGACCTTCTCAAAACCAATAGGTTGCATGATCCGAGGCAACATGGTTTTACCAAAGGACAATCATGCCAAACAAATCAGATTGAGTTCTTTGACTGGGTGACCAGAGAACTAAATCAAGGGCATGCGATGGATGTGATCTACCTAGATTTCAGCAAAGCCTTTGATACTTTCATACAGGAGGCTTATCAATAAATTGAACAGCCTGAGGATGGGTCTCAAGGTGGTGAACTGGATAAGAAATTGGTTGACTGACAGACAACAGAAGGTAATGGCAAACAGAAGTTACTTGGATGAAAGGAAGGTGATTACTGGCATGCCCAGAGATCAGTCCTGGAAACAGTACTGTTCAATGTATTTGTAAGTGATATTGTTGAAGGACAGAATGGAAAAGTCCGTCTTTTTGCAGATGACACAGAAATTTGCAATACTCCCCCGAGGGAGTGGATAACATAAGGAAAGATCTACAAATGCTGAAAGAATGGTCTTATGCTTGGCAATTAAAATTTAATGTGAAGAAGTGCAGTTCATGCACTTTGGATGCAGAAATCCAAGGGAAATGTATGCGGTAGGGGGCAAGAGGTTGGTGTGCACGGACCAGGAGAAGGACCATGGAGTGATTGTTTCTGAGGATCTAAAAGTGGCAAAACAGTGTGACAAGGTGGTAGTCAAAGCCAGAAGGATGCTGGGTTGCATACAGAGAGGAATTATCAGCAGAAAGGAGGAGGTATTAATGCCACTGTACAAGTCGCTGGTGAGGCCTCACTTGGAATATTGTGTTCAGTTTTGGAGACCGTATCTCACAAAGGATATAAAAAGATTGGAAATTGTTCAGAGGAAGGCAACCAAAATGATTTGGAGCCTGCGCCAGAAGACATATGAAAAGAGGCTTGAAGACCTAAATATGCATACTCTAGAAAAAAAGAAGGAAAGGGGAGATATGATGCAGACCTTTAAATACTTGAAGAATATTAATGAACAAACAAACCTTTTTCAAAGATGGTGAGCTGCAAAGATGGCATAACATGAAGCTGCAAAGTGGTAAAATCAAAGGCAATGTCTGGAAAGACTTTTTCACTGAAAAGGTGTTGGATGCTTGGAATGCCTTGCTGATGGAAGTGGTGGGGGCAAATACAGTGACAGAATTCAAAATGGCATAGGACAGACACAGTGGATCCCTTTTTAGCAATAGGATAAAATAAAAATAATCTTAACTATCTCTGCTATCTCAACAAATAGAGGTGATCTGCCCGGAGTGGTGAGTACATAAGAACATAAGAACATAAGATATGCCATACTGGGTCAGACCAAGGTCCATCAAGCCCAGTATCCTGTTTCCAACAGTGGCCAGTCTAGGTCATACGTACCTAGCAGTTTCCCCAAAAGATACAGGTTCTACAATGCTTGTACTGGGTCAAGCATTGATATCCTGGGTCCCTTCTTAATAATGGTTTATGGACCTTTCCTCCAGGAACTTGTCCAAACCTTTTTTAAACCCATCTACACTAACAGCCTTTACTACATCCTCCGGTAACAAATTCCAGAGTTTGATTACACGTTGAGTGAAAAAATATTTTCTTTTATTAGTCTTAAATAGTTTAACTTGTAGCTTCATTGCATGTCCCCTAGTCTTTCTGTATTCTGATAATGTAAACAATTGATCTACGTTTACCTGTTCCACTCCGTTCATTAATTTATAGACTTCTATCATATCTCCCCTCAGCCATCTCTTTTCAAGGTTAAAGAGCCCTAACCTTTTTAGCCTTTCTTCATAAGAGTATCCTTCCATCCCCTTTACCATTTTGGTGGCTCTTCTCTGAACCTTTTCTAATAACGCTATATCCTTTTTGAGATACGGTGACCAGAATTGCACACAATATTCAAGGTGCGGTCTCACCATGGAACGATATAAAGGCATTATAATATCTTTTATTTTATTTTCCATTCCTTTCCTTATGATACCTAGCATTCTATTTGTTCCCTTGGCCGCCGCTGCACACTGGGCGGAGGGTTTTAACATGTTATCCACAATGACGCCTAAATCTTTTTCCTGGGTGGTGGTTCCTAATGTGGAACCTTGCATCGTGTAACCATAGTTTGGGTTGTTCTTCCCTAGGTGCATAACTTTGCACTTGTCCACATTAAATTTCATCTGCCATTTTATCATGATCCTCTTGCAATTTTCCACAATCCTCTTGGGTTTTAACAACTTTAAATAGTTTTGTGTCATCTGCAAATTTGATAACCTCACTCGTTATTCCACTTTCCAGGTCATTTATGAATATGTCAAAAAGTAGAGGAACCAACACAGATTCCTAGGGTACACCACTATTCACCTTTCTCCATTGGGAAAATTGGCTATTTAGCCCTACCCTCTGCTTTCTATCTTTTATCCAGTTCCTGATCCACAGTAGTACACTGCCTCCTATCCCATGACTCTTTAGTTTTGCCAAAAGTCTCTGATGAGGGACCTTGTCAAAGGCTTTCTGAAAGTCCAGATACACTATATCAACTACCTCACCTTTGTCCACCTGTTTATTCACACCTTCAAAAAAACATAACAGATTAGTAAGACAAGATCTTCCCTGTCTAAACCGTGTTGGCTGTCTCCCATTAGGCCATGACTATCTACATGGTGAGTAATTTTATTCTTTATGACGGTTTCTACCATTTTTCCCAGTACTGACGTCAGGCTCACCGGTCTGCAGTTTCCCAGATCACCCCTGGAACCCTTTTTAAAAATTGGTGTTACATTGGCGATCTTCCAATCTTCAGGTATTAGAGATGATTTTAATGATAGTTCACAGATTACTAATAGCAGGTCTGCAATCTCATATTTCAGTTCTTTCAGCATCCTTGGATGTATACCATCTGGCCCAGGAGATTTGTTACTCTTCAGTTTATCTAGTAGTTGTAATACATCTTCCCGATGTATCGATATTTCCTTCAATTCTTCTGCCCCTTTAAATTCCACTTCAGTCATGGGTAACACCCCTACATCTTCCTCAGTAAAGACCGAAGCAAAGAATTCATTCAGTCTCTCTGCTATCGCCTTGTCACCTATTAGTGCCCCTTTAATCCCTCTATCATCTAATGGACCAACTGACTCTCTCAAAGGTTTTTTGCTACGAATGTACTTGAAAAAGTCTTTATTTCATGTTTTTGCTTCTGCAGCAAACTTCTTCTCAAATTCTCCCTTTGCCTGCCTAATCAACGCCTTGCATTTGACTTGCCAGTGCTTGTGCTGTTTCCAGGTTTCGTCATTTTGCTCTTTTTTCCATTTGCTGAAAGATGCCTTTTTGGCAACAACAGCCTCTCTGACCTCCCTTTTAAACCATGCTGGCAGTTTTTTGGACTTCCTTCCACTTTTCTTAAAACGTGGAATACAGCTGGTCTGGGCTTTCAAGATAGTATTTTTCAACAATACCCAAGCTTGATGTAAATCTTTAACCTTTGCAACTGCTCCTTTTAGTTTTTTCTTAACTATTTTCCTCATTTTATCATACTCTCCTTTTCAAAAGTTAAAAGTTAATACTGTGGATTTCCTTACTATCCCTCCTCCACTAATTAAAACAAAGGCGATCATGCTATGATCACTATTGCCAAGTCGCCCCAACACCCTTATCTCTTGCACTAGATCTGGTGTTCCACTAAGGACTAGGTCTAATATGGCTTCCCCTCTGGTCTGTTCATGAACCAGCTGCTCCAAGAAGCAGTCATTTATTTCATCTAGAAACGTTATCTCCCTAGCATGTCGTGCCATGACACTGACCCAGTCTATACCGGTGTAATTTAAATCACTCATTATTATTACTGCGCTGTAACATTTGTTAGCTTCCTTGATTTCTTTGAGCATTTCATCATCCATTTCTTCATTCTAGCCAGGCGGTCGATAGTACACCCCCACTGCCATCGCCTTGCCCTTTTTACATGGAATTTCAATCCATAGAGATTCTACAGCAAATTTTGTTTCCTGCAAAACTTTAATCCTTTCTGACTCAATGCCCTCTCTAACATAGAGTGCAACCCCTCCACCAATTTGATCAGCTCTATCATTACGATATAGTTTGTACCTAGGTATCACAGTGTCCCACTGGTTGTCCTTCTTCCACCATGTCTCTGATATTCCAATCATATCTAACCTCTCATTTAGTGCTATATATTCCAACTCTCCCATCTTATTTTTTAGACTTCTAGCATTTGCATACAAGCATTTTAGAGAATTTATTTTATTCATATTAATTTGGCTTTTGGTAGACATGGGTAATTTGGGATCTTTAAGCTCTATCTCTTCCATAGTCGAGGACATTTGTGCTACTTTACTGTTTTTTGGAACCTTTCTGCTTTTGGTAGTATCCTTCAAGGATACATTCTTCCGAACCATGCGTTCTTGGGCGACTGTCGGCTTTCCTCTATTATCTAGTTTAAAAGCTGCTCTAGCTCCTTTTTAAAGGTTAATGCCAGCAGCCTGGTTCCATCCCGGTTAAGGTGAAGCCCATCCCTTCGGAAGAGCCCCTCCTTTCCCCAGAATGTTCCCAGGTTCCTAACAAATCCAAACCCCTCATCTCTGCATGATTGTCTCATCCACGCATTGAGACTCCGGAGCTCTGCCTGCCTTTTGGGTCCTGCGTGTGGAACAGGAAGCATTTCGGAGAACACTACCCTGGAAGTTCTGGATTTCAACTTCCTACCTAAAAGCCTAAATTTAGCCTCCAGAACCTCCCTACCACATTTTCCTATGTCATTGTTACCGACATGTACCAAGACAGCAGACTCCTCCCCAGCACTATTTAAGACCTTATCTAGGTGGTGCATGAGGTATGCTACCTTCGCCCCAGGCAGGCATATTACCAGGCGATCCTCACGTCCACCAGCCACCCAGCTATCTACATGCCTAATGATCGAATCACCAACTATAACGGCTGTCCTAACCCTTCCCTCGTGGGCACATGGCCCTGGAGAAACTTCCTCAGTGCGAGAGGATTTTACATCACCTAAAGGACAGGTCCTAGTTACAGGATCACTTCCTGCCACACCAGGGTGATGCTCTCCTGTCACATGACCTCTCTCCTCCATGGCAACAGGGATGCTGCCAGACTGGAGGTGGGACTTCAGGACTATATCCCTGTAGGTCTCGTAGACCCCTAAACAAAGTCATTGGGAGGGGTGACCTGCACGGAGTGACTGGTACATCTACTCTTACTTCCTTGCTGGGCAGACTAGATGGACCATGATGGTCTTTATCTTCTGTCATATACTATGTTACTAGGTCAGTGTGCTGATGGTCACCAATGGTTAACAATGGTTACAGAATAGCTTGCTGGGTTGTCCCAAAGGAGGAGAGAGGTCCACTCAGTCACTGCCCTCATCATCGGATGCTGCTCAGTTCCTAGTGATAGGTGGCTCTCATCTGTACATATTGTCTTGCAGCTGTCAAATGGGGGGTGGGGAGCTGACAGATCCTGGGCCCTCTCCATTAACCTATATTCAACAGAGATGTATCTTGGATGGCAAGGAGAAGTGGGAAAAATGAGGCAAAAGTGTGTGGAGCTCAGGGTAAATTAAAATAGATATTTGTCAACCCATAGCTCTTGATGTTTGTCACAAGCCAATTATCCATCAGCCCCCCCCCTTGTACACACATGATCCCAATGATGTATTCTGTACATCTGGGTAACCCCTGAGTAAACCTGACCATGGATGCATGCTCAGCTGCCTGATACCTGTTTGCACTCACAATGTGAACATCCATGTCCTGGCCCCTGGATGCATGAACTTGTCATGATTAGACAGGCCTGTAGTTGCGGAGTCAGTCAAACAGGTAGTAAGGGACATATATCATGGAAGGTGTCACTGTATCTGGCCAGTGGCTGTCGTGGTCCTTGACCTTTGTCTTCCTGGGTCTGCCAAGGCCTCTCCATGGTTATAGTTGGACAGCTGGTGGTTCCTTGTAGCTAGGGCCTGCTTGCACCTCCCTCTGGGACTGCTGCTGGGTCTGCAGGAGGCAGGCAACTAGGATGGTCTGTAGATTCTGATTCATCGTGGTAAAGTCACCTCTCACTGCATCCACAAAATCCCCCAGCTGTTGTTCAATGGCTCCATGCATCTGCTCCAGCCTCTGTTCTACATACATCATGGATTGGTGCAGATCTGTGCACATGGTGGATAAAGACCAGGTCATACTGTTGTCTCATATGAACATTCCCCTCATGGGTAGGTGCACACACAGAGACATGCTGCTTGAAAGGACAGAGTGAACCTGAGCAATGTGAGATCCCAATTGTGCACAGTACATATGTGGACAGCATGAGGCAATATAGGTCCTGACATCGATAGCATGCTGCCAACAATGATGTGGCCAAGGTATGCAAGGGTGGGGTGCCAAGACCATTGCTGAGCATCAGCAGACTCCCCTGTCATGTGTCACCATGGTGCTTCTGACACAAAAGGGTCCCCCAGGTGGACCTGGCCACTCCCTGAGGCATCTCCTGACAGTGGCATGTGCTACAAACCATGTGCTGCCTCCCCTCCTGTACTGATGCCTTCAACAACTGTCCACCACATCCCTGTCTGTGCAACACAGCAGGTGACTCTGATGGGGAGAACCTCAAGACATGCATCACTGGCATATCTGTGGACATGGGAGTGCCACTGAGAGTGACAGTAGTGGAAATGGTCAGTTGTGAGTAGCTGACATGAACAGGGGCATGTGTCCAGCTGCAGGCCTAGTGTAATGGCCAATGGAGCAGGCATGCTTATCTGGCCACATGGCATACCCCAAAGTGCATCATCTGTCAATGACAGTCATCAAAGTGGCATTGGTACAATGTGCGACCATCACCAACCTGTAAGTGCTCTCCCATACCAAGTAGCAACACCAACACTGTGCACACATGCATGCAGAACACACATCTCAGCTGTGCCTTGATGCCACTGCTGTGTGCTGAGAGGTCTCCTGGATGCCCTGGAGGATCCTAGTCCTGAGCACACACACAGGATGGCACTCAGTAGCATCCACATCTGCAATGGGATGGGCCTCCTGAACATCTGCCTGCAGTGCTGCTAGTATCTCCCAGGATCCACTGGCCTCCTGCAATGATGAGTGAGGTGAATGCATCATATGATCAGATTCCTCTGAGAGGGTGAGGTGCAGATCTGATTGCAGTGAGCTATAACCAGCAGACTGGTACAGTGAGTCAAACTCTGTTTTCCTGGCTATTCTCTGTTGGGTTCCGTCAACTCACTGACTGGTGTCTCAGCCCCTGCTGGCATGTCATGGCTAGCTGCAGGTGCAGGGTCTGATACTGCATCAATGTGACCTGGAAGGGGGAAGAGTCAGACATGCAAATCACAGCCATGGATCAGTGGTCACCACACACCTGTACTATCACTGGATCATGCAAATGGCCTTTGGTGGGGACTGTGTAGGGCGGGCCCATCCCCTCCCATAGTTGGGTGCCTCTGTATGCAGCCATGGGGGCTGAGATGTAGCAGTAGGCATGGCTAATAGAGGAGTGATAGTGTGCAAAGTCACCACCCACAGGTCCACCTAACAGTGTGGTGTGATATCTCACTCTCCATCCACATACACAGCACACTGGACAACATGCCTACAACACTGTCCCCTGACTGTCAATGAGATGGTTGTGCACAGAGGCCCTGTGGCCTTAGTCATGCACATTGGTGACACCACGCTCCCAGTGAGGCATGTAGGGACCCAGGACATGTGCTGGACCAAGGAGCCATAGCCACATCAGCCCATGTGGGCACCGACTACACCCAGCAAAACCCACAGAGGTGACATTATCACCACTGCTGCAGGGTGTGGAAGGGTTGTGCAGTGTCTACAGAGATGGCTCTAACTGTGCAATGATATCCAGTAACACATGGTAACCACCTCACATAACCTGGCATGCACAGTCCCCAGTCAGTATCCAGTCAGCCTCTACCCCAGTATACATTAGCTGCCTGGACAGATGTGCCCACCCATGGGTAGTAAACACATATTAGGTGCAATACCCACAGCTAAGGGGGCATAATGAACAGGTTCTTGATGTCATCTAATCATATGTATGCCTGGGACATATATGTCACTCACAGGTAGAATGAGAATAAGAGTGGCTGGGAAGATTTTGAGGGAGGCCTGGCTAAGCCTCTCTCAGATCTGTTCTGCAGAGAATACAAACACATGAAACCATCTGACATATAAAACATACTTTTATTCTTTATCAACAGCACCAAAGCACAAATATATTACTCTCTATTGCAACATGGGGCCACAAGCTAGCCAAGATAGTGTTCCATCGCTCTCCAGAATACAAGCCTTCTGATACCCTTTTCCACTAGGGGTAGGTGTGAAACTAAGGGGGTTGGGGGGTATCCTGATACTTTCTCATGTTTAGAAATTGGTATATTGCTGATGGTCAACTTCCCTGGGAACTAGCGTGGAGACACATGAGACAGGAAGGGGATAAGATAAAGGGGGTATGAGAGGGGCAAAATGTTTGTGCAGGTGGTTGTTCCTCACAGAGGTGTTAAGCAGTTACTTCTTGGGAACAGTTGGGCCTCTTGAAAAATAGTAGCTTGGTGATGGGTGACAATCACATATTCATCCTGAACATCATTGTTTCTGAAGAGGCCCAAGAACAGCTGATTTCCTTGGCTTGCATTTGTCCAGGGGAAAGAAGAGGGAAGGCATGTGGAATGTAACTGAGATCTGAGCTGAGAGAAACTCTGCCTGGGTTCATGATGAAACTGTTTCTTCTATGTATTACACAATGTAACTTTCTTTTCATGGCTCTAATATCAGTATCTGGTTTTGTAAAACAATAGAGTATTTTAGTTCACTGTGAGCTTCTTCAGCACTGAGATAGGCAGGCAGGAAAAGAAATAGTAATCATAGAAGTAACTGATTGCCAAAAAAAGGGGGTGGCTGATTCAGTGCTCTAGATGTCCTAGTAAACTTAACTCATATGAAGAGAATATGGAGAGTTTTGCTAATGGTAATCTGCCCATTCCTTTCTGAACACACTACTAAGACACTTAGCCACTCCTTAATCACCTCCCGTCAAGACTATTTTAACCTACTCCTTGCTGGTCTCCCTTTGAATCATCTCTCTCCCCTTCAATCTGTTCAACACTCTGCTACATGGCTAATCTTCCACCAGCCTCATCATGCTCATATAACCCCTCTTCTCAAGTCACTTCATTGGCTCCCTATCTATTTCTGCATCCAGTTCAAACTTCTCCTGCTGACCTATAAGTGCATTCCCTCTGCAGCTCCTCATTACCTTTCCTCTCCTATCTCTCCCTACCACCCCCCCCCCCCCCACTCAGGAACTACGCTCTTCTGGCAAATCACTTCTATCTGTGCCCTTCTCTTCTATTGCTAACTCCAGACTTTGCTCCTTTCATCTTGCTGTACCTTACGCCTGGAACAAACTTCCTGAGTCTGTACGTCAGGCGCATTTTCTGACCCTTTTCAAATCCAGGCTGAAAATTCACCTCTTCGTTGCTGCTTTCAGATCTGGACTCACCTCATCTCCTTGTTTTTCCCTTGTGTTGTCTGTCTTGACTAGATTGTAAGCTCTGATGAGCAGGGACTGTCTCTTACATGTCTGTGCAGCACTGCGTACGTCTTGTAGCACTATACAAATGCTCAGTAGTAGTACTAGTAATAATAGTAGTAGTAGTGGTTATGGAGACCTGTCATTTCTCCTTTCTCAAAGACACCACAGTAATGTGACTGATCTGTTTTGGCTGACCTTATGTGCAAGGCACAGGCTGCCTCCTGTAATCCAGGGTGCGTACTCTGCTCTTCCTGGGTTCTCTGCTCACTCAGACCTAGGAATGGGAGGCCACCACTATGGGCCTTCATCTCCAACTATTCAGTGATGTCCCTCCCCTGTCAATCTATCTACCACCACTGCTGCCATATCTGGATGAGTACCATGGTGCCTGTGTCAATTTGGTGGCCTGATACCTCTGTGGGCACTGACACAGTTCCCTCAGGGCCATGGCTTTATGGAAATAGAAAATGAGCCCATAGCCCATATAGCTTGGTCAGGCACTACATGCAGTGACATGGCCAGATTTGGCGCTGGTAGGAATTCAACCCTGTACCCTTGGGTCTCAGAGCAGTGCTGTAACCATTGGGCCAGCCAACCTGGCTCATCTATGGCCAATGGGGTTGAACATGGCAGTCCCCATGGACACAAGGCCACAGCTCCAGTCCTGATTCTGGGCATGTCTGACATCCCTTGCATATCACATGTGCCATAGATATGGCATAAACTGAAGCACTGACATCTGTGCAACAGGGGGATGGGAAAAAGGTAGATGGCAGATATGGAGCAGGTGTTGCCGCTGCACAGCCTGGGGGTCTGGACACATCAGCGGATGACTGGCCATGCCAGTGGGTGTGACTGGGCATCCCTTAGGCCAGAGTGTGCATATGCAGGCTGGCAGGGACACCACTCAACCCTGTGCACACTGGTGACATGTGTCAGGTTCACACAGCCCCCATCCTGTGTCTGGGGTGTAGTGAGACATGGTCATTTGTGTGCATGCCCTGGTGGATCCCAACATCACAAACAGTGGCAGTTGTATCCCAGTGTTGGTCTGTCGCACCAGGTCACAACTCCACTGGTGCCACTGGTCTCCATGCCCTGCAGCCATCCCTGGCTGCTCTGCCACTGACAGACACAGTGGCATCTGTGCTGGTGCACTGCATCATATGTGCAGACGATTGTGCTATCTGGAGACTATGTACATGATGTGAGGGTGATGCATGGAGCTGTGAGTCATGGACAATGCCTGGCCAGGGGCTCACCTGGTCCCCATGCAGCTGGGATAGTGATAGATATGTGGATCTGTAGCTGACAAAGCAGCAAACTTGTTAGGCATATGGTGTAGTCACAGTGATGCGGCCCCAGCCCAGGTTGGGCTGGGAACTCCCTGGGCTAGCTGCCTCATCCCTATGCTGTGAGCACTGCAGTCACAACATCATGGTGGCTATGTGCACTGGGATGATGTGCAGCTGGGACTGCCGACATGGTGGGGTAGTGGTTGAAACAGCTGCATCCCTTACCAGTCCCCTGTGAATGTGGGGCCATCCCAGAGATGCCCATGGGGATGGCCCGCTGTGTGTCATGATAAATGTGCCACAAAGTGGTCAGACAGAGGCTGGCTTGTGTAGTGGTGTCTGCCTGAAATCTCACAGTTCTCTCCACCCATGGGGGCAACCTCCTGATTTTGTCTGCATCCCCTATGTTGACATATGTGGACAGACAGAGGGTGGCTGTGTCTGGTTGGGACACTATAGTCATCCGCACTCTGGTTCCCACCCATGGGAGCAACCCCTCTGATCCTGTACACATCTCTCATGCTGAGCAGTACTTGCTCCATACAACATCAGTCATGGCGCTGCTCCAAGCATTGAGATGTGACAGTGCTCTGCAGCAACTACATCTGCACAGTGGGCCTAGCTACCACTGTAGATCAGTTGGCTGCCCTGTTCTAGGAGACTTCATTATGCAGCAATGAGCCCTGCAAACAGCAGAGTGGTTCTGCAGCACTCACTGTATGATTGGACTGTGAACCACAACTTGGGAGGCCCATATGTTCTGTTAGGGTGATGAAAGCCACACCCTTCTGGGGAAGGTTTTCAGCAGTCACAAATACCCATCACCACATATCTGCACTCCAGATGGGAATATCTATCCAGTTCACATTGTCTCTAGTGCTTGCATAGGTTCCCATGCTAAAGGGAATCATGGAAAATAGACTGACTCAAGTGAGAGTCGTAGGTACATTGCCCAATGCTGTGGCAGCATTTGGCGATTGTCTCCGAGTTGCTGGGATACAGCGCACAATGGATGTCTCCTAATAGGTACCAGTGTTGGCGTGCACTTATTGTGTGGGCCATCTCATTGTGGCGCTGGTTGCTGGCTATTCACAATATCAGCCTCATAGAGCGCCACACACAGTTGGATTCCTGGTGTTGCATGGCTGAGTGGTTAGGGCACACACACAGGATACAGAAGTCTGGGGCTCATGTTCTCCTACAACTACTTTTGTCCATGGCAATGCATGATCTCCCCCCCCGCCCCCCCCCCCATGGCCCATGATGTCACCACTGCTGCAGCATCCCTGTTTTTGGTCCCACATATAGGTACACTGGGAGATGCAGTAGCAGTGCTCGAAGACATGTGCTCTGCTGAGCTGGGATATGGCATGCCACCAACGTCTCTCAATAGGCACTGGTGCTGGCATACGCTCACTGAAGGCCATCTCATCATGACACCAGTCATCAGCCATTCACAGCATTGGCCTCATAACACGCCACACATGGTTAGATTCCTGGTATTGTCTGGCTGAGTGGTTAGGGCACACGTGTAGGATACAGGAGTCTGGAGTTCATGTCCACCTACCAAAGATTTTCTCCATGACAATGCATGCTGCCACTGATGTTGCCATGGTGGCAATATGGGTACACTGGGAAGCGTATTGGCAGTACTCAGTGACAGGTATTCTGACGATCTGGAATAGAGCATGTCATAGAAGTCTGCCAATGAGGGCTTGTTCTAGCATGCACCTACTGTGTGGAGCCATCTCATCAGGGAACCAGAAACCGGGAGCTGCCACTGTGCCTGGAAATGTGCCCTTCTCAGGGAGGCTTGTGGTATGGCCACTTGTGGGGCAATACTCAGTAGGGATGCATGGCCATGGGCATATCCTGTAGTGGCAGGTCACGGTCATGGGGCCCCAGCATCACATGCTTCTGGGACAACCACTCTGCTGTCTGCTATGGGGTGTCTCATATTGTATGGTGTGCAGTGACATGGCCGCTGCTAATGATCAGTGACTCTCTATCGGATGTGACATCACTGACACAAGTCAGTGAGTCCTTGAGAAAATGACTGGCCGCATGCGGAACCGCGTTTCTTAGATGTAGACCTGATCCTGATGGCTCGCCTCATTGCCCCATGGCAGAGGAAGATTTTACCCACCCCTGGCATCTGGTATGACTGGGAATGCCTGATGAGGGTCTGGGGGGTGGCTGTATCGGCAGTACAAGGGGAAGACTGATTACCCTCACATGGGAAGTCTGTGTTTGCCTGAGAAGGCCCATTCTCTTGGGGCCTTTACTCTCAATCTACAACCATTTCTTACTACTCATGCATGCATAGGCATAGAGTAGTGGTGTCTGTACTGGATTGGGGACCAGGAAACTTGGGTTTGATTTCCACTAGCACATCTAATGTCTGTCACCAATTTCCTGGGCTATTGGCACTGTCTGACCATCACATGTACTGTTGTTTTGCAATGGGCCCACTTAGCCTCTATGCCACATTTGGGTTGTGTGCATTTGTTTTACATTGCCATGGTGATCTGCCTATGATGACTACCAACAGTGCTGCTGCAGGCCCATGTTGCATTCTCATCCTGAATGGCCACATGGGGATCCACTGGGAGGTGGTGCCAGATGTTCTGCCTTACACATGACTGCTCTCACCATGACCCTACAATGCAGTGGTGTGTGGATGGTCTGACCTAGGTTGTGAGGATATGGCACTTTTGTTGTTTGACTCCAAAGGTCACAATGTGCTAAAGCCTACATCCCCTTCTGTGTGCCTTTGCCAACCCTTTCGGTGTTTGTGCAGATCTGACATATTTGCCATTGCCTGTGCATTCCCCAAGGATTGTGTGCATAGAATGCTATCTTGGTTGTGAACCAGTGTACAATGATGCTATATGTGCCCATTGATTCATTGCGTCCCCTGTTCCATGTATGTTGGCAGTGTGCATGATGGCTTTGTATTCTCATTGGGTATCCCTGAGAGGGGTGATGTTGTGTTTTTTGGTGGGCATCTCTACCTGATGCACCCACCCTTGTTCCTTCTCACCAAATAACATCTGTCCAGCATGTGGTTGGTCATTTTGATGGACTGCTCTGGCATTATGATGCACTGCCAGACAGCACTCGGTGACTAGATTGGCTCTGTCTTGTTTGATGACTGCTTTGTGGTGAGCTCACCTGCTACACTGTGACCCGGATTCTCATTTGTGGCGCATCTGACCTCCATATGTTGTCTTACATTTGGCATCAGACAGTGCTCCATGGCAAGGTGGAGATATCTGACAGGGAACAGTTGCTGAGATGATGACGGGATGCACATCTGCATCATACCTGTGTTTGTGGCTGCATTACCCATCCTGTCAATGAAATGGGGATTTCCCACACCACTGACTGCTCCTCTCTCAAGATCTGTATTATCAGGAGCAGCATCTCTTCCTTGTGAAACAACTTGTTATGCAGAAATATCCACATGAATATGTACGAGGTAGATGTGTATTTTTTAATTGAATACTTTCTGCCCTGACATGCATACTTTGGAAGGTGCCTCTGTGCACCTAGCACAATCAGATGTACACCCCCCACTGTATTAAATATGTCTCCCAGATACCTCGGATGGACAATCTCGCATGTGATTTTATTTCATCCTTAGATACATTTTCAGTAGTGTCTATGTTACACTTCCACTTGTAAATAGTTATTAAGCTGTAATATTGAGGCCAACTCAGATCTGGGTGCCTCTGTCCTGTCCAGACATCCAAAATCTGGATGGGCTGGAATTGCAGCCAATTCTGATCATGTGGGGGTTACACATCCCTGCAGGATCAGAATTGGCTGCACCAGCCTGGTCAGCCAGCCATGCCCTCATTCTGGGCCTCCGGACATCCAGCCACTTACCCGGCTAGCACAGCCAGACTTCTGCATGTAGCAGCAGTGCCATAATGTCCTGTTGGCATGCACTGCGGCTCCATGCAGGAGCCGCGATCCCCAGCAGACCCCACAATGTCCCTTTCCCCACCACCTGACCCCTAATCAGGCCTCCTGTGGCCAGGGTCGGGTTACAGGGAACCTCCTGCACCCCCTCATCTCACTTTCCATGCCCAGCTGCTGCAACTGTCTCTATCTAGGGGAACTTACTCCACCTACGAGGTGGAATAAGTCCCCCATCTAAATGGCCAATCCCGGACATAAAGGGCCGACCCCAGAATCAGCACTGTATGTCTGGGGTCATGTGCCCACCCATTGCCCGCCCTCGCTCCACCTCTGGCCCTCTCCCTCCCACCCATGAACAGAGCTCCCAGCACATCTCGATGTACATGCGGGAAACTCTGCAACTGGAATTGGCATCCTGACATTTAGCGGGGCTAGATGCCGTGATCGGACGTCCAGCTCCACTAAAAGCAGGTCAGAATCTACAACATTGTATTTAACTGTCCTTGTAAATTCTCTAGTTATTGTTCTATGTAAACAGGATGCATTGCATTCTGTATCTTATTTGTTCAATGTAAACTGCTTTGAATCATAGAAAGGTGGTATAGAAATAAATTCAAATAAAGAAATAATAAAAAAGATAGACATATTTTAAATATAAATCATTTTTGCTACACTGTTTATGAAAAACTAGGACATAGGAATGTGCACGGGGCAACATTTTATGTCTGGACTTTTTTTATGGATTTTTGGATGTTTTTCAGTTTCTTTCACATATTTCTTTAAAAGCATTTAGCATGTATAAGAACTTTTTTATGCACACTAAGGGACCCTTTTACTAAAGAGAGCTAGGGTGGTGCACCTAATGTACCAAAAACACTGAGACTATGGTGTGTTAGATGCTGCACTACTGCATTAGCTGTTGGGAGTGTGGAAAAGATTTCCCCAGCAATTCACATAGAGCCCTGGCCCTTTTTGCAAGCCACATTAGCATGAGTGCTCTTAACTCCACCTACCGAGGTAGCGTTATCATACAGTATGAACTTGGCGCTAACTGCACAAAGCACACTATGCCCCTCTCCACCCCTATCCCGCCCAATTGCAACCCTAATGCGGGTTATGCAGCATGGCAATTGACCCACATTGTCATGGACTTGCATTAGCTGAAAATGCATGTCCCAAGGCGCAATCAGGGTGTACCAGAACATATGTTGTCAGCTAATGCCCTTTAGTAAGAAACCCCCAAAATATGCTAGGTGTGCAATCGGGCCACAAATTTAGCATGCAGACCCGAGTTAACCTCAGGGGATGTGAGCATTTTCATGCTGCTAGTGCATGTGTCACAGAGCTAACCAGCCTGCAGGCACACTTAATGCCACCTACTGAGAAGCTGTTAAGTCCACCCGTGCTACTGGTAATAGCTATGATCAGCAGGAGTCTAAGACGCCCATGCTAAATGCAATACACCATCAACACCCATGTTCCGTCTCAGCTCTCCCAGTCCCCACTCAGTCATTTGCTAACTGATTAGCATGGGATTTTTAGCATGGGGCCCCATGGTAAGTTTTAGTGCAACATACTTACTGCATGCTAAACCTACTCTAATGGTTAGCACAATTTAGAAAACATGCCCCTAATTGATGTAAAGTGCATTATTTCATAGGTTAGTATGCATTAAATCAATTTAGCACACATTTAATTTTTGAAGTGCACTAATATAGATGTTATTCTATCAACAATTAGTTGCCTGAGTAAAGACCGAACCTAGTTTAGAACAACTATCCACAGGGCCACATTAAGTAGACAACGACTCGACAGCACTTAACAACAACAATGAATCAAATGCATGCTAATGTATGCACAGCCCCACATCATATTTGACAATCCCCACTTTTGTGTGCTCAGCTGATGCCCTAAATACAATGAAATGTCTTTCCAATAGAGACTGTAAAGTTTTAAGATTAGAAATTCAATAGCATGAGTAAAGGTTGGAAAATTTCAGTATAGGATCTGCGAATACGTTTTTAGGAAAAACACGTAACAAAGAATTTAATTTGCACTGTTTTGGTATGGCTTCTGGAAGTGAATATTTCCATCTCAATACATGTCCATTAGTACCCATGCAACTGTGTATCTTGAAATCACACAGATTAACATTTAACCCAACAAAAATGAAGTTATTCAAAATTTGCATAAAATTATGGAGTAAACTCCAAACAGGTTGGCTAGGAAAGTATAATTATACTCAGCAGTCCTGTCAGCGTACATAGAAACAATTTTATTTCTAATCATCTTCTGTTTTTATTCACTGAGGAATGTATCATTAAAACTTCCACAGAACAATGAACCTTAATAGGTGCTAATGCAATTGCGAATCGTGGTAATTGTTATCTAAATTAGTCTCTGCACATTCAGTTTCTTGTTGGACCTATGTGTACAGAGTGTGAAAAGGGAAGGTAGAGAAGTTAAAATTTGCATGTTATCTAGAGGATCATTAATTTTATTCATAGTCCTGAAGAATTTGTAGAGATTTACCACTTTTGTGACTAGGCTTTGTGGTGCAATTGTTTTACACATTGATCTTTAGTAGAGTGACATTGTGTCATCAGATGAATGCTGAGCTTTGCTCCTTTTCATCTATAGACTTGGTTGTTCCTTCATTTCTAAGAGAAACTTGAACTGCTGGTCAGTAGCAAGCAAGGCCATGATTAGAGAGAGGCAGGGCCGGCCCGTCCATTGAGCAAGAATGTTTTTTGCACAGGGCCCCACATTTCAGGGGGCCCCGCGCAAAGAACATTCTGCTTTTTCAAAATTAAATTTAAAAAAAACCGCTGGCTCCTACCGCTGCCGCTGCCGCCGCCGCCGCAGCAGCGGCAGAATGGACTGTCCCGCAGGGCCCCCTCTGCCCGGTTGAATCCCTCCCTCCCTCCCTCCCTCCGTGATGGCTGAGCCCCTCCGTGCCAGCTTTGAGAGTCGCGAAGGGAGAGTGTCTCCCTCACGTCTCTGTTAATCTGCCCCTGCAGGCTTAACAGAGACGCGAGGGAGACACTCTCCCTTCGCGACTCTCAAAGCCGGCATGGAGGGGCTCAGCCGTCATGGAGGGAGGGAGGGAGGGATTCAGCCGGGCAGAGGGGGCCCCGCGGGACAGTCCATTCTGTTGCTGCTGCTGCAGCGGTGGCAGCGATAGCAGCCAGAGTTTTTTTTTAAAATTTAATTTTACTTGAGCTGATGGGGGGGGGGGGTTTAGGACTGGAAATGGGCTGGGGGGGTTAAGACTGGAGGTGGGCTGATGGGGTTAGGACTGGTAATGGGCTGTGGGGGGGTTAAGACTGGTAATGGGCTGGGGGCTTAAGACTGGAGGTGGGCTGATGGGGTTAGGACTGGTAATGGGCTGTGGGCTGATGGGGGCTTATGACTGGTAATGGGTTATGGGGGGTTAGGACTGATAATGGGCTATGGGGGGGCTAGAACAGGAAATGGGCTGATGAGGAGGGGTTAGGACTTGAGGTGGGCTGATGGGGTTAGGACTGGTAATGGGCTGTGGGCTGTTGGGGGGGGGGGGTTAGAACTGGTAATGGGCTATGGAGCGGTGTTAAGACTGGTAATGGGCTGTGGGCTGATGGGGGCTGTCTGGTAATGGGCTATGGGGGGGTTAGGACTGATAATCGGCTATGGGGGCTAGGACAGGAAATAGGCTGATGGGGAGGGGTTAGGACTTGAGGTGGGCTGATGGGGTTAGGACTGGTAATAGGCTGTGGGCTGATGGGGGAGGGGGGTTAGGACTGGCAATGGGCTATGGGGGGCTGACTGGAAATGGGTTGATGGGGTTAGGACTGGAAGTGGGCTGATGGGGGGATAGGACTGGTAATGGGTTATAGGGGGGCTTAAACTGAAAATGGGGTGATAGGGGGTTAGGACTGGAAGTGGGTTGATGGGGGGCTAGGACTGTTATTGGGTTGGGGGGTTGCTAGGACTGGAAATGGGCTGATGGGTGGCTAGGACTGGAAATGGGCTGATGCAGGGACTAGAAGGGAATGGATGCTGGGTGAGGCTGGAACTAGAAGGGAGCTGATGTTGGGGGAGGATTAGAATGGGATGGGGCTGGAAGAGTAAAATGGAGAAGGGAAAAATATTTTGTGTGGGAGGGATAAAAAATCTACAATTGGCCGGGTATTGGGAGAGTAAGTGGGGATTGAGGATGGAGGGGTAAAATTTGAGTGGATGAAATAGGAATGAGGAAAGAGCAAAAGGAGAAAGATTAGTATGTTAAAGCAGATGTAGAGAGAGAATGGAAAAAAAACTAGAAGAGAGAAGAAAGGACAAATGGACAGCAGACGATGGAGAGTTAGCAGAAGACACGAAGAAACCAGAAAAAAGTGGCTGGAGCAATTGCAGCTGAAAAATATGCACAAAAGGTAGAAAAATATCTCTTTATTTTGAATTTATTAATTGGAATATGTCAGCTCTGGTAAATGTGCATCATTAACATCTGCGCTTTGTTTAGTACAAGAGCAAATTAATGTATAGTTTTATTTCTACAGTGTTGTACATTCCAAGTTTGGCTTTTGGGATTCCTAGTTTAATTATTGTCTTCCTGTTTCTAAATTGTGATTTACTTGTTTGGTGATGGTCTATGTTCTGCATGTGTAACTGAGCTGAGGTGTTCTGTTTATATAATTCCTATTTGACATTGCCACTTGTTCTCCTTCCCCAGTAGGCCATGTATTCTTGTTCTCTGAAATGTATTGGTTTAATATTTGCAGTGTTGCCTTTTGATTGGTAGAGTATGGTGCTTTGTGAGTCCTGGTAGTGCTGTTAGGATACGGCGGGTTTGCTATGGGTTCTAAATGGGCAGTGTTTGTAGTAGTTCCTAATGTGTCTGGCAGTTGGCACTGGATTATAGTAATGTAGAAATCTTTTAGTCTTTCTTTATCCATACACTCATTAAGAGGCACGTTTACTAAAAGTTAGTATATGGTAACATTATGCAAATATTTATGCAAATGATGCCCCTTATGCAAATGAGGCCCTGCACCGATTCTCCGCACATGGCCCCGCATCCCCTTGGGCCGCCCCTGGAGAGAGGCACAACAGCAGCTGTTTAGGTGTAAAGTCTTGAGGTGGAGAAATGGCTGAAATGTAAATATAGGTCAGCAATAGATGAAGATACAAGAAAATCAGAGAAGAGTGTGTGTGTGCGTGTGTGTATGTGTATGTGTGTAAGAAGTGAGGGCATATGGCGGGCACCAACCTTTTGAAACATCTACTGACCCATGTTCCTTTTCAGATCATGGTTTCTTTCTCTTTTTCCACACCCAAACCCTGATCTCATGTTCTCGTCCTTCCTGCCTTCTTTCCAGAGTGATTCCTGGTTTCTCTCCCCCTTCAAACTCGCTTCCCTGGCTGTCAGAAAGGAACCAGCATAATTTCATCTGGCTTCCTCTGCCATGTACTGTATTTTCCATGGTATAAACACAACACAAATTTATGGGTGTGAGATAGAATTTTAACTGTGATGTCTTATATGGATTGTAAATGTTTTAACTCTGATGTGTAAATACTGGCATAGTGTTACAGTAATCCAGATGAGAAATTACAAACTCAAAATTAAGGTTGTTTGAGCAGTGGAAATAATAAAAAGTTGATAGAGAAAAATTGTCTCAGTGCCTATCTGACTGTTGAATGAGGGTTCAAGTAAAATCCCTAGATATTTAAGAATGGGAGTGAGTTGAAGGGGAGAGCCATTGAGAAGTGGTATAAGAGAAGGGGAAATGGGGCTACCAGTAAATCAGGTTGCTGTGATTTTACTGGCATTGAGTTTAAGGTGACTGGCTTGGAGAAAGGCAGAGACTTTATCAGACACTGATTTAAGTTATGAGATATGAGAAGGAAATCATCTATATTGATACAAAGTTTTTTGATAGGTGTTGCTAGGGTGCTGAAAATGATTTTGAAAAGAAGGTGTGGCTAAGTGATAACCTTGAAGGACACCACAGGTCAGAGGAAGCAAAGATGAAGTATAGGAGTCTACTCTTCTTTTTCATAACTCCACCCCTCCACACCACCTTCCTCGTCTTTCCTTATGTGTTCCCTCACATTTCCCCTCCTCAGGTCATAGAATAACACAGTCAGCAGGTTGGTAGGAGCAAGGAGACAAAGTGAGAAGGGGTCACTTCTAGTCTTTTCAGCTCTATCTCCCCCCTTCCCCCAGTATAATTCCTGTGCATAGAAGGGGAAAGAGGAGAAAATGCAGGGACCGGGGTCATGCTTTTCACTTTGTCCTTGTGTCATTGCCAGTCTGCTAACTCTGCAACAGCTGCAGCTTTGCATAGGGGAGGGTCGACGAGTATGTCCTATGTCAGCTGCAAGATTTCTTTTCCACATTTCCTGGTGCCAATAGGATCCTGCCAAGTGGCAGAGAAATATCTGCAGGATGAATGCCATTTTAAAGCTGTCTGAGTTTAGAAACTGGATATACCAAGTGAGTACTTGCTTTATTGTCACTGTATCTATGAAGCTGTGGTTCCAGTTTCTCTAGGATTAAGAGAGGTAGAAGTCACTAAAAATATGCAGCCTTCATGAGACTCTTACTTTCAAAGCTTCTCACAGGTAGTTTTCTATACTGTAAATCAGGGGTGTCAAACTCAAATACACAGTGGGCCAAAATGTAAAACTTGAACAAAGTCGCGGGCCAGCATTGAACAAATGAACCTTTTAATATGGACCCAAACAAGATTTGCTTTAACATTGAATATGAAGCAACACTTATTACTATACAATTTATAACTTAATAGTTCAGATATGCAAAAACCAATTTCAAATAAAAAAAAAACATCAATGACATTAATTTATTAAATAAGATTTAAATAATAATAAATAATAATTTTTAAAATAAAATAACAATAATAAAATTAATCAACCATTCAAGCCCATGTCTTGGAGTAGCAAGAAAAAGTGCATAAAGAAAACGTTAATTATTGCTCAGTTTGCTGCACACTGATCTAATCTGATGTGCCCAAGCCAGATACCTGGCATCTCTTCTTGGATGATAGTTCATCAATGTCTGGGCTCAGGCTTTGAGCTGAGGAAATCCTCAGTATCGAGCGAAGGTGTTCATCAGTCAGACGTCTCCTGTGAGATGTTTTGGTCATCTTCATCGAGGAGAAAAGTTGCTCACATAGATAAGTGCTGCCGAACATGGAGAGCATCTGAGCAGCTTGGGTGCGGAGCTGAGGCACTGTGTCAGGGATGAACTGTGGAAACTGGGCGGCGCCCACAGCATCATACTTTGACTTCAGCGTATCATTACACTGGAGTTCAATTAGCTCCATTTGGAGGTTGGTTGGTGCGTTTTCCACATTAACTGCAAAGGGATTACTGAGCAGTTCAAACCTACATTTCTGGACATCAAAGTCGGCAAATTGCCGGCTAAACTCAGCGCCGAGTACACTGAGTTTTTCAGCAAACTGTGCGCATGGGAACAAGTTGGTAAAGAACTGCGTTTTCATGGTTTGGCAGCAGGGAAAATGGCCAAGGTTTCCTTGCAGCATCTGATTCTCCCACAGGCACAGTTTAGTTTTAAAAGCCCTCACTGCAACGTACATGTCTGTGATGATGCGCCCCCGCCCCTGAAGCTCCAGGTTCAGCGCATCGAGATGGCTCGAGATGTCACACAGAAAGGCCAGCTCACACAGAAACTTTTTCTCCCGAAGCTCTGCTGTGTCCTTCCCTTTGCTTTCCAGAAACTGACATTTCCTCATGCAGCTCAAAACATCTATTCAGTACTTTTCCTCGGCTTAACCATCTCACCTCTGTGTGATACGGCACGTCTGCGTATTCCGAACCACACTCCTCCAGAAAAGACTTAAACTGGCGGTGATTCAGACCTTTGGCTCTTATAAAGTTAACTACTTGTGTTACTGTGGTCATAACATGTTCCATCTTTAGGGCTTTGCCACACAATGATTCCTGATGTATGATGCAGTGATAAACAGTTAGTTCACCTGCACAGTTCTCTTCCTGCATCTTCTCCCGGACCCTGCCCACCAGTCCACTTGTTTTACCGCACATCGCTGGCGCACCATCTGTCGTTAATCCCACGAGTTTATCCCACGGCAGCTTTATTTCAGTTACGCATTTGGAAACCTCCTCAAAAATTTCCTTTCCTGTGGTTGTGCCATGCATTGATTTGAATCCCAATAGCTCCTCCGTAACACACATATTTGAGTCCACTCCACGGATGAAGACTGACAGCTGAGCAGTATCAGATGCGTCGCTGCTCTCATCCACAGCAAGGGAGAATGCAACAAAATCTTTTCCCTTTTCCAAAAGCTGGTCATACAGATTGGTGGCAAGATCACATGTGCGATCAGCTACTGTGTTTCTGCTCAGGCTCACGTTTGAAAAGGCTTGCTTTTTCTCTGGGCACACGATGTCACAAACTTTCAACATGCACTTTTTCACAAACTCTCCCTCATTAAAGGGCCGGGCTGATTTTGCGATCTCTGCTGCCACAATATAACTAGCCTTTACAGCAGCCTCACTTTGTGATGTGGCTTTTTTGAACATATTCTGTTGTGAAACCAAACTTCTTTTCATCTCCTCCACTTTCTGGCTCCTTTGAGTCATGTCCAGGTCCTTGTACTTGTCATGGTGTTTTGTTTCATAGTGTCGTCGAATGTTATACTCCTTAGTTATAGCCACGTTGACTCCACAAATCAGACAAACAGGTCTGTCTTTTACATATGTAAACAAGTATTCTGTCTCCCACCTGTCCAGAAAGTTCCTGTTGTCTGCCTTTCTTTTTGCCATTTTTGGGAAGGGGTTCCACAGTGACAGTTGTAGCTTGAGATCGCTATGACTTCTGTCACACAGGAGAGGGCGTTTCTGGGACCTGTCCTGATTGACGCGCCAAAACAACAGCAAGGCATTATGGGATTTGTAGTATTAGCGATGAATGAATGCGCTGTATAATACCGGCGGGCTAGCTCTAGTAGTCATTTGGTATAGCCTCGCGGGCCAAATATAATTACACTACGGGCCAAATTTGGCCCGCGGGCCAGAGTTTGACACCTATGCTGTAAATGATTCCCATGGATGTTTGCTAATCTATTCCATTCCCTCCTGGCTTGGGTTAACACTCCTAATAAATCTCTAATATGGAACCTGACTTCTGTTTATTAGGACAATAACATCTACCTTCTAGAAAGGTAGAAACACATAACCAGCGAGGAGAGTATGGCTATTACTGTATGCATAAACTAGGAAACAGAAAGCAAACTCACTAAAAAATAAATGCCAAGAAAATCCATCAAATAACTCTTCTGGTTTTCAGTCTCTACTGAGTAAATTTGCACTTCTATCATGATGCCATGGATGGGCCGGTTCTGACACACCCAGTGCTTTCTTCTCTTATAGAATACTCCTTTTCTCATGCTCTGTCAATTTCATGGACTTGAGGATAAATCCAGAGACTGGTTTCAGTCGCCTCTGATATTTGTCCTAGTTATATCACCAGAAAAGAATGATGGTGCCTATGCTTCTGTGATTAATTTGTTTAAATTTATGATCATAACTATTATAAAACGTCTATAGATTCAATTAGAAAGCAAATAAAACATAATAAGATCTATTAGAAAAAAGAGAAGTGGCTTATAAATAAGGCCAAAACAAGACTGGAACCAAGACAGCAAGGAGTAAAGAAAAGTCCTTTATTCAGAAATGTCCCAACATTGCCGTGTTTTGGCACGGCTGCCTTCCTCGGGGGATTTCAAGAGGCAAAAACAAACGATAAATCTTCAATAATATACATTAAACACATATAGTTAAAATCACATATATAAATAAAATAATTAAAATAAATATAATCATAAATATGTTATCGTGAATATTAATTAAAAGCTCATTGGACCATCAATAAAAAATACTAGTAAAAGGACATACCATGTCACCTCAAAAAGGGGTATTCAGGATTACAAGAATCAATCCCAAATGGGAGCGCATGCATATACTATACAAGATAAAATGAGAACATAAGAAGAAATGATGGGGGGGGGGGGGGGGAACAAACAATTGAATAAAGCTCCATAGACACTTGAAGAAATCTTGCAGCGATGTTGAAAATAAATTCTGCACAGCAAGAGAGTCCATATAGGGGAACATGTTAAACAACTACAGTCAAATCTTGCTGCACAAGGAGGAACACACTTCTTATTATGTTCTCATTTTACCTTATAACACGGGTCCTCCTTGTATAGTATATGCATGACCTCCCATTCTGGTATTTTTTATTGATGATCCAATGAGCTTTTAATTAGCATTCTTAATAACAGACTGGGAAATGTTTACTAAAGTGCTGCAGGAAGCATAAGACTAACACATGGTTAGTGTGTGCTTTTGCCACTGCAGGAGGACAGCAGCCATGGTAAATGCAGGGGGCCGGCTGTAGTAGAGAGGTTAGGCTGTGCTAGGTGCAGCAGTTGTGCATTAGTAGCGACCATGCATCAGGTGAAGGCACTTGCTAATTGCCCTCCGCACTTGCGTGCTAACATCAATGTGCCTCCTTCAGACAGTTGTATGTCACTGGTTTCACAGCACTATGCTGTATGGATGGTTGAGAGCACCTTGCAGATATATGAGGATGTGAGAGGATAAATCCAGGTAGCCGCAACATGTCATGGAACGAGAGGGATATGACAGCAGTTAGGCTGTATATGATAATCCTGGGGATAGCTACAGTACAAAGGTGACCCCCTTTCTGCTGACTGCAGTGTCACAGCAATGCCCAACATACTGGATTTTGAGCATGTGACCCTTTCACCCTGAGTCACCCAGGATGCGTGATAACCTAGGCATCCATTGGCAGGTGCCTAGGCTTCTGGTGTGTTGGGAGGTGGAGTTGGGACCCTTCTCTGTGGCTCCTTCATGCACCTGGCACTGAATCCTTGCTAAGGAAGACTATGAACTCACCTCATGCTCAAATCAGTTTCTCCAGTACAGAGACCACACACATCTGCTACCCCCATTGCCATCATGCATCAGGAATTAAACTGTAGCAAACAGTTCTGCCAGCTGCAACAATGCAGACCTAATTTTATGTGTAAAATAAACCCTCTTAATCACTTCTATCTTTGATTTATATTGTTTATATGTAAAAAGAAAGCTGGCCTGAGCTTCTTCAGAGCAATAATTATGGCAATACCGTTCCTCTCAATGTACTTCCCTCTTCAATTCACATCAGGCCAGATATTCAGAGTTTAGCTGTTGCCGCTGAAGAATTAACCTGAATAGTCAATGCTTGGATCATATCTGGCAACTATCATTGAATGTCTGGGTTTGCTGCCTAGCCGCGCATGACACAGAAGCTAATCGGGCAGTAGGGATATTCAGCCACTCTCCATTTAGCTTCAGCAGAAAAAGTTAACACAGCTTTTGCTGCACCTAACTTTTGCTGCTGGGGGATAACAGGGCAGCAGCTGAGTATCGCCACTACCCGGTTATCACTGGGTACCACCCCCAGAATGCCCCCAACACACCCCAGTGCTAAGTGGTTAGCATCAGGGTGTACAGCTGCATTACTCAGGGATATTTAGCAGTGCCACTATATATCCTAGTGAGGGACATTTACACAGTTTACAGCTCTGTAAACCATGTGAATGCCTTGTAATATTGGGTCCATAAAGTTTCATTATACCGAAGGGCATATTGAACCTTATGTGTGGAATGTCTTTGCAGTTGGTTTATTGTGAAAGCAGAAGGCTCAGAATTCCAAATATCTAATGGTTCCTCCAGTGAAGGAATAGCAGGAATCTCCTCCACATACTTCTAGTCTGCCTTAAACTCTTCAAACTGGCACACAGGACGCACACATCGTTTTTTATAAATGACCCGTGGCAAAGATCTATTAAATATTATAATATTAATATTGATCTGTCCATGGAAGCTCTTGAGTCTCATTACAGACCAAATGCCCTTGGGTACAGAGCAGCCAGAGCTTAAAGATTCCAAATTATCCCTTCTTACTGAAAGCCAGATTCATATGAATAAAATATAGCCTCTAAAATGCTTGCATGCAAATGTTAGAACTCTAAAAAATAAGATGGGAGAGCTGGAATTTATAGCACTAAATGAGAGGTTAGATATGATTGAGATCTCAGAGACATGGTGGAAGGAGGACAACCAGTAGAACACCGTCATACCTGGGTACAAACTATATCGTAATGATAGAGCAGATCAAATTGTTGGAGAGGTTGCACTCTATGTTTGAGAGAGCATTGAGTCACAAAGGATTAAAGTTTTGCAGGAAACAAAATTCACTGTAGAATCTCTATGGATTAAATATCCATGTAATAAGGGGAAGGGGAAGGCAATAGCAGTGGTAGTGTACTATCGACTGCCTGGCCAGAAGGAATGAATGGATGATGAAATGCTCAAAGAAATCAGAGAAGCTAACAAAATTACAACACAGTAATAATAATGGGTGATATCAATTACCCCGGTATCGACTGGGTCAGTTTCACGGCAGGGCATGCTAGGGAGATAAACTGTCTAGATGAAATAAATGATTGCTTCTTGGAGCAGCTGGTTCATGAGCTGACAAGAGGGGAGGCCAATTTGGACCTAGTCCTTAGTGGAACACAAGATCTGGTGCAAGAGATAAGGGTGTTGGGGCCACTTGGCAATAGTGATCACGTTTGATTTAATAAATGGAGGAGGGAGGGTAAGGAAATCCACAGTACTACCTTTTAACTTTCAAAAGGAAGACTGATAAAATGAGGAAAATAGTTAAGAAAAAACTAAAAGGAGCAGTTCAAAGGTTAACAATTTATATCAAGCTTGGGTTTTGTTTAAAATATTATCTTGGAAGCCCAGACCAGCTGTATTCCACGCTTTTAGAAAAGTAGAAGGAAGTCCAAAAAACTGCCAGCATGGTTTAAAGGTGAGGTCAGAGAGGCTGTTGTTGATGAAAAAAAAACATTTTTCAGGAAAAAGGAACCAAATGACGAAAACTGGAAACAACACAAGCACTGGCAAGTTAGATTCAAGGCATTGATAAGGCAGGCAAAGAGAGAATTTAAGAAGAAGCTTGCTGCAGAAGCAAAAATGCATAATAAAGACTTTTTCAAGTACATTTTTAGCAAAAAACCTGTCAGACAGCTGGACCATTAGATGATAGAGGGGTAAAAGGGGCACTAAGAAGGGAAAAGGCCATAGCGGAGAGACTGAATGAATTCTTTGCTCGGTCTTTACTGAAGAATATGTAGGAATGTTACCCATGACTGAAATGGTATTTAAAGGAGATGTTGCGGAAGAATTGAAAGAAATATTGATGCACTGGGAAGATGTAGTACAACTATTTGATAAACTGAAGCATAGAAAATCACCTGAACCAGATGGTATGCATCCAAGGGTGTTAAAAGAACTAAAATATGAGAATGAAGACCTACTATTAGTAATCTGTGAACTATCATTAAAATCATCTGTAATACCTGAAGATTGGAGGATGGCCAATGTAACGCCAATTTTTAAAAGGGGTTCCAGGGGTGATCTGGGAAGCTACAGACCGGTGAGCCTGACATCAGTACCGGGAAAAATAGTAGAAACTATCATAAAGAACAAAATTACTGAACATGTAGATAGTCATGGCTTAATGGGAGAAAGTCAACATGGCTTTAGCCAAGGAAGGTCTTGTCTTACAAATCTGTTATGCTTTTTTGAAGGTGTGAATAAACAGGTAGACAAAGATGAGTTGGTTGATATAGTGTATCTGGACTTTCAGAAAGCCTTTGACAAGGTCCCTCATGAGAGACTTTTGGCAAAATTAAAAAGTCATGGGATAGGAGGCAGTGTACTATTGTGGATCAGGAACTGGTTAATAGATAGAACAGAAGGTAGGACTAAATGGCCAATTTTCCCAATGGAGAAAGGTGAATAGAGGAGTACCCCTGGGATCTGTGCTGCGTCCGCTGCTTTTTAACATGTTCATAAATGACCTGGAAATGGGAATAATGGGTGAGGTTATCAAATTTGCAGATGACACAAAACTATTCAAAGTTGCTAAAACCCATGAGGATTGTGGAAAATTGCAAGAGGTTCTTGATAAATTGGAAGACTGGGCATCCATATGGCAGATGAAATTTAATGTGGACAAGTGCAAAGTTATGTACCTAGGAAAGAAAAACCCAAACTATGGTTACACAATGCAAGGTTCCACATTAGGAACCACCACCCAGGAAAAAGATTTAGGCGTCATAGTGAATAACATGTTAAAACCCTCCGCCCAGGGAGGAAGTGACGTCACCGTGGATGATGGCGGCATGAGCAAAGAGCACCGCTGCTTAAACTGCCCACCAATGAAATAATGGCCGTATAGGTGAAGAAAGTTGGGGCGCAAAAAGTGGCGCGGCGAAGGTGAGAACACTGAGCGCCGGATGAGCAGGTAGAGGGAGAGCTAAGTGCCTGAGAGGAACCCGGAGGAGCGCCAGCCGCTGCGGCAGGAATAACAGCATTGGGGGCCCGTCGGAGGTAAGCGAGACAGGAGGAGAGTGGTGCAGAGAAGCGATCGCAGGAGTGGGCTTCAATCCGGCGCGGCTCCCAGGGAGAGGACAGCAGGGCTGCTTGCTGAGAGACAGAAGTGGTGAGCAGAGCAAGTGCCGGGAGAGCGGGCCGCAGCGGCAGGGAAATCTCCTACTCCTCACACTTTGAGAGCAGCATCAGTGAACGGAGGGGACAGAGGTGGGAAAACGCAGCAGCAAGCAGCAGGAGGGAGTTCGGAGGTGAGAAAGCCAGGGGGACTGGAGAGAAGCGGATGCAACAGGACCAGAAATAAAAAAGAAAAGAAGAAAAGAAAAGAAAAAACCAAAAAGGAAAACAAATAAAAATAATAAATAAATAAATAAACACAGTAAAAAAGTAGCGGCTGAAGAGTAGAGAAGTCTTTGAAGGCTGGACTCGTGGGGGGAGTAGGGGTTGGGAGGCAAGATTAAGAAATCTATAAAGCGAATCTGTTCCAGTGTACATACACACAACTTGAGGATACAGTGAGGAGTGTGGAGCAGCAAATGGAGAAAGCCAAGGGGGGTCTTGCAGCCCGGAAAAAGCTGGCAGAGTTTCGGTCCTCCTATACTCCTATTAAGGGAGGGAAGGAGGTAGGAAAAGAGCAAGAAGAGAAAATGGCTGCCGAAGCAGAGAGAGAGGCAGAAGAGGAAGGAGAGGGGATGTGGCATTCTGGAGCTGCCGGTATGTTAAAACACTGGCTTACTGAAATGAAGGATGAGCTTAAATTAGAAATCAGTGGGAGCATGACGGAATTGAAAGAGACCATACAAGCTTTACAACAAGATATAATGGATCTTGGGTCCAGGGTGGAAGAAACCAAAAACCAACTGGAGTAGCAGGTGGAGGCGATGGGAGACCGGCAGAAAGGATGGAAGGAGTTGAAACAGATGCAAGAACACCTACAAGAAAGGACAGAGGACCTTGAGAACCGTTCGAGAAGATGCAATATAAGAGTGAGAGGAATTTCTGAGGATCCTCAGTATAAGGAGTGTGATAAAGTAACAAGGGAAGTCTTTGATGCCCTGTTGCAGGAAGCGGAGGCTGACAGAGCAGCAGGGGAGGTGCAAGTGCAATTAGAATGGGCCCTATAAGAGACAATAGGCCACGAGATATAGTAATCTGCATGAGTTCATATGAAACCCTCTGCCCAGTGTGCAGCGGTGGCCAAGAGAGCAAATAGAATGCTTGGTATCATGAGGAAAGGAATGGAGAATAAAACAAAGGATATTATAATGCCTCTGTATCATTCAATGGTGCAACACGACCTTGAATATTGTGTGCAATTGTGGTCACCGTATCTTAAAAAGGATATAGCATTATTAGAAAAGGTACAGAGAAAAGCCACCAAAATTGTAAAGGGGATGGAAGGATACCCCTATGAAGAGAGGCAAAAAAGGTTAGGGCTCTTTAACCTGGAAAAGAGATGGCTGAGGGGAGATATGGTAGAGGTCTATAAATTAATGAATGGAGTGGAACGGGTAAACATAGATTGATTGTTTACACCATCAAGATATAGAAAGACTAAGGGACATGCAATAAAGTTACAGGGTAGCCTATTTAACACTAATAAGAGAAAATATTTTTTTCACTCAACGTGTAATCAAACTCTGGAATATGCTACCGGAGGATGTAGTAAAATCAGTTACTGTAGTGTAGCCAAGTTTAAAAAAGGCTTGGACAAGTTCCTGGAGGAAAGGTCCATAAACCATTATTAAAGTGGACCCGGGATATCCACTGCTTGCCCCAATACAAGCATTGTGGAACCTGTGTCTTTTGGGGAAACTTCTAGGTACTTATGACCTAGATTGGCCACTGTTGGAAACAGGATACTGAGCTTGATGGACCTTGGTCTAACCCTGTATGGCATATCTTATGTTCTTACAGCAAAACAATCAAATCCGTCACCTGTCAAAGGACAAAATGGTAAATCTAAAGCATGACCACCCACATGTGTAGGGCAAACAAGTTTTTGATAAAAATTCAAAGCTTCCATTGCTAAAAGGAATTGATCAACAGGAAGCCAAATTGTTCTCTCTTCTTTCTGTCAATTGCAATAACCTGCTATAAATTTGGATCTCAACTCTTCATTTAATTCATCAAATAAATGAACATTCTCCAGATTACCGTTTGATGATATGTACTCAAAACACATTCCCAATCCATTGTGTATGAGTAGGGCCTGTAGAAAAGGAGAAATAGAGGGAGAGTTTGTACACTTCTCAAGCCATTAACAGAAACCCCCTCACTTCCCCTTCAATCAATTGATATAAAAAAGATCATAACCAGTCTGATACAACTCATTCGCATATAGAGAATTAGCTGATGTCAACCGTGTCTCAGTGTGGGCTAAGATATCTATTTATTGCATTACCATTAAGTAATCAATTAACAAAGTTTATGTACTGATCTAACATTTATCAAGGCAATTTTAGCATAAATCCCCCTACTCCCATCATGATCGATAACCCTAGTATTGAGCACAACAGTAGTAAAAGAAATAATATATAAATTAACATACTAATTTTGACATTTTCAATAACAGCTAGTCAACTGACCATAACAACCCCTCCCCATCAGCACTGGGATATGTTGCCCAAATAAATGTTTTTTAAAGGACCTTCAAAATTCATATGAGAGCAAACAGGTTTTCTTCAAGTTCTCTAAAATTTTGTTATCGGTCCAGTTTTTTACATATATAGTTCATAATGCTTATTCATAACAACAAATTAATTCAACATGTTTCTTGGTAATTCATAGTGACCTCCAACATCACATGTTTCAAAGACATATATTTCTGCATCTGGGAACTATTACCAAATGATCCCCTCTTTTCACCAGAGTTTTTTTCAGCAGGACTATCATGCCCTAGGGGGCAGCACCATGAGGCACCATTTACTATAGTCCAGAACATGGGGCAGGAGCAGGGGGAGACTGCTTCTACCCCTTTCCTGCTGAACCATCAGGGCTACTTATGGTATGAGCTATGAGGGTGGGTGGGATGGGGAGGCTGTGAGATGCCTGACTGGCTAGCCAGGATCTTGCTTATTTGGTGGGGTCAGGAAAGTGATTGGCTAGCATGGATCTTTGTTATTTAAGAGGTGGGACCATGGGGTGACCAACTGCCTAGCAATAATCTTATTTGGGAGAGGACAAGAGACACCGAAGACCCTCCCCTGGACAGCATCTCTTAAGAGTTAGGTGCTGTCCAGGAAGGTTTGCTTTACTTGGTGTCAGTGCTATGGATTAGAAGATCCATGGTACCAGCACCTTTTTGCAAAGTAGAGGGAGGCCCAAGGGAGTCATGGGAGAGGGTTTGCATGTTGCTGTTACCACTGCTGAAAATTGGCAGCAGCCACATAGTGGCACCGACAGTTCAACTGCAGATAACGCCAACTCTTGAGATGGTTTATCTGCAGTCATGCTATCAGCGATTTGGGCAGCCAGCATGTGACAAGTGCTCATGTGCTGGCTCTATCCTATCACCATGCCTGTTTCCCCTCTGCCCCACCTCCCTCCTCACCTACCGCATGAATTGCAGCTATCGCTGAAAGTTTCCTGTGGTAGCTGCATTTTGCCCGCATTAGCTGTTGCTGTGGCTCAATTTTTCCCAAATTAGTGCTGTGTTGACAACTAACATCCTTTAGTAAACATCCCCCTAATAGGCTTATTCAGTTCTGGACATAGATCCCCTCTGTACGTCTGGTCTGAACCAGACGTACAGAGCGGATCGCGATTCTGATCCCGCGGGGCATGTCTAGCCTTGCGGGATCAGAATCATGAACAGTCTTGTACGTGCAGGCTGGTACTGTGATTCAGCCCAGCCTGCATGTACAGGAACTTCCCGGCTAACTCCGTGAAGGCTCTTCAATGGAGCCGTGGCACCATGGCGTCATGTTGCCATGACACCGCAGCTCCATTGAAGAGCCGCGATGCCAGCTGCCAGACTTCAGGGCTTCATTCCTCACAGTCCGACCCCTGATCCGGCCCCCTAAGGCCAGGGTCAAACTGCGGGGAATGCCTTCAGGCCCCCCCCCACCCCATCTGTGTCCTGGGCCGCCGAAAAAGAGACGAGCAGGGAAGTTATTCTATATCGGAGGTGGAATATCTTCCCCGCAAAAGTCGCCGGTCCTGGACGTACAGGGCTGACATTAGAATTTGCCCTGTATGTCCAGGGCCAGCGACTGCCCACTGCCCACCCAGACTCCGCTCCCATGCCGCCCTTTCCCCGCCCCCATCTAACTTCCCTGTACAACCGACGGGGAATTTAGATGCGGCCAGAGAAGGCATGAATAGCGGGGATGGACATTCTGTTGGGACATCCATCTCCTCTATTCGTGGCACAGAATCAGGCCCTAAGTGTTTGCATGGGAGTTTATTTATTTATTTTATTTATTAGCATTTATATACCGCTTTTTCCACAAGATCAAATGCAGTTTACATTAAACAACAGGGTCAGATACATATAACAGTATAAAACTATGTACAGAAAACATTGAACATAACTTAGGCTCAAGCTAGAATAAATTGAGAACTATGTACAGAAAACAGAACTCTTAAGATTCGAGTTGCACCCTGGAGCACTGCAAGATGGACATTTAAATGAGGAACTCCATGGTTCTCTCATGATTATTTGACAACCTGTGAGTGTTGATCACTGGACTTACCCCCTAAGTTTCAGACCACTTTAAAAAGGCCAGTTCAAAATCAAGGAAGAGCGAATAGCAGTATGTGGTAATGTTGAGCTTTATGCTCCTTAAAGAAGATCCCTCAGCACCAGAGAAAATGGTGTCATGTAAACCCAGCAGAGAGACAGAAAGCACGCCACTCACTGAAATGTGCAGTTTGTGACACTTGAAACTTGATGGAAACTCAAATCTAGTTGACCCAGGACCTTAAATCTAAACTTAAATCTGAACTAGCCAACATAGCTGCACAAATAAATGCAGGTCAGAATCAAGCAGGTGGAACAATGTGTTAGCCAGTTGGCGCCCCTTTCAGCACAAGTACAGGAAAATGTCAGAGCCATACACTGACTGCATTGAAGATCTGTCCAACCACAATTGGCAGGATAAAAATCCACATACTAGGACTCCAGTAAGGGCCTTGAAGGCACAGGCATAACCTTCTCCCAAAGCCACTTGATTTTCAACTCACCTTGGCACTTGAGACTAAGCTTGCACATCATGTGCACTCCCATTGTTTCCTAATGTGAAACACTCCAGATCAGTGGTGGCAAAACTATTTCAATACCCAAAAGTTTTGGAGATCATGTCAAAAGCAAGAGCAATAGTGGGGCTTTCCTACAATAGTAAGCAAATTTTTGTTGTACCAGAACTGGCGAAGATTAGGGCAATGAAGCGGAAGGCCTTTTTAGGCCTACAACCAGCTTTGAAGTGTATCAAAGCACAGTATGGCCAATTACACCAGGATGTCACATGATTTTACACTGACCCCAAAGAATTGGAGGACTATATTGCACAAGGCACCAGAGATGGTCAGATGGACTGACTGAGTTTGGAATACTCTGGCTAAAGCTGCCTCCATTGGGGAGGTAACCTAGTATGGGACAGGAATATGCTTGAGAGTCCCACTGACTTAACAGCACACACAGTGAGAAGTGAGCTATTATTACTAAGTAAAGCAACCATGGTTCAGCATTAGAGAAGAATCAGCTTGAATCAAGAATTACTTTTTCACTCGCTGTAATCTAAAGACTGATTTCTACATTTTCCAGTGGCTTGATTACTAGTATCCAAAGATTGTATATGTGATTGGCAAGAGATGAACTCTCTGTGTTTTGTGTAGGCGAATAGCGAGGCTGGGAGATGGATTTTACAAGTTTGAATTTTGTGAGCTTGAATTTTTAATGTGCATCTTCCCAAAGGGATGAGGGATGAATTTATGTATAGAAAAACTTCTGTGTAGGACATTGGGGAGAAGGAATGTTTTTTGTTGGGCAGAGTGTTGGAGTGTATGATGGGACTTTTTGGAACATAGAAGTTGATGCTTTACTATTGTGGATAAAAGAGGATTTGTGTATAGTGATTAAACAGCAAGAATAGGATTATTTGTGAATTCACGAATTCAGTTAATTCCCGAAGGATAGATCTATATAGAAACATAGGAACATGGCAGCAGGAAAAGACCATATGGCCTATCCAGTCTCTCCTTCCATACCAATTACTGAAGTCACTTGTTTTCCTTTAGAGATCTTCTGAGTTGTTCCATGCTTTCTTAAATTCAGAAACTGTCCTCGTCTCTACTACCTCCACTGGGAGACTATTCCATGCATCTACCACTCTTTCTGTAAAGAAATATTTACACATATTACTCCTGAGTCTATCCCCTTTCACTTTCATCCTATACCCCCTCATTACAGAGTTTTCTTTCAATTGAAAGAGGCTCTCCTCCTTTGCGTTTATGCCAAGAAGGTATTTAAACATCTCTATCCTATCTCCTCTCTCTCGCCTTCCTTCCAAAGTATACATAATGAGATCTTTAAGTCTGTCACCTTATGCCTTATGATGAATACCACTGACCATTTTGGTAGCCACCCTCTGCACCAACTCTATCCTGTTTATATCCTTTTGAAGGTTTCTCCAGAATTGTATACAATACTCCAAATGAAGTCTCACCAAAGATGGAGGCACTATCACCTCCTTTTTCCTGCTGGCCATTCCTCTCCCTATGCGCTCAAGCATCCTTCTGGCTTTCACAGTTGCCTTTTATACCTTTTTAGCAACCTTAAGATCATCAGAAACAGTCACGCCCAGGTCCTGCTCTCCTTTCATCAACAGAAGTACTTCACCCCCAATACTGTACTGCTCCTTTGGATTTTTGCTATCCAGATGCATGACCCTGCATTTTTTTGCATTAAGTCTGTGCTGCCAAGTTCTCAACCATTCTTCAAGGTTAGCTAGATCCTCCTCAAGAGACTATTTTAAGGGCAATAATCCTTTTTGTTAGAAAGGTAAATAAATGTAAAATGAAAAGGAGGCCACTATGGTTCTAAAATGAAGTAAATGAAAAGATAAAGGAAAAGAGGGTGGCCTTCATAAAATACAACAGGTCACAGAGAGAGGAAGACAAGCAATATTTGGAAAAACTTACAGAATCTAAGAAAGTAGTTAGGAAATCAAAGATACAAAAAAGAAGAAGAAATAACCAATGCAATAAAATGGGGGGGGGGGGGGACAAGGCATTTTTCAGATATGTTAGCGAGAGGAGGAAGTGCAAAAGTTGTATTGTCAGACTGAAAGGTGAAGGGGAGGAATATGCAGAAGTTGATGTGGATAAAGCAGAATCACTTAACAAATATTTTTGTTCTATGTTCACAGATGAATGGCCAGAAGCAGGACTTCAGGAAGCACCCACAAATAGGGACACAAGTGAAGGAGATCTTGAACAATTTTCAGAAGACTGTGTTAATGAGGAACTAGCTAAACTAAAAGTGAACAAAGTGATGGGAGCAGATGGGATACATTCAAGAATATTGAAGGAACTTGGGGATGTTCTAGTGATTCCATTGACCATCCTTTTCAATGCTTATTTATAGTCAGGAGTGGTCCCAGAGGACTGGAGAAAGGGACATGTGGTCCCTTACACAAAGTAAGGGTGAGGTTGAGAACTACAGGTTAGTTAGTCTGACCTCTGAGGTGAGTAAATTAATGGAAATGCTGCTAAAACAGAGGATAGTGAGGTTTCTGGAGTCCAATGGATTGCAGGATCTGAGGCAGCATGGGTTTACCAGACGCAGGACTTTTCAGACAAATCTGATTTCTTTGACTGGGTGACCAGAGAATTAGACCGAGGGAGAACCCTAGATATGATAAGCAAACTTACCCAACAGCCCTATCACAATATCACTAACAAAAATGTTAAAAATAAACAGACCAAAGACAGATCCCTGTGGTAAATGACTGGTAACATCCTTTTCCTCAGAGTGAGCTCCATTTACCTGTACCCTTTGTTGCCTCCTATACAACCAATTTCTAACCCATTCAGCCACAACTAGGGCTCTCCCTCAGTTCAACTGTCTGGTTGTCCAGTCAAAGAAATTAATTAGATTTGTCTGACAAGACCTGCCTCTAGTAAAATCGTGCTGCCTTAGATCCTGCAAGCCATTGGACTTTAGAAACCTCATTATCCTTTGTTTTAGTGGCATTTACATTAATATACTCACATAACCTAGTGGTCAGAGCACTGGCTTGGTGACCAAGAGATCAGGGTTTGATTCCCCCTGGCATTCCTTGTGGACTTGGGCAAGTCACTTAACCCTCCATTGCCTCAGAAGAAAGGCCTGGCAATCTACTTCTGGTCATATTGCCAAGAAAATGCAGGAGCTACTGGGTTGCCAGGAATCAGCATTGATTCAAAGACACATTGCATTTGCACTCACCATAGAGATCAAACTAACCGTCTTATAGTTCTCAACCTCATCCTTCCACTTTTGTGTAAAGAGACCACATATGCCTTTCTCCAGTCCTCTGGGACCACTCCTGACTCTAAAGAAACATTGAAAAGCTGCTAGAACATCCCCACGTTCCTTCAATACTCTCAGATATATCCCACCTGGCCCCATTGCTTTGTCTCTCCTTGATGGTTACACAGGTACACTACCAAAAAACTGCCTCCAGTTTTGCAACTGATTCCTATAGATTTTGGGGTGCTGAATCCAGGAAAAATAGCCAAAATGTTCCATCACGTCACGTTTTCTTGCAAAATTAGATTTCTTACCCATATAAGGAATGTTCACATAATTTCTTTTTAGCCGACTGCAGTTTATTTTCTTGGCCCAAAATAGAGGTTGTAATGGTTAACTAACTAGAAACACTCCCTCATGATATTTTAGAGTGTTTTGTATTCATTTTATACATTAACAGGACAATTGGGAGGCGGGGGGCTAAATCCAGTACTCGCGCTGGCGCATGTTCTTTCCTGTTCGCCTCGCCTCGTTCGCTCGCTCAAACACGGTGGTTGCGACATGAACGTTCCTGTCAAATTTCAGTTTCTTGCAAGTTCATTATTACCTTTTGTTTGCTCAGTCGTAATCCAGCTTTATTCCGAAGTGGTTCACTACAGTTGTAGTTTGCAGTGCTGTGTATTTGTGATGGCTCACAGAGCCAGAGGTTGCGTCAACTCTCCGGACAGTTTTTGTTTTATTTGTGGGGAATATACCGTGAAAAAGCAGCAGAGGAACATTTCTGCATTTATTAAAAAAGTATATTTCGCCTATTTCGGTTTGAAGTTAGGCGATCAAGACAAACCGTGGGCTCCTCACAAAGTGTGCAAGACATGTGAGGAAGATCTACGCTTATGGATGAAAGGTAAAAAACAAGCATTTCGTTTCGGAATACCTATGATGTGGCGTGAACAAAGAGACCACAGCAGTGACTGCTATTTTTGCTCTTGCATTGTGAAGGGATACAACTTAAAAATAAGAACGTAATAAGTTACCCCAACGTTCCCTCAGCAATTAGGCCTATGCCTCATAGCAACGAAGTACCTGTGCCTGAACCACCAAAATCTTTGGATCATATTTGTGTGGACGGTTCTGATCATGATGAGACTCATCAGATGGCTTTTCCCGATGAGTCCAGTACTTCCGAGTTTGAAACTGAACCAGATCCGAAACCTGAACTTTTCTCTCAAGCTGAATTGAATGATTTAGTCCGGGATTTAGGACTCCCAAAAGATGCTGCCCAACTGCTAGGTTCTCGGCTTAAACAGAAAAATCTATTGTCACCAGGAACAACTTTTTATTGGTACCGCAACCGCGAGACACAATTTTTGAAGTATTTCAGCAAAGAGGAAGATTTGGTATTTTGCAACGATATATACGGAGTGATGGAAAAGTTTAAACTCAAGTATGATCCTGCTGAATGGCGGCTGTTCATTGATTCGTCAAAAGACAGCATAAAAGGTGTTCTTCTTCATAATGGCAACACATTCGCTTCAGTTCCTATTGCTCACTCTGTTATTCTCCAAAAAAAATACGAGAATTTGGCCCTGATTCTTCAGAAGATTCGTTATGATGAGCATAAGTGGATGATTTGTGGAGACTTTAAAATTCTATCCATGCTATTAGGGCAGCAATCCGGTTTCACCAAATATCCCTGCTTCCTTTGCTTGTGGGATAGCCGGGCCCGCGACCTACACTGGGGGAAAAAAGACTGGCCAATTCGGGAGTATTTGAGACCCGGTGAGAAAAATGTTCTTCATGAGAGCTTGGTACCTCGTGATAAAATTCTATTACCACCTCTCCACATTAAGTTGGGTCTCATTAAGCAATTCATCAAGTCCCTTCCAAAAGATGGTGAGTGCTTTCGGTACCTTTGCTCAAAGTTTCCCCGACTTTCTGAAGCAAAGCTAAAGGAAGGAGTGTTTGTTGGCCCTGATATAAGGAAACTCATTTCAGATGGAGCATTCGCTGAAACAATGTCTGAGAAGGAAAAAGAAGCCTGGGATTCCTTCAATGATGTTGTTCTCAAATTCTTGGGGAACAGGCGGGATGAGAACTATAAGGATATTGTTGCCAGGATGCCCAATGCCTTCAAAGAACAAGGCTGTAACATGAGCCTGAAAGTCCATTTCTTGCACTCCCATGTGAACTACTTTCCCGAAAACTTGGGGGTATACAGTGAAGAACAAGGTGAAAGGTTTCACCAGGACATCAAGGACGCAGAGAGAAGGTACCAAGGAAGATGGAACACCACTATGATTTATTTTTATTTTTTATTTATTTTACTGCACACTTATATACCGCTACTTCCAGCGATCAGCAGCGGTTTGATTCATGTTCGGGGATTGTCAATCAAGACTGGGGGGGGGGGGTGGGGTGGTATGTACAAAGAACTGGGGTCACAGCACACATGGTTAGCGTCTTAGGGGATGACTTATACATTCTTACATCTATATATACATATTTACATAATTATACATATAGCAGTTTTGAATACTCTCTCGCAGTTGATGGTCATAGCTGATTGTAATGACATCGGAATAGGTGAGTTTTTAGCTCCTTCCTGAATTTGGTGATGTCCTTGGTTAAACGCAGCTCACATGGGAGGTGATTCCAGATAGTTGGTGCAGAGAATGAGAAAGCTCTACGACTCGTACTTGTTTTCACTGTTCTGAAGTTGGTGGGGACTTGTAGGGTGCCCGAGTTGATAGTTCTTCTGTCCCTATTTGTAGGTTGCGTGCTGATAAGTGATGATAGGAATGATGGGGATATGTTGTTTATTAGTTGGAAGGTGGTCACTAACATCTTGTATTGTATCCTAGCTGCAATTGGGAGCCAATGTAGCTCTATTAGGATGGGGGTAATGTGTTCAGTAATGCTTGTTCCCATTATGATCCTGGCCGTCACGTTTTGGGCCATCTGAAGTATATTTAGTGATTTTTTAGGCAGACCTTGAAGGATGGCATTACAGTAGTCTAGGTGTGGCATGATGAGGGCTTGTGCTACTGACCGAAAATCACTGGGCTCAAGTATTTTCCTTAGTGGTTGTATCACTCTAAGTTTATGGAAGATGGCTTTATTCGTTTTGCGTAGGTGTGTCTCCATTTTCAGGTTGCAGTCGAGTGTTACTCCGAGATATTTGATTTCCTTCTTCGTGCTATACGTGTTGTTGCAGAGAGTGATTGTGGGGGGGGGGGGGGGGGGTTGAAGTTTGGTTTGCTGGATATATACATGACTTCTGTTTTCTTATGGTTAATTGTCATGTTGTTGTTTTGTAGCCATCTTAACATCTCATCCAGACAATTTTCGAGCGGAGTATAATGAGGGTCCTCGGTATCTAGTTGCGTGTAAACCAGCAGAAATCATGCGTGTAAACCAGCAGAAATCATGATGGCTGATTTCTGCTGGTTGCTGCTGCGGGAAACCCCAGATGAAAAATACGCCAAGCAGCGCACCAAGAGAAGCATTCGGGGGAAGAAGAAACGGGCCCACCAGGAGATTGATTGACCCAAGAATGACTTTAAAATCTAAACTGTGTTGACAAATATCGTGTTTTTACTAAACTTTGAAATAAAAATTTGCTAGTTATTACCACAGTGTCGGATCTCATTTATTAGAATTTTATTTTCACACCATCGGGTGTTTGTCTTCATGTATTGCAATGGTGCGGTTTGCGTTTTCTATTCTTACATACATACCTGTACAACATTTTTTGCACATTTCTTTGCTTTGCTTTGTGTCTAACCTCGCTCTTATATGCTCAATGTTTGTGCACATCTATGTGGCTGTTTTAAGTGCAGACAATTTTGCTACCATCACAGTGTGTTTTGTTGACATTACTCTATTCTTATGTGCTGCCTTGTTACAATTTTCTTTATTCTTATTTGAATAACTACTAAACAATTAGTATAAAGAATTCATCCAAGAAACTTTTATCTCGATCGCACTCAATCTGAAACGTTCACCTCAAACTGCTAACCCAATGTAGCAAAAAATCTGTACGTGATGGAGCAAATTGGTTACCAGATTTGGATTCAGCGCACCAAAAAACGTAAAAATCAATCGAAACATTAGAGGCAGTTTAAAAAAAAAAATTTTTTAGTGTACCTGTGTTATTAGGCACCATAACATCATCCATCTTTTATAAGAGGATAGACTCTATCTTAGTAGACCAATCATGGGTTTTGAATTAGAATCTGCACTCAGAACCATGCACCCTTGAAAGGCCTCAGGCCCTGATAGTTTTTCAGCTGAGTTTTACTGTAGTTTTTATTGCAATTGAATCCATTTTTATTACAATTATAGAATTACTACACTGAAGATGGCATAGGAAAGGATGGGTCTGGGGAGAGATTGATCACAGTCATAGTCAAGCCTAGTAGAGATGATAGTAAAGTTGAGAACTTCCTCCCTATTTCGTTATTGAATGTGGACTGCAAATTATATGTGAAGATCCTAACTGTTAGATTGCAGGAAATTTTAGGGAAGGGATAGGGTGATGCTGGGCAGCACTCTCACAGGGCAGGGAGCAGGCAGCATCAAGGGTGGTGACACAGTGCATCAGGGAAATGATAGCCCTGGATGACCATCACCTGAAGATACTTGAGAAGGCATGGTTTAAGTAGCTGCTGCAGACAACATTTACTAGGCAGGTGATCCCCAGCCTGTATAATCCCTCAGATCACCATCTGAGGGCAGAGCTGACAAAAGCAGAGGCTGGTAGTAGCGTGAATTACAGTACTTACATCTGAACTAGTCATAATGTACCATGCCTACCTCTCCCTGACAGCACACTGGAGAAGGAGGGTACTATGGGTTGTGCTGTGCAGCCAGGTAATAGATGACAGCAATATGTTGACCCATATTTCAGCAGAAATAAGGGCAATGATGCAGGGCTGGCACATAGAGCATAAACAGAGCACCATGCTTTCTTTGTAACAGATAGTGGGATGAAAATGGTCAAGACAGTGAAAGAAAAAGGCTCTCAGAGGTTTGGATGCTTTGCATACTTGCTGCACCTAGTTGTCTGAAAATCCCTAGACCTAGGGAGCAAGAGAAGCAGCAACCCTGTCCTGAGGCAACTGATTGAGAATTCCCATAAAATAGCTGGGTATTTTCAGCACAGCGTGAAGAGTGGATATGAGCTGCACGAGAGGCGGAGAGCAACAGGGGCATCTGCACGTCAGCTCAAACAAAACGTTAGCACCAGGTGTAATTCTACTTATGGCATGCTGGAGAACTTCGTGGAGCAAAGGACAGCCCTGCATCAGACTTCGTTGGAGCCTGAGAATGGCATTGATATGCCTCAGGTCACCAGAATTGGGAAAAGCCCTTTAAGGAAGCCACAGAGGAATTCAATTCCACAAAGTCACCCTGAGGATTATCATTCTAGTAGAAATATCGGTGATGATGGACTTTTTGCATGGTTACATGGGAAAAGGTTTGCAGCCCCTTATGAAGGAGGATGCATATATGCTAGTTGGTCTCTGTGACCTATGTATGAAAGGAACTATTGCTCTACGGTGCAAATGACTTACTGGAAGGAAAATCCAGAGGCGGTAGTGGTGGTTGCAGCAGGCAAAATAGTAGGCATGTTGGCAAGTTGTACTGGTACCATTAGTACCACCCTGTCACTGAACTTCCCCCTCTCTCCAGCTTTTCTTTCCAGTAGCCCATGAGCCCCAGCTGGAGAATATTGTTGATGACCAAAGACCTAGCTACAATGCTCAGCCTATGTGAATCAGATTCCCGCAGAGACCAAGGCTGGCGCCACCGCTAGGCAAACTAGGCAGTTGCCTAGGGTGCAAGACCTCTAAGGGTGCCAATTGCTGCTGCTGCTACCCTTCTCTGGGGCCTGTAGCAGCAGCAATAGACCTCAAACCACGATGCAGCGCTTACTAACACTCTGGCACTGCATCACAGTCTCCTCCTGTTCATAATGTGCTGTTTCTATCTCCCTCCAAAACCGGAAGTAGTGTCAGAGAGGAGGCAGAAACGGCATATTGTGAACTGGAGGAAACCACGACGCAGTGCCAGAGGACTAGTAAGTACTGTTTGGGGGGCTATTGCCATCACTGCAGGCTCCAGAGAGGGTGACAGCAGCACAAATGGGAGTGGGCAGGCCATGGGGTGGCGGCAAGATGGAGGGCCCATCTAAGGTACCTCCAATCCTTGTGCCAGCCCTGCTTGAGGCCATACACACAGATTCCCTGGTATAGTGAGCACACAAGTCAGCAGTCTGACCAGACCTGACCAAGGTTGCACAGCATTTCCTGTCCTAACCTCCAACCAGTGTGCCCAGTGAACTTATATTCTCCGTGGCAGAGGATATCGTAGCTCCGCATTGAAGTTAGTGGAAAAGGAGTGTTTCTGAAGACAACATAAAAACATAAGAATATAAGATATGCCATACTGGGTCAGACCAAGGTCCATCAAGCCCAGTATTCTGTTTCCAACAGTGGCCAATCTAGGTCATATGTACCTAGAAGTTTCCCCAAGGGACACAGGTTCCACAATGCTTGTATTGGTTCAAGCATTGATATCCTGGGTCCCTTCTTAATAATGGTTTATGGACCTTTCCACCAGGAACTTGTCCAAACCTTTTTTAAACCCAGCTATACTCACAGCCTTTACTACATCCTCCGGTAACAAATTCCAGAGTTTGATTACACGTTGAGTGAAAAAATATTTTCTTTTATTAGTCTTAAATAGTTTACCCTGTAGCTTCATTGCATGTCCCCTAGTCTTTCTATATTCTGATAAGGTAAACAATCGATCTACGTTTACCCGTTCCACTCCGTTCATTAATTTATAGACTTCTATCATATCTCCCCTCAGCCGTCTCTTTTCCAGGTTAAAGATCCCTAACCTTTTTAGCCTTTCTTCATAGGAGTATCCTTCCATCCCCTTTACCATTTTGGTGGCTCTTCTCTGAACCTTTTCTAAAATCGCTATATCCTTTTTAAGATACGGCGACCAGAATTGCACACAATATTCAAGGTGCGGTCTCACCATGGAACGATATAGAGGCATTATAATATCTTTTGTTTTATTCTCCATTCCTTTCCTTATGATACCTAGCATTCTATTTGCTCTCTTGGCTGCTGCTGCACACTGGGCCGAGGGTTTTAACATGGTATCCACAATGACGCCTAAATCTTTTTCCTGGGTGGTAGTTCCTAATGTGGAACCATGCATCGTGTAACCATAGTTTGGGTTGTTCTTCCCTAGGTGCATAACCTTGCACTTGTCCACATTAAATTTCATCTGCCATTTAGATGCCCAGTCTTCCAATTTATCAAGATCCTCTTGCAATTTTCCACAATCCTCTTGGGTTTTAACAACTTTAAATAGTTTTGTGTCATCTGCAAATTTGATAACCTCACTCGTTATTCCACTTTCCAGGTCATTTATGAATATGTCAAAAAGCAGCGGACCCAGCACAGATCCCTGGGGTACACCACTATTCACCTTTCTCCATTGGGAAAATTGGCCATTTAGCCCTACCCTCTGCTTTCTATCTTTAACCAGTTCCTGATCCACAATAGTACACTGCCTCCTATCCCATGACTCTTTAGTTTTGCCAAAAGTCTCTGATGAGGGACCTTGTCAAAGGCTTTCTGAAAGTCCAGATACACAATATCAACCGACTCACCTTTGTCTACCTGATTATTCACTCCTTCAAAAAAACATAACAGATTAGTAAGACAAGATCTTCCTTGTCTAAAGCCATGTTGGCTGTCTCCCATTAGGTCATGACTATCTACATGCTGAGTAATTTTATTCTTTATGATGGTTTCTACTATTTTTCCCGGTACTGACGTCAGGCTCACCGGTCTGTAGTTTCCCGTATCACCCCTGGAACCCTTTTTAAAAATTGGTGTTGCATTGGCGATCCTCCAATCTTCAGGTATTAGAGATGATTTTAATGATAGTTCACCGATTACTAATAGCAGGTCTGCAATCTCATATTTCAGTTCTTTCAACACCCTTGGATGTATACCATCCGGCCCAGGTGATTTGCTACTCTTCAGTTTATTTAATAGTTGTAATACATCTTTCCGATGTATCGATATTTCCTTCAATTCTTCTGCACCTTTAAATACCACTTCAGTCATGGGTAACATCCCTACATCTTCCTCAGTAAAGACCGAAGCAAAGAATTCATTCAGTCTCTCCGCTATCGCCTTGTCGACTCTTAGTGCTCCTTTAACCCCTTTATCATCTAATGGACCAACTGACTCTCTCACAGGTTTTTTGCTACGAATGTACTTGAAAAGGTCTTTACTTCGCGTTTTTGCTTCTGCAGCAAGCTTCTTCTCAAATTCTCCCTTTGCCTGCCTTATCAATGCCTTGCATTTGACTTGCCAGTGCTTGTGCTGTTTTCAGGTTTCGTCGTTTGGCTCTTTTTTCCATTTCCTGAAAGATGCTTTTTTGGCAACAACAGCCTCTCTGACCTCACCTTTAAACCATGCTGGCAGTTTTTTGGACTTCCTTCCACTTTTCTTAAAGCGTGGAATATAGCTGGTCTGGGCTTCCAAGATAGTATTTTTCAACAACAGCCAAGCCTGATGTACGTCTTTAACCTTTGCAACTGCTCCTTTTAGTTTTTTCTTAACTGTTTTCCTCATTTTATCATAGTCTCCATTTCGAAAGTTAAAAGGTAGTACTGTGGATTTCCTTACTATCCCTCCTCCACTAATTAAATCAAAGGCAATCATGCTATGATCACTATTGCCAAGTGGCCCCAACAACCTTATCTCTTGCACTAGATCTGGTGTTCCACTAAGGACTAGGTCTAATATGGCTTCCCCTCTGGTCGGTTCATGAACCAGCTGCTCCAAGAAGCAGTCATTTATGTCATCTAGGAACTTTATCTCCCTAGCATGTCCTGACGTGACACTGACCCAGTCGATACCGGGGTAGTTGAAATCACCCATTATTATTACTGCGCTGTAACTTTTGTTAGCTTCCTTGATTTCTTTGAACATTTCATCATCCATTTGGTCATTCTGGCCAGGCGGTCGATAGTATACCCCCACTGCCATCGCCTTCCTCCTTTTACATGGAATTTCAATGCATATAGATTCTACAGCAGATTTTGTTTCCTGCAAAACTTTAATTCTTTCTGACTCAATGCCCTCTCTAACATAGAGAGCAACCCCTCCACCAATTTGATCAGCTCTATCATTACGATATAGTTTGTACCCAGGTATGACAGTGTCCCACTGGTTGTCCTCCTTCCACCATGTCTCTGATATTCCAATCATATCTAACCTTTCATTTAGTGCTATATATTCTAACTCTCCCATCTTATTTTTTAGACTTCTAGCATTTCCATACAAGCATTTTAGAGAATGTATTTTATTCATATTAATTTGGCTATTGTTAGACATGGGTAATTTGGGATCTTTAAGCTCTGTCTGCTCCATACTTGAGGGCATTTGGGCTAGTTTACTCTTTTGTGGAACCTCTCTGCTTTTGGTAGTATCCTTCAAAGATACATTTTTACGAAACATCCGCTCTTGGGCGACTGTCGGCTTTCCCCTAATATCTAGTTTAAAGCCTCTCCTTGCTTGCTTTCTCTTCATTTTCATGCAGATGGGAGAAGGAATGAGAGCAGAGCACTCGTATACTGAGGGGCTGTTGCCCACACTTTCTGTCTACAGTGTCTACTAGCTGTATTTTTGACAGTTTGCATTGCGGTCTCTCCAGGATGGTGCCACAGAACTCGTAAAAGTGGAGGATGAACACAGATGTTTTATTGAATCCCCAACGCGTTTCAGCAGATGCCTTCTTCGGGGGGAGGATAATTCAAGCACTGTGGGTACAAGGACCCAAGTAGTAGATCCTCTTATATTGTAGCTATCACCATGAACTGGGAACAATAGGCTCTTGCAAAATAAAACTGTTGTGTATCTAATAAAACTGACAAATGAACCGCGCTGCTCAGAATGCAAACAAATGAGCAGCGCGGTTCATGCACTGCCTTCATTGTTCCCAGTTCATGGTGATAGCTACAAGATATACCACTTCACCTGAAGGTTTACTTCCTTCTTAATCTCCAAAGGGTCTTCCTCCGGCCAAAGTTGATGATGCTAGAGAAACATATAAAATAGTAATAAATGACAGCAGACAAAGACTAACTGACCCATCTGGTCTGCCCAGTCAGTGTTTAGAATTGTAACTGCCACCCTCTGAGACACCTGAAGCTTTAAAGATTGAGCTTTTACCCTAAGGGCATTTACTGTTTAATCTGCCTAGGAAGGCATTCTCCTGTGTGTCAGCTAGTCCACAGAGCTGTGTTTACTGTTCCTCTGTATCTGCTGAGATGGCCTCACCCACTGGAAAACATTAGTGACTGGAGCCTTTAAACTGTCTGGGATACCTGAGGCTTTTTGCCAATGAGGTGTGCCAAAGGGGCATGACTCTTTGCTTCCTCTTTACAGGTCTTTGGTGTTTGGAGTGTGGCTTTTATGTGTTCACTGCCAGGAAATTGCAATATGTCAACAATAGTTGGTCAAGGTTGTTATGTGTTAACCATACTTTACTTCATTGCCATAAAGCAAGGGGGTTTCCAAAGCTGATTCTAAGCAGGCTTGAACTGCAGTAAGGTGTAAAAGATGTTAGCTGCCCTTGGCAGATGAAATGTAATGTGGGCAAGTGCAAAGTTATGCTCCTAGGAAAGAGCAACCCAAACTATGGATACAAGATGCAAGGTTCCACATTAGGAACCACCACCCAGGAAAAAGATTTAGGCGTCATTGTGGATAACATGTTAAAACCCTCCACCCAGTGTGCAGCGGCGGCCAAGAGAGCAAATAGAATGCTAGGAATCATAAGGAAAGGAATGGAAAATAAAACAAAGGATATTATAATGCCTTTATATCGTTCCATGGTGAGACCGCACCTTGAATATTGTGTGTAATTCTGGCCACCGTATCTTAAAAAAGATATAGTGTTATTAGAAAGGTCCAGAGAAGAGCCACCAAAATGGTAAAGGGGATGGAAGGATACCCCTATGAGGAGAGGCTAAAAAGATTAGGGCTCTTCAACCTGGAAAAGAGACGACTGAGGGGAGATACGATAGAGGTCTATAAATTAATGAACGGAGTGGAACGGGTAAACGTAGATCGATTGTTTACACCATCAAAATGGTGCACCTGCATTAATTGTGCCATATGTTAATGTGCTCAGTCATGCATTAGCTGCAAGGACCCTACTGATCATACTGCTGACAGCTAATGTTGAAGCTTTGTACTTCATGTACGTCACAAATGTACATTACGTCCACAGTCTTACCAGGCTTCAGTAGAAGGGCCCCTTTGTTATATATTACTTTTTCTATTTTTTTTTGTGAACCTTTATTTTTGTGTAAGGTAAAATGATGTATTCTATTTACTGCATTAGTGGGGGACAGTGGCTCTTAATCTCATCCTAGTGATGCGCTCTGCCAGTTGGAATTTTAGGATATCCATGAGATAGATTTGCATGCACTGCCTTCATTGTGTGTAGCTATATGCCATGCATATCAATTTGGATACCATGAAAGTCCAACAGAGCTGGGTGTGCCACAGGGAGTGGCTTGAGAACATTTGCTATAGGCAATGGTAGTCACTTCTAGTCCTTGAAGGCCAGACACGGGTTGGATCTTCAGGCTATATCTAATGAATATGCATACAAATCCATCTCATGCATATTCATTAGGGATAAACTGCAAAGCAAACTTTTTTGTAGCTCTCAAGGACCATCAGTGAATGCTACTGATGTGGGGGAGCCAATTGGCCCGTCCACTAGGCAAACTAGGCAGTTGCCTAGGGCAGCATACCATGGTGAGTAGCATCACTACCCCCAACTCCCCGGGAAGTGGCAGCTGAAATGCTACTTCAGTGCCTTCATGGGCTTTAAAACAATTCTGGCCTGCCCTCCTGCCTGCACTGCAAGAAAGCTGCATTGGAGGGGGAGCAGGAGCGGCAGGCCATGAACATGCATGCGCATGGGCACGTTAAGGCCCGATGCAGCGCTGAAGCAGCAGTTCAGCCACTTCCGCTTCAGTGTGTGTGTGTGTGGGGGGGGCACATGACTGGCTGGACGGAGGCGCAGTCTTTTGGCGGCTGGGGGGGGGGGGGGTGGCAGCATAGATAGTCTGTCTAGGGTGGCCGATACCCTTATGCCACCACTGGGAATGCACAATGTATCCCATTCATCTTTCATACTAAGGTAACACATTGACAGAGATACCTTTTGACAAATTGATGATTTTTGTCTATTAAAATCAATTCTCATTGGAGGATTAAGAAGGTTAGATAACTGTGCTAAAGGGTATGCAATATTTGTATACAAGAAAGCTTCTCTTTTGTTTGTTGAAAGTTTTCAAACTAAAAGCTTCAGGGGGATATTCAAAGCGATTAACACGGTAAAGCAGACCTGCTACCTGCATTAATCACACAGACCGCGATGTTCAGCGGAACAAACACAGTTAGTACTGCTGAATATCTGTGGGTGCTGCCACTGGTTAGTTTTGTACAAAGGCTGACATTAGGCAACCAATCTGGTGCATGCAAGGTTTATAACTCTTAGTTTTATGGCACTGCACAAAGATTTTATAAATGATATTCAAGAAAAGTAGAAGTGTTTGTGAAGTAAATGTAGAAAGGAAGCAGAGAGAAAAAAGGATGACATGAGCACAATGTATGCTTACTCTGTTGACAGAAAGAAATTTTGGATTTCTTGGAGGTGAAAACTAGCAACAGAAAAGTGATACAGAGTTTTCAAAGAACCATATTGGCAGTATATTTTTAATAATTGAAAGAGAATTTCTTTAAAACTAAATTCAAAGCAGAAAATAAACAAAGATATCTGATTGAAGTTGATTAGTGCTAACCCTGAATACTCAAGCATTCACCGCCTGAAAAGAATGTGAAAAGCAATCAGCACACCTCATTTAAGCTACTTCTTCATATTTCCAAATTGCTACAGATTAGTTATGATGTAGAACTAAAATTTGTGAAATCTGAAGCAGGATTACACAGGTGTAGCACAGACTACTTGGTGAAAGGAAGGTAGTTGACCATGAAAAACCTCCCAGTGTACAAACGAAAAGGCAACCTTCACGTTACAATGCTGAGTTGCCAACTTACCCACTTCCTGGAATGAGATTTTAAGCAAGTTCTGGATTTCTGACCATCTCATTCTGAGGCATTATAGAACCTGCAGCACTGATTCCAATAGGTAAATGCAAGGACTACAGCAGCCTGGTGACTTGAGAGACCAGAGTTTGAATCTCACTGGCACTCTTTATGGCCTTGGGCAAGTCAATTAACCCTTCATTGCTTCAGGTACAACTAAGATTGTAAGCCCTCTGGGGACAAGGAAATTCCTACGTACCTGAATGTAACTCACCTTGAACTACTACTGGAAGGCGTGAGTTAAATACTGATTAATCAATAAATAAAACCAGAACTGGCAAAAAATCCCACTCCTGGACCTGGGTAAGTTGGCAACTCTGACATTCCGCAGCATTTATTTCAATCCTCTAAAATGTCAGAGCTTCCAAGTTACCCAGTTCTAGAAGGAAGACTGAATAGCCTTGTTTTTGAACTTACATTTCAAAATCTGTGTGGTATTTCTCGTCCCTGATTCTAAGCGTTGGAATCAGTGCTGCAGATCCCATAATACATCAGGATGGGATTGTCAGAAATCCAGGACTGGTCTAAAATCTCCCTTCTGGAACTAGATGACTTGGTAGCTCTGTAGTGTACAAATTTGCTTCTAGCATTTTTCTCCCAGTATTTGATACGCTTTGCAAAAAAAGGCAGGGGAAAAAAAGGAAATGTTTTCACAGTGTCTGTGATATGAGCTTTAGAGTATGTTATTCTGTGACTTGTCTATGGTTTTTAGAGAAGCCTGCAAAATCTCCCAGGAGATGTCATTCAGTGCATACAAAATACATTTTGGCAAAGCATAAAAACATTGATATTTATTTATTTATTTATTTATTTAACAACTCTTATATACCGCGCTATTTGTTATCAGTGCGGTTTACATACAACAGGGGTACACAGTCAGAAGCCTGTACTGTGCTTACATTGTAACAGGAGTTTAAAACTTGGATCTTACATTGTAACAGGAGTTTGAACTTGGAGCAACAGGTAAACTATAAACATATGTACAAAATACAATTAGATTTGGTTTGTATATACACGGATGGCTGAGGTAAGCTCAAAATACTTGTTACAGGGAAGGATTCGTAGACATTGGTGAGTGGGTGAGCAGAGGTGGGGTGGGTGTTTGAGAAAAGTGGAGTAGGAAAATGTGGTGTTTGATTGGATGTCGAGTTCATTGATTTGCAGTATGAGGCCGGTGTCTGGATGATGTCCATCATTGGTCTACGTCTTGGCCTAGTGTCATTTTTTGTCTTGATCAAGTCTCTGAAGGTGTTCGGTGCCAGATTACACTGGATTTTGAAAAAGGATGGGGGCTGTTTTGAATTTGATTCTGAGCATGATAGGTAGCCAGCGTAGTGAAGAAAAGAACTAAAAAGGACCTATATATAAAAAGCTAGACAGATGTCTGCTGTTCTCAGAAGGGTGACACATGACCTGACTGTGAATTTCATAATTTGGATTGTGACATACCTGTGAATTTCACTACAAATTTCTGTAGCAGAATTGTATTCCTAACTTTAATAGATAATTGACAGATTTTTTTTCAGATCAAAGCTGTCAGATTTTACAGCCTTTCCTCTAGTTAAAAAAGTAAATATGCTTACAGGCCAGCTTTCAAAGAGGTTTTGTTAATTTCTTGAAAGAAGACATGGAGATGACTGAACATGAGCCAAAAGTAACTCATGGAGAGAGCTAGCCAACAAGGAAATTTAAAGATGGGTGAGCCACAAACATTTAATTTCCATCAGATTGATTTCCACAAGCTTTACAAATCTTTCCTTGAACAAATCCAGTTAAAACCACAAAAAAATTCCATTGTTCTGTGCAGTATTCACAATAATTGTTTACCAGGATTTTGACTATCCAGGAATCTGGATTCCCATAACTAGTAACTGCTTTACTTGTCGTCTTCGCTTTCTGGTGTCTTCTATTCTCTGAAGTTTTCATGAATTTTAATAAATATGTCACATAGTACAAGAAAGTAAGCTCATTGAGATGATAAGAGTCTACTATATTTATTTAGTAAGGAAGTGAATGGGAACTTGTTTTGTCGCATGTCATATTTTGTTTTGTTTGCCAATTTGTGTTTCATTCATTTTGTTTCTAGAGTTATTCTTGCTGGATAAGTGCTACTGAATATTTGGCCCTATAGTTTCCTTCTGGTAAATCAGTGTATAATGGAAGGCAATGGTCCTTTTTACCTGTTTGTCACACAGGATGGCTAAAAGTATGTAAGCATCCTTCTTGGTGAGCAGTTTCATTTTTTTTTACTCTTCTAGCTACAATGAGCCCACCATAACCAACATCACTGCTGTCAATCCCTCTAGCTGCCAAAAAGTGTCCAACTTTGTCTCCAGATGATTCTGTATCAGTCTTGACTGCAAAATCTTCTAGTCTGTACTGGTCTTAAATGAAGAAAATGTAGGGAAGCTACTACCCATGCTAGAAATGATATTTAAAGGTGATCTATCAAAGGAGTTGAAAAAAATCTTGATAAACCTGGAAGATGGAATGCAGCAATTTGATAAACTAAGAAGTAGCAAATTGCCTGAACCAGATGGTATATATCCCAAGGTGCTGAAAGAACTCAAAAAACAAAATTGGAGACGTACTATAAAAATTTGTAAACTATCATTAAATCATCTATAGTACCTGAAGATTAGAGAGTAGCCAACATAATCCCTGTTTTTAAAAAGCATTCCAGAAGTGATCGAGGAAAGTACATACTTCTGAGCCTCATGTCAGTGCTGGGCAAAACAGTAGAAACCATTATAAAGAACAAAATTGCTAAACATTTAGTTAGTCATAGGAGACAGTGTATTATTGTGGAAAGGGAACTGGTTAAAAGATAGAAAACAGACAATGGCCAATTTTCTCAGTGGAGAAAGATGGAGCAACCCAGGGAACTATGCTTGGCCCACTATTTTTAGCATATTTATAAATGAACTGAAAATGGAACAATAAATGAGGTGATTAAATATGCAGATGGCACAAAATTATTCAAAGTTGCTAAATCACAAGAAGATTGTGAACAATTCAAGAAGATCTTGAGAAATTGGGAGACTGGGCGTCCAAATGGCAGATGCAATTTAATGTGGACAAGTGCACTTAGGGAAGAAGAACCCAAACTATAGTTACATGATGCGAGGTTCCACATTGGGAGTCACCACCCATGATAAGGATCTAGGCATCATTGTGGATAATACATTGAAATTCTCTTTCCAATGTGCAGCAGCAGCCAGGAAAGCAAATAGAATGCTAGGAATCATAAAGAAAAGAATGGAGAATAAAACCAAGGATATTATAATGCCTCCGTATCACTCTGTGGTGTGATCACACTCTGAATATTATGTGCAGTTCTGGACACCATATCTAAAAAAGGATATAGCAGTATTAGAAAGGTACAGAGAAGAGTGACCAAATGATAAAGGGGATGGAAGGGTATTCCTACGAGGAAAGGTGTAAAGGTTAGGGCTTTTCAGCTTGGAAAAGAGACAGTTGAGGGTAGATATGACAGAGGTCTATAAAATAATGAGTGGAGTAGAACAGCTAAACATAGATCTGTTGTTTACTCTTTCAAAAAGCAGATCGATTAGGAGACAATGCAATGAAGTTACAATGAGGCACATTTAAGCCTTATGAGAGAAAATATTTTTTCACTCAATGTGTAATCAAACTCTGGAATTCGTTGCCAGAGAATGTAGTAAAAGATGTTAGTGTAGTTGGGTTTAAAAATGGATTGGACAAGTTCCCGGAGGAACCCTAGGTAATCATGCACTCTGTAGAGGGACAGGCAGGGGGGGAAAATAACAGTTGCTCAAGTGAGTGGTGAAGAACCTAGTGCAGGACTAAGGAACAGGGCCTAAATAGTAATGACCAAGGTGGATACTGCTCCCTCACCCCCAAGCAGAAGGGCCGGGGAGTGGCATATATGTCCCTTGGAACCCCTTCCAAATCAGTTGTTATACCTTCAGTGATAGTAGGCTGCTGTTCTGAGAAGTTCTTGACCACTGTAGCCAAGTTGCTTGGGCCACAACGTCTTCACACATAGTGTGGAATGGATAGGAGATTTCCAAAGCAGCAGTCTTCCCTTCACAATAATTCAGCCTGAGGGAGTAGGGACAATATAATGGCATGCATCTTATATATCACTGGGGACTGGGAACGAGGTCTTCTTCACTGCATACACTGCTGGCAAGGTATGAGGTACACATGGGTGAGGTCTATGAGCTGAGGGTAATTGGTGTTTGCACGCACACATATTAGAACTAAATGGAGGGACTTTGCTACAAGAGATGGTATAGCATGTCAGGAAAGATAGGAAAGGTGTAGGAATATGTATTACTGATACCTACTGTGTTCCTGAAAGGGTCTTGAGTTGTTCAGGTCACCAACTCTACTCATTGCTCCAGGTCACTGAGGCACTGAGCCTGGCATTTGAGTCCTCTTTCAATGCCTTCTGCTTGACTTTCCTTTTCACCTCCCTCCACTTGAGTTTCAGGTCCTCTGCATCATGGTTATGGTGGTAAATGGCATTCATATGGTGACAGATGTCCAACTAGAGTTTTTCTTTTTGACAGATGCTCAGGATAGCCCAGAAGCCGCTCTCTGGTGCTTGAGGATCTCTCACAATATGAGACCCACTTCGGCCTGACAGAGGTTGTCTTTTCTAGTGAGCTCCTTGTGCTTGAGTGCCAAGACATGATCAGAAGCAGTATCACTCACAGTGTTTTTAAAATGGGTCCACATATGTGCATGTTCCAATTTTATAAACATATGTAGGGGTGTGACTTGCAAGTCTCCATTTTACACATGGTTCTTTCTGAAATGTACAAAAAATAATACTAGCTGTCTAAGGGCAATAAACAATCAAAAAATAACAAGAACTGCCCTCAATACTAGATTTACTCCAAATTACTACTATTACCAATTTCTCAAAAATTCACTCAACATAATTAAACAAGGCAATATTGACCTCAGGATGGCTAGAACTCTACATGAAGTGAATTAATCACTATAGGGAATAGCTGACGCTTACATCACAGGTCAAATAGCCACCTCATTCAACCAAATCACTCTATATTTATTAACCTCAAACCACAAAATTACTTCTGGGAATACAATAACTACAATAATACCACACCATCTAATCACATACACACTACAATCACGACATACATACCCAAAGCATCACATTATTACAAGAGCTGAAATTGAGCCACAGGAACAGATTATAACTCCCTAAAAAAAGGAGAAAAAAATAATAAATCATTGTAAGCAAATCACACCAAAATAGGTCAACAAGTACTTATCTCTTAAATCTCCTTGAAGACATCCATCCCGTTAGTGCTCAACCACCACGCTGTAAATTTTCAACACTGGAAAATATCCAATCCAATGAAGCAGAGAAACTTCCAAAATATCCGGAATCAAAAGGTTTTCAATCGAAACCCTACGAAAGCTCTCATTTCGCCACAACCAGGCTTCATCAGGGGAAAACTACAACACAATAATCCATTAGTTCCCTCAAACGCTCCGCTTCTGAAAACCACGGCATCTGACACACTTTTTATATAACCCCACAACCAATTACAACCAAATACGTCACTAACTACAAAATAAGAAGGAGGAGCTCCACAGTTACAAAGGTCTGAAGTAGCTAAAAACGTTAAATACCAAACCCATCTTACTAAAAAAACATAGACCATTCAATTTTATCATGTATCCATATGGCCTTGGTTCTAGCCATCCTGAGGTCAATATTGCCTTGTTTAATTATGTTGGGTGAATTTTTGGGAAATTGGTAATAGTAGTAATTTGGAGTAAATCTAGTATTGAGGGCAGTTCTTGTTATTTTTTGATCTTTCTGAAATGTACCATAGGTGGGCATGTGTATTTGGTGTGAATGTGTGCGACAACCATTTTAGAAAAAGAAGAAATTTCTTTAGCTACTCATTCATTCCCAATTGCAAAATAGCCTAATCTGCTTCCAATCTAGCGGTGGGATCATCTTTATGCCGATGACGCCCAGATCTACCTCTCTATACCTGAAATCTCTCCATCAATCCAGACCCGGATCTCTGCCTGCCTTTCTGACATTGCTGCTTGGATGTCTCACCGCCGCTTGATATTGAACATGGCCAAGACTGAGCTTCTTATTTTTCCCCCTGAAACCTCCTCTCCTCTTCCTCCTTTCTCAGCCTCTGTGGATAACTCTCTACTCCTCCCTGTTTCCTCAGCTCACAACCTTGGGGTTGTCTTTGATTCCTCTTTCTCCTCCTCCACACCCATCCATCTGATAGCTAAGACCTGCCATTTCTTTCTCTATAACATCAACAAAATCTACCCATTCCTTTCTGAACACACTACTAAGATGCTTATCCACTCCTTAATCACCTCCCGTCTTGACTACTGTAACCTACTCCTTGCTGGTCTCCCTTTGAATCTGTTCAACACCCTGCTGCACGGCTAATCTTCTGCCAGCCTCGTCATGCCCATATTACCCCTCTTCTCAAGTCACTTCACTGGCTCCCTATCCGTTTCCACATCCATTTCAAACTTCTCCTGCTGACCTATAAGAGCATTCACTCTGCAGCTCCTCACTACCTTTCTTCTCTTATCTCTCCTTACATCCCCCTTCGGGAACTCCGCTCTTCTGGCAAACTGCTTCTATTTGTGCCCTTCTCTTCTATTGCTAACTCCAGACTTCGCTCCTTTCACTTTGCTGTACCTTACACCTGGAACAAACTATCTGTGTCTGTACACCAGGCACCTTCTCTGACCCTTTTCAAATCCAGGCTGAAAACTCACCTCTTTGCTGCTGCCTTTGGATCTTGACTCACCTGATCTCCTTGTTTCTTTACCTTTCCCCCTTGTTTTATCCCTGTCTACACCTTCTGTGTTGTCTGTCTTGACTAGATTGTAAGCTCTGATGAGCAGGGACTGTCTCTTACATGTCTGTGCAGCGCTTTGTATGACTTGTAGTGCTATACAAATGCTCAATAGTAGTAGTAGTAGTAATAGTTGAGGAGAACTGGCTCCAGTAAGTTTAAAATTTATTTATTTATAGTCTCTTCTATACCGCGCTATTCAGCATCAGCGCGGTTTACAATGAACAATGAATTTACACATTTCCGATGGTACTTTGTGTTTACAGTTGAACAGGTAATACAACTTGGATAACAGGGGTAACTATTTACAATTTATAACATAATCTCGATCTTTTTGGTTTCAGTCTTGGGGGTTTGGGGTGGTCTGTGAGGTGGTTGCAGTGTCTGCATTGGTTACTGGGTAATACAGGAGGAAGAGGTGGTGTTTCAAGGCCTTTCTGAACTGCAATAGGTCTGGGATTACTCGGATGCCTTGAGGGAGGCTGTTCCAGCACCTTGGTGCACAGAATTTGAAGGCCCTGCCTGCTGTTGCTTTGGTGCATTGTGTTATTGAATTTGGGACCACCAGTGTGTTGAGTGTTACTGACCGTCTGTCCCTATTGTGGGGTGTCGTCAGGATCAGATCTGTTAGTGATGCAGATGAGAGCCCTTTGATGGCCTTGAATGTAAGTAATAATGTCTTGTATGTGAGTCTACTTCTTATCGGGAGCCAGTGGAGTTGTTTTAGGATGGGTGGGACATGGTCTTTCCTGGATGCTCCATGTAGGACTCTTGCTACATGAAATGTGCCCGATCGGGGAATAAGTTCCCAATCTAAGCCAATGGGACTGGATGTACAGGGCCAACATTGGAATTGGTTCTGTACGTCCGGGGCTGACAACTGCCCACTGCCTGTCCTAACACCGTTTCTTCCCCTCCGCGTCCAACTTTCCCGTACAAGAGCAGGGAAGGAGGATGGGGTGGGAAAGGGCACGAATAGCCGGAATGGATGTCCCAAGGTGACGTCCATCACTGCTATTCGTGGCTCAGAATGACCCTGAATGTGTTTATATATCTGAGGTGTTTTATCTATTGTGTTTGTTTTGTAGAATTACCTCAAAGATATAAAAAGATATAAATAATCAAGTCCCCTGAAATATACTTAATTGTTCTCTTATCACAGAGAGTCAGAAATTGTAATTACTTTCCCATTTTTCTTCCCAAATTATCTATATAATCCAGTCTCCTAATTGGTGAGTTGGTCGATATAGCAAGATTGAACAGTGGAGTGGGTGAGAGCAAGAGTAGGGAAGGAGGGAGAAAACAATTCAGCAGTACAGTGATTTCCACAATATTAACTTGCCTTCTCTTTTCACTTCTTAAGATTAAAGGCTAGAAAAACAAAAACCTCTGCAGGCTTTCCTATACCAAAAACCTCCTTCTGTAAAAGAGTACAAAAATAACTGTCGCATAATTGCAAATATAAAAAAAAAATGACAAAAATATCCTCCATTTTTTAAAGATCTCAGCCAGAACACTAGTTGTAAAAGCAAGCAAACTACCTTTTCTTGAAGTGAGCCCTCCAAATATGACAAGAGTTGTGGCAGGATGGTGCTGGGACCTGGACAGTGCCGTAAAACAAGCGTGAGACTTGGCATTCTTCAGGTGCTTTGGTGTTGTGCTGTTTGAGTCATCTGTGCTGTCAGAATGGCCTGTGGAGTATCAGCTAGATTTATACATGCTGGGGCATGGAGTTCATGCCTATTTTATTACGTATGGTATGCACGTGCTTTACTTAGAAATATGACGACAGAAAAAGACCACATGGCCTATCTAGTCTGTCCTTCCATATCAACAACTACAACAGTCCCCTTTTTACCTTTAGAGATTCTCTCTGTTTGTCCCAGGCTTTTTTTAATTCAGTTACTGTCCTCGTCTCTACCACCTCCACTGGGAGAATATTCCACGGATTCACTACTCTTAACGTAAAGAAATATTTCTGCATATCATTCCTGAATCTATCTCCCTTCACCCTCATCCCATGTCCCTTCGTAGCAGAACTTGCTTTCAATTGAAAGAGGCTCTCTCCCTGAACATTTATGCCATGGAGGTATTTGAACATCTCAATCATATCACCTCTATCCCGACTTTCCTCTAAGGTGTACATATTAAGATCCTTCAGTCTGTCCTCATATGCTTTATAATAAAGACCACTAATCGTTTTAGTAGCCACCCTCTGCACCGACTCCATCCTGTTCACATCCTTTTGAAGGTGCGGTCTCCAGAATTGCACACTATACTCCAAATGAGGTCGCACCGAGGACTTATAGAGAGGCATTATCACCTCCTTTTTTCTGCTATAGAAACATAGAAATATGACGACAGAAAAAGACCACTTTATAAATAAGGGCATAAGTAGTCAAAAACATGCGCTTCATTAGGCACGAGCACTTACACCAGCCCTATGGGTGGTGTAAATGTCCAGATTTTGCAAGAACATGCACAAATTCTAGTGCTTTATAAAGTGTGCACATAACTTTACGTCCTGCTGATATTTCACTCATACTCTGTTCCGTGCACATCCATAATGAAAGTAAGCGCCATCGGTCTGACATGTGCACACTTTCAGAATAGCTACTGACTGCATTATGCATGTTAGTGGTCATTGATGGGCGTAAATTACAAAAGTATTGTGGTTAATGTGCAGAAACACATGCAGAAATGTAAGCACATCTTATAAACTTGTCCTCTTAGGTTCATTCCGTGGCACGAATAGCAGATCCGTCTAACTTCCCTGCTTTCTGTACGGGGAAGTTAGATGGTGGCGGGGAAGGGGAGGATCAGGGGTGGTGTTAGGGCGGGCGGTGGGCAGTCGTCGGCCTCAGACGTACAGGTTCGATTCCAATGTCGGCCCTGTATGTCCGGGGCTGACGGCTTGGACGGGGAACTTATTCCACTTCTAAGGTGGAATAAATTCCCCAATGCAGAAGGAATGGCAGGCCTGGGGCCGAGAAGGAGTGACAGGGAGCAGAGGGCATTCCCCATAGCCCAACACTGGCTTTGGGAGGCCAGATTGGGGGGCCAGGCTGCAAAGAAAGCACTTTGGGAGCTGGCGGCCAGGGATCCTGGCTTTTCAATGGAGCTGCAGTACCATGGCAATTGGAAGCCATGGCGCCACAGCTCCATTGAAAATCTCTGACTGAGTTAGTTGAGCAAGGCCCGTACATGCAGGCCAATGGGATCGAGGTCCAAACAGGCGCACAGAGAGCCTGGACATCTGGGGTGGAATCGGGCTCTTAGTGGTTCCATGATGTGGTTTGTCACTAATTCTGAATTATACTTTTTAGTGTGTCACTGTGTCTCAGACTGAGGAACCAGATGCCTTCAGTCAAAAAGTCTCAGACAAGACATGTGCCTGCTCTGTAAACATATGGCACTCCCATCTGGATTCTCAAGACCACCATCTGAGGGGACAGAGGAAAAGGGTTTTGATCCTCCTGAGGCAACCAGCTTCCGCACTAAGGATTTCCATTGAAGTACGAAGAGCTATTGTTATTCATAATGCTCTCTTTGATAGAAGATAGGATGTTTTCTGGCTCTCAGGGATATTTTTGGGTTCAGAGAGCAAGGTGACAAACCATACTGTGGAAAATGTGTAGTGGACTTTATTTTGGTGTCCAGAGGTCCCTCCCTACATGTCCATGTTTCAGCAAAGCCTTCGTCAGGGGCTTGGAACTCAGAGATGAGAGACATTCAATGAGGGACACGATGTGTCCGTGCTAGAGACAATAGGCAGTGGCTAATACAGTCGGACAGCCTAAACTTCAGCAGCGCATGAGTATGAGCGGGTTTCAGTGTTCATTTGTTTGGTATGCACTCTGAAACCTGCTAGTATTGATGTGCTGCTGAAATTCAGGCTGTCGTACTCTATTAGCCACTGCCTATTGTCTTTAGCACGGATACATTGTGTCTTCCATTGAGTGTCTCTAGCCTCTGAGTCCCAAACCCTTGACAAAAGCTTTGTTTGCTGAAACACAGACATGTAGGGAGGGACCTCTAGACACTCAAATAAAGTTCTCTACACACTTTCCATGGTGTGGTTTGTCACCCTGCTCTCTGTTCTTATTGCTCTTTTTTGCGTGTTTGTGTACTTTTTATTTTTTTTGACCCCTCTCAGGGCTATCTTTCCATGCTCACAGTAGTCTTATTTCTTGCGAGCAGGACTAAAGCAGATGACATAGATATCATGAATGTCATTCACCATCCTGCGTTTGCATGCATAATAGGCTTGGAATCCTGGCTTACTCTGAGTCATGGCCCCACACAGAAGAACTATAATAAATAAACTATACATTTTCCATTTTTTTTTTAGGAAAGAATAAACATAAAAAAGCATGAAGATATTTCTTCCAAAATTTTTTGATGGAGTTTTTTCTTTCACATTAATTTGTCAAAATCAAACTGAGAAGACCCAGGAGAGCGCTGGATGCAGGAGAGATTGTGCACTAGTTCTGAGCTCCGAGAGAACTGTTCCATCCCTGAATCACTGGATGACGTCATCCACTTATGCGGCTGACTCAATCCTGCTTGTCGATGCAGAAAAACAGAATCAGGCACGCCAGGAACAGTGGCAGTAAAACTTGCTTGTAAGTAGCTGGTCCTGTTCCTTTCCTGGTCCCTCACTGGCACCAGGTTGACTGGGTGAAAAAAAAACCGCATTGCTTATGCTTCCTCCATAGCACTGCTTCCCTCTTAGGCTTTAATGACAAGCAATATGAAATAAATGAAACTTAAATTATATGCTTTTAGCTGGTTTATTTGATTTTATAGCAAAATAAAATGCCCTGTTGCATTTTTCATTTTGTTTTCAAAACAAAGACATGACCCTATTATTCAGTAAATTCTTCCTTATTTACTCTGGTGTCTTTTCAGTCACACAGTTTTTAGTCTAAATTCAGTAAATAGCGGCAGCTAATCTACCAGTCAATATTCAACCTGCAGCGGTCGGTGGTTTCTTTAAACATCAGCCATGAAGGGCAAAATCTATCAGAAATTCAGAGGCAGAATGGGGATAGCGGCTGTCACTGAATATCCGGTAATTGCGGTCAGCACTGGAGGCCTTCCAGAGAGTGGTAGTATTCAGCCTCCATCCAGATAGCCAATCTGCATAGGCAGGGCAGCTTTTTACCTGACCTAAGTTGTGCAGATACTTATCTAGATAGTAGTGCTGAAAATCTCCCACTATCCAGGTAAGTGCCGGCTCCTCCCATCTCTATCCACAGACCACCCCGGCACTATGCGGATAGTGCAGTGGAAGTCAGAGGGAATATTCAGCCCCACTATCCAGATAGTGCAACTGAATACGGACCTTGCTGGGCTGGGATTTGTTCGGTTAGCAAGTCCTGCTAATCAGATAAACCCTTTTGAATATCAGGCCTCTAGTTTTCTTGGAGAGCATCTATCCTAAAGGCTCTGTTTAAAAATTGGAAATGCTACTCACCAAGGTGGCCCAAAATAGGATGTTCTCTCCTGGAGACTTACATCCCAAGTAAATTTACTGTTGCCCATGGCAGAGGTAAGCCTGATTAAGCCTTTCTTTTAGCATACAGTGCCCATGATATCGTCTCATCTCATAGAAAATCACAGGAGCTGGGTCATGCTGTCTTCGGACCTTTTTTACTTATTATATTTCATTAACGCAAGCATAGAGGTTGCAGAAGGCAGCACTAAACAAATGCCCTCGCTTCTTGTAAAAGTGCTGCACTATCTTTTCGGCCTTATCATTGAGGTGAACTCCCATCTCCCAGGGTGCTGTCTGCTTTGTCTGGCAATGGCCTTGACTTTCACATTGACCAAAAAACTTCTAAGTAGTTTCCACTTGAAAACAGTAAATATTATTGGTGTAGTCAAAGTCCTATCAGGAATCTAGGATTCGAATGATGGCCAAATAGATTATGCAAGGAAAAGAAAATCTATAAGGAAAGTTAGCAAGAGGAAAAAGAGTAATTAGTTCTCTCTAAGGTGGTAGTGGTACAGCCCAAGATTAGCATTCAGAAAATATAATGTAACACAGGAGGGAGTGGATGTGTAGAATAATCAGAGAAAAAGCAGCGGAGACAGGGAAGGCAATTATGCAAGCAATGACTCAAGTAGGTAAGAAAACTACTCCATTAAAAAATGAGAGATGGATTAAATTGTTTAGGTGCATTTTGCTAGAGTAAAAGAAACTATTGTGGAGGGTGCATTTGCTTGTCTGACTGTCGATCTGTATACTGTACATACTATTATAGTCAGTAGTGCGCAGCTATACAGCCTTAGTCAAGCTGCTGTATGTATCACCTATACTGTAACATATGGGAGGACCAGACAGGTATGTGAAAAGAGCGGCAGGCGTCCACTTCTGTGCTGACAGTCTCATCTCTTCTGGCCTGGCAGCAGGGCAAGATCTTGGGAGTGGCAATGGCAGCATGTGCCCCTGCTGCTGCCCCCCTGGTGCTCCCACTTTCTGCTAGCCTCAGGGCAGCACAGGATCCAGTGCATCCATATGCCCCTATTCTATTAAGTAAAGCCAACGGGAGTTTTACTTTCTAGAATAAGCCCCAAATGCATGCATGCAAGATTATAGAATTACCATTGTTATGTATAAGTGGCACCACTTTCATGTACAAGTGAAGGATTTTGGAAATCTTCCATCCATAAAAACATAAAAACATACAGTAAGAGATTTATTTATGAGTTTTTCTATGCTGCCCCTTCCAAAGAACAAGGGCAGTTTACAAGACAATTTTTTCAATCACTTTAGCCATGAACGGGAGGCTGGATATTGGCCTATATTAATTGGTTTGTTCCTTGTCTAGAGATTTGATTTTTAATATTGGACAGATCATAGCATATTTTAATTCCAAAAGCATGTAGCCTTGTTTCAGAGATTGGTTGATCATTGTGAGGATGAATGGGAACAGATCGGCTTTAGTCACCTTTTGCAGCTAACAGGACAGGGATCAATAGGGGAAGTTGCTGTGTTAGTTTTGGTGATTATATTCTTAAGTTATTTTAGGTCAATCATATGGAAGGTATGCCATTTTTTTTATGGATAACCGATCACTATCTGGATGAGGGCTATCTCCGGTATTCTGTTCTTTTAATTTATTCATATAGTGGGCATTCTGATCCTAGTCCGATCTGGACATCCAGACCTGCTAAATGTCAGGATTGTGCTGCCAGCGACAGAGCTCCCCACACATATTGCTGAGTTGTGCAGGGATCTCTGTTCGTGGGTGGGAGGCAGAGGACCATGGGAGGGACAAGGGAGGGCAGTGGAAGGGAAAGCAACCCTGGACGTAGAGGGCTGATTCTGAGGTCAACCCTGTACGTCCATGGTCATCAGGGTAGATGGGGGACTTATTCTACCTAGGAGGCAGAATAAATCCCCCTGGAGCCTGGCAGCCTCTAGAGGTGAGGGAGTGCAGGGGGAACACCGTAGCCTAACTCTGGCCATGGGAGGCCAGATCAGGGGTCAGGCTCTGTGGAAAGAGCCTTTTATTTGATGGCTGGGGATCATGGCTCCTGCATGGAATGCCATAGCCCTGCAACTCCATTCAGAAGCCTGGCTGAGCTAGTTGGGGAATTGCTGGGCACATGGCCAATTAGAATTGAGCCACGGCCTGCATGTCCAGGTTGGTAGACCAAATTCTGATCCTGCAGGCATGTCTAGCCCCGACAGGATCAAAATTGGGTGCTACTGCTGTGTGCCCAGATTCTAATCATCCGTATAAGGGCAGGATGGCCAGGATAGAATTGCCCTCATAGGTCCCGATTCTATCTTGGATGTCAGTCCCCTCTATATGCCCAGTCTGAACCAGATGTACAGAGGGGATCATGATTCTGATTCTGTTGGGCATGTCTAGCCCTCCAGGATCAGAACTGTGAACAGTCCTGCACGTGCAGAACTGTCCCCAGCTAACTCAGTCAAGGCTCCTCAATGGAGCCGTGGCACCATGTTGCCATGGCACTGCAGCTCCATTGAAGAGCAGTGATGCTGGCCGCTGGACTGCAGGACCTCATTCCCTGCAGCCCAACCCACGATCCGACCTCCAAAGGCCAGGGTTGGACTGTGGGGACTGCCTTCAGATCTCCCCTGCCCACTGCAAGCCCTGGGCCCGCTGCAAAATGACATATGGGGAAGTTATTCCACCTCAGAGGTGGAATAACTTCCCCATATAAGTCGCCGGCCATGTACGTCCAGGGCCAGTAACCGCCCCCGAGCTGCCCCTTTCCCGCCCCCATCTAACTTCCCCGCACAACTGGCAGGGAAGTTAGTCGCGGCCGGGTGAAGGCACGAATAGCGAGGATGAACAGAATAACCCCCGTAGTGAATTGCAAGAGTCTGTGGTTTGATAGTAGTGTTGTTTACTTTTTGATTAGTTGTTTGGGTTAGGTATTTCACAATTTCAAAAAGTTCCCTTGGACAATTGAGGGACTATGTGAGTATCATAGAGTGGTATTCTTTTTTTCATAAGAACATAAGATATGCCATACTGGGTCAGACCAAGTTCCATCAAGCCCAGTATCCTGTTTCCAACAGTGGCCAATCTAGGTCATACGTTCCTAGCAGTTTCCCCAAAAGACACAGGTTCCACAATGCTTGTACTGGGTCAAGCATTGATATCCTGGGTCCCTCCTTAATAATGATTTATGGACCTTTCCTCCAGGAACTTGTGCAAACCTTTTTTAAACCCAGCTACACTAACAGCCTTTACTACATCCTCCGGTAACAAATTCCAGAGTTTGATTACATGTTGAGTGAAAAAATATTTTCTTTTATTAGTCTTAAATAGTTTACCCTGTAGCTTCATTGCATGTCCCCTAGTCTTTGTATATTCTGATAATGTAAACAATCGATCTACGTTTACCCGTTCCACTCCGTTCATTAATTTATAGACTTCTATCATATCTCCCTCAGCCGTCTCTTTTCAAGGTTAAAGAGCCCTAACCTTTTTAGCCTTTCTTCATAGGAGTATCCTTCCATCCCCTTTACCATTTTGGTGGCTGTTCTCTGAACCTTTTCTAATAACACTATATCCTTTTTAAGATACGGTGACCAGAATTGCACACAATATTCAAGGTGCGGTCTCACCATGGAACGATATAGAGGCATTATAATATCTTTTGTTTTATTTTCCATTCCTTTCCTTATGATACCTAGCATTCTATTTGCTCTCTTGGCCACCGCTGCACACTGGGTGGAGGGTTTTAACATGTTATCCACAATGACGCCTAACTCTTTTTCCTGGGTGGTGGTTCCTAATGTGGAACCTTGTATCGTGTAACCATAGTTTGGTTTGTTCTTCCCTAAGTGCATAACTTTGCACTTGTCCACATTAAATTTCATCTGCCATTTTGATGCCCAGTCTTCCAATTTATCAAGATCCTCTTGAAATTTTCCACAATCCTCTTGAGTTTTAATAATTTTAAATAGTTGTGTGTCATCAGCAAATTTGATAACCTCACTCGTTATTCCACTTTCCAGGTCATTTATGAATATGTCAAAAAGCAGCGGACCCAGCACAGATCCCTGGGGTACACCACTATTCACCTTTCTCCATTAGGAAAATTGGCCATTTAGCCCTACCCTCTGCTTTCTATCTCTTATCTATCTTTTCTGTTGTTAATAGAGTCTTTGTGCATATGAAGAGTATTCATATAGAGTAGCTTATCATTTTCAGATTTTGTTTCCTCAATTTTAGTTTTAGTTTTATTAGATCTTGAGAATACCATTTCTCAGAGGTCTTATGTGTCGTTCTGTGGTGTGACTTGGGTGTGGTTGCAGCATTAGAGATTGATGTATTCCAGTTTGTTAATATGTCATCTAGATCCATTAGTGGTGTATCAATGTGAGGAAGGATATCGTTCAAAAAGGCTCTCTTATCAAATGATCTATATTGCTTTGTCTGTGAAACTACATCATGAATTAAAAATAAGGGAAGTAAAAGTAAGGGAAGTGAAGGTAATATGAATTCTATTAGATAGTGGTCCATTCAGGGGACCTGCATTGCTTGTGGTGGTGAGTAGTGGTCATATTGTAAAATATTATTGAGTAGAAATATTAAGCCTAGGGTGTTACCTTTAATATGAGTAGGCATCTATGCTCTCTGTTGATAACCCATATCAGTCAGAATTGAGGAATAGAGTAGCTTGAGAAGTGTGAAGAGATGGCAGGTTAAAGTTGCCTAATAAAATATGACGTTTTTTTTAAGGAAGAGATACAGTCAGTTTCCAAAATTGAAGTAATGTTGCCTTATTTAGGAGAGGGTGGTCTATAGAGTAGACAAATCAATAGATTTTATTTTCAATGTTAAGAATGTCAATACTATCTACATTTTTACTTAGGTGAAGCAATGCTTTAAGTTCTTGCTTTATTAATATGAGGACACCTCCTCATTTAGCTATCCTGATGTATTTTCTATTACTGAAACATGGCTATCTGATAGCCATGTTTCAGTAGTACAAAATAAATTAGGGTTAATGTCTTTAACATAGTAAAATAGTATATGATGGCATATAAAGACCAGTATGGTCCATCTAGTCTGCCCAACAAGGTGGCAAGAGTAGGTGCACCTGCTGCTCCATGCAGGCCACCCCTCTCCATGCCTTTATTTAGGGGTGTACCCACCGCTCCATATAGGGCATCCCTATTTGTTGAGATATGTTACGTTTATTTTGATTTTATCCTGTTGCTATAAAGGGATCCACTGTTTCTGTCCCATGCCATTTTGAATTCTGTCACTGTATTTGCCCCCACTACTTCCATCAGGAGGGCACTCCAAGCATCCACCACCCTTTCAGTGAAAAAGTATTTCCTGACATTGCCTTTCAATTTACCCCCTTGCAGCTTCATGTTATGCCCTCTAGTTTTACAGTTTCCCTGTCTTTGGAAGAGGTTTGTTTGTTCATTGTTTCTCTTTAAGTATTTAAAGGTCTGAATCATATCTCCCCTGTCCCTCCTCTCCTCCAGAGTATACATATTTAGGTCTTCAAGTCTCTTCTCATAAGTCTTCTGACGTAGGCTCCAAATCATTTTGATCGCTTTCCTCTGAACCGTTTCCAATCTTTTTATATCCTTTGTTAGATACGATCTCCAAAACTGAACACAATATTCCAAGTGAGGCCTCACCAGTGACTTGTACAGTGGCATTAGTACCTCTTCCTTTCTGCTCGTAATTCCTCTTTGTATGCAGCCCAACATCCTTCTGGCTTTTGCCACCACCTTGTCTCACTGTTTTGCCACATTGAGATCCTCAGAAATAATCACACCAAGGTCCTTCTCCTGGTCCATGCACACCAACCTCTTGCCCCCTATCGCATACATTTCCCTTGGGTTTCTGCTTCCCAACTGTGTGATACTACACTTCTTCACATTAAATCTTAACTGCCAAGCATTAGACCATTCTTCCAGCTTTTGTAGGTCTTTCCTCATGTTCTTCACCCCTTCAGGGGAGTCCACTCTGTTGCAAATTTTTGTGTCATCTGCAAAAAGGTAAACTTTTCCATTCAGTCCTTCAGCAATATCACTCCCAAATACATTGAACATTACCAGTCCCAGGACTGAACTCTGGGGCACACTGCTAATTACTTTCCTTTCATCCGAGTGCATTCCGTTTACCATCACCTTCTGTCATCTGTCAGTCAACCAATTTCTTATCCAGTTCACCACCTTGGGACCCATCCCCAAGCTGTTGAGTTTATTGACTGCCTAGCAACTACCCTGCTCACCGGCATTTAAACCGCCGCTCCGGAGGCTCATTTAAGATCAGGGAATGCAGCTGATTTCATCTTGGTGTGTGGGCGGAACCACTCCTCACCTCACAGAGTGCCTAGCAACTGCCCTGCTCACCGGCATTTAAACCGCCGCTCCGGAGGCTCATTTAAGATCAGGGAATGCAGCTGATTTCATCTTGGTGTGTTGGCGGAACCTCTCCTCACCTCACAGACTGCCTAGGAACTGCCCTGCTCACCGGCATTTAAACCGCCGCTCCGGAGGCTCATTTAAGTTCAGGGAATGCAGCTGATTTCATCTTGGTGTGTGGGCGGGAACCTCTCCTCACCTCACAGACTGCCTAGGAACTGCCCTGCTCACCGGCATTTAAACCGCCGCTCCGGAGGCGGGCCCGCGCCAGAGGGCCCTTTGGTGTGGCCCTTAGGCGGGGTCCGTGGCGAATGATTAAAATCATACAGAAATTGTGAGTCTATTTGTCATGCCTGTAGTTTGTGAAGGTAGTCTGCTGTTCTGTTTTCTCCTATCTGTGCTATCACTTTGTCTATCTGTTTCTCCTACTCTGTCCTATCTTATTAATGGCATTTTCTTATTTTCCATAACATAAATGTAGGATTGTAAACCACTCTGATGCTTCTTGGCCTGAGCGGTATATTAAATGTAATAAACATAAACATTGATAAGCCTCCTATCTAGTTCTCTGGTCATCCAGTCAAAGAACTCAATTTGATTTTTTGACAAGATTGCCCTTTGGTTAATCATGAAGCCTCGGATCATGCATTCTGTTGGTTTTGAAAAAGTCCACTATTCACTCATTCAGGAGAACCTCCATTACTCTTCCTGCCACCGAAGTATGGCTTATCAGCCTGTAGTTTGTCACTTCTTCCCTGTTACCACTTTTGTGAAGAGGTACCACATCAGCCCTTCTCCAGTCCTGAGGAACTTCTCCTGTCTGCAAGGATTTGTTAAAAACATCCTTTAATGGTCCTGCAAGAACCTCTCTGAGATCTTTCAGTTTTCTGGGATGTATCCCATCCGGTCCCATTGCCTTATCTACTTTGTGTTTTGCAAGTTGTTCTAACACATCATCTTCTGTGAATGGTGTGTTATCTACTCCATTTCCATTTTTATTTTTGGGAGTCACAGGTGGTCCTTCTCTAGGACTTTCTTTAGTAAAAACAGAGCAGAAGTATTTGTTTAGTAATTTCACTTTTTCAATGTTACTTTCCACGAGTCCATTCCCAGCACTTCTGAGTCCTGCAGTTCCACCTATGATTTTCCTCCTCTTCCGAATATAACTGAAGAAAGTTTTGTTGCCACACTTCACATCTTTAGCCATCTTTTCCTCTGCCTTTGATTTTGCTTTCCTTATTTCTCTTTTTGTCACTTTTAGTTTGATCCTGTATTCCTTTCTGTGTTCCTCTGTTTGCAAGCTTCTGAATTTTGTGAAAACTGTGTTTTTTACCTTTATTTGTGCAGCCACTTCTTTGGAGAACCAAATAGGTTTCCTTTTCCTCTTGTTTTTATTTATTTTCCTTACATATGTATCTGTTGCCCCTTTTATTGCCACCTTTAGTTTAGTCTATTGCAATTCCACTTCCCTTATCCCCTCCCACCCTGCCAACTCCTCCTTCAGGTACTTGGCATTTTACTGGTCTGTGTTTTTGAATTCTAGGACTTTAAGCTTGCTATAATTTGGCTACACCTTGGCTTTTATCTCAAACCACACCATGTGATGATTGCTGCTGCTCACGGGGGTACCCATCCGAACATTCGACACGCTATCTCTGTTGGTGAACACTAAATCCAGCATCGCGCTTTCCCTGGTGGATTCCATCACCATTTGTCTAAGTACCGCATTTTAGAAGGTCAATTCTTACTGGTATTTTATTCCTAATAGATCTTCAATTTTAAAGAATGCATTTAATTGGCACCAAATTATTTGTGGGCATATGGTGCGATTTAAGACATAACCGGGTAGCCGGACCCGCACTCACCCTTCCTCCCCCACCCCTGGCCCCACCCTCTCCTTTATCCTCCCACCCCACAAATTCACCGACAACTGTTTGGTACAAACTGGTCGCAGCTTTATTCCAACAATATTTTGAACATCACAGTAATAGTGAACAAACTTAACATCCCCCCCACCCAGCGGAGCCATGAGTCACCAGCCATGCAATTAGCAAAGCAACCGCGGACTCCGCTCAAGCCATGGTCATCCGACCGGCAAAGTTCTTAGCACCCCTCTCCGACTTCGCCATACTACTAGCAAAAGTCTTCCAGGGGTTGTCCGGGCTGAGGGCACCCCGCCCTCGCCCCAAGTCACCTCAGGCTCCGGACCCCGGAAACCTCCGGGATCCCACCACCGGCACAGGCTCCTCACCTTACCTGTGCTGACCCCCCCAACACTGAAAGCTGCGACCTGCGACTACCCATGCCCAAACACCTCAAGTGCTTCCTGCCAATCATTCAACAGGAGATCCATACCCACCGGAGAGAGATGCACACCATCCTCCCGATACAACCCGGCACAAGCCACATCTGCCCAATCATGCTGTATTTGATACCCCCCGTGTTCACACACCCACCTCCCGATCTGCCTGTTAACTTTTGTTAAACCCCGAGACCATCTCCGCTGCCCCCAACATGCTGGTCTGGGGAAAATATCAGACCATATTAAAACAATACCTCCAAACATATGACTGCTGCAAAGTCCTTTTTGGCCGCTCTGATAAGCTGCTTACAGGACCACGCAGCCAAGTCATTGCCCCCCAAATGCAACAGCAACACAACCGGTGGCTTCCTGATGCGTCCGTGGTGACGAAGCAAAGGCAGCAGCTGATTCCACCGCAGTCCCCGCTCGCCCAGCCATGAGATCGCCACCACTGAGGACTCCAATCCCAAATTTCGCCCCAAAGGCCGATCCGCAGCACACCTCCCAGCCCAAAACACAAAGGAGTGGCCCAAAATCCAGCATTCCCGCTGAGAAGGCCCGCTATCTGAAAAAATAAGCACAGGATTAGAATTACACCACCCCCCCAAATCCCCCACAAAGCACCTCATAACCGGATATAGCCCATAAAAGCTCGCGACCGCCATCTTCCTATACCCCGTATCTGCTCACCCGTAAAACCGACGGCCGCCGCACTGGTCACTGCCCCAATGCGAAACGAGTGCGCGGAAAACAAACGCGGATCCTCACCCATCCGTCTTAACACCAAGCGCAAAACCGCTGTAACTTGAAAACGCGTAACCGATTGAGCATCCCTATGAACAAAGAAACCCCCTCACCTTTTGGACGAATAGCTGCATACTCCTGCAGAGCAGCTACTGGGCATGTACACCCGCCGATCGCCCTCAAAACCACCCATAACCCTTTACTCGCCTGGTCTGTTTTGGATCTCGCTAGCAAAATGCGCGCTTGACTTTCATCGATCCAAACATGCTGCCAACACAAACAGTTACCCAACCCCGCTCTTGCCGAATCCACTGCTAATTCGCCCACCCGAAAAGCCCCGAAAAACGTGAGACAAAAGACTGCCCGAAAAAGCACTGCCTCAAACCTGGACGCCGCAACTTCAGGCAGCGCTCCGCACAAACCTGCAAGCAACTCATGCGTAATAGGCTGACGATGGTCCCGCGAGGGAGGCAGGGACCGCGCCCAGCCCTGCAACAAACGCCTCGCTAAGGACCCCAGGCCAACTGCTCCCAACCCCACCGCTCTGGCGAAAATCCGAATCCTGCCAGGTGACTCCGCATGGCAGATCTCGTAATACCCTGCTCCTTCGCCCAACTAACATACTGTCCCAACAGGTGTTCCTGAACTACCCCACCCCCCCAACCAACCACACGCAGAAACTCCATCACCCTCTGACAACCACGACAGTATGCATCCCAAGTATGCTCCGCGACTGACTGCCGAAGTAATGACCTCATCTCAGCAGGCCACTACTCCACAAGTTCCAAGGGACCCTGAGTCCTTTTTCGTCCGCCTCCGGGGCCAGTTTCCAAAACCGCTCCCACTGCAAACGGGAAAGAGCATCAGCAATAGCATTATTATGACCAGGTATATGACGCGCCCTCAAGTCAACATTCAAACGCAAACATGCTAACACAATCTGACGCATCAACGCCGCCACCAGACCGCAGCGAGGCGAATACTGATTAATGACGTGCATGACCGTCTCGTTATCGCACCACCACACCACCTTTCGATTGCACAACTTATCTGGCCATAATGCCAATGCCACCCACATGGGAAACAGCTCCAAAAAAGTAATATTGCGGACGAGCCCTTCCTCCACCCAAGCCTGCGGCCATGTGTCCGCACACCAAGCACCCCTGAAGTAAATGCCAAGCCCTGACCCCCCAGCTGCGTCCGTGTGCAGCTGCAATTCTTCACTTGAAGTCTCTGCCTCACGCAACAGAGACGTCCCATTAAAGTCCCACAAAAACAGGTCCCAAACCCGCAAATCATCGCGCATACCTCCCGACACACGAATACGGTGATGGGGTTTCTCAACCTTGGACGTCGCGGTCGCCAACCGCTGAATGAATACCCGCCCCATCGGAATGACCCTACAGGCAAAATTGAGCGATCCCATAAGGGCTTGCAATTACTACAATGTTATCTTAGCTGACGCCAAAACATTGGCCACCAAAACGCGCAGCTTCAGCACCTTCTCCCAAGGCAACCACGCCTCCATGCGCTGTGAATCCACCTCCACCCCCAAGAAGGTAATCGTCGTCGTCGGGCCTACGGTCTTGCCCTCAGCCAAAGGGACCCCCAGTTCGCTCGCCAACTGAACAAAACCCTCCAACAAGCGACTGCAACCCGCCGACGCCGCCCGTCCCACAAAAAAGAAATCATCCAAATAGTGCACCACCTCCGAACTACCTACTCTCTGGACCAACACCCAATGCAAGAAAGTGCTAAACTTCTCGAAGTATGCACAAGAAATTGCACAACCCATAGGCAAACATTTATCATAGAAGAACTCGCCCTCGAACTGAAAACCCAACAGCCGAAACGCCGAAGGGTGGACTGGCAACAAACGAAAAGCCGACTCAATATCCACCTTCGCCATCAAAGCTCCTTGACCCGCCTCTTTGACTAACTGCGCCGCCCTGTCAAAGGATGCATAGCGAACCGTACATTGCTCACGCGGAATGCAGTCATTGACCGAGGATCCCAACGGCGAAGACAAATTATGTATCAGCCGAAACTTTCCCGGCTCCTCCTTAGGTATAATCCCTAACGGGGAAACAACAAAATTGCTACAAGGCGGTTGTTGGAACGGCCCCGCAATTCGCCCTAATCACAACTCTCCAGCCAACTTATCCCGCACAACCGAAGCCCAGTGCCGCACACTTGGAGAATTCCGCGCCGCTACCCCCCCTACTCGCCCTTGAACCGGAATAATAAACCCATACTGAAAACCCAACTGCAACGTTTACCTATCCTTTGTTCGCGGATATCCACGAAGCCACTCGCACAACACCTGCACACGAATTGGGGAGGGGGCCAAATCCACCAAACTATCACTTATTACCCTGCCCCGCTGGAGCCCCCCCAGCTTTCTTGACACACTTGATGGCGGAATGTGTCCCCCCGCAGACTGAGCGCGCATGCCGAAAATTACAGTCTGGGAATGGGCACATGGACCTATTGAACCACCAACAGACATCACTGCCTGCTCCGACTGCTGACTTCGGCTGCACCAAGGATACTCCGCCCCGAAAGGAATGCACTGCCAACTGCCCTCCCCAGCCTGCCAGCCCGTGCTTGCAATCTTCGTCTGACCGTGATCCACCCTGTCCCCAAGGCCCTCAATGGCCTCCCCCCCTGCCACGGCTACCCCCTGCGCCCCCCCACCCGCTAAAGACTCCCCCAGCTCCCCCACCGATGCCCTCCCCACACGCTGGTCCCCAACACCCCAACCCCGGACCCTTGCCCCCCTCTGCGCTGCACGCCCTGATGAATTAGAACCCCTACTCCCCAAAGTCAGGCCCCGCCTAGAGGCTCTCACGCTCCCTCTGCCCCGAATCCCCACACGTGATTCAACAGCTAGGCCTCACCCTCTTTGCCCCCTGCCCTGCCCCACACTAGCTCCAGTCCCTCCACGCTTTTTACCAACCGGCTTTCCAGCCATCCCCCTTACCCACAGACCCCACACTCACTGCTACAAGCCTGCAACAAAACTCACTGTAGAGTTTATTTGCTACTCTGTTTGGTTTTGTGTTTATTTTCTTTTTTCTTTTTTCTTTTTTAACTGCGCGAGCAACAAATCCTGCTCCTACACCTCGCCTGGACACACTCGCCTTTTCCCCTCAGAGGAATTCGCCAACGAAACCACCGGACACCACCACATGACACTACTGCAGCTGGACTCTTGCCTCGCCGCGATGATGCCCGCTGAAGCCTCCGTCCACTGCCGCACCGCCGCCAAGGCCCTTTGCTGTTCGCGATCCCACACCTGCAGCCTGCTCCCTGCTCGATCCGCCGCCACGCCACAAGTGCTTGGCCTTCTCATCCCCCCAGCCTCAGCACTTGGTGCCCTGCCTTCCGATTGACTCCGCACGGCCCATCATCCCGGTGGAGCCAATCATTTTAAACAAAAACCTCTCCTGCTGCGCTCCCTCACTGACGCACCTACACTCCCCCCCCCTTCCTTGCTCTCTGAGGCCGCATGCAGGGTCCCGCGCCTAGCCGGGCACCCGGTTACGCGCGGGCGCCTGGATCCTGCCCGCGCCCTTTCACTTGTGAATTAGTCTGTGATGAGGTTGTTTATGGCTATAGAAAGATTTATGAGCAAACCATGATAGACTATATCTGAAACAACTCTAAATAATTGGATATGGTAGTATTGTATTGTAGCTGATGGGTAAGAGTAACTTTGTCATATAAGGAGGCAGATAACATTTTTCCCTACCACCATAGCCCTCCCTATACACCCTTTCTCTCCCGCACAACCCTCACTCTAACACCCTACCCAATTCATCTCCTTTGACCTCTCCCCACCTCTCCTGTAAATAATTATGTAAATAGTTTTTGTTCATGAAGACTCCCCATGGGCAAAATTACTTATATTAACCACTTATACACTCGTTATGTTTGTTTTTGTGTAATCAGTTGAAAAATACTGCTGTGTTATGTTCTCTGTAAACCGTCTTGAATTGTAGAAAGACGGTATATAAAACTGTTAAATAAATAAATAAATAAATAAATAATAACTAACTAACAAGAAGATAATGCACCATAATGGCTTCCTGTTCTCCATTGTTAAGTCGGTTATAAACCCTACTGTATAACTCAAAAACAATTAGGTTTAATGGAAAATACATAGAAGGAGGTAGTTTTCTAAGAGTAACTAAAATCTTCAATGTGCAGGAGTATATCAGATGAGGAATGGTAATACAGCTGCAAGCAACTATACTGCAAAAGAGGTAGCTGTACATTCATAGGAATTAACAGGCTACTAGTAATATGTACAGCATGAATTAGGATCCAGTATAGTATATAGGAATAATTCAGTTTTCAAGATGAACCCTAAGAAACGATTAGTGTAAACTGGATAAATGAATACCTGGGACAGTAGGAAACATCGCACATGGTAAGTTAAAATCAGTATTACAAAACCCTTAATAGGGTTGGCTAATATCAGCAGATGAATTTAGCCTGTAATATCAAGATAATGTAGAATAATAATAAGTGGAAGTAACTAAAGACAAGGATGACACTTCCCTCCTAAGCCTAACTGCATGATAAACCTTTGCGTATATGGTTCAGAGGGGCTAGAACAATTAGATGTGTCTGAAGTTCCACACCAAAGGGCCCTCTGAGGCTCTGAGATGTGGGCCTGGGAAGCCGGCAGTGATGTCCTGCAGGGATAGGGAGCAGGCGTGGAGCAGATTTACCTTCCCCATTTCTGTTGGTGCTTGGCTGATCCTTTGGTGCCAGAAGGGCAGTGGATATCTTCTGATGCAGTCGATGCAATGAGGCCCTCTCTTCTGAAGATCCGAGCGAGTCCCTGTGACGAGAGAGTGAAGTGCCTGAAGCACAGTTTTTTAAAAATGCTGGGGAGACTGGCAGTGATGTCATGCAGGGATGGGGAAAGGAGCCTTGTGGAGCAGGCTTACCTAGGGTCCTTTCCTTTAAGAACAAGAACTATAAGAAAATGATCGGATGAAACTCATCAAACTGCTGATCTCAGTAACATCATCCCATGACCATTGTGATTAATATTTTGACTAAAACTCAAGGACCTCTAAAACCTCACAGACCTCCCCCTCAACATAAATATAGCTATGCACATAACCCATATCGCAACAATATATCTGTTTTAGATAACAACTATTAAATGTAACTGCTGTACCCCATCATTCTGCAACAATGTAAATGTAGATATCAAAGTTAAATGTAACATGCATACCCCATCTAATTCTCCAAGTTTGAATTCTCTGTTCTCTGTAAAAGCTTGTTGCTGTAATTGTTTTACATAAATTGCTTTGAATTAATGATAAAGTGGTATAAAAAAACCTGTTAAATAAATAAAAATAAAATAAATGCAGGGGCGGGGAAAGGAGCCGCATGGAACAAGATTACCTTTCCAGTTTCTGTTGGTGCATGGCTGATCCTTTGGTGCAGGGAGGGCAGTGGATATCTCCCGATGCAGTTGATGCAATGAGACCCCCCTCCTGAAGATTCGAGCTAGTCTGTGTGATGAGAGAAATGTCACACTGGGTCAGACCAAGGGTCCATCAAGCCCAGTATCCTGTTTCCAACAGTGGCCATTCCAGGTCTCAAGTACCTGTCAGTTTCCCAAAGGTGTACGCATTCCATGCTTCTTGTCCCAGGGGTAAGCAGTGGATTCCCCATTCCTCTTTAATAATGGTTTATTGATGTTTTGAATCCAGTAACACTAACAGCTTTTACTACATCCTCCGGTAATGAATTCCAGGAGTTTAATTACGTGCTGAGAGAAAAAATATTTTTGCCAATTAGTCTTAAGTGTGCCATATTATAGCTTCATTGCGTGTCCACTAGTCTTACTTTTTGAAGGAGTAAACAACCAATCTACAGTTTACCTGTTCCGTTCAATTCATTATTTTATAGACCTCTATCATATCTCCGCTCAGCCTTCTTTTTGCCAAATTGAAGAGCCCTAACCTTTTAAGACTTTCTTCACAGGGGTATCATTCCATCCCCTTTACTATTTTAGTCACTCATCTCTTTACCTTATTCAATTCTGCTGTATCCTTTTCTTTTTTTAAATACAATTTTTACGATTACATTATCCACATAATCAGAGAAACCATATAATTAGAAAAAAAGAAACAAAAGAAATACAATCATATAATCTTTCAAAATTAAGAAAATGGACATGCCCACATCAAGGAGCAGTAACTGATAGTAAAATACAAACACAAAAGAATCAAGAAATAAGATTCTAACATAGCACCAACTCTGGAGAGATATCTATACACTTAGGGGTATGTTTACTAAACAGAGGTAGTAGGGGTGAAATCAATGGGATGAAATCAAAGGGGCTGCGGCTTTGATATTGCACAGAAGCCACTACCAATGTTTAGTAAACATACTCCTTAGTCATAACCCACAACCCTATTTCCCTTTTTCCCACAAAAAAGTTTGAAAAATGAGACGGGTCCCAGAAGGTATATGTGTTACCCTGCAAAGCTATGACACATTTGTATGGAAATTTAAGGTAAAACATAGCCCCCAAATCTAGGACCCTCTGTTTCATTTCCAAAAATTGTCTTCTCTGAGCCTTATATCCTTTTTAATATACAGTGAGCAGAACTGCACACAATAGTCAAGGTGCAATTGTAGCATGGAGCGATACAGAGACATTATAATATCCTTGGTTTTATTTTTCATTCCTTTCCTTATGATTCCTGGCATTCTATTTGCTTTCTTGACCATGGCAGCACACTGGGCAGAGGGTTTCAATGTATTATCCACGATGATGCTCAGATCCTTTTGGTGATTCCTAATGTGGAACCTGTAGTTTGGGTTGTGTGATGGCGCAGAAAGCAGAGAGAATAGAGAAAGAGGGAAAAAACAGGCATTTTCCCCAGATAGTAGGAAAAGAACCAGAAGTTTAAGGGTTAAAACTTCTGAACTAGAAAAAAACTCTCCACAGAAAGCAGGTAGCAAGGAGACACACCCCAGCTCCATGGTTACCAACCCTGCTCACGAGGGACAGATGGGGGTGGGGCCAGGAAGCCGAAGGGGAAAGCACTCATATAAACTGCCAGAGAGTGAACTCAGGGGAGAAGAAGCAGCAGAGGAAGACAGAGAGGAGTCTGAACTCAGAGGGAAGCCTGAATGCAGAGAGAGGTCTGAGTACCGTGAAGGGAAACACTTGACGAGGATTCCTAGTTCTGGTTCCAGTGCAGCTTGGAACAGGTCAGAACGTCCCAGGAGGGGAGGAGGTCCTAGAAGCTCTGGAGAACCACGCAAAGAAGGTACCCGGGGAGTCAAGGGAGCTTCATTGGAAACCTCTGGGAGAAGGGCAGAGCCAACCAGAGGATTTGGAGCTAACCCAGGGCCCTGTAAGGGAGACAGGAGATATACTTCTAGAAGGAAAGCTTACCCAGGGGAGTTGGTCAGCCATGTTGGCAGCAGAAGCCCTTCCCCTGAAGTATGCATGGAGCATGAACCTTCAGCAGTAAAGCCTGTTAAGTGCTCAATTCCAAAAGATAAGGTGAGCAGCCTAAAGCCTTCTATTAACTCCTTAAAAGCTAAGAGACTTTCCAACTGCTATACTATTCCTCAGAGAAGGAAGGACACTGCCTTGACTAAAGTCTTAGAAATCCTGAAGGGATTAAAGCCAGATAGTTTTGAGTCTGAATCCTGTGCCTCTCAAGCAGACTCTGACCTGGAGAGTATGGAAATAGAGATGCCTGGTTTAATGGAGGAGAATTCTGATGAGGAAATGGAATGTTCGGTAGCCTCTAGGCATTGAGAAAGGCTAGAACATTTGCAGAAGCTTTAAACCTGGCAGCTGCTCCTTCAAGAGGGCACGGCTGGGAAATATGCAAATAAGGTTCCTGAAGTTTTAAGCCGTAGCTGAGTGTGAGCATTTGTATGCTAGAAAGTGGAAAGCCTGAGATACAACAAGCTGAAGGAATTACTTGGTGAAAGGAAAGAAAAAACAATGTGTAACAGAAGTTTGCCTGCTTAGAAATGTAACAACTTCTGTTTGTTTTAAAGCTATAAAAGAAGATGGTTTTTTTTCTAATTCTTTTTGCACTGGAGTTTCAGTGCTGTGTTTGGTTATAGTATGAGGAAATACTGTGTTTTCATTTAAGTGCCAAAGCTGAAGAGAAGCAAGTTTGCCTTTGTTTGATGCTGTTGGAAAATATCCTTACCTTATCCTGATAATGGGAATCTTTAAAGTTCCTTTGGCTGAAAATAATAAAAATCCTGTGTGCCTATAATTACCATCTCGGCTTGATTATTACACAACTACAAGAAAGAGGCACTTAGAACAAATAAATATATTGACTGCCCATTCCCAAGCCTTAGGCAACCGCCTGGGCAAGGGAGGCGGTGACAGTTGTTCTTCCCTAATTGCATAGCTTTGCACTCGTCCACATTAAATTTCATCTGCCATTTGGATGTCCAGTCTCCCAATTTTTCAAGGTCTTCTTGCAATTTTTCACAATCCTCTTGCGTTTTAACAATCATCTGCAAATTTCACTTGTTATTCCCATTTTCAGGTCATTTATGAAGATGTTAAAAAGCAGTGGAACCAGCACAGATCCCTAGGGTACTCTATTACTACTACTACTGAGCATTTGTATAGCACCACAAGACATACACAGCATTGCACAAACACATATAAAAGACAGTCCCTGCCCATCGGAGCTTATAATCTAGTCAAGACAGACAACACAATAGCTATAGACACAGGATACATGTAGAGGGAATGGTAAGGAAACAAAGGAGACCAGGTGAGTCAAGATCCAAAAGCGGCAGCGAAGAGGTGAGTTTTCAGCCTGAATTTGAAAAGGGCAAGAGAAGGCGCCTGACATACAAACTCTGGTAGTTTGTTCCTGGCATAAGGAGCAGTAAGGTGAAAAGAGTGAAGTTGGGAGTTAGTAATAGAAGAGAAGGGCACAGATAGAAGTGATTTGTCAGAAGGTTGGAGTTCCCAAGGAGGGGTGTAGGGAGAAATAAGTGAGGAGCTGCAGAGTGAATGCACTTATAGGTCAGCAGGAGAACATTGAACTGGATGCGGAAATGGATAGGGAGCCAATGAAGTGACTTGAGAAGAGGGGTAATATGAGCATGAAGAGGATGGCAAAAGATTAGCCATGCAGCAGAGTGTTGAATACATTGAAGGGCAGAGAGATGATTCAGAGGGAGACCAGCAAGGAGAAAGTTACAATAGTCTAGACAGGAGATAACTAGAGTGGATAAGTGCCTTAGTAGTATGTTCAGAAAGAAATGGGCAGATTTTGTTGATGTTATAGAGAAAGAAATGTCAGGTTTTAGCTATCAGATGGATGTCTGTGGAGAAGGAAAGAGAGGAGTCAAAAATGACCCCCGAGGTTGCAAGTCAAGGAAACAGGGAGGAGTAGAGAGTTATTCACAGACAGAGAAAGAAGGAAGGAGAGAGGAGGGTTTAGGGTAAAAATTAAGAAGATCAGTTTTGGCCATGTTCAATTTCAAGTGGCGGTGAGACATCCAAGCAGCAATGTCAGAAAGGCAGGCAGAGATCCAGGCCTGGATAGCTGGAGAGATTTCAGGTGTGGAGAGGTAGATGTGGGAGTCATCAGAGTAAAGATGGTACTGAAAGCCATGGGAAGAGATGAGTGCACTATGGAACTGGGCATAGATAGATAAAAGGAGTGGACTCAAGACAGATCCTTGGGGTACACCAACTGAGAGTGGGATAGCAGTAGAGAATGATCCACCAGAACAAATACTAAAGGAGCAATGGGAGAGATATGAAGAGAACCAGGATAGCACAGAGCCCTTAAAACCAAGTGAGGACCAGATATCAAGGAGAAGGTTGTGGTCAACAGTGTCAAAAGCATCAGAAAGGTCAAGAAGTATGAGGATCGAGTAAAGGCCCTTGGATTTTGCCAGGAACAAGTCACTGGAGACATTGGCAAGAGCCGTTTCACTAGAATGTAAAGGATGAAAGCCAGATTGCAAAGAATCCAGGAGGGCTTGAGAGTTGAGAAAGTCAAGGCAATGGTAGTGAACCGCACGTTCAAGTAGTTTAGAAATGAAGGGGAGGAGGGAGATGGGTCGATAGAAGGACAGGTAGGATAGAGTGAGGGTTCCTTGAAGAGAGGTGTAACCACAGCATGCTTGAAGGCTGCAGGAACAGTTGCAATGGAGAGCAATATGTTAATATGAGAAATGGAAGGGGATAAGATCAGAGGAGCAGGTAGTGAGTTTGGATGAGGAAAGAAGGTGTGTTGTTTCCTCCTCCTCAGAGTTCATAGAAAGGGAAGAAAGGGTCGCAGAGGTAGGGGTGGTCAAAGTTGGGAGTGAAGAGGGGGGAGGAGGGGGGAGGAGGGGAAGTAACCAATCTCATGGGGAATTGGAGTATGATCTTGTGTTATGGAAATAGTAGCCAGGGTTTGGGCAGAAAGGAAAAGAGGGGTCGAAGGTAGAGGCACCTTGAGGAGAGTTGTGAAGAGAAGGCGACGGTCATAGGAAAGAGAATTAGATGGACATAATAGTCTTGTTTGGCAAGTGCTATGGCTTACTGTAAAGAGACAAGCATGAATTTAAAGTGTAGAAAGTCCACAAGGGTGCGGGATTTGAGCCAAGCGCACTCAACTGAACAGGCACAGGAATGTAGCTAGCAGGTAGTGGAAGACAGCCAGGGCTGGGGTATAGTACACCTCACAGGACGTGGCATGGGCAGAGCAAGAGCATCCAGATCAGAAGAAAGTGCAGTGTTATAGGAAGATGCTGCCTCTTCAACAGACTCAGATGACATAGTGGAGGAAAGAGGTGACGAGATAGTGGAGGAGAGAGCCAAAGGGTCAATAGCATGATGTTTTCTAAAGAGGCTGGAGAAGACTGGGTGAGGTAGAGGCAGCAGGTGATAAAGAGTGAAGCTTAGCAGGTGATGATCCAATAAGGGAAGAACTAAGGTACAGAGGTTTGAGGGTAAGCAATTAGGGAAGAACACAAGGTCAAGGCAGTGGCCGCGCTGGTGAGTGGGAGCACTAGAACAAAGCTAGAGGTCGAATGAGAAGGTAAGGGAAAGGAGCTTTGAAGCAGAGGGGTTATCAACATAAATGTTAAAATCCCAGAGAATAAGAGAGGAGGAAGAGGAATCCAGAAAGAAGGAAAGCCACGAGTCAAAGTCAATGAGAAATGTAGAGGTAGACTTGTCAGGGGGGTCAATAAATAACAGCTAACTGGCGAGGTAGTAGAGTAAAAAGGCAGATGGAATAGACGTCAAAGGAGGGAAAGGAGTGAGATGGATGCAGCAGGAGGGGTTGAAATTGGCAGGAAGGAGAAAGTAGAAGCCCAGCACTACCCCCACGGCCAGTTGGACGAGGCGTGTGGGAGAACTGATGACAGAGAGCAGCGATTGATGCAGATTCTTCTGGGTCTTGGTCTCAGTTAGAGCAAGAAGATGGAGAGCATTAGAGATAAAAAGATCATGAGTAAAGGCAAATTTATTTGAGATGGAGTGTGCATTCCATAAAGCACATCAGAAAGAGAGAGATGAATGAGAAAGGAGAGGGATATGAATAAGATTTGAGGTGTTGCATGAAGATCTGTTCTGGGAATGTGACAAAAGTGTAAGGGGGCCAGGATTGGGGTTGATATCTCTGGATGAAAGAAGAAGAAGGAGTAGAAGAGTGCAGAGCAGAGAGGAGACAGCACAGTGGTAATGAGGGTGAGGTTGTTTTAGAGATAGAGAAGATGGCTGAATGAGAGGGAAAAAGTGGTGAAGTTCAAGAGCTGATGACAGGTTAGAGGACAGGATGGTGGGGGAAGTGAGGATGGTAAAGGTGAGATAAGCAGAGAAGGATTGAAGGTGTTGGTAGGAGGGGAGACAATTAGGGAATGTGAGTAATAAGAAGAGAAAGTGATGAGGAGCCATAGAAGAGAGAGATGGAGAGGAGAACAGAGGTCAGAAGAAATAAGGATAGGTGGGAGAGAGATCACAGGAGATTAGGTGCACCTGTGAATAAGCATGGTGATGAACAGAGAATGGCTATAAAAGGCTGAATGCCACAGGGTGGGTGAATGGGTAGAGAGGTCAGAGGGAGGGATAAAAGTTAAGAGGATATGTAGGAGATAGGTAGGAATGGAGAAAACTGAACAAGCTTACAGATAACACAGGTAAACTAAAAAGCAATTTTTTTAAACTGCCTCTAATGTTTCGATTGATTTTTACGTTTTTTGGTGCGCTGAATCCAAATCTGGTAACCAATTTGCTCCATCACGTACAGATTTTTTGCTACATTGGGTTAGCAGTTTGAGGTGAACGTTTCAGATTGAGTGCGATCGAGATAAAAGTTTCTTGGATGAATTCTTTATACTAATTGTTTAGTAGTTATTCAAATAAGAATAAAGAAAATTGTAACAAGGCAGCACATAATAGAGTAATGTCAACAAAACACACTGTGATGGTAGCATAATTGTCTGCACTTAAAACAGCCACATACATGTGCACAAACATTGAGCATATAAGATCGAGGTTAGACACAAAGCAAAGCAAAGAAATGTGCAAAAAATGTTGTACAGGTATGTATGTAAGAATAGAAAACGCAAACCGCACCATTGCAATACATGAAGACAAACACCCGATGGTGTGAAAATAAAATTCTAATAAATGAGATCCGACACTGTGGTAATAACTAGCAAATTTTTATTTCAAAGTTTAGTAAAAACACGATATTTGTCAACACAGTTTAGATTTTAAAGTCATTCTTGGGTCAATCAATCTCCTGGTGGGCCCGTTTCTTCTTCCCCCGAATGCTTCTCTTGGTGCGCTGCTTGGCGTATTTTTCATCTGGGGTTTCCCGCAGCAGCAACCAGCAGAAATCAGCCATCATAGTGGTGTTCCATCTTCCTTGGTACCTTCTCTCTGTGTCCTTGATGTCCTGGTGAAACCTTTCACCTTGTTCTTCACTGTACGCCCCCAAGTTTTCGGGAAAGTAGTTCACATGGGAGTGCAAGAAATGGACTTTCAGGCTCATGTTACAGCCTTGTTCTTTGAAGGCATTGAGCATCCTGGCAACAATATCCTTATAGTTCTCATCCCGCCTGTTCCCCAAGAATTTGAGAACAACATCCTTGAAGGAATCCCAGGCTTCTTTTTCCTTCTCAGACATCGTTTCAGCGAATGCTCCATCTGAAATGAGTTTCCTTATATCAGGGCCAACAAACACTCCTTCCTTTAGCTTTGCTTCAGAAAGTCGGGGGAACTTTGAGCAAAGGTACCGAAAGCACTCACCATCTTTTGGAAGGGACTTGATGAATTGCTTAATGAGACCCAACTTAATGTGGAGAGGTGGTAATAGAATTTTATCACGAGGTACCAAGCTCTCATGAAGAACATTTTTCTCACCGGGTCTCAAATACTCCCGAATTGGCCAGTCTTTTTTCCCCCAGTGTAGGTCGCGGGCCCGGCTATCCCACAAGCAAAGGAAGCAGGGATATTTGGTGAAACCGGATTGCTGCCCTAATAGCATGGATAGAATTTTAAAGTCTCCACAAATCATCCACTTATGCTCATCATAACGAATCTTCTGAAGAATCAGGGCCAAATTCTCGTATTTTTCTTGGAGAATAACAGAGTGAGCAATAGGAACTGAAGCGAATGTGTTGCCATTATGAAGAAGAACACCTTTTATGCTGTCTTTTGACGAATCAATGAACAGCCGCCATTCAGCAGGATCATACTTGAGTTTAAACTTTTCCATCACTCCGTATATATCGTTGCAAAATACCAAATCTTCCTCTTTGCTGAAATACTTCAAAAATTGTGTCTCGCGGTTGCTGCGGTACCAATAAAAAGTTGTTCCTGGTGACAATAGATTTTTCTGTTTAAGCCGAGAACCTAGCAGTTGGGCAGCATCTTTTGGGAGTCCTAAATCCCGGACTAAATCATTCAATTCAGCTTGAGAGAAAAGTTCAGGTTTCGGATCTGGTTCAGTTTCAAACTTGGAAGTACTGGACTCATCGGGAAAAGCCATCTGATGAGTCTCATCATGATCAGAACCGTCCACACAAATATGATCCAAAGATTTTGGTGGTTCAGGCACAGGTACTTCGTTGCTATGAGGCATAGGTCTAATTGCTGAGGGAAGGTTGGGGTAACTTATTACGTTCTTATTTTTTAAGTTGTATCCCTTCACAATGCAAGAGCAAAAATAGCAGTCACTGCTGTGGTCTCTTTGTTCACGCCACATCATAGGTATTCCGAAACGAAATGCTTGTTTTTTACCTTACATCCATAAGCGTAGATCTTCCTCACATGTCTTGCACACTTTGTGAGGAGCCCACGGTTTGTCTTGATCGCCTAACTTCAAACCGAAATAGGCGAAATATACTTTTTTAATAAATGCAGAAATGTTCCTCTGCCGCTTTTTCACGGTATATTCCCCACAAATAAAACAAAAACTGTCCGGAGAGTTGATGCAACCTCTGGCTCTGTGAGCCATCACAAATACACAGCACTGCAAACTACAACTGTAGTGAACCACTTCGGAATAAAGCTGGATTACGACTGAGCAAACAAAAGGTAATAATGAACTTGCAAGAAACTGAAATTTGACAGGAACGTTCATGTCGCAACCACCGTGTTTGAGCGAGCGAACGAGGTGAGGCGAACAGGAAAGAACATGCGCCAGCGCGAGTACTGGATTTAGCCCCCCGCCTCCCAATTGTCCTGTTAATGTATAAAATGAATACAAAACACTCTAAAATATCATGGGGGAGTGTTTCTAGTTAGTTAACCATTACAACCTCTATTTTGGGCCAAGAAAATAAACTGCAGTCGGCTGAAAAGAAATTATGTGAACATTCCTTATATGGGTAAGAAATCTAATTTTGCAAGAAAACGTGACGTGATGGAACATTTTGGCTATTTTTCCTGGATTCAACACCCCAAAATCTATAGGAATCAGTAGCAAAACTGGAGGCAGTTTTTTGGTAGTGTACCTGTGTAATTAAACAGCACACTAAGAATGGTACAGATAAATAAACAGCACACATGCAATGTGAACCACTTTGACTGAAATGATACAGTGTTATAGACAGACAAGCCTTGTAAAACCTACTAACTATGCCATTTGCATGGCATTTTGGCCAGTGTAATGCCAATTTTTAAAAAGGGTTCTAGGGGTGATCCAGGCAACTACAGACTAGTGAACCTGACGTCAGTACCGGGCAAAATGGTAGAAACCATTATAAAGAACAAAACTACTGAATATGTAGATCAGAGGTGGCCAACCTTTTGCCTTCCATGTGCCAATTTTTTCACGCTCTAGTTCAGATGCGCCATACAACACTTGTATCATTCAGTTCTTTAAAATATGTTAATATAGACATATTTAGCATTTTTACATAAAATGATTTAATATAAAGACAAGATAAGCATTACTTACTTTAATGAGTCTTTTGAGTCAGCTTTGATTTCACCAAGCTGATAATGTTTAGAGTTAAATTAGTTACTGAGAGCTGCAGAGAATTCTTCAAGTTTGAATCAGTCAATCACAACCTCAGTTTGTTTTTAATCATTTTCATGGATGAAAATGCTTGTTCGCATTTGTATGTGGTTCCAAAATGACAGATATTACTCTGGAAAAATTTTCTTAGTTCTGGAAAAAGTTCACAGGGTAAAGATCACCAAAAATGAATTATGTCAGAAGCATTTGGTACTGAGGGAAGCTCATCAAACTTCATTTTCAATAATGAATTTGTTTTCAAATCAATAAGTTCCATTTGTATGTTACTAGTTACCTTCAGGATTTTTTGTTCACTAAGTGAAAATGGGTTTATAAATGTGGGTATGTAGTCTTCTTCTTTAGCAAAATCACTAAAACGACTTTCAAATGACTCTTTCAATGATCTGATTTTTTCAGTATGTTCTGTAAAATTGGCATTACCTTCAGCACATTCACTTTGTTCTTTTAAATGTGGAAACTGGCTCAAATCTCATTTTCTAACTGTGAGGTAAACAGTTTTAACTTCATCTTGAATGCACAGATATCATTTACTAAGCTAGGAAACAATTTGTTCTTGCCCTGCAGTTTAAAATTTAGATCATTGAGATGACTGGTAACACCAACTAAAAATGCTAAATCAAATAGCCATTTGTTATCACATAAAAGGGCTCTTTCCTCAGGCAGCTTATTCTTCTCTTCTAGAAAATTATGAACACTATTTTTCAGTTTCCAAAATCTACTGAGAACTTGTCCTCTAAAAAGCCAGTACACCTCACAATGAAAGATGAGATCATCATATTCCAAATCTAACAATTCACAATATTCTCTGAATTCTCTTTTGTTTAATTCTCTTGCTCTAATTTTATTCACACATTTCATAACCAGTAGCATAACATGCTACAAATTTAAAGTTTTTCCACACAGTGACTCTTGGGGGGTATGTTTACTAAACGGCGGTAGCGGACTCCTTGCGATATGGGGCCTTGGCTCTGATATTGCATGGAGTCCGCTACCGCCATTTAGTAAACATACCCCTTGGTGTATAAAGCAGTGATATTTTAGTAGAGGGCGACCCCTAAAAAGATTTCAAGCAAAGTTGCAGTCCCAGCTGATTTACCTATCATTGACGGTGCTCGTCAGTGCAAACATTGATGAGTTTACTAGAATCTAGTTGCAGGTTTTCTAGGCATGATTTTACTTTGCCAAATATGTCTGATCCTCTTGTTTTTCCATGAAGTGACTCAAGACCGATAAGTTCTTCAAAGATGTTCAAATTATCATCAATTCCTCTTATAAAAATGCTTAACTTGGCTATATCATATATGTCAGCAGCTTCGTCCAAAGCTAAAGAAAAGAAAGTACAAGCATGGGCAAGGTGTTTCAGTTGCTCAGATACATCGCGGGAAAGTTCTTCAGTGTGTCTTGTAACTGTATGCTTTGACAGACTGATTTTGTCTACTTTTATTCAATATATTTATCACCAAGACATCTTGCAAATATTTGGAGAGGAGGCTCAGAGAAAGGCTTCCATTTTTTACCAACGCAAAGGCTTCCGTCATTGCCAAACTTCACAACTTCTTTTAACAAATATATTTTGTCTTCTTTTTATTTTATCCTTTTTCCTAATCACATACAGGGTCATTCTGAACCACGAATAGCGGGGATGGATGTCCTAACGGGACAGTTATGCGGGGAAGTTCATCGGGGGCAGGGAAGAGGCGGCCTAGGGGTGGAGAGTGGGCAGGCAGTTGGCAGTTTCTGGCCCTGGATGTACAGGGCCAATTCTAATGTCGGCCCTGTACGTCCAGGGCCGGCGAAATGGCCGGGGAAGTTTTTTTTATCATCAGGGTGTGGATGGGACTGGGGGGACCAGAGTTAATTCCCCACAGCACGACCCTGGCCTTAGGAGGCCGGATCGGGGGTTGGGTTGCGGGGACTTAACTCTTTTTGCAGGCAGCCGGCATTGCGGCTCCATTTAAATGGCCTGACTGAATTAGTTGGGCAGGGCATGTACATGCAGGCTGGGACTGAATTGCAGTCCCGGCCTGCACGTACATGCCTGTTTGCGATTCTGATCCTACGGGGCTAGATGTGCCCCGTGGGATCAGAATCGCGATCTCCTTTGTACGTCCTGCTCAGCCCAGACATACAAAGGAGATCTATATCTGGGACAGAATTGGGCCTATACTCTTTACGTAACTCAGACCCAAGCACTAACTTCAGTTTTTCTTCCATATGAGCCTGATGTTTTTAATAGTGTCTATTAAGATCATGTCTTCTATTATCTGAGAGAGTGTTTTCACAAACAATGCACAACAGTTTTCCTGACAGACCCACAATAAACCATTTTCCCACTCTTCATTAGATTGACGCATAATATCACTTTCTGCTTTTCTTTTGCTCATTTTCTTTTGCACTATGATGGGTAACTGACTAAAAACTGACTTCAATTGTTTACAAAGAGTGAAGCACAGCTGTACCCAAAAACTGAAGTTTGAAGGCTTTCTCCCCATCCAAAACAAGAAAATGCGAGGAGAACCCCCCCCCCATTCGTTCTCACCCTTCAAACACCCCTGACGGCAAAAAACAGTACTGCCCTAAAATGCTGCCATTCCCACGCTCCATAGGCCCCATACCACATTACATGGTCAGCGTGTTCAGCCTTCTCACCTGCCAACTGCTGTGCTAACGCACTGTCTGGCTCCACATGCCCTGAAGTGACCCTTAACTCCCACTGCTTACCATGGCAATGCACCACTTGAAATCATGCAATGAGCCACTTTTGGCACATGCGCCATTATTTGGCCATCCCTGATGTAGATACTTATGGTTTAATGAGAGAAAGTCAACATGACTTTAGCCAAGGAAGGTCTTGTCTTACTAATCTGTTATATTTTTTTGAAGGTGTGAATAAAAAGGTAGACAAAGGTGAATCAGTCGATATAGTGTATCTGGATTTTCAGAAAGCCTTTGACAAGGTCCCTCATGAGAGACTTTTGGTGAAATTAAAAAGTCGTTGGATAGTAGGCAGTGTACTATTGTGGATCAGGAACTGGTTTAAAGATAGAAAGCAGAAGGTTGGGCTAAATGGCCAATTTTCCTAGTGGAGAAAGGTGAATAGTGAAGTACCCCAGGGATCTATTCGTAAATGACCTGGAAATGGGAATAAAGAGTGAGGTAATCAAATTTGCAGATGACACAAAATTATTCAAAGTTGTTAATACCCAAGAGGATTGTGAAAAATTGCAAGAGGACCTTGATAAACTGGAAAACTGGTTAGGGTTCTTCAACCTGGAAAAGAGATGGCTAAAGGAGATATGATAGAGGTCTATAAATTAATGAATGGAATGGGTAAATGTAGATCGATTGTTTACGCAATCAAAAAGTAGAAAGACTAGGGGACATGCAATGAAGCTACAGTGTAACCCATTTAAGACTAATAAGAGAAAATATTTTTTCACTCAACGCGTAATCAAGCTCTGGTATTTGTTACCAGAGGATGTAGTAAAAGCTGTTAGAATAGATGGGTTTAAAAAAGGTTTGGACAAGTTCCTGGAGGAAAGGTCCATAAACCATTATTAAAAAGGACCCAAGAAATCCACTGTTTGCCCCAATACAAGCACTGTGGCATCTGTGTGTCTTTTTGGGAAACTGCTAGGTATTTGTGACCTGAATTGACCACTGTTGGAAACAGGATACTGGGCTTGATGGACTTTGGTCTGACCCAGTATGACATTTCTTAGGTTTTTATGTTCTTAGGTACTACAGATGATTTTGAGGATAGTTTACTGATTGCTAAAAGTAGGTCTGCAATTTCATATTTTAGTTTTTTCAGCACCCTAGTATGAATGCCATCCGGTCTAAGTAATTTCCCAATTTATTGAGATTTGCTTCAATTCCTCTGATACATCACCTCTGAATATCATTTTTGGCATGGGTAAGTTTTCTACATTTTCTTCAGTAAAGACTGAAACAAATTATTCATTCAGTCTCTCCGCTATGGCCTTGTCCTCTCTTAGTGCCTCTTTTACACCTCCATCATCTAATGGTCCAATTGGCTCTCTCACAGGTATTTTACTAAGAACACACTTGAAAAAGTTTTTATTATGGTTTTTTGCTTCCACAGCAAGCTTCTTTTCAAATTCTCTATTTGCCTGATGACTGTTATTTGGCCTTCCTTCCACCTTTCTTGAAGGATGGAATACATCTGGTATGGGCTTCCAAGACAGGTCATTCAAATAATGCCCAGATGTAGACTCTTAACCTTTGCAGTGTCTCCTTTTAGTTTCTTTTTAAACATTTTCCTCATTTTCCTCATTCTATCATAGTCTCCTTTTTGAAAGCTAAATGCTAGTGCAGTGGATTTCCTTGTTATCCTCCCTCCATTTATTAATCAAATGTGATCATGTTATGATCACTATTACCAAGTGGCCCCAACACCATTACTTTTTGCACTAGATGCTGTGCTCCACTAAGAGCTAGATCTATAATATCTTCCCCTTGAGTTAGTTCCTAAACCCAGCTGCTCCTTTAAACTGTCATTTATCTTCCTAGCATGACCTGATTTAACATTGATCCAGTCAATACTGGGGTAATTGAAATCTCCCATTATTACTGTGTTGTAAACTTTGCAAGCTTCCCTGATTTATTTTAGCATTTTATCATCTGTCTTTTCACTCTGGTCAGGTGGCAGTAGTATACCCCTACTGTCATTCCATTCACCTTTTTACATGGCATTTCTTTCCATAACTATTCTACAGTGTATTTTATTTCCTGCAAAACCTTTATCCTGCTTGACTCAGTGACCTATTTAAGATACAGTGCCACCCCTCCACTTATGTGTTCTACAGTGTCCCATTGGTTATCCTCCTTCCACCAGGTCTCTGAGATGCCAATTATATATAATCTTTATTCAGTGTTATATATTCTAACTCACCCATCTTATTTTTTAGACTTCTAGAAGTCAAACATTTTGCAATTTTGAATGCAGAGAGATAAGTGCAATTCTCCCCAAACTGTCACAGCAGCTGTAAATGTAAGAGAGGAATTTTTTGAGGTTTGCATGTACATGAGGACCTATTATTTAACAAGTTGTATTAGCTGCTAAAGTGGCAGTTGATACATACTAACAGATAAGGCTGTTAACAATGGGGCAGAGAATAGATGGAGACTCGACTGAGAATAGGTGGGGACCACATCTTAAGAGTTAACATGGTGGTAGTTACTGAGTGTTAACTGTTAGTGAGGCAGAGAACATAGTGATGTGAACGTCACCTAAATAGATATAACTAACATGTTGGAAATGTCACCACCAGTTATAACAGGCTTTGCAATTACTGAGCAGTAATTTTGCAAAGCCTCACTGCACTTTATTAAATAAGTTCCTCAATGCTTTATCAAATTCTTTGTACAGAAGGGAATCCAACTTTCAATATTCAGAAAATAATATCAGTCATAATTTCAAAACGTGGACTTCTTTTTTGGTAGATTACGGCCTGCTCCTCTACATCAAAGGCACATGTTATATCTCCGCCCTGGTCTTTCATTGCCATTGCTCCACAGGAATTACAGGAGAGCAGCAGGTATAAAACAGAACGCACCATGGGAGAGAGGAATAGCCTCAATTATTATTTGAAGATGATCTGAATCTCTACAGTTGCAGTGACCAACAATTAGCAGAGCAACTCCATGTGGTGAAAGCTTTTCTGATGACATCTGAATGACCTTTGGCCTTGACAAATGTGCTAAGGCAACTTTTTTTTAGAGGAAAATTGAGCAAAACAGAAAGCATCTCCCTGGGAGCAGAGGAAGGAATGACATGCAAGCAGAAATTACTGAGAGAAAAGATCAGTAAAGAATGCTACAGGAGAATAAAATCATTATTGAAAGTGCTTTAACATCACGGAATAAGGTACAGGCCATTAATCAGCTAGCAATTCCTGTACTTTCATACAGCTTTGGGATTGTGGACTAGCCTCTCAAAGATTTTGAAAAACCGGATGTGCAAACAAGAAAACTCCTCCATGCCCACAAATCAGTTTTCAAGAATCAGTGTATGCCAAGACTGTACATCCCTAGAGCTGAAGCAGAGCTAGGCCAAATAGAGATTGATTACACATACAGAGCTGCTATCATAGGCTTCCAGGCCTACCTAACTGCATCATCAGATCCAAATGTGCAAAAAGTGCTGAAATATGAACTAAAAACGTCCAGAACCTGTCTCCATCATCAAACTTGGACAAGAAGGAATGAGTGAGAATTCACAGGCATACATAGAGAGGAAGTAACAGAATTTACAAAACAAGAAAAAAAACTCTTCAAAGAATTAGATCAACAGACAAGGAAAGGCAAGTGACAAATGCACAAATAGAGTGAGAACTACAGAGTGTTACTCCAGGATCCCTTTGTTGATCAAGAATGGACACATGAATGGTTGAGGAGAGGTGAATTGAAACTGAAGGATGAGAGGTTGATAGTTGCAGCCCAGGACGGTAGATTGCGGATGAGGTGATTTACAGCAAGTGTTGAAAAAACTGGCAATACAGACATATGTTGATTCTGTAAGAAAGACCTGGATATGGTCACTCACCTCATAGCTGGCTGTGAAGTTCTGATGGCAGAAAATTTCTATAAAGAAAGACATAATAACGTACTGTGCCTCATCCATTGGAAAATCTGTGAGCACTACAACATCACTGTGCTCGAAAAGCACTGAGATCATGACTCTTAGAGAATGAGGAAGTTATGATCACCTGGGATACTCCCTTTCTGACCGATAAAAAGCTGGATGCGAGGAAGCTGGGTATAGTGGTTATGGAGAAAAACATCAGAACGGCATTGATAACAGAAGTGTCATTTCCAAGTGACTACTCTATGAATTACGTGGAGAAAATGCGGCAGAAATATACAGAAATATTTCCCAACATATTGAGCGCCACAGGCTTGATACAAAAACATTTCCAAGCACATGCATATGACATCTTACAAACTCCAGCAGGAGGCTCTCTTTGGCATGATGCTAATACTACGTCGAGCCTTAGCAGTAAATTTGAGAGAATAAAATCATACTCCACATACCCTGGCTTAGAAGTGAGGTTCATGACTGTTATGGTATGTACAAAACTAATCCACTTGGAAAAACTTCCCCAAATTACAGGAGAGCAGCAGGTATGAAACAGAACACAGCATGAGAGAGAGGAGTAACCTAGTGTTTAAGGCAGCAACCTGGGATCAGAAAGACCAGACCCTCCTTCTGACCTTGGGCAAGCCACTTAATCCTCCATTGCCTCAGGTAAAAACTTGGACTGTGACTCCTCTTTATCTACTACTGGAAAGACATGAGCTTAATACTATAAAATAAATAAAAAAGCATGAGACCAAGAGTAGCAAAAACAGAGAAGTTGCTGCTCTTTCACAACTTTCAGACATTGCTCTTTTAGTTCAAGCTACCATAGGCCTCTACACTGCATACACAGGCTGTCAACATTCTTGCATTAACACTCCACCACCCCCAACCTCTAAGCAGAGGCGTAGCGTGGGGGGTGCAGGGGGGGCCGGCCGCACCGGGTGCAACATGGGGGGGGGGGCGCTCGCACTCGCAGCTCTCTGTTGCCGATGAGGGGGAAAGGCAGGTCCCTATGATACATGTTGGCGCGTACGCCATCTGGTGGTGGCACTGCAAAGAGGTTTGCGCTATAGCCCTCGAGCCCGCAGTCCTGGGAGTCGCATTGTTCTTGGCAAACCCTCGGCAACAAAGCTCAGGCGATGCGATTGACCCCCTCTAGGTAGCTATTTCACACAAGCTGCCGGGGCGGGGTGGGAGGGGGACTGTTTATCGCGTTGTCGCCCCTCGATCTCAATGTAAAGCTGGGGTTGGGGTCGGATCGCCCTGTGCGCTCGAGAAGGCGGAGCTGCAGGGCGGCATCACGAGTTTCTGGTTCCGGATCTCCTCCTCTTCCCTGCTGTTGGGCGTTTAACCATGCTTGTCGGGCTCTTGCTGCTGTGCTGTTCGTTTCCCTGGACTCCGGCTCAGCGAGGTCAGTGCTGACGATCGCTTCCTCCCGGGGTAGGATCACGGTTGGCTCCCCCGCGCAAAGAAGCTCCCCGGCGGCTAAAATCCACGGGTTAGGGGGCGCAAATTACTTGCCTTGCCCCGGGTGCTGACAACTCACGCTACGCCACTGTCTCTAAGCATACACTCTTTCCCCTATAGGACCTTAGTCCTCTCTAAACATCAGGCCTTTATCCTTCCTCTCACATATCAAGGGCCCAGTCTACCTTCTGCCCCTTTCTCATTGCCTTTGCAATCTGACTGATATACACTGTTATAGGAGACCGTATTGTGAATCATGAAGGTGATTTCTAAAGGTCTAAATAAATAATAAATAAAATGTGCCACGTGGTAAATCCTTTTAGCTACTTGTTTACATTTTCTTCATAAAGTCAAGAGAAAGAGGATCAGCCTGGCGAGGGATACTTTGAAAGCTCTACATTTTATGTGTAATTGCCATGGGGCGGGGTCTGGGCGGAGTGGGGCAGGCCAGCCCAGCAGCACATACAGGGCTGATTCAGGTCACGGGCCTGTACGTACTGCCGGGCCCATAAGGACACACTGCTTATACCACCTCAGAGTTGGTATAAGCAGCGAAAACCCAGCAATCGGGCCGGGGGACCCTCCACTGAGGCCAAGGCCGGGTGCAGGGGGTCCCCGCTGCCCAACATATGCCACAACAGGCCAGCTGTGGATCAGGCAGCGGTGATAAGGGGGGCCAGATCCACGGATGTCGGGGTGTCTGCGGGGAGGACATCTGAGCAGGCGGCATGCCGGGCCATCCACAGGCACATCGGGCTGTCTTCGGACCCGATTCTGGCTGTCATGGGAACATTTTGTTCCCATAGACCAGAATCATGTCCAAATGGGCTCGTCTTGCCTGGGGCCATCCAGACGGCCGGACGTGACTCTACAAGAATCAGGCTCTATGTCTGGTTTGGGGAGTTGTGAAATTAAATGAATGCATTTGGGATCGGTTGAAAATAGAATAATTTCCAGGTCACATTTCCTTTTTCCTTTCTTTTGGTATAGCCATTAGTTCACCTTCTGTATAAGAAGCTGCTTCTGAGAACAGTACTACCCTTTATTTTGCTTTCATTTCTTTATCATAGTTGCTTATTTTTTTCTGAAAGTTTTGTAAAAATGGAAGGGATGTTTTGGGGAAATGTACAAGAGGGTGATAATAAGGTGAATTTTTACTTTGAATTCATAAGTCTTCTATTATTCTCTTGTGTGTGAAAGAACAGAAATGTTTCAGTATATGCATTCCAGAAGCCGAAGATAACCTTGCAGTAGAAAAGTAATGAGATTTAGAACTGTACCATTGTTCAAGCAATCCTAAAGGAGGGGGCCGGTTGCTAGGCTCCAGAGGGATTTCTAATTGGACAAGTGCAGGGAATGTAAGACCATTGAAAAGTTTGCATGTATCGAGTTGGAACCAATAGAAAATTCTCATGTATCAAACTGAAAAAAGAGGTATAAAAAGTTATGTCTCTGTATAAACTTTTGCTCAGTTCCTTTTGAAGCTTTGACTGACTGGGCCTGTGCACAATAAACTGACTTGGACCCTGTCAATCGACTCCTGGACTTATTCATTGATTGCACTTTGCCACAGCATATTCTTGGTGCATTGGCCGGGAAGTGCGAGTGGTAAATGGTATTCAAGTGACTAATTCATGTAATTCGCCTTGAGGTTTGGCCTGGTTGGAACCGTGTCTGTCCGACCGCGGGGGAAACCTCAGGCGCCGCCAGCCCCTTTGTGCCGGAGAGGGTTCTGCCTGCCTCGGCAGGCCATTGGGTCCAGCTGGCCAACACCTCCGACCTGGGGAGTCCAGGTTCCAACTCAGAAGCTGGTGTGGTATCAGGGACCGGATCCGTTGAGTAGACATTTTTGAAGTATTTGCTAGTCAGAAAAGAACAGCCTGGGACAACGTCTTGCATGCGCGAGACTGATTTGGTATATTTGGTATAGACTAACTGGGAAATCTCGCATGAGTATACGCGAGACAAGGGAGCCTGATCACCTCCCATAAGGGCGGTCCTAGTAAGCTCCGCGTAAGGAAAGCGGAAGCTGAAGCCATCGACCCTTCTTGTTTGGAATAGTCAGTTAGTCAGAAAACCTGGGCACTTGAAATATTGAAATATGATATCTTGTTGAAATATGCTTGCGTGTGTGAGTGAGAGGTCTTGAAATACAGACCGAGCGAGAGTGGACTCCTAAGTAGCGCAGTTCCTGGCCGGGCGACCACGCCCAGGTCGCGAACAGGAGGAAGCGAGTGGTATTTGTCCCCCCCCCCCCAGTGTTTTGTGGGCTGTACGGATCCCTTACCTGCAGCCATACTACCTATCCTTATTGTTCGTTGTCTTGTACGTCATTACGTGTACGTAGGGACGTAGGGTACGTAACGTATGCAGGTACATTGAGTACGTAGGTAGCAGTGTAGGTAGGACGTTTACAAAAATGGGAGGGACGGGGTCCACGCACACTCCGTTGGCATGTATGATCAAGAATTTCCGTAAAGGATTTTCGGGCGATGATATAAAAATGACTTCGTCCAGATTAAAAATGCTATGTGAAAGGGAGTGGCCCGCATTAGCTGCTTCATGGCCCCGAGAGGGCACCTTAGATTTTGAGACAGTTTTACGACTTCATCAGCTTATATTAAGAGCGTATCCTGACTAGTTCCCCTATATAGATTCCTGGTTAAGTGCATGTGAACAGCAGCCCTCATGGATGAAGCGCTGTTATGAGGAGCACTGTAAAATATTTGTAGCTACAACTAGGGGAACCAAAAAGGCTAAGGAAGTGAAGCCACCTGTATATTCTGACCCAGAGTCCTCAGATATTCTGGATAGTTTACCCCGGCACCCACAGAAATTAGTCCCCACAGCCCCGCAACTTGAAGTAGAGCCCGATGAGGAGCCCCAGAAAACACCGAAGCAACAGCCTAAGAAGCACCCTACCCCGAGTGAAAGTTCCGGGTCAGGCACAAGCACAGCAGGGGGACTCGAGTCTTCTGATGAGATAGAAAGTGGAAGCTCTCCTGCCAGTTCAGGGTCACCCACCAAGGAGACTAGTGCCCGGGAGCCTTATGATTTAAGAAGCGTAACTCCCAAGAAGAAGGAGAAAGCAGGGCACCTAATGCCATTACGCCAAGTGCCTGGAATACCTGTTTTAAATGATCAGGGCCAGATGGCGCCAGGACCAACCAGCTTAGTTTATGTACCCTTTTCCACTACAGACTTATTAAACTGGAAAACGCATTATGCTTCCTACACAGCCAAGCCCCAGGAATTAACAGAATTAATGTCTAGCATTATGCAAACCCATCAGCCTACCTGGGCCGATTGTCGCCAGCTCCTGTCCACCCTCTTCACTACTGAGGAGCGAGGCCGGATCGGGCAAGCAGCCCTCCGATGGTTAGAAGAGAACCCTGTAGAAAGGGGGGAAATAAATCCCCCGCAAGCAGCAGCTGCGGAATATCCCAATGAAGATCCCGGGTGGAACCCGAATGAAGAAAGGGGGGCGGCAGCCTTAACCAGATTTTGCCAGGCCTTAGTGCAGGGCCTGAAGAAGGGAGGCCAGAGGGCCATGAATATCGGGAAAGTATCGGAAGTTCTCCAGGGTCCAGAGGAGAGCCCAGCGGCCTTTCATGAGCGGTTGTCTGAAGCTTATAGACTATATACCCCATATGATCCCGCCGCTCAGGAAAATTTACTAATGGTAAATGCGGCCTTTGTTAGTCAGTCCCAGAGAGACATAAAGCAAAAATTACAGAAATTGGATGGATTTGCGGGCATGAACACAGCTCAGTTAATGGAAGTCGCACAGAAAGTATTTGTGAATCGTGAAAATGAATGAGACAGAGAAAGTGAACGAAAGATGAAGAAGGCAGATCTTCTTGCTGCTGCTATAACCGAACGACGTGGAGGAGGTTTTCCTAATCAAAGGACCAGAGGACGTGGAAGAGGCCGCAGAAGTGAAAGGCCTCAATTAGGTGCAAATCAATGCACCTACTGCAAGGAAGAAGGACATTGGAGAAATGAGTGCCCGCATCTGGACTCCGCCCCTGCGAGGGGAGGAGGGAGTCCCTGGAGGCCAGGAGGAAGATTTCGAAGGAGAGGAGGAATGAATCGAACACAGTTCCAGCAGGAGAGGGAGGAAGCCGTTGAGGGAGTGGCAGTAGCGACAGGCTATGACCTGGATGACATAGATGAAGACTAGGCCAGACCGGGCTCCAAGTTCACCCTGGGTCCCCAGGAGCCTATGGTCAGTTTAAAGATAGGGGACCAATACATGGAATTCATGGTAGATACAGGAGCAGAACATTCAGTAGTAGCCAAGCCAGTAGCTCCACTGTCCTCACGATCTGTCACCATTATAGGAGCCACTGGAAATAAAGCCACAAAACCGTTCTTGCAGAACCGCATGTGTGAACTAGGGGGACAGAAGATAACGCACCAGTTCTTGTATATGCCTGAGTGCCCTATTCCACTACTGGGCCGAGACATGCTTGCCAAGCTCCAGGCCCAAATATCCTTTGCTGAAGGGGGAGAAATGAAAATGACAGTGAACCCAAAGCCTGCTGGATTAATGTTGCTTACTGTTCCCTGAGAAGAAGAATGGTGGTTCTATAGTGCACCTTCAATAAAGTCAACCAGTCCCTGTATACCTACCAACCTGATAGCCCCACCTGAAGTATGGGCAGAAGATAATCCACCTGGCATAGCGAAGAAGATAGCCCCTGTCATTGTCACCCTCAAGCCAGGAGCGGAACCAGTGCATGTGAAGCAGTATCCTCTCCCTCGACCAGCCATAGAAGGAATTCACTGCCATTTAATGAAACTGCTGAAGTACGGACTTCTCAAGGAATGCCAGTCACCTTGGAACACCCCCCTTCTCCCAGTAAAGAAGCCTGGGACAGGGGACTACCGCCCAGTACAAGATCTAAGGTGAGTAAATGACGCAGTTGAAACTATACACCCAGTAGTACCAAACCCTTATACTCTCTTGGGACTGATTCCCGCTGAGGCTACTCACTTCACCGTCCTGGACCTAAAAGATGCCTTTTTCTGCGTGCGCCTAGCATCCACCAGTCAACTTTTATTTGCTTTTGAATGGCAAGACCCCACAACAGGAAGGCGGGGTCAGCTCACCTGGACCAGATTACCCCAAGGATTCAAGAATTCACCTACTCTCTTCAGTGCTGCCCTAAATCAAGATCTCTCAAGTTACCCAGTGGACCCTGGCAAGAGGGTTCTTCTTCAGTATGTAGATGACTTGCTCATAGCCACCAACTCAGAAGGTGAATGCCTACAAGCTATTAGTGAACTTTTGTACCTTCTCAAAGATGCCAGATACAGAGTTTCAAGAGCCAAAGCACAACTATGCCAAACTGAGGTCAAGTATTTAGGATTTCAGTTGTCCAGTGGGATCCGACGTTTAGGACCAGAATGCAAAGAAGCTGTATGTAATATCCCCACACCAACCACTAGGAAGCAAGTAAGAGCCTTCCTGGGGGCCGCGGGATATTGTCGCATATGGATCCCCAACTTTGCCCTGATTGCAAAACCACTATACCAAGTCACCAGAGGAATGGAAAAATCCCCATTAGACTGGGGACCCGAACATGATGTAGCATTCCAAACTTTGAAAAAGGCCCTGATGTCATCTCCAGCTTTAGGTCTTCCAGATGTTCAGAAGCCTTTCCATCTTTTTATCCATGAGTCACAAGGAAACGCATTGGGAGTATTGACCCAATCTCTTGGATCCTGGCAACGGCCAGTAGCTTATCTGTCAAAACAATTGGATGTAGTTGCAAAAGGATGGCCCCCTTGTTTGAGAGCTGTTGCAGCAACAGCCCTCCTGGTGGGTGAAGCAGACAAACTCACACTAGGACAAACTCTTCAAGTTACAGTGCCACACTCTGTCTTGACTCTCATGGAACACAAAGGAAACTTCTGGCTAACCAATGCACGAATGTTGAAGTATCAAAGCATGTTGTGTGAAAACCCTCGGATACAGTTGAAAGTTAGTCAAGCTCTAAACCCTGCTACATTGTTTCCAATTGGTCCTGGGCCACCTGATAATAACTGCTTAGAAACCATGGACACTGTATTTTCAAGTTGCCCTGACTTGACCGATGTCCCTCTAGAGGACTCAGAATGGACTTTCTTTGTAGACGGAAGCAGTTTGGTCATCAGTGGACATCGTTGTGCTGGATATGCAGTGGTGACCCTTGATCTGGTAGTTGAGTCCTCAGCCCTGACCCCAGGAACTTCTGCACAGAAAGCTGAATTGATAGCCCTCACCAGAGCCCTGACATTAGGAGAAGGACTCCGCATAAATGTGTACACAGATTCCAAATATGCCTTCACTACTTTGCACGCACATGGAGCCTTGTATAAAGAACGAGGGTTGATCACTTCAGGGGATAAGGACATTAGGTATGGGCCCGAGATATTGATGTTATTAGATGCTGTATGGGCCCCCAAACAAGTGGCAGTCATGCACTGCCGAGGTCATCAGACAGGAGCAGGAGAAGTTGCCCGAGGGAATAGATTTGCAGATGCCACAGCCCGAAAGGCAGCCACCACAGGACAAGTTAGGACCCAAGATACTGTAATGCAGGCAGCCCTATTCCCTGTGCCCCTTAGTTCCTGGGCACCCGATATACTATAAGAGAGTTAGACTATTATTGTGAAAAGGAGGGAGGAGTCTTAACAGAACAAGGTTGGATAGTGCTACCACCCCCAGAAGGTAGTCCACCTCCAGGTCCTACAGTCATCCCTGAAACATTAGGGCCAGCCTTTGTCCAAGCTTTTCATCAAGCCACACATTATGGAAAAACAGCCATGGAGAAAGCCCTGAGACCCCATTTCTGTATTTCATTGCTAGGATCCCTGACCGCCTCAGTGGCACAGCAATGCCTGATATGTGCCAAAAATAATGCCAAGCAAGATCCTGTTCCACCCCCAAGAGTTCAGTCAGTAGGGGTGACCCCCATGAGTGATATACAGATAGACTTTGCAGAAATGCCCCGTGTGAATGGATATCACTATATGTTAGTGTTAGTCTGCACATTTTCAGGGTGGGTAGAAGCCTACCCCACCCGAACTGAGAAAGCCCGAGAAGTCACTAGGGTATTGCTCCACGAGATCATTCCCCGATTTGGAATACCATCAACTATAGGGTCAGACAATGGTCCATCATTTGTATCCCAAGTGACCCAACAGTTAGCTCAAGCTCTGCAAATAAAATGGAAGTTGCACACTGTTTACAGACCCCAGAGCTCAGGGAAAGTAGAGCGTATGAATAGAACCTTGAATACTCAGTTATCCAAGCTCTGCCAAGAAACACACCTGAAGTGGCTCCATGTCCTACCCATAGCCCTTCTTAGAATACGTTCAGCTCCCACCAGATCCTTAGGTGTCTCCACTTTTGAGATTTTGTATAGGCGACCTCCACCCATAGTGCAGGGAATAAAGGGAGACATGAGGCAGATAGGATCTGAAATAACTAGACAAGAACTATTAGCTTTAGGTTCTGTTTTGCAGAAACTCCAAACGTGGGTGCAAGACCAACTGCCCATCAACTTGACCGAGCCTCTGCATCCCTTCAAGCCAGGAACGTCCGTGTGGGTGAAAGAGTGGAGAAAGACCCCGCTGGCACCGCATTGGAAGGGACCCTACGTCGTCATCCTGTCAACCCCCACCACAGTGAAAGTTGCAGAATTCGAACCCTGGATCCACCACAGTCGAGTGAAGCCGGCAGCTGCTCCTGATCCTGGCCAATGGACATCAGTGAATGTTCCCGAGACTCCATTGCGACTCACCATGAGGAGACAGCCAGCTTTATAGAGAATCCTCAGCATCCACTTACGTCACGTGAAAGTGACCATCACTACAGAAACAGAAGAAAACTCAGCACAGTTCATTATCCTCAACTTTCCAGTTAACCTCCAGAGACTGTAATCACCATGCTCTGCCACTATTGCCTTGTGGGAGTGGTGATCCTGGGAATCCTGGAAAAGACTTTTGCTCTACCCCCTTGTATAGCTTGCATAACCACCACCCGAACAGGACAAAAGATTACTCAGACTTTGCTCTGTCATTCCTACTATACTTGCACTGGAACAGTCAGCCGGTGTGTTTATTTATTTATTTTATTTGGTTTAAACTTATATACCGCTACTTCCAGCGATCAGTAGCGGTTTGATTACAAATTTTGGAGATGTCAAATCAGGACAGAAAAAATCGTGACAATATATACATAGATTTAGGGTCTGTCACACCACGCAGGGTTAGGCACTTCAAGGTTGTGTTTACATATTTACATATTTACAGCTTTACCAGTATTTACATTTATACAGATCAGCTACATGATTCCACTTTGGATTACATCTGGTTATAGTGATATTTGAAGAGATGGGTTTTTAGTTTCTTTCTGAAAGCATTTATGTCTTTTATAGCTCGTAGTTCGTGTGGTAGTTGATTCCAGGTTCGTGGGGCTGAGAATGAGAAAGCTTTATTGCTGGTGCTGGCTTTTACTGATCTGATGTTACTAGGAACCTGAAGTTTGTCAGAGTTGACAGTTATCCTGTCTCTGTTGGTTGGTTGCTTGCTGACCAGGGTTGAGAGGAATGATGGCGCTAGGTCATGTATGAGCTTGAATGTGGTTACCAGAGTTTTATATTGTATCCTGGCCTCAACAGGTAGTTATCCTGGTTGTCAGGTTGTGATGTTTTCGTTAGGGATTTCACTAGCTCGAAAAGTTCCCTGGGTTTGTTGATTGCTTTGTTTAATAGGTTTGTGTGGTGCATCCTTTTCGCAGCGTTCACCTCTTCTTTGTACTTCGAGAGGAGGTTGAGGTACTCCACCCTATGTTCCATAGATTTCGTACGTCTCCATTTGTTTTCATGCTTTCTGAGTTCTCTCTTCATTTTGGCTAGGACTTGAGTGTACCAGGGTTCGGATTGCTGTCTGGTCAGGTTCGGGGTGTTGCTCCATTTGGGGTTTGCTGCGGTCTGTATTCCGGTGCTCCAGCTTTCAGTTAACGCATCGAGATCCGTGCTTTGAAGGTCTATGTGGGTCTTAATGTTACTTATAAGGTATTCCAAGTTTAGTTTGTTGAATCTCCTTTGTTGTTGCATTACTCTTCGTGTTTTTGTGTCCTTTGGTACATATGGTAGTTTCATCTGTATATCGATTTGGTGGTGGTCTGACCATGGTTTTGGGTTGATCTTTATCTTTATAAGGGCACCAAACTGAACGTTTGCACAAAAGGAAGAAGTAAGACTTGTTATACCCCTCGACAAAACCCATCATACTATACATTTGAGATACGCTGGAATGATGAAGATGGAGCCATCCTGAATACGACAAAACCCCTTACCGACTCCACCAAACCTATCACCTTGAACTTTGATGCTTGTGACGCCATCAACAGAAATGCTTACCACAGATGTGGGTCATGGGAGCGAGCCTACTACCATGATGATAAATACATGTGTCTGGAAGGAGCCTATGGATGGGGAAAGTGTACAGGAAAAAGTACTGCAGCCACTATTTACACCACCGCATCTAAAAATGATTACTTTTGCCCAAAATGGGAATGTGTATATTTTGCTACCTGGAAAAATGCACCGACGGGACAAGACGGCGATCATCGCAAAGGCAGCCTAACAAAGATCAGCATACCAGAACCTAAGAAATGCCAGAAAGGTGCCTGTAATCCTCTACAACTCTTCATAGCCAATCCCAGCCACTGGAAGCAAGGATACAAGTTTGGGTTGCGTATTGCGGGAGGAGGTGTAGATCCTGGGACTATTTTGTATCTGCGATTAAACACCAACACCCATGTATCCTCACCCTATTGTATACATCACTCCTTCTATGAAGCCATGAAATCAGAGTTTGAAATCCCTCCTGCCTCCCAGAACTTATTTCTTGAATTAGCGGGAGCAGTTGCTTCTAGTCTCCATGTTTCAGACTGTTTGTTTTGTGGAGGAACAAAAATGGGAGACCAATGGCCTTGGGAAGCACAAGAACTGAACTATTCTGTTCCATATAATCAGACTAATATACACAATACCACAAGTGAATGGGTATTGGCCCACTCCATTGTGGGTAATTTATGTTTTTCTCGCTATGGACCAATGTTTAACATGGAAGTGGGGCAGCTGGTCTGTCTCAATCATAGGTTTTACAACAGTACCACTAAGAAAATATCTTGGTGGTCAGGAGCCAATACTACTGAACCTTCCAATCCTTTAGTCCAGTTCCCCAGACTTTCCAACATCTGGACTAACTTAGTAGCATATAACTCCTGGCAAGCACCACCTGGACTGTACTGGATTTGTGGAACCCGAGCATATGCCAGACTTCCTCATCACTGGGGAGGCGCATGTGTATTGGGAACCATACGACCTTCCTTTTTCCTTCTACTGACATCCCAGGGCGAACAGCTGGGATATCCTGTGTACAGAAGTCGACAGCTGAAGGAGGCCTTGAAAATAGGCCAATGGGACAAATGGGATGGTGAAGAATGGCCACCAGAAAAAATCATCTCATACTACCTGCTACTTGGGAGCAGGATGGGACTTGGGGATATCGTACCCCTGTTTATATGATTAATCAAATAATATGTTTGCAAGCTGTTGTTGAAATAATAACCAATGAAACTAGTAAAGCACTAACTCTTCTGGCAAAGCAAAGTACGCAAATGCGTACAGCCATTTATCAAAATCGTTTAGCTTTAGATTATTTGTTAGCAGCTGAAGGTGGGGTATGTGGGAAGTTGAATTTAAGTAATTGTTGTTTACAGATTGATTATAATGGGCATGTAGTTGAAGATTTAGCCACCCAGATGACAGAGCAGACATTTGTGCCTGTCCAGACATGGCACAGTTTAAAGATGGATGGGTGGTTTGGTTCATTGTTTTCTTGGATAGGTGGTCTGAAATCCCTTATGTTGATCGTACTATTCATATTAGCCATGTGCTTATTGCTCCCTTGTCTCCTACCCCTTTGCTTACGCATGATAACATCATCACTTGATAACACTATAGAGCGAAAGGCAGCTACGAAAGTATTAGCTATGTGGCGATATCACCCTATACCCCACAATGCTGATACCATTACACCAGTTTAATGTGTTGATTGACTGATGAGTGATTTAATTCTCATCCTTCCTCACTTGCGGGTGAGAATAATCAAAGGGGGGAATGAGGTAGGCTATGGCCTAGCATGGCCTGCTACTATGAAAGGCCTGTAAGTTAGGCCTGGATTCTAACTCTCATTATAGCTAGAAAAGAACCAAAAATCTGTGAAAAATAAGAATACTGTTTTAAAATGCTTAATAAGACGTTTTAATGATTCATAAGTCTTCTATTATTCTCTTGTGCGTGAAAGAACAGAAATGCAACAGTATATGCATTCCAGAAGCCGAAGTTAACCTTGCAGTAGAAAATTAACGAGATTTAGAACTGTACCATTGTTCAAGCAATCCTAAAGGAGGGGGCCGGTTGCTAGGCTCCGGAGGGATTTCTAATTGGACAGATGCAGGGAATGTAAGACCAATGAAAAGTTTGCATGTATCGAGTTGGAACCAATAGAAAATTCTCATGTATCAAACTGAAAAAGAGGTATAAAAAGTTATGTCTCTGTATAAACATTTGCTCAGTTCCTTTTGAAGCTTTGACTGACTGGGCCTGTGCACAATAAACTGACTTGGACCCTGTCAATCGACTCCTGGACTTATTCATTGATTGCACTTTGCCACAGCAATATCACCTCAATAGATTAAATTAGGTGAATCTGCGATAATTATGCTGTGTGTTAGGGTATGATTCCACCTTACTGGGAAGACTTTATAGGCCATACTGGTCCTTATCTGCTGTCATATACTATTAACTGCAGGGAAGATGCTGGTCATACCCCAACAGTTACCACAGAGGTTTTGCACTTAATGCATGTTAGTTTTAGGGCCAAATGCACGTTAAGTGCAAAACCTAATGAGATTTAGCTAAAGGGCTCCTTAGTTTTTTAGTTTTGGCCCATTTAGATAGCAGGCATAGGTTATTGTTTATTTTATATTTTTCAAGCACAATGCATTTTTTAATCACTAAAGCATATTCAGGTGCACAATGTGCTTACTTGATCTTCTATATAACATATTACTGTATATACTGGATGATAATAATGATGACAGTATTGATACAACAAGCTGAAAAGTGTGCACTTACATTGTGACACAGTGGCATGTTTCCCCTTCTTCCATTTGCAGACTCAGGCATGTTTTTATGGATGACCCAATGGGAAAGACCTGGTAAAGTATGTCTCAGAGTAGCAGGGACTGGGCGGGTTAGTTGGGAGTGGAGTACATGGTGTCAGTGTGTTTTGATTAATGGTATCAGATATAGTGAGATTTGGTAAATTCTAAATGAAATGGTGGGTACTGAACACTGTGGTGTTATATACTACATTCAGAATTAAAGCAGACAAAAAAATACTTGAACCAAACTTTTTATTTTGCTCTCATGAACATAAAACAGCTCACAAAGAAAAACAATACAGATATTGCCGAACCAAATTGAAGAAGAAATAGAATCATTTTATAAAAATATCTTCTAAAATAAATCAACAATTAATGTATATTGATAGAATACATAAATTAAAAGTTTACATTGCTGACTAACAACAGAAACCAAGGCAGTTTGTTTTTTTAAACCAGCCAAAGTAGTCAATTTGGTAATTGAAATCCAGTGATTTTTGAGAATGTTGCACAAGTGCTATAAATTCTCATTGGATCCAGATGCAAACTCAGTCCCATCCAAATCCTTGGTGCCATTTTCTGTTAGGAAAAATCTAGCTTTCTTTAGCTTATTTATCATTAGATAACATCTATTGGGTGGCAGTTCACTTTGGTCTCTGGCAGTTGCAACCTTTCCCAAGGGAATCTTGAAGTTACAGGTTGTCCAGAGCTGTGGCAGAAAAAATCCTTGTTTTTTTTAAATCTGAGTCTTGGAACTCTGGACGAGAGTTGAAGCCCACCACCCAGGTTTTTTTCTCCTAAAGCTGACCAGCAACCAATTCCTCATTTCAAGAAACATTAATAGGTATCAACCAGTTACACAGGACTGCAGTCTAACGTAAAAGTCAATCCCACTATTGCTGACTAAAAAGTCAGCCAACACTTTCTGGCAGTTTAAAAAGTTTGCTCAATGTAATCTACTTTGGGGTTTGCTGTTAGCAGTCTGTATGTTTAGATTTATAATTCCCAAAGCTTGTAGTAAGCATCCATATTAGGATTTGTGTCCTTAAGGCAGAAAACTCTGAAAAGGAGTATGTTTTTATTAGTCAATTTTAAATACTACTACTACTACTGAGCATTTATAAAGCGCTACAAGTCATACGCAGCACTGTACAAACAAGTACGAGACAGTCCCTGCTCATCAGAGCTTACAATCTAGTCATATACACAAGGGCTGGAACTTCTATTTTAGTGAGGTCCTCACATATGTGAATTCTGCATATCTGTAAGTGGTGTGTCTACGGGGAACATGTATTTATATCTCTGTAATCCCTTTTCCCATCCAACCTTTCAGGGACTAGATCTCTTCCAATGGCTGGGCAACATAGTCCCTAGATCTGCATATTTGATATGATTATTCATAGACTATTCTTCAGGGCCTCCTGGAAGAAAGATACCGAGTTATTTCTCATCGTGTTGGGTGTCAGAGGCTTGATTAAGTGGAATTTCCAAGTATACTTTGATAAATAACCCATACATATTATATCTTACAAATACCAGAAGGAGTCTGGCTTTATCACGATTCAAGTACTATGCCAAGCATTAGCAGTAAATTTGAGAGACTGAGATCATACTCCACATACCCTGGTTTAGGAGTGAGGGTCATGACTGTCATGGTAGGCAAAAACTAGCCCATTTTGAGAATGTCGGGGCCCAGTTTAACCGGGGGGGCGGCAAGGACGTGATCCCCCGGGGCCGCGGCATTGCTGAGGCGAGGGGGCAGGCTGGAGCGGTTCTGGGCACCCCATTGGCTCCCGCGGGCCGCCAGGAGGCGGGGAAGCCAATGGAGCTGAGGGGAGGCGGGAACAGCCTCAGGGGAGTGCGGGGATGCGGCGTGGTTCCGGCCTTTTCCAGGTCGGAGCCAGACGAGTCGGGTGCTGCACGAGGGAGCTCTGCAGCACCACGAGGCCTTGTGCAGGGTCGGGGGTCTGGAGGACAGAGGAAGGCAGTGAGCTGGGTGAGTGCCAAAATGGGGGTGCAGGGGGTCCGCATCAAAAAAAAAAAAAGTCAGGGGGAGTGGGAGAGAGTAAATTTGGGGCAGCAGGGAGCCAGAGGTTGGAGTTTAAACCCCCCCCCAAAAAACCCACAATCAACAACACACAAATAATACTATGGGGCACGCATATTCAGTGGTAGAAGAGAGGGGAGCCATGCGGTCTGGTAAAGGGTGGGGGGGGCACCTGGAAAAGGAAACAAGGGGGCAGGGGGAGAGGTGCAACTGGGGGTGCTCGCATGCGGGACGGGCCGGGGGCTGCCCCCAGTGGAGGGAAAGGAGGTGGCAAGAGCGTGGGCCAGGCTGGCGGTCTGCAAGGCGTGTTAGCCGGAAGGCTGGTAGAGCAGAACCGGGGTAGAGGCAGAGCGAGCAGCCATGGGGCATGTGCTAGGGGGAGCGTGCGGCATGGGGGAGGGCTGGCGCAGGGGCAGCCCAGCGTGGCAGGGGAGGTACAAGGGGGTGAGGCACGGAGTGAGGGCCGGTTGGGTCGAGGGGGGCGAGCAAGAGGGGCAGGGGAACCGGGTGGGGGAACTTCTGGCCCACTGGGGAGGCTAGGGCCTGAAGTAGGGCTACCTCTGGCGGGGGGTGTGGGGCAAGCATCGGGCGGGACAAGGGCAGGTGAGTGGGCTATGCCAGCGGGCTCCGCGTACTGGCCAGGAGTGTCGGGTGTGCATACCCGCCGGCTTGGGAGCACTGGCAGGGCGGGGGCCAAGGCTCTTTGGGGGCGGAGTGGATAGGGGCGTGGCAGCCCCCTTGGGCGATGGCGGGGGCCCCTTCGCCTTTTCCTGTGTTTTCTCCACAGGTCCCCCTTGGATGGCAGTACCCTGGAAGTCCATGGTTCAGCGGTCCGAGACCATTGGATAGTGCAACAGCGCCTATGGAGGGATCGGGAGAGCGGACGCCAGCAGCAACGCAGGTGGGGATGGAGCCACGGGAGGCCGGTGCAGCGGCGGAAGAGCCGACGCGAGTAGCAGGTGAGTTAGCAGGGGATCAGTGTACGACAGAAGGGGGCAGGACTGTGGCGGCTGATGGGGGAGGTAGGAACGCGGGGAGGAAGTGGAGGCATACGCGTCGGAGACGGCGGAGGTTGGGGACCTCTTCCACCTCGTCGACCGCTTCTACGTCACGTTCATCTTCAACCGACGGGAGTAGGGGGCGGGAATCGCGAGGGACTGAGGGTAAGGCGAGTGCAGTTGGGGCGATTCCTACGGTGGTGGCATTTTTGGAGTTATGGGAGGGCGTGCCGAAGACTCTGCAGCGAAAGATTCAGCGAAGGCATTATATCGACATTTTCCGCTTGCTTGAAGGTCGTAAACGGTCCGGTGACAGCAGACGGAAGAGGAAGGCAGATGAGAAGGCGGGGAGGGTGCGAAGAGCGGCACGGAATGTGGTGAACTGGACACGGGTCTTTTTGCGTCTCGCTAGTGTATGGGGGCATTCGCACCCGGAGCATTATGGGATGCTCCTGGCTTACGCCGACTCCATCTTAGAAGCGGCACAATTGCACGATGGTTGGGCATGGCTCAACTATGATGAAAAGTTCCGGGATAAGATGGAAGAAAATCACCAACTGTCCTGGGGGACGCAAGATATTAATTTATGGTTGACGCAGATGGCTGTCAGACCAAGTGGGAGTGCGGCGAGCAGTGCAAGGGGAGGAGTGGCCGGTGTTTCGGGGGCTGGGCGGCCCTTTTGGGGGGGCGGACCCGTGGGGTTCCAGAAAGCACCAGCTGTTGGGGGGGGGGCCGGTGATGTCTGTTGGTGATTCAACAAATCGTTGTGCCCATTTCCGGATTGTAAATTCTGGCACGCTTGCTCCGTCTGCAATGGAGCGCACTCGGCGCTCAAATGTGTTAAGAAAGGAGCAGGTGGGGCCGGAGTGCCACTTCCAAAACAGTAAGAGCCTCCTGAGCTTAGTGCCAACCCCAGTTAGGATCGAAGCAATGCGCCCGTGGCTGAAAAGGTATCCAAAACGGAAGGACAGCGCAGTAATTGAGGGGGGATTTAGTGAAGGCTTTAGGATTCTGGTGGTGGGCAAGGTGATATGTAACAAAGCTAGGAATTCACTTTCGGTGCGGCAATTTGCCCAGATGGTGCGGGATAAGTTGGCTGTGGAGATTGGATTAGGGAGGGTGGCGGGCCCCTTTGCGGAGCGGCCCTTTGAGGATTTAGTAGTATCCCCATTGGGTATAATCCCGAAAAAGGAGCCAGGGAAGTACCGGTTAATCCACAACCTCTCCTTCCCCGCAGGGTCGTCGGTTAACGACCATATCCAGGACGATCTGTGTGCGGTTCGGTATGCCTCCTTGGATGCGGCAGTGGATCTGGTGAGGAACTGTGGTCCGGGGTGTTTGATGGCGAAGGCGGATATCGAGTCAGCCTTCTGTTTGTTGCCGGTGCACCCGGCGTCTTTTCATCTGTTGGGGTTTTGTTTTGAGGGGGACACTTATTTCGATAAGTGTATGCCCATGGGGTGCGCAATATCTTGTGCCTATTTTGAACGGTTTAGTAGTTTTCTACACTGGGCATTGGTGGAGCAGGTTGGTTGCGCAAACGTGGTGCACTACTTAGATGATTTCTTGTTCGTAGGCGAGGCTAAGTCTGAGCGGTGCTCGGAATTACTGGGTGGCTTTGAGCGGTTGGCTCGGGGGTGGGGTGTCCCTCTCGCGGCGGGAAAGACAGAATGCCCCTCGACCATCATTACCTTCTTAGGGGTAGAGCTCGATTCGGCAGCGATGGTAGCTTGCTTGCCAGTGGCTAAGATAACGAAGCTCCGAGTTTTGGTGGCGAATGTGATAGTCTCCAGCATGATGACGTTGCGGGAAATGCAATCACTGATCGGCTCGTTGAATTTTGCGTGTAGGGTAATTGCGATGGGGCGGGTGTTTTTGAGGCGGCTAGCGGCGGCTACGGTTGGGGTCCTTAGGCCTCATCATCGGATTAGGGTATCGCAGAGCATAAGGGCGGATATGAGGGTGTGGGACGAGTTTCTGCGTGATTTTAATGGTACTACAGTTTTGAGGGAGAGGGAGATCTCTAGTATGGATCTGCAATTATACACGGATGCAGCAGGGGGCCTGGGCTTGGGGGTTTACTTTGGAGGTTCATGGTGTGCGGCAGGGTGGCCCCAGGCGTGGCGGGAGGTGGGCCTGACCAAAAATATAACCTTTTTGGAGTTGTTTTCGATACTGGTGGTGTTGGCCGTATGGCCGGACAGACTCCGGAATCGTCGGTTGGTCTGGTGGTGCGATAATGCGGTGGTAGTGAGCGTTATAAACAATTATTCCCCGCGCTGCAAGCAAGTGGCTGATTTAATGAGACAGGTAGTGTTAGCTTGCTTGCGTTTGAATGTGGTGGTGAAGGCCCGTCATATTCCCGGAAGTACTAACAAAATTGCCGATGCTCTTTCCCGTTTTAAGTGGGAGCTGTTTCGGACCTTGGCGCCGGAAGCCGAAGAAGTTGGAGTATCAGTCCCGGAGCACTTATGGCGGATTGGCCTCGTGATATGAAGGAACTGCTGAGGAATTCAGTGTCAGTGGCGACGTGGGCGGCGTATCAGCGGGGCTGCAACAGTGTGGTAACTTTCCTGGTGCAGCAAGGCTGGCGACATGGTCCAGCCCCAGAGCAGCTTTTGGGTCAGTATTTATTTATTTATTTATTTAACATTTTTATATACCGCGCTATTTGTTTTCAGTGCGGTTTACAAGTAACAGATCTGCACAATCAGAAAACACTGGTGTGCTTACATTATAACAGGGAAATTAAACTTGGAACAGGGGGTAATAAAACTATAACTATGTACACACAGTGGAACTATGTACAAAAACAGTGTAAAACTGAGCTATGTATAAACATATAGGGTTCTTTAGTATTCACAGGCAGACCATGGTCGGAATAAGATAGGACATAAGAGAACTTGGGGCAGAGATTACTTGTGAGGGAATTGGGGAGAAGAGTGAGAGATGTGGAAGCGGCGAAGGCGGCGGGTCTATCGCGGGCAACGGTGAGGAGGCAGTAGGCTGGGTTTTCCTTTTTTGCGAGAGCGGTCGGTTGGGGGGCGGCCGGGGGGGGGGGGATTTTTGACACGTAAGTTATTGCATGGGTGGGAACGGTCCCTTCCCACCCCGGCCGACGGGCGGCGGCCGATAACTCATGACCTGTTGAGCCGCTTATTGGGAGTCTTGCCACAGGTGGTGTCATCCCCGTATGAAGGTACGCTGTTTCGGGCTGTCTTTTCGGTGGCCTTCTTTGGTGCATTTAGGGTGGGGGAGCTGGTGTTGGAGTCGGGTCGTAGGGACTGTGAGCGGGACCTGAAAGTCCACCAGGTGAAGGTGGGGGAGGGCACGGTTCGCATACACTTAGCGCGTTCAAAGACTGATCAGTCGGGGAAAGGTGCATGGGTGGTGCTGCATGCCGTACCCGGGGCGATTACTTGCCCGGTCAGTCTGCTGTACGCATACTTGCAGGTGCGGCCGGCCGGTGCGGGCAGTCTGTTCATACACGAGGATGCGAGGGTGCTCACGCGCTTCCAGTTTATGGCGGTGCTGCGGCTTTCATTGCAACGGATTGGGGAGGACCTCAGTCGGTTTGCTCCACATTCCTTTCGGATCAGTGCAGCGACCAGTGCGGCAGCGGAGGGTCTGCCGGAGCGGGAGATACAATGGATAGGGAGATGGAGGTCGCAGGCGTTCCAGGGCTATGTGCATTTGTGACAGGCTCTGGGATGTATTAACTATGTTATTTCTTAATTTGCAGAAAGGGGACATGCATCGTGTCGCTGTTGGGTGATTTACTGGGCTGGTCGGCGAGCAGCAACACGGTCATTGGGGCCGAATATTGGACTGGATGCGCTGGGGGTGACCGTATCATGGCTGGACGAGCTTGGACTCCGGTGGACTCAGCTTTTGCCTTTGCTGCGGCATCACGAGTGCGTGAGAGGGGCGCCAGACATTCTGCTGATACACCTAGGCGGCAACGACTTGGTGTCCTGGACCTGCAAGCAGCTGATTCATGCTGTTCACAAGGACTTGGGGGAGGTTTTAGCAATGTTTCCGGGAGTTATTGTGGTTTGGTCTGATATCCTTCCAAGGCCGGCCTGCTGGGGTCAGCGGCGGTGGTCTAGAGGTCTGACGAAAATTAATCGCCAAATTGGCAGGTGGGTGGGGGAGCGGGGTGGGTGCCAGATTTTGCACCCGTGGGTGGACGTTGAGTGTGCTGGCCTGTTCAGGCCGGATGGCGTGCATCTTTCACCAGTTGGGATAGACCTGCTCCTGAATGATTGGCAGGAGGCTGTGGAAGTTATCAGGCAGGGGGGTTGGGCTGGTCGCAGCTTCAGGTTGGGGGGCGGCTCAGGTCTGTAGTGGCCTGAGCCGGTGGTGGGATCCCGGAGGTTTCCGGGTTCCGTAGCCGGAGGCAAGCTTTTGGGCGGGGGTGGGGTACCCCCGCCCGGACAACCCCTCAGGTTTTTGCTAGTAATATGGCGAAGCCAGACGAGGGAGGGCTAGGCTGTTTAGCCGAGGCCCGGACTCAGCAGAAGCAGAAGCGGCGTCACCTTGCTACTCACATGACTGGTGAGGGCTCGCGTTCTGAAAAAAGGGGGGGTATAAATGTGTGATGGTTTTATTGAAAGGAGTGTGGGGAGTCTGGGAGAATGGGGGAGTGACGGGATGAGAGGCGACGTGTCCGCCTTACCCGGTTATGTCGGGGCCGCGGAGCCAGCGTGCGCACGGCCCAGTTTAACCGGGGGGGGGCAGCAAGGACGCGATCCCCTGGGGCCACAGCTGCGCTGAGGCGAGGGGGCGGGCCGCAGCGGTTCTGGGTGCCCCATTGGCTCCCGTGGGCCGCTGGGAGGCGGGGGAGCCAATGGAGCTGAGGGGAGGCGGGAACAGCCTCAGGGGAGTGCGGGGACGCAGCGTGGCTCCGGTCTTTTCCAGGTCGGAGCCAGACGAGTCGGGTGCCCGCCCACCCGCCCTAGCGTTGGAGGTGGGGCTGAGGTTAAAGGGGTTGAGGTTGTTGCAGCTGGGGGGGTGGCGGGATCCCGGAGGTTTCCGGGTTCTGGAGACGGAGGCAAGCTTTTGGGCGGGGGTGGGGTACCTCCGCCCGGACAACCCCTCAGGTTTTTGCTAGTAATATGGAGAAGCCGGACGAGGGAGGGCTAGGCTGTTTAGCCGGGGCCCGGACTCAGCAGAAGCAGAAGCCGCGTCACCTTGCTACTCACATGGCTGGTGAGGGCTCGCACGCCGAAAAAGGGGGGGGGGGTAATGATATTGTGTTGGATTGTAGTTTGGTTATTGTTAAAGGTTAATAAAGCTGCGACCAGTTTAAGCCCATAAATGTGTGATGGTTTTATTGAAAGGAGTGCGGGGGTGCCTGGGAGAATGGGGGAGTGACGGGGTGAGAGGCGACATGTCCGCCTTACCCGGTTAATTGCCCCTCTTCCCTTGGGATGCTTTTTGGCACATATGCATTCACTGGTAACACTCTCTTTCTCCTCTTCAGGTTGGACTCTGATCTGTCTCTCTCTCTGTCTTTCGCTCCTGCAGTAATATGTCTGTATATTCTGCACAGACCTTTAGATTCAACAGTTCACTTTTAGTTTTTTGTAAATACTAGAGGAGTGGAAAAACCTCAGTCTCACACAATCATCACTCTTCACACAACTCAAAATTCTAGGGTAGATTCTTCGACAAGAACAAAAACATACATTGGCCACAGACTGATCCTCAAAAATGATCACAGCTAACACTATGGACCTTGGCTTATATAGAATCAGGCAGAACCACTGCAGTAGGGGATAGGGGATACTGAAGTAACATGGCTTTCGAATTAATCAGAACAAAGAAGAAATAAAACAATATCCTTTTCATTGGACTGACTTAATACAGTTTTGACTATCTTTTGGAAGATAAAACTCCATACCTCAGATCAGGAAGGGGGTTTTATCTTCCAAAAGGTATTCAAAAATGCAGTTAGTCCAATAAAAAAGTAATACCCTTATTCTTTTTTTGATTTGTTTTTATATCTTCACTCTTATTTCTATGCTTTTGACGAGGAGCACAGCACTACACTGGGATCGAAGTAGTCTAATAGAGTCTCCATACACATGTATGCTTCAACGCAATTACAGATTGGCTCCTCAATCAGAACCTGCGAATAAACTTCAAAAAAACCGAAGTCCTAATCGTCACAAGAAACAAATGCTTCTCACCCCCTCCGACCCTAAAAGTAAGAGATGCAGAACTTCCAATCAAATCCACCATATGCTACCTGGGTGTAATACTGGATCAACAACTAGACTTCAAAGAGCACATAAAATGTACTGTAAAATACATCTACTACAAGATAAAAACTCTTCGGCACCTGAGACCCATGTTGGAGCCTGAGGACTTCCGCACAATATTCCAAGCACTAGTCACACCCCATTTTGACTACGCAAATATTATACTACATGGCCTCCCCAAGAACACACTAAACCCGTTACAACTAGCTATGAATGCCGCAGCCCGCATCCTGTCTGAAGCATCAAAGAGAGACCATATTACCCCTATCCTAAGGGATCTACACTGACTCCCGATAAGTTGCAGGATTTCTTATAAAGCCCTCCTCATCACATTCAAATCCATTAATAAAATATCGCCCTCCTCAATTTCAGCCCTTCTCACCCACACCCCGAACAATAGATCTAGGAGATCATTAGCCGAAAATACACTAGTTATCCCAAGCAAATTCACTAAATGTGCTCAAGCAACTAATAATAGAGCATTTGCATCCTATGCCCCCAGATGCTGGAACAAACTCCCTCTTAGCATCAGAGCGATCAGACACCTTATGCAATTCAGAAAAGCCCTCAAGCACCATCTGTTCCTTATTCACTTCGCACAACTTAGCAACGCCTCCTCTCCTCCCCCTCACAACTCAACTCCTCGTCATGATTAACCAACTCTGCCACTGTTAACCGATTCTGCCACTGACTGAGCTTCTAACACAGACCAGGTAGAACTTGTACTCAATTGTATGCAGTAAGATGTACTTTATTGTAAATAGTTTACTAGCTCGGTAACTGTTAAAATGTAAATAGCTTCCCCCAGTTCAAATCCATATTATGTCTCCTGTTATATGTAAACTTAGAACAGATTTGACTGTCCGAGTATTATATTGTTTAATGTAAACCGCACTGATAACAAAGAGCACGGTATATAAGAGCTGTTAAATAAATAAATAAACATGTGGTTGCTCATTGTTAACAGACTGGTACCCGTAGCTGCTGTTATTGTATTGATCCATCTCATTGCTAGCCTTCCTCTTTTGTGTTGACCTTATATCTTGCCAAGCATGATGTCTTTCTCTAATGATCTCTCTCTTCGCATGATATGTCTGAAGTATAAAAGTCAAAGTCTTGTCATCTGAGCTTCTAAAGAAAGTTTAGGTTTGATCTCCTCTAGCACTGACTGGTTTGTTCTTCAGGTAGTCCATGGTATATGCAGTATTCGCCATCAGCACCATAATTCAAAGGCATCAAAGGCACCCCAGGCCTAACCTAAATGGATAATGCTGGTACAGTGACTGCACTATCCATGTATTCAGAACTACTACTGATATGGATAGCGGCCTTGACAATACATATTACTTTAAGAGTCAGCATCAGCACTTATTAATGTGGTCTCTGAAGCAGCTGAAAATCTGGCCTGAGATCTTCTAAAGAAGACTTTTAACCTTCATATTAAATAGGGCATCTATGTTAGAAATGAGACGTCCAAGTCGGAACATTCAGCATTTCCTGAAGAAAATATATGTGCATTTCCCTAAACATTGCACGAGCAAATATTGTGCAAAAGTACACATTGAAAAGAAAAATGGCATCATTGGACAGTTTGTATGTGCAAGGGATGGTGCTTGCACATGAAAGTACCAATTTCTGCAATTTATATGTATACACATTTTATAAGCAATGCATTTCAGAAACAGCAGTCAACTGAGTAACCTCAAGTCAAAGTTTGATTCAGCTCTTATGACTCATCACCGTTAAATAACTTTTCTGACATGGTAACTTCCTCACATCTTCCTCAGCTATGGCCCTGTCTTCCCTGAGTGCCCTTTTATCCCTTGATCATCTAATGGTCCAAATGAATTCCTTTTTGGTTTCTTGCTTCAAATATATCGGCAACAAATTTTAAAGTGAGTTTTTTCCTCTGTGATAAGCTTCAAATTCTCTTTTGCCTTTCTTTTTTTTGGCTCTAATAGCTTCTTTCACCTTACCCTTTAACTATACTGTCTGTCATTTGGCCTTCCTTCTAGCTTTCTTAATGATGAGGGCTTCTGAAATTGTATTTGTAAACAAAGTCCATGCCTGATGTAAATTTTTGAGCTTTGCTGTTGCTCCTTTTAGTTTTCTTCTAACCATTTCCCTCATTTCATCATAATATCCCTTTCTGAAAATTAAACACTGACATAGTAGATTTCTTTTGTGTACTCACTCCAGTTATTAATTTTCATCATGTGTCCCAATACAGGTAGCTTTTGCATTATCTTTTGTGTTCCACAAAGGAGTAAGTCTAAAATAGCTCCTTCTGCAGTTGTTTGCTGAAACAGATGGTCTATGAAACAATCATTTATTTCATCTACTGCAAGACCCTTACCTCCCTAGCATGATCTGATTGTAATGTTTATTCAAATTAAAATCACCCCATATTATTGTGTTGCCAAATTTGTTAACTTCCCTAATTTCTGATAGTAATTTATCACTCATCTACTCATTCTGTTCAGGCTGATGGTAGTATACCCCTACCTCTTTTTTCTTCCTGTTCACACATGGAATGTCTATCCATAAAGATTCAATGACCAGGGACATCGTGTCCACTAGGCAGCCTAGGTAGCAATCTAGGGTAGCAGACTCCTGTGAGCAGCACAGTGACACTTCCCCATTCTTTAGTGTCCACTTTGGTGCCGTGGCAGGTTTTGAAGACACACATGTCTGCATGCACTCATGGCCTGCTGCTCCTGCCCCATCCAACACAACTTCCCATTGGAAGGTGTAGGGGTGGCAGGCCATGAGTATACATACGCATGCATGCACTTCAATGACTACCATGGCTCTGAAGTGGTGGCAGAAAGCCAACACTTTGAAGAATAGGGAAGAAGTCATGATATCACACTCTCCTCCACCCCCATGAGAAAATGGATACTGGAGGCAGGAGAGTTAGACCTGGCCTGCCCCACATCTGACCTGCCTATGACAGCATAAATCCCTGTTCTGGCTCTATCAATGGCACATTTTGCTTCCTGCAAAACTTTTATTCTGTTTGACTCAGTGCTGTCTTGAGAATACAGTACCACCCCTCCACTAATTTAATCATCCTCTCATTGAATTATAACTTGTATGCTGGCATCTCAGTGTCCCACTGGTTATCCTCCTTCCTCCTGGTCTCTGAGATGCCTATTATATCTATGTTTTCATTTAGTGCTATGTTTTAATTCTTATTTAAAATTTTATTTTTTAAGCTTCCAGCATTTCTATAGAGACATTTCAAGGCATGTTTGTTTGAATTTACAACTTTTTTAGCAGTTGACAGGGATAATTTACAAACTCTTCCTACTCTTTATTTAAAGGTACCTAAGCTACTTTAACCTTTATTCCAACCTCTCTTTTGGGATCCTCTTTATTTCCCCATTTTGATGGCATCTTTCCAAGATGCCGTACTCTGAACCAAGTAGTCATGAGTGATATCCGGCTTTATCCAAGGTTTTATTTTAAAAGCTGCTTGATCTCCTTCTTAAATGTTAGTGCCAACAGCCTAACACCACCCTGGTTAAAGCAGATCCCTTCTTTGCAGAATAGGCTTCCCTTGCCCAGAATGTATCGAAATCCTTCCTCCCTGCGCCATGCTTTGAGATTCCAGAGTTCCGCCCGCCATGCTGCTGCAGCAGTCTTTAGAGGAAAGAAAATTACAGTATCGTAGCATCATCAGAAAGGATTTGCATAAATGACAGTTTCGGAAGCAATGTGTATCTATTCAAGTATTTGGCTCTTCCCTGAAACATGTTGGCCAGGATCCACATGATTGCATCCAACACACTCTTTTTATCGAGAAAGCCAATACACACTGTAAAAGGTTTGATTGACCAATGAAAATTTGCAAAGATGCACATAATTATAACCTGAACCAATTAATCTTTAACAACAGATGGAATAACTGTATACAGAATAACGGTATATTGCAAAAACGAACTAGACATATTGGAGAAATCTAAATAGTGCATCATAAATATAGGGAACAGTGTATAGTTACATCAAACAGCAAACATATTGGTGCTCAAATTAATTAACATTTGCTTTTTCCATTGCAGAAGAAGCAGGTTGAACAGTAAACATGTTCAGTCTTAACTATATACCAAAGAAAAGCAATCAAATATCACATGAATGGGAAAACATTATTACTATGGCCTCGTGCCTAATGATGCCATAATGAAAGACTCTGTCAGTGTTTCTATTAGAATTTGTGTTTTCTGAGTGTTTACAACTTTGGAGAAAATGTCATATTTAAAAAAGCAAGGCTAACACAACGAGTCTTGCAATAATTCAGTTAGCAGTGAAGAAATACTCTTTGCTCTGCTTTTTGTTTCATTCTTGAGAGGATATTAGCAAAATATTTGAAAGCGCCCTCCACTCAGCCTCTATCACCCTTCTGAGTTTAAACAAATTAATGTGCAGCTACTTGGATCCTAATGAGAATTCCAAAAAGACTGATTGATTGATTTACAGTGCATTTATACTGCAGATCTTTTTACACTCCGTGGTTTCCAGAAAACATGAGAAATAATAAACATATCACAAATTAAGACAAGATACGCATTAGAAATAGTCTCAAGCTAAAGTATTAATTCTGCACAGATAGCTCAACAGTGAACTTTGGAGAGGAGATTTTGAAAAGAATAAAATAAAGCCATAGTATATATACAAAAATGCAATGTGTGCCTTTGAGTCAGTCCTGACTCCTGGTGACCCAGAAGCTCCTGGGTTTTCTTGGCAGTGTCACTGGAAGTAGATTGTCAGGCCTTTCTTCTGAGGCAATGGAGGGTTAGGTGACTTGCTCAAGGCCAGCTAGTGGGAATTGAACTATGGTTGCTTGATTACCAAGCCAGTGTTCTAACCACTAGGCTACTCCTCATGTGTATGCACACATACATATATATACATATATACATCTATCTATCTATCTATATCTATATCTATATATATGACAGCAGTGCAGTGAGTCACACAGATAAATCTAGGAAAGATTTTGAGATGTACATTTTCCCATATACTATCAGAATCACCAAGCCTCAGTTTAGTGTATAGACATAACCGGGTAAGGCAGACCGGTCCGCCACCTCTGCTCATCAGCCCCCCCCACAACATTCAATGACCAATAATACACAACACTTATTGGGAATGCAACTGGTCGTAGCTTTATTGCCCCAATAACAACATTACAATAACCATCAACAATTCAAACATTAACTTTACCCCCCCCCCCCAGCAGAGCGTACTTTCACCAGCCATGTGGGTAGCAAAGTGACGTCGCTTCCGCTTCCGCCGTGTCCAGGCCCCGGCAAAATTGCCTAGCCTCCCTCTTCCGACTTCACCATATTATTAGCAAAAGCCTGAGGGACAGTCCGGGTCCGGGGTACCCCACCCCCGCCCTACTGCTTGGCTCCAGCTCCGGACCCCAGAAACCTCCGGGATCCCGCCACCCCCCCCCCAGCTGCAACAACCCGACATTTTAACCGCCCAACCCTCGCGCCCAAGAAAAGGGGCGGGTGGGTGGGACGTCCGACCCCTCCGGCCGCCACGAGGGAAAGGCCGGAGGAGCCCCGACGCCCCCACCACACTCCCCCCTCACGCCTGGCTCTAGCTCCTTTCATTGGCTCCCGCCACCCGCAGGGCTCAGCGGGAGCCAATGAGAGCCCCGCATGCCGCGAGCATGCACCCGCAGGCTCGCATGAGCACAGAGCTGCTCGCATGAGCACAGAGCTGCTCGCGACCGGCCGCCCCCCAGGTTAACGCCGGACGTGCGCATGCCGGGGGGGGGGGCACGCGGCCTTGCCAATACAGAAAGATGTTGAATTAGCATATTTGAAGCTTAGTGATCAGTAATTCAATCATCTTTAAAATGTTTCTATAATAAGGCACCTTTAAGAAAAGACACGGAGATCAGAATAGAGACATTCACAATTCCAGTAGTATATCAGAAAAGACTCTGCTAAACATGAAACCTTTTTGAAAATACAGAATGAGGAGGTGCAGGGGTGCATGTGTATGTGCCAAGATATGGAACTAGAGCAGCCATTCTGCACAGGTCCACATAAGAAAAATCAATGGTGTAAACATGGCTGCCATACACAGGGAAGCGCTGGACTTCACAAGTTAAACGTGTAGGTGCCAACAGGTACACGTATATGATGACTATTTTGCAAGCCTACATGATGAAATGCCACCAAGTAACAACAGATGTTGCTTGACCTTTTTAATTTAAATTTGGAGGGGAAAATAAACAAAGGGGGATTAAGGAAGATAACCCTCTTAATCCCTCCTGTAAAGGACTGGCTGAACCAGGCACTTTTGTAAAACCTAAACTTGCCAGGGAATAGGTTAAATCCTGATGTTTACAATTTTGAGCACACATGTGCATTTCCTATATGAAATGAGGAATAGATATATATATACTGTAGATTTTGGACCCCTCCCCCCAGTGTACTCACTAATACCTAGACATGCCCCCTTGCAACTTCTGCATAGTCAGCTATTTCATGTGTAGATTCAGCCCTTTCTAAATGGCTATGTACATATGGATGTCATTTCCACATGTAAGTGCCTGATTTTACATGAATAAGACTTCTAAAAAATACCCAATATATTAAGTAGGAGGTCATTTTAGAAGCTCTATTTGTGAGATGAACATCCAAAACAGGCACCTAGACATGTAAATCAAGGAAAGATTCCTGGAACCATTTTAGAAACCACTTCTATATTTTATTTATTTATTTTATATATTTTAAAGGATTTATATACCGCTTTATCCTGAAATCAAAGCAGATTACACAGCAAACAAATCAAGGGGCATGTTTACTAAACCGTCTTAGGGTATGTTTACTAAACTGCGGTAACGTTACAGACCGCGCGTTAGGTAATGTTAACGCTCATTAGGTAATGTTAACGTGCGGTATGTAACGTTAACACACGTTAGTGTTACCTAACGAGCATTAACCTTCCTGGCCACGGTAAACATCGCAGAGGGTGGAGAGAGGGCGGAGAGAAGGGGTCAATGGGCAGGGAGTGGGCGGGGAGAGACTCCCTGCACACTAATGTGCTGAACTGAAGGGCTGAATCCTACCACGAATGAAAACCTGCCGTTAGATGCATATTTTCAGGAGAGAGAAACCATTTAAGTGTCAGCAATGTACAGCATAGGCTGGGAGCCCAAGTAAAGTGATAGTAGTGCTCCATTTTCAGCAACAGCATAGTGCCCAATTATGAAAGGCCACTATGACGATGTTGCAAATGGGGCATAGGGGGCTGCAGGCGGGAAATGTAGCGGGGGCAGCTGGGGCACAGGGTGGACTAGGCGGGCGCCTAGGTGGCACATAGGAACATAGAAACCGGAAATCAGCATGACAGCAGCTGACAAAGACCAAACACAATCAACCTACATGTTCCTGGTCCACCCGAGCTAACAGTTGCCAGGGCACTGACCTAACATCTCCCCAGCCAACCCTCCCCCAAGTGGAAGGGACATACTATTGGTAGGTGGTGATGGGCGAGATGTGAGGATGCTCATGTATGCCCCCTGCCCCAGACCCCGCTCCCTAGGCGACCACCTACCCACACAGTGGATGGCCTGGGACTGCGCACTACCAGCACTGACAGCATATGGTCATGTCAGCATGGCAGGGGGGTGTGTGTCTGTGCTGGAGGGGGCAGTGGCACCTGCCTGCAGTGGACCTAGGCTATGCCCTGTACCAGTACATGGTATGTATTGCAACATAAAAGGTCTGGCTGAGGAAAAGTATAGGTAGCCCCAGGGACCACCATTCATCTGTGGCAACAGTGTGGTCCAGTACACCCAGCCAGTGTGCCCATAAGCATGGGGTCACAGGTTCAAGTCCCAGCTGTGGTTCCTGCAGAGCATGTCCCTATATTTTACCCTACAATGCAGATACAACAGCAACAAGTGCAAAGCCCAAAGTAGAGGTGAATAGGGGTACAAACACCCACTCACACAGGCTCCACAATCCAAAGATGCATGGAGAGTAAGGCTGTTGGCTCCAGCATTGAGCTGCATTTATCATCAGAGCTCTACTACTACCTCCTGCATAGTTTAGCAATGTCGGCACTGTGATCAGGACCAGTGTGGCAGGCAGGGTTGCCAACCACCCCTATCTTTGCACAATGCTGCAATAGGAGTGTGTGTGTGTGTATATGTCTATCCATTGTTCTTTTGCTGCTCACCCCTCTCTGGGCCCAAGATGTCCCACTGTTACCAGCGTTAGCCTGAATATGTGCATAATGAAGAGCAAGGTGTTGTGAGTATGGCCCGGAAAGGGCGGATTGGCCAGGATGCATCTTCACAGAGTGTGGGGCAATGGCTGCTACACAATAGAGCCCAACCACCTCCTGCATGGACAGAGTGTCAACAGCATGTCATGCTGGGAGGGCACTCACTCTAACTGAGCAGTGACCATGGCATGTCTAGGTTCCCACATAGTGCTCTACACTATCTGTTTCTAGTGATACTTTTGTGTTTCCAGTGCTGGGTCCCCAATCACTGAGATGGCTGCTTGGTGCATGTAGTTTCTCTGTGAGCATGCACTATGGATTGACTAGTAGACTGTCTGTAGTTAGACTGTGTATGGTTGGCAGACAGTGGTGTGAGGCAGTGGGGGTTTTCCAGACCTAACCCCAACATTGCTGCTAGTCTGCCACTGCCCCAGTCACAGGTATGGCTCTGGCCCACCAACCCTGGAGGGCTGTCTTATACCAGCAGGATGGAGGTTGCTTTGCTGGGGCTGGGGCACCTGTTCCTTACCTACAAGAAGGGTGATGTGGGCCCTTTGGGGTATGTAGTGTATATCACTGTGACCTATAAAGGCACTGCTACACAAACCTTATGCAAGTCTAGAAACCCCTCTGTCCTGAAAACAGATGCCCATATCAGCCAGACCCTAATGCATGAGATACATTTGCATACAATGGGGGCGGTGCATACAAATGCAGCACAGGCATAGTTATTAGGGACAGCATGAAACCTGAATGGTGCTTGGCCCTCCAGGACTGCAGTTGGGAAACTCTGTTTTAGGGATTGCACATGTTTATGGTGTTTGTGCTCTGTAGGGTAAAATATAGGCGTTTCTGGCATGTTTATTTTAAATGCAATAAAGGTTCCATCTTTATTACCACGGTTTAGTACTGGGTTAAATATAGGGACATGGTTTGCAGGAGCCACTTCTGGGACTTGAACATGTGACCTTTTGCCTGTGAACACACTGGCTGTGTGTAGTACACCAAACTGTTACCACAGGGGAAGCTCTTTCCCTGTGGATACCATGACTGTTCGTCAGACAGACCTGTCCCCTCCATCACCAGCACCCCTCTGCCACCATGCTGACATGCTCTTCTGCCAGTGGTGCTGGTGGTGCGCAGTCCCAGGCCATCCAGTGTACCTGTAGGCGGCTGCCTATGGTGCGTAATATGGGGTAGGGGTGCCTGCATAGACATCCATGCTTCCCCCGGCACTGCCTGCCAATGTTATGTGCCCTTTGGGGTACTTGCTGGGTACTGTCCCCTGGGACACACTCGTGGCCATAAATGCCCTTGGTCAGTTGCTGTCTTGCTGTTTTTCCGCTTCTACTTTCCTATGTGTCACCTAGGCATCTGCATAGCCCACCTTGTGCCCCAGCTGCCATACTGCATGTCCCGCCTGCAGTCCCCTGTACCCCATTTTCAGCCTTACCGTAGTGCCCTCTCGTACTTGGGCACTATGATGTTGCTGCACATGTATCACTACTATCACTTTTCTTGGTTTCCCTGCCTTCGCTGCACATTGCTGACTGAAATGGTCTCTCTCCCCTGCAAATGTGCCTGTAGCGCGAGATTTTCACTGGCGCTAATTTTCAGACCTTAATTTCATGGCGTTAGTGTGCATGGGGCCTCTCCCCACCCATTCTCTGCCCATTGACCCCTTATCTCCACCCCTGGGGAGCCTTACTCCACTCTCTGGGGAGCCGTACTCCACCCTCTGCACACCTTAACGCCGCAGGAGACGTTATCGCGTGATACGTGACGTTCTCACATGGTAATGCACCATTATCATGCAATAACATCATGTATCGCGTGATAACATCACATATCGTGCGATAACATCGCAGTTGCGACGTTAACGACATTTAGTAAACATACCCCCAAGTGTGAGAGTGCTTGGGTGTGGGCATGCAGTGATAAGTGTAGGCGTGTGTGTGTGAGTGGTTTGAAGTTGATTGCGTGGTGATCTATATACAGTGTGAGCTGTGTACATGAAATATTTACATTTTTACATTTGAACATTTGGTTGCTTGGTGAGCTATATACAGTGTGAGCTGTGTACAGGAAATATGTACATTTTTACATTTTGGTGAGCTGAAAGAGAGTTCGTTTAGACAGTTCATGTTATGTCATTGTAGTGTTCAATGAATAGGGTGGTTTTAAGTAGCTTCCGGAAGTCTTTTATATCTGTTGTAAATTTTAGCTTATCTGGGAGGACATTCCAGATAGCAGGGGCAGCCAGAGAGAAGGTTCGCATGGATGTAGATTTGATTGTTCTTGTGAATATAGTAGGTATTGGTATATTGTTTTTGGTGCTGTTTCTGTCTGGTCTTTTTTTTGTTTTGGTTCCAATGAGTTCCTGTAGTATTCCCGCCGAGGTGTTGTTTTTAATTTTGAAGATGGTGAGCGCTAATTTATATTTTGCCCGTGAGGAGATTGGTAGCCAGTGCAGATCTTGTAGTATTGGAGTTATATGGTCTTGTATTGAGGCTCTAGTGATAATGCGGGCAGCAGTGTTCTGGATGGGGACGGGTGGTTTGTTTGGGCAGACCTTGGAATAGTATATTACAGCAGTCCAGCAGAGGTGTAATGATAACCTGGCATACTGTACGGAAATGTTCTTTATTGAGGAGAGGTTTTAATCTTCAGAGTGTTGCGAGTTTGAAGAAGGCTGTTCTAGATATCTTGTTGATATGCGGTTGGAGGGTGAGTTGCTTGTCAAGAATCACTCCAAGGTATCTTACTTCATCTTTTATTGTAATCGGTGTATTGGATAAGTTGATGGTAGTAGGAGAAATGGATGTGGAGTCTCTCATGATGATAATTGCTTCAGTTTTTTTATGTTGATGTTTAAGTTGTTGTTGGTTAGCCATGTATATATCTTGCATGCATGTTGTTATAGTAGTATAGTCTGGGGAGTCTAGTTGAATAGGGATATATGCCATGGTGTCATCAGCATATATGGTGTATTGTATCTTGTGTTTGTTAAATATTTTGCATATGGGCTGAATATAGATGTTGAAGAGTAGAGGTGATAATGATGAGCCTTGTGGAACTCCTTGGGTAGTCTTGATGGGTTCTGAGGTGAGGTTTCCAGATTTTACTCTCTGCTGTCTGTCTTCAAGGTATGATTGGAACCATTTTATTATGGTATCTTGTAGTCCAATCTCCATTAGGGGCTTCAATAGGATGTGATGGAAAACTGTGTTGAATGCTGACAATATATTGATAAATATTAGTAGGAAGCCCTGCTTTATGTTGTCTATTCCTATGATTATGTTATTGAATAGAGGTATTAGTAGTGTCTCAATGCCATGTTTTGGACGGAATCCATGCTGGTGGGATCTAGTGGGGCAAATTTGTCAGTGTGATCTTGGAGCTGTCTCTGTACAATTTTTTTCAGTTATTTTAGCCAGGAAAGGGAGGCTGGATATTGGGCGGTAGGTTGACAGGTCGGTAATGTTGGCTGAGGTGGATTTCTGAATGGGGCGGATGGTAGATTGCTTGAGGGCTTTTGGCATGTAGCCCTGGGTGAGAGAGGTGCTTACTATCTTTTGGATGATTGTGTTAAGATCTTCTTTGGTGGATTTAATCCAAGTTACCGGGCAGGGGTCCAATGGAGAGGCGGTGGTGTTTAGCGCCGTGATGGTTTGTTCTATTTGTTGTTTTTTTTGATGGAATGCTGAAGTTCTTCCATTGATTGTTAGTTGTAGAGCCATCTGTTGTTGGTGTGTCCATGAGGGAGATGTTCTTATGGTGTGTGTTGGTGCTGTTCTTGACTGTTAGGTAATCAGTAAAGGTTTGCGGGTGCATCTTGCCTTCATCTTTCATTGTTGGTTCATTCGTTAGGGTACGAACGATGTTGAAAAGTTCTTTAGGTTTATTACAGGCTTTTAGTATAAGATTTGTATGGTATTGTTGTTTATGTTTGCTTATTAAGTTATTGTAATCTTTTTGCATTTCTTGGTATTGTTTCAGTGTAGTTTCTGATTTGTTGCGTCTCCAGCGACGTTCCAGTTGCCTTAGTTTTCTTTTGGTGTCTCTTATTGTGTTAGAGTACCATGGTGTGGATCTGGTCATGCTTTTGTTGTGGTGTGAGTTCATGCGAGGTATTAGTTGAGATGCTGCAGATATGGTGGTATTCCATGAGTTGATGGCTTCATCCAGGTTGGTGAAATCTTGGGGTAGGGACTGCATGGTATCTTTGAGGAATTGCTCTTTGTTAAAAGCCTTGAAGTGTCTAGTTGGTTGTTCCTTTTTCTGAGCTGCCTGTTTAATATTGAGGTGGAGCTCAAATGATATGGCATGGTGATCTGACCATGGTATTGGTGTAGTTTTGGGTGGTGTTATGAGATCTTTATCTAGGGTGTTGTTTGGAACGAATATGCGGTCTGGTGTAGATCCAGAGTGATGGGATGGGCTTGATAATATTTAATTGAGTTGAATGGATTCCATTGCTTTGTGAAATGCAAATTCTGTTGTTGTTGAGGCAGATGTGAGGTTTAGGTCTCCTAGTACAATGAGAGTCTTGTGTGGTGAGTTAGCTGCATATATCATGTCCAGCATGTTGGATGTGTCCTCTGTTGGGGCACTGGGGGGTCGGTATATTAGGCAGATGGATAGATGTGTGTTTTCAATGTTGATGAATTCACAGTGTTTGGAGCTTTTGGAGGATGATGTCTTGAGTCTTAAGTCTGATCGGGCAAGGATTAATACTCCCCCTCCTCATTTGTGGGTTCTGAGGCAGTTGTAGGCTGTGAATGCTGGTGGTGTTATTTGCTTCAGTATTACCTGGTCTGTACTCTTGAGCCATGATTCAGTAATGCATAGGATGTCAAAGTTGTTTTCATAGATGTGGTTGGTAAAAGTGTTTGTTTTGTTGCATATTGATCTTGCATTTATCAGGCCTATGGTTAAGCAGGTGGTTTGTGGAGAGTGCGGTTGAGGTATGTATTTTTGTGACCATGGTTCTTTTGGAATGTCTTTGTTAGGTCTCTTGCTGTAATGTTTATAGTGTGTAGATGTGTGTGAAAGTTGGTATATGGTAGTTAAGTATGATATATATATAGGAGGAGCTTGTAAGGCTGTAAAGTAGTTGGTGTAGTAAATGCATCTATTTGGTAAGAGCATAGGGTAAGAATTAGTATGAAAGTATACATTAGTAGGACAAATGTTCTTTTGTGATTTTGTTGTCCGTGTATGTGTTTGTAGCTTTTGTGTGCAGGAAGAGCGTGATGGGGTTTATGTTCCGTATTAGTGTCCTCCGTGTGGGGTGATCTATTTACTGCTGGATTGTGTTCTTGGTTGTTAGTTTGCATCCCCATATCGCATAGGGGTGTGGCGGAGGTGTGTCTGGGAGGGGGGGGGACAGTATTCCGGCTAAGTTAAACGTGCACCCATGATTTCAAAAAGAGTAAGAGCATCCAAACCCATCAGCAGTACAATTCATATCTATTTCTGCTCTGGGGCACAGCCACGCAACTGGCATGACCGCCTCGGGTCCCTTTCCCCCTACCCGTGACCCTCCCCTTCCCCCTCCCCTCCCCCTCCCTTTTCCCTCCAGTGATTCACCACATTACACCATGGAGTTTCTTTCACCAAACTATTTGATTTATTTGACAACAGTGGTTATTAACAGTACAACAAAACTGTTGGCCACAGCATGCACGTCACAATCAACAAACATAGTCAGCACATTCCTTGTATCCCCTTTCTTTTGCAACCCTTGAGAGACACAGCCAAATATCCTTCAGACTTTTAGATCGCAGGAGGGACTCTGCCGTGAAAGCTTTTCCCAGTCCCTTAGTCTTTCGTATCTTCAGTCGAAAGGCTGTTACACCTGCCGTTCGAGCAAACTTGGCAACCTTTCTTCCTTACCCCCCCCTTTTCCCGCCATCAAAGCAAGGCAGGGGGGGGTCTCTCTGAGCGGTGTTCTTGTCGCCATCTCTCTCTCTCTGGGGGGAGGTCCGTGTATCTCTCTAGTACCTCCCCCCCGTTTACTTAAGGCCTAGGCTGTGTCCTCTCTTACCGGGTGCGTTTTTCAGCCAACCCCACCAACAGCGACTCCTCGCTTGTTGACGGGGCCCCACCACTCAACGCGCCGCTGTGGCCAACACTTGCTTCTTCCATAGTCGCTCCACCGCCTCTTGTATGTCGCAGAGAAAAATGTCCATTCCTATGTCCGACAAATGCACTCCGTCTGGGCGATATAATCCTGGACATCTCTCCTCTGAGGTCGTGTGCAATGCTGCATCCACCTATGGCCCCCATGAAGCGGGCCATCCACCTGTTCACTTTGCGTCTGGTCCTCTCCAATGTCCCATGCGAGTTCTCATCTCTCCACACTCGCCGTGGTATGATGTGCGACCATGCCAATCGCGTCCCGGGAAAGGTGTTCGCCAGTGCTAGTATGTCGCCTTGCATCCTCTTGGTGAGCTCGACGCTGCGCGTGGATGCCAGGTCATTGCCCCCCAAGTGGATCATGATCATCGCTGGGTTCCCGGTAACGCTCCTCCTTAGGAGTAAGGACGGCATTAGCTGGTCCCACACCATACCACGTCGTCCTAGCCATACTACTGCCACCTCTGCGCTCGGTAGCCCCAGATTCAACCCCTGCGGTCTAGCCCGCGTCCTTTTTTGCGCCCAGTGAACAAATGAATGGCCGCATATCCACACTTCCTGTGGCCACAGTTGGTAGCGCGTCCCTGCGTGGAGCACAATCAGAACATATTATTACAGCAATACATATCCTCAGAACACATTATTACAGCAGTACCTATCCTCACCGTTAATTCGCTTTATCTGAACATCCAATGTTTTACATTCCCCTTGTCCCTGCCTCCCCTTCCTCGTTCGTTACTTGTTGTCCTCACTGCGTTGGACGTATGTACAGTTTGTATCTATCTGAACGCCATCGGCCTATCTTCATTATCTGTTCTCGGGACATCCAGATGCTGGCTGCCGTTGAAGCAGCTCCTATGCGAAAGGAGTGCGAGCCGTAGAAGCTTGCCTCCCATCCTGTACGTTCAATTATTAGCTTGAGTACCCTGATAAATTGGAAGCGCGATAAGGGGGCACCATTCGCATGCACAAACCATTGATATTCCGAGTGCGCCCGTACCTGTTGGTATGCTAAGGCAGCTTTTAGTGGGCATGAAGGGTCGTCGGGCATGGCCGACAGCACCACCTGCGCCCCTTTCCCCTCCACGTCCGTCTTGGATCTGCGCAACTGCAGCGCTACTGCTCTAGTGCGTATGCATACGTCGCGCTTTCCCATACCTGCGCTGGCCGACCCTCGCTCCGATGCTGACGATGCTACTAGTTCCCCTACCCGGAATGCTCCGTAAAAGGCCCAGGAATATGCGCATCGGAAGAGGCGCGCCTCGTACTCATCGTAACATACTTGGCTAGTCGTTACCATGAGTTGCTGTAGGATATGGTGTGTGATCGGGCGGCGCTTGTCTATGCTTTGGGGTTGGCCCAAGGACCAGCCTCGCATCACCTTCGTTATGATGAACTCGGCCTTGAGGCTCTTCTTTCCCATAGCCTTCGCAAAAAAGGATACGGCCGATAGACGGGCTTGTACCGTCGCCTTTGTGCAGCCCATGCTTTTGCAGTGCATAATCCACTTCAGAATGGTTGGTACTTTGAATCTGTCCTCCTGTCGTATGACATTCTCTCTGCAGAATGTTTGGAAGTGTTCCCATGCCGCAATGTATCTGCGCCGGGTATTATCCGCTAAGGCGCCTAACAGGAGCTCCCATATCTCGGCGGACCATACTCCCAGACTTGTTCTGGCACCGCTGTCTTGTTCGCGTCGGCCTCGGGCGCTAGCTGGTGAAAAAGGCAGAGTTTAGAACGCGAAAGAGCATCAGCAATGTTATTATTCTCGCCCTCGATGTGCTCCGCCCTAATGTATATGTTGTGCGACATGCACAGTACTACAATTCGCCTCAATAGTGTCACCACTCTGGGCGTCTTCGCTCTCATCCTGTTCACCGCCCACACTACCGCTAAGTTATCGGTATGGAAGGTAATCGCCTTGTTGGCGAGCTCCGGGGCCCAGATACTGAGAGCTACCATTAGTGGGAAAAGCTCTAGGAACGTGATATCCCTGGTTGTTCCCTCTGCATGCCACCCCATGGGCCATGTCTCGGAGCACCATGCTCCTTTATAATATATGCCAAAACCAATCCCCCCTGATGCATCAGTGAAGAATTCGAGTTCAGCATTGGATACGGGGAACGCTTGCCAGAAAGCAAGGCCGTTGAAGGTGTGCAGGAATTGTAGCCAGACCAGTAGGTCTTCCCGTATGTCCTTGGTCACCCTGATGCAATGGTATCTTTTTGTGATACCTTTTGTCGCCCATGTCATGCGACGGCAGAACACTCTTCCCATGGGTATCACCCTGCATGCGAAGCATAGCAAGCCCAGCATTGACTGAAATTGTTGAAGTGTCGCTTTTCGTCGGCTGTGCATAACTTGCATGTCTTTTCTCAACTTCAGCACCTTTTCGGGCGGCAGACGCAACTTGTGTGCTGGTACATCTAACTGTATACCCAGGAACGTGATGATCATTTTTGGGCCCTCTGTCTTTTCTTTGGCCAGCGGGATCCCAAATGCTCGCGCCGTCTGTTCAAAGATATCGAGTATCCTTTTGCAGTCGTCGCGATCCTTTCCAATGAATAGGAAATCGTCCAGATAATGTACAACCGTATTGGGGCCTGCTAGGTCCTCCACTACCCAGTGTAAGAACGAACTAAATTGTTCGAAATACGCGCATGATATTGCGCAGCCCATGGGCAAACACTTGTCATAGTAGAATTCCCCGTTAAACGTGAATCCCAGCATTGGGAACGAGTCCGGGTGCACCGGTAATAACCGGAATGCCGACTCGATGTCCGCCTTAGCTAGTTGTGCTTGAGGCCCCTTGCTGCGGATGAGGTTGATTGCCTGATCCATGGTGGCGTATCTGACTGAGCATAATGCCGGATCGATATAATCATTGACTGACTGTCCTTCCGGGTATGATAGGTTATGGATTAACTGGAATTGGCCCGGCTCCTTTTTGGGTATTACCCCCAATGGGGAGACTACCATGTCCTTAAAGGGGAGCAACTGGAAAGGACCAGCTACCCTCCCCATACCCAGCTCTTTGACTATCTTGTTATGGGCGATCTCCTTGTGCTTTTGTACAGATGGTGGGTTGTTCAGTAGGCTCATTTGTGCTTTGTTTGTTAAAATCAGGGATGGGATGCGGAAACCTTGAGAAAAGCCATCCTCTATCTTGATAGCTATTTCCCGCTTGGGGTATGCTCTAAGCCACGTCCTCATCGGCTCAAGCCTGATGGGTGTTGGCGCCAGCCCCTTCGTTGGGACGGTGCTGTATTGTTCTGAAAGGCTTGGCCTCCCTTGAGACCCTGCATGTGACGGCAGGGTGTCCATTTCCGCATACTGTGCAAGCATGCTTAAATTTACATGGCTGCCATGTACAACTCCCTGCGTTGAACTGTCGGCATGGCCGCTTTCCGGCGAACTGATTGGCCTGTCGCCATTGTATGTTCTGAAATGACTGCTGCCATGGTATGCTCGACTGCGGCTGGCGCAGCCCCTCCAGACAAAAGGGCCTGTTGGGCGCCATTTCTTCGGTCCACATGTCCAGGATCCTATGATGCCATGCTAGGGTGGGGTCATCGGCCATAGTCCTCCTGAACTGCACGTCATAGTTCAGCCAGGCCCATCCCCCATATTGTTTATGTGCCCTGGTGATAGTATCCAGGTATCGTGTCAGGTATGGTCCTGATTCGGGTTCTTTTTCCATCACCACACTCATAAAGATGTGGAATGCTGTTACCCAATTATTAATAGATTTTGGAATTTTTTGTTTCCGCTCCCTCTCACTTCTTTTATCCCTATCTTTTCCATTATTTGACTCATCGTCTTGGTCCCTAAGCAGGAGGGAGAATATGTCGATATACTCCCTCCTCCAAATCTTCTTCTTAATTTTTTTGGGTACCGACACAGCCAGGGAGCTCACCCCGCAGCGTGGGTCGCGGCTGGCGTCACGCCAGTCCATCTGCGTTCTTTGGGCCGCTCCCGTTGTTGCGCACATGCGGTCCTCGCTTTTCTGACTTTGCCCCGACCAAGCTTGTCTTAGGGAATTGAATTGTTTTTTGCTCTTCTTCCTCTTCACTTTCTTAAGTGCGTAGCGCATCACATCTGCCCATTCTATGTCCCTCTCACTGTCTGAACTGGACATATCAGACGAGGACATTGATAGCTCTGGCGCCCCCTTTTCGCACCCCGACCTACCATGTGCTGGGTTGGGTGTGGTCGTGCTGGCACTCGTCGATGGCACTTCCAAGCTCGTAGAGCCCGTCGCTCCCAGCCGTTGCTTAACCGAGTTCAGGCTGTGTTGCGTCACCTGATCCCGTACCATCTGTAGCAGGTCATCTAGTTCTTGATTCTGCGTCGGGGCGAGGAACTCCAGTTGCTGCGGCGCCTTCTTCCTGGTACTCTGGCGAGGCTTCGCTGCTGCTGCTGCTGATCTCTGCGCCCCTCTCGTGTTTGGGCCGGCGTCCGCTCGTGCCTTCGATGCTGTTGCCCCTTTTGTTGCCGCCCTGGTGCCTCGAGGCCTGGAAGCCTTTGGTGTCTCCCTTCTCAGCATCTCTCAACTAGAATAGAGTTTACTATGCAGAGGCAATGGAAAGTCCAAATTACTATCATCCAGAATGCTCACCTGAATCCCGTGCTCTCTAGCGCTATCCATGTCCCTATGATCTCACTCTCTATCGCCCTATCAACCGATATCGCTATCTAAACATTCCATCCACATGCCTTCCCATATAGCTACCTTCCCTCGAACCACCATAGCGCTCAGAACAAATCTGCCTTGTGAGTTCCTCCATCATTACTTAAAAAAGGCATCCTAACAATCTGCATTACCACCTATTGTCCATTAGATGGCAGCCTTGCTCTTCCTTTCTCCCATTCCCTTACTTTGTACTTACATTCCTACCTTGTTCTGCAGCCCTTCAGTTGCCTATACCATAGCTAAATATAAATATATATATATAAATACATTTTTTTTTTTTACTATATATATAAGCACGGCTGCCCCACGTTCTCTGCCTCCCCACCCCCCTGGCAATAATCCGGTGATCTCCATTCCCTGTGGGCTCCATCTGCCCGCCTTTTTTTTTTTTTTTTTAATAAGCAACATTCTGGGCTACCTGGCCAGCTGGCTCGCACCAGGTCCGCGCTCCACTGCTCTCGTTCGCTCCCTCCCTCCCCCCGCCCAATGCCCGCCAAGCTGCTACCCTGTTCTTATGGCTCCCCCCCCCCCCATCTCCTACTCTCCTCATCCAACTACTGTGACTTTAAGTACGGGGGGGGGGGGGGTACTTGCATTTTGCAGACTTCTCCTCCGTAGATCCCTTTGATAGCGCTCTGACCGTCGCTGGCTGCGGCGATCGACACGCGCTCCTCCACGTGGAGGGGGTGGATCAGCCCAAAGCCCTCGTTGCAGCGGCTCACTCTCGTCTTCCCACACTCGCGCTCCCGTATCTGCCTCCGGCAGAAGAGCTGGGCGGGTGGATGAGGCCCTATGGATCCTGCAGCAGTCTCGCTCTGGAAACACTGATGAAGGGGGTAAGCCACAGCAGTCCGGTCCGGTTCCTCCAGGAAGGGGGGGGGGCGAGCGGCAAAGAGGCCGTGCCCGTGCCCGGCGCGCTCTTTTGACCGCGGCTCTTTGCCCGCCCCCCTTCCCGTCCCCCCCCGCCTCTCCCCCGACCTTCGGCTTGCCTCCGCGCACCTGTGCCCAGCCTCGTTGATTCGCGGCCGGGTCTTGAACAGGCATCAGAAAAGCTCTCCTTCTGTCTCCAAAATACCTAGGGGGAGTAGAGAAGAAGGTACTCTGAGAGCCACAATACTTTTCACAACCAAAAAGAAAATGGAAGAAAATGCTGGCACTTGTTTTCTGGTCAGCAGGCTGATGCGTGTTTCCACCTGCAAAACAGCAAGCAGAGACCTACATTCTGCATGGGATAAACATCCCTATCATAACCTTTTATCACAAGGATGTCTATGTGGCCTGAACTGCCATCCTCCATTTTGGGCACATAGGAGTTTCTAAAATCAAGACAAAATTTGCACATGATGCCCATTTTACAGACATTTTGACCTAAATGTCCCAGATTACAGTTAGACGTAATTTCTATTTCTAAAATGTGAACAGGGAGGACAGAGGGAGGGTGCAGTTTGTTATATTGCTGTCATCAAAAAATACCCATTACAGATAGGCAACTTTGCTTTCTCTGATGACAAGCAGATACATCTCCAGAAACCCTTCCTTTTGCTATGCTGGTCGTACCCTTTAGAATGACCTTCCCCTTTCCCTTCGTACTGAACTTTCCTTCCCCACCTTTAAGAAGAATCTCAAAATCCTGTAGTTTCTACAAGCTTTTCCCCACTTCCCTGCTCCTTAAACTTTTCCCCAGGAGAACTGCCTGCCCTTTTTCCTTTGCCTTCTCAGCTTCCCTCTCTGTATATGAATTGCAATGCACCCCTCTCTTTTTTTCTCTTTTACTTTCCCTCCTCATTCTTGCTTTACTGGTACCCCTTTTTTATTGCTTGCAAACCGCTGTGATAGCTTTAGCTCTCAAGCAGTATATCAAGTGTTCTAAATAAATAAATAACCCAGACACATGGATTTCCCTAGCTAAGGGCAATTTTCAAATAAAAAACAGAAGGTGAAAAAATAGAAATACCAGCAGGCAAAAATATTAAGCATGTTTTTGGAAAGACAACCTATTTTCATATTTTTTCATTTGTTTATATTATCTAATATTGTTCTGAGAAAACTGGTGGGGGGGGGGGTGGAGATATGGCTTCAACAATGCTTACACACAAAACAATCTGGAATTTATTCATTAAAACCCAATTAGAAGCCTGTTATTAAGATTATTAATTAATACAATGGGCAAGAAGAAATAGAGGCATGTTTATTAAACTGTGTTACCCAGTACTGTGACATTTCGTATGTGGCTGGGCACTGTGCTATAAAGTAGGATGGGATCTGGTGCAAAAAAACCACACACTATTCTGGTAGCATGCATCAGAGTGGCGACTGAGTGGGACGGGGGCATTCCTGGGGTGCCGCAGCCAGCACAGGCATTTGTGGCTCACACTAGCACAGGTGCAGCTAACAACACCTCAATAGATGGGGTTAGTTTCACCTACAGCAGGTTCATGCTGGTTAGATAGCACACATGCACCTTATGGAGCTTGCAGCAACTATTATGGAGTTGGGTGAAAATAGGTACTCCAACATCGCTCCATTTAAGCTAAATTGCAAACCAATGCAAACATAGTTTGGGATTTTGTCTCATGGTAGCCATTTTGCAGGCTCCTCGCCGCCTTCTTCCTTGAGGTTGATGTTTCAATCTGTTCTTTCTTTGTTGTTGCAGCTGATTTTTGTTGTTGTTATCCCTCTATTTCTTTTGCAGCTATTATCCTCTCTGTTCTTTCTGGTGCTTCTGTGACATCATCCTATATTCGTTGAGGGCACTAGCCTAATCATAACTCAGGCCCGCTCCCAAGTGATGTATTGGTGTGAGGGGGGTTCTCATCCACCCACTCCAGGCACATCTCTTAATTTGTCATAGCAGGATTTTTTAATCAGCAAGTAATTAACGCTCAAATGGTTAATAGCAGTTCAGTAGGAAGCACATAAAAATATTATTATATTATTTCTGCTAAAATTCTGAATGCTTTCTCTTTAGTTTAGATATCTCTAGTGCCTTAGCAACTCTGAACAACTAAAAAACTCATCAGTAAAAAGATGCAGGCAGAAATCCAGCAGCGAAATGGAGGCTATCCAGTCTTTTGCACTCAGTGCCATAAGTATGATTATCTTCCAAATGGTAAGATGTCATATCTGTGCCCTCAGAACAAAGCAAGAGTAGCGACTTGGAAGAGTTAAGGCAGACAGAGGTACCTAGTGGAAATCTACAGGGACATAGAGAAGTTTCACTTTCAGTCTGGCAGCCTGTGTGCTACTTTGGAGAAGAAAGGTCAAATGGAAGGAGAGCATTTCTTTGATTTGGTAGAAAGGATCCTCTGGCCAGGACTTACCATCTAGGGCAGCGATGGCGAACCTATGGCACGCGTGCCAGCTGTGGCACGCGAAGGCCTTGCAGCTGGCACGCGGGTAGGTCCGCAAAAAAGAAAAAGCTGGCTCTGGCTGCTGCCGCGGATGCGGGCTCTGGCTGCTGCCGCGGACGCGAACGCGGCAGAGTGCAGTGTCCCGCGGGGCCCCCTCCGCCCGCTAAGCCCCTCTGCAAGGGCTTTCAGATTCGCGAGGGAGAGCGTCTCCCTCGCGTCTCTGTTAAGCCCGCAGGGGCTAATGGGAAATTTCCCATCAGCCCCTTTAGACGCGAGGGACTGATGGGAAATTTCCCATTAGCCCCTGCGGGCTTAACAGAGACGCGAGGGAGAAGCTCTCCCTCGCGAATCTGAAAGCCCTTGCAGAGGGGCTTAGCGGGCGGAGAGGGCCCCGCGGGACATTGCATTCTGCCGCTGCCGCAGCCAAAGCCAGCTTTTTTTTTTTTTTTTAATATGCCATGGGGGGGGCTGGGGGGTTAGGACAGCTAATGGGCTAGGGGGGGGGGTAGGACTGCTAATGGGCTAGGGGGGGGGGGTAGCGGGTAGGACTGCTAATGGGCTGGGGGGGGTAGGACTGCTAATGGGCTAAGGGGGGTAGGACTGCTAATGGGCTGTGGGCTGATGGGGGCTGTCTGGAAATGGGGTGATGGGGGGTTAGGACTGGTAATGGGCTATGGGGGGGTTAAGACTGCTAATGGGCTTTGGGCTGATGGGGGCTGTCTGGAAATGGGGTGATGGGGGTTAGGACTGATAATGGGCTATGGGGGGGGCTAGGACAGGAAATGGGCTGATGGGGAGGGGTTAGGACTGGATGGGCTGTGGGCTGTTGGGGGGGGTTAGGACTAGTAATGGGCTATGGGGGGTTAAGACTGGTAATGGGCTGTGGGCTGATGGGGGGCTGTCTGGAAATGAGGTGATGGGGGGTTAGAACTGCTAATGGGCTATGGGGGGGGGGTTAGGACTGATAATGGGCTAAGGGGGGGGGCTAGGACAGGAAATGGACTGATGGGGAGGGGTTAGGAAATGAGGTGGGCTGATGTGGTGAGGACAGGTAATGGGCTTTGGGCTGATGGGGGGGGGGTTTTGGCGTGGCCATGGGCTGTGGGGTGCTGACTGGAAATGGGCTGATGGGGTTAAGACTGGAAGTGGGCTGATGGGGGTTAGGACTGGTAATGGGCTATGGGGGGGTTAGGACTGATAATGGGCTATGGGGGGGTTAAGACTGGTAATGGGCTTTGGGCTGATGGGGGATATCTGGAAATGGGGTGATGGGGGGTTAGGACTGGTAATGGGTTATAGGGGGGGCTTAAACTGAAAATGGGGTGATGGGGGTTTAGGACTGGAAGTGGGTTGATGGGGGGCTAGGACTGGTAATGGGTTGGGGGGTTGCTATGACTGGAAATGGGCTGAGTGGAAGGGGAGGCTTGAACTGCAAATAGCTGATGGGGAGGGAGCTTGGAATGGAAATGGGCTGTGAGGGAAGGGAGCTAGGACTGAAAATGGGCTGATGGAGCAGCTAGGATAGGACTGGAAATGGGCTGTTGGGGGGAGCTAAGATTGGAAATGGGCTGTGGTGGGGGCTTGAATTGAAATGGACTCATGGAGGGGCTAGAACTGGAAGTAGGCTCATGGGGGGGGCTTGGACTGGAATTGTACTGAGTGGAGGGGAGCTATGATTTGACATGGGCTGATGATGGGGCTAGGAAATGACTAGAAATGGGCTGATGGGCTAGGATTGGAAATGAGCTGATGAAGGGACTCAGACTGAAAATGGATGGGGGAGCTAGGACTGGAAATGGGTTGATGGGGGGCTAGGACTGGAAATGGGCTGATGCAGGGACTAGAAAGGAATGGATGCTGGGTGAGACTGGAACTAGAAGGGAGCTGATGTTGGGGGAGGATTAGAATGGGATGGGGCTGGGAGAGTAAAATGGAGAGGGGAAAAATATTTTGTGTGGGAGGAATGAAAAATCTACAATTGGCCGGGTATTGGGAGAGTAAGTGGAGATTGAGGATGGAGCGGTAAAATTTGTGTGGATGAAATAGGAATGAGGAAAGAGCAAAAGGAGAAAGATTAGTATGTTAAAGCAGATGTAGAGAGAGAGAATGGAAAAAAAGACTAGAAGAGAGAAGAAAGAACAAATGGACAGCAGACGATGGAGAGTTAGCAGAAAACATGAAGAAACCAGAAGAAAGTGGCTGGAGCAATTGCAACTGAAAAAAAATGCACAAAAGGTAGAAAGATATCTCTTTATTTTGAATTTATTAACTGGAATATGAAACCTCTGGGAAATGTGCATCATTAACGTCTGTGCTTTGTTTGGTACAAGAGGAAATTAATTTATAGTTTTATTTCTACAGTGTTGTACATTCCAAGTTTGGCTTTTGGGGTTCCCAGTTTAATTATTGCCTTCCTGTTTCTAAATTGTGATTCCTTGTTTGGTGATGGTCTATGTTCTGCATGTGTAACTGAGCTGAGGTTTAATTGACGTGCTGGCACTTTGAGGAAATTCTTTGGTTTTGTGCGGCAGTTTGGGCACTCGGGCTCAAAAAGGTTAGCCATCACTGATCTAGGGGATGCAATATCCTCTCACACACAGAATGTGTCTCCAGGAGACTCTACCTAAGAAGGAAGGGATAGGATGGCCATTCTAGTTGATGATTTGATCATTAGCTGGACACATGGTGGGCATGAAGATTGCTTGGTCACTTGCCTGTATGGTGCGAAGCTGGTGAACCTCATGCATAATCTAGATATGATTTTATACAGTACTGAGGAGAAGTTGGTTGTCCTAGTACATGTTGTTACCAATGACTTAGGGAAACCTAATTTAGGCTTTTAGGTAGATAGCTGAAATCCAGGAATTATAGGATAGCATTCTGCTTAGTGCGTTAAGTGCAATGCTATAGTATATTTTAGTAAAAGGGCCCCTAAGTTTGATTTTTAAAAATATGAGGGGAAATTTTAGAAGGGATGTCTAAGTGCAATCTGAGATGTCTAAGCCAGAACATTTTGAAAAAAAAGCAGGCACATTCAAATACAGACACAATTTCACAAACGTGTATGTGCCCGATATAGATATCTGCAAGGTTATCTACATGGACATCCCCAGAACAGTATTTCAGCACCTGGTTTTCTAGAATAGCCTAATGGTTGGAGCTCTGGGTTAATAAACCAGCAGCCACTGTTTAAATCCCACTGCTGCTATTGACATTATGTGGAAAATTGGGGATGATAGAGTGCTTTCTTCAGCCAAAATGAACACTTTTCAGGTGCTTGGAGCAGATCTAAACTTAAATGTAATGATGGATATCAATTAGGTTTCTGAGATCAGGCAGGGTCATCCAGGTTCCTGGGAACCCTGCAGCCACACCTCCATTCAGACTCGAATGATCTCACACTGGGGATGTTCCCAGAGCCAAATGAATTTAGACATTTCTATGTCCATTTTCAGGCATCCAAAGCATGAATAAGGCTTCCAAAATGACCGCCCGTTATGTCTAATTATAGATTTTTACAAGATTGTTGTGAGAGGGGTGGTGTTGGGATGAACATGATTTTTTAATTTAACCATCAAAATCTTCAAGGCAGCATGAATTGTGTAAGGCTTTAAGTTCTCCTAGGGCACCCAATGCAGCAGTCCTGATTTTAGCTCTATATAGCCTCAACGGTTGACAACGTTTTAAAATTTCTGGTTGAAATTCTTTTAGATGCAATTTGAATTATGTTAATTCATATTAAAACAGCCATGCTTCCTGTTACTGTTAAACTATGATTGATTTGTTGAAAGAAGAGCTAGATATAAAAGAAATTTCCCTTCTAAAATTGTTCCTAGCTGGTAGACTAACTCATAATAAATCCCAAAACACACTGAAAAAAAGAAAGAATTACTCAATAGGAAACTTAGGGCCTGCTGCTCAATGTGGAGGAGTAGCCTAGTGGTTAGAGCAATTGCCTAGTACCCAGAAGATCAAGGGTTCAATTCCCACTGGCACTCCTTATGACCTTGGGCAAGTCACTTTACCCTCCATTGCCTTGGAAGAACAGGCTGGCAGTCTACTTCCAGTGATACATTGCCAAGAAAACCCAGAGGTTGATGGGTAACTGTGAGTCAACACTGGTTTGATGACACTAAAAAAACAATCAATGCCATTTACATGGTTTACAGAACTATTTATGTCCTCTGTGAGGGATGGTGTCAAAGGCTTTACTGAAATCTAAGCACATCACATCTAAGATTCTCCCTTGGTCCAACTCCCTAGTCACCCAGTCAAAGAAATCAATCAGATATGTCTGACAAGATCCGCCTTTGGTGAATCCATGCAGCCTCAAATCCTGCAATCCACTGGACAGATCTGCTCCATCATCAAACCTCACAACCTCAATTTTCACATCTATACAGACAATATAATGCTTTATCGACCATTCAACTTAAAACAATCTTCGTTCACCAATCACCAAAACTGTTTCTCTGACATCTCCAAATGGCTAAGCAACATCAACCTTATAATAAACTACAAAAAAATGGAAGCTATATTCATAACAAAGAACACTACATTCTCCCCCCCATACCATAACACTAAACAATACAGAAATACAAGTTCAACCAGAAGTGAAATACCATGGAATCATCATAGACCAACACCTCTCCTTTAAAGAACAAGTAAATAAAACCATCAAAGCAGTACACTTCAAGACCAAAACGTTGCAATGCCTCAAACCACTCCTACATCCCTCTGATTTCCGCACAGCATTCCAGGCCATGATCCTCCCACACCTAGACTACTGTAATTCCATCTACCAGGGCCTGCAACAAATCACCCTGCCTCCATTAACCACTACTCTACATACTGTTGCATGCATTCTGTAAGGAGCTTCGAAGCATGAGCACATCACACCCATCCTCAAACAACTTAATTGGCTAGCAATAACAAGCCAGATAAAATACAAGACACTCCTGCTAATGCACAAAACCATCCACTCATGTTCCAATACGCACCTCCATACCCTGCTACATACTCAACAAGCCAACAGGACCAGAAGAACATCCACAATGAACACTCTTAAAATCCCACATCCCAAAACCAAATATGACCAACAAGCCTGCAAATGAGCCTTCCAACTTTATGCCCCCTCCTTATGGAACACATTTCTGACCTCAATAAGAAACACCATCGACCTTAATTCCTTCTGAAAACAACTAAAAATGCCCCTTTTTCATAGAACATTACAATCCACTGACTTAACCCCCCCCCCCCTCAGCGATACTAAAGAAGATGCAAACATGGACTCTTATTGTACATAGTTTACTATTTCCAAATGTATTCAATGTTTATAAATAATCTGTTCTATGTAAACCAGTTGGTACTTTACTGTTCTATGTAAACCGCTTTGACCTGGCGAAAAGTGGTATATAAACATTGCTAGCTAAATAAATAAATCTACAGCAGCGTTGTTTTACTAACAGCTACCTTCACAGCAAAGTTGAGGTAGGTTTTGTCAGACATATCTGATTAATTTCTTTGACTATGTGACCAGATAGTTGGATCAGGAGAACCACTAGATGTCGTGTACTTATTTTTGAGCAAAGTTCTTTGACACGGTTCGGCATCAGCAACTTATAAATAAAACTGAATGGCTCCTGAATGGCCCAAACAAAGAAGGCCGTGGTCTTCTGGTGCTGCCCCCTAATGAGAGGCTACAGGGCAGCACCTCATGATGGTGGCCATTTTGTCCCATTCTCCACTAGTCTACCAGGGAATACAGGTATGTGCAGGAGAATGCTGGGGGGAGGGGGCTAGGGGGCTGCAGCTTCCCCCTTGCCAGCTGGCTAGCCTGGATTTATTTATTTATGAGGGGGGCTTAGCCAAACTGGCTAGCCAGGATTTTATTTATGTAGAGGTGGTGGGGGGGGGGGGGGATGAGGGGGACTTAGCCAAACTGGCTAGCCAGGATTTTTTTCCAGTTGAGGGGTGTACCAATGTCCCCTAGGCAGCTTCCGATGGGGATCGGGAGCTGTCCAAGGGGATCAATGCTGAAGGGGGCACATATTTTTTTTTAGATAGTCGGTGCTGCGGATCACAGCGCTGCAGCAGAGATAATATTGTGGGGAGAGGCCCGATTGCAGCAGTTGGGGGGCATAGCAGTGATTGGGGCACAGAGCTGCTGACAGTTCTGTGAACCCAATCACTGCCATCCCTCCCCATGGATTTACCACGGGGACTCATGGTACCTGCCTTGGCAGATACCACAGGACTTTTCTCATGATTTCTGCCAAGGCAGGTAATGTGGGGTCTCTGTGAAAAATCCAAACATTCGTGGTATCTGCAGGACCCTCCTTGGGAATGCCCTCTGCAGATAACGTGGAGGTTTGCCCCTTCCCGCATGGTTTTAGCTGCTAATGCACCACTTTAGCAGCAAAAATTAAAACAGTTTAGTAGACATACCCCTAAATGTGAGATTAAACTAAATTAAATTAAACTAGTAGGTGAATACAGTGCTGCAGAGGCAGACTTAAATAACTCTATGGTATCAATACACAGGAGGCAGATCCTTTTCAGATGAAAGAAAGCTATGGAACAAGGGGTCGTAGGATGAAGGTGGACAGGGCATAATCAGAGTAATCTAAGAAAATATTTCTTTATGGAAAGGATGGTGGAGGCATGGAACAGCTTCCCAGTGGAGGTGGTAGAAATGAGAAATGTATCTGAATTCAAAAAAGCATGGAACTGATACAGAGGATCTCTGAGTGAAAGGAACGTATTGTAGAGCTTAATAGCTCATGTGGAAGGGCAAGCTAGATAGGTCAGATGTTCTGTCATCATTTTCTGTGTTTCTATGTTTAATTTTCTATGTAATGTCCTCTTTGTGTGTATTTTACATCACTGTAGAGGAGCCATAGGAGAAAATAGTCTTATTCTTGCTAAAATGTCACTGTATTATACAGAATTTCTTTTACCTGAAAGGGGGGGAGACAATATCTTGCAAGACCTTTTGCTCTATTGTTGTTAAGTTCCATTGAGTCGGTGTTTATTCATAGCGACCCTCTGGATAGTTGTCTTAAACTGCGTTCGGTCTTCAGTCAGGCAGCTCATTGATGACAGTGTGGCACCCATAGCTACTGTTGCTGTATTGATCCATCTCATTGCTGGCCTTCCTCTTTTGCATTGACCTTCTACCTTGCCAAGCATGATGTCTTTCTTTAATGATCTCTCTCTTCGCATGATGTGTCCAAAATATAAAAGTCAAAGTCTTATCATCTGCGCTTCTAAAGAAACCTTAGGCTTGATGTCCTCTAGTACTGACTGGTTTGTTCTTCAGGCAGTCCATGGTATACACAGTATTTGTCGCCAGCACCATAATTCAAAGGCATAAATCTTCTTCCTATCTTTTTCACTCTCCAACTTTCATATCCATATGATGTTATTAAAAATACCATGACTTGAACAAGTCAAATCTTTGTATGAAGAGAGAGACATCTCTGCTCTTGAGAATCTTGTCTAGTTCCTTCATAGCCATTCGGCCAAGAGCAATGTGTCATCATATTTCATGACTGCTTGTTGTTTCTTTTTTGATAATTGATCCAAGTAGGTTAAAGTTGTCCACCATTTTGATTTATTTTCTATCAACGATGAACTTATTGATTTTGCCAGTTGTCAGGATCTTTGCCTCCTTTACATTAAGGTGCAGGCCCATTTTAAGACTATGACCCTTTGTTCTACATGGTACTAATATATCCCAAAGTCTGATGCTTAACGATTTACCCACCAGATTTTTCTAGAGAGTTACAGTACTTTTGAAAACTACTCCTAGGGCCATCATTCTATCTCACCTGAACATAGAGAAATTGCAGAATTAATAGTAACAACACAATTACAGTAAATAGTTTAGGGAAGCATACAAGCTATACTTCAATTTAGAAAAATGATATGTGACAAAAATATTTTGATATGCTATGAGATGTAACCTTCATGTACTTTCTCCAGCTAGGATGCCTCTTTCTCTTATTGTTCTAGGGGAAAATATACCTCTTAGGTCCATTCAGGTTTCCCATCCTTACCAAGTGACCATAGAATTGCACCTCTTTAGCCACACTATTTTTTCCTGTTCTTCCTCCTTGAATCTTTCCACTTCCTGGAGTTAGCTTCATGGGGGACTATTCCTGAAGGATCCCAGATGGAGACCCCAGCTTTTTGTCTTGCTCCGATTTTGTTCCAGTGGTTCAACTCCCCTGGATATGTCCCCAGAAACTGGCAACCAGAATCTCTCTTTGGTGCCAGGTACTATGTACTTTAACCTCTGAATTTAAGACACAACTCCTGGGAACTCATCTTCACTCTACTTGCCTTTTAATCACACATCCCTTAATAGTAATTGGTAGTGCCTTCAATTGTGAGCAGCATATTACCAGTATCAGGTGATTCCCTTACATAAGGAATGCAAACTCTCTTCTTTGTTTTTTACTTCTCCATAGCTTTTACATTTTATGAGGGTAATTCTATAAGGAGATGCCTACTTTTCTTTATAAAATACTAACCTATGTGACAGAAACAGATCCTAAGGTGTGGACATTTACACCAGCTCTAGAGATGATGTAAATACCCACACCTAGATGTTTGCAAGAGCATGCGTAAATTATAGTATTTCACAGTCTACATTCGTACTTATATGCTCTGCCTAAACTCCACCCATGTGCACTCCCATCAGCAAAATATGTGCCATCAAGCAACACACATACTTTTATGCTGCTTGGCATTTTACAAGAAGTCATTAATATGTATATGTGACCACATATGTACATTAATGACTAAAATATCCCTTAGTAGGTGCATGCTTGGCACCTAAAAGCATGTACTCCCCTACAGAATTATCCCATTCCTTAGGGACCTTATAGATCAGTGATGAAAAGGTTGTTTGCCTGAAGAGGCAACAGAGATACTTTAAAAGCCTTATTCATGATTTAAATGTGTAAAGGCAACTGCTTACACTACTTCTACTGACTACTACTTATCATTTGAATAGCGCTACAAGGTGTATGCAGCACTGTACAGAGACATGTAAGAGACAGTCCCTGCTCATCAGAGCTTGCAGTCTAATCAAGACAGACAACGCAACAACTGAAGAATAGGGTACTGTATATCTAGGGGATTGGTAAAGATACACATAGGAGGTGAACAGGAGACTAGGAGGATCAGGATCCAAAAGCAGTCTCAAGTGAGTTTTTAGCCTAGATTTGAACAGGGCCACAGTTGGAGCCTGATGTACTGACTCAGGTAGTTTGTTCCAGGCATAAGGAGCAGCAAAGTAGAAAGATAAAAGTTTAGAGTTGACAGTGGACAAGAAGGGCACAGATAGAAGTGATCTGCCAGAATAGTGGAGTTCCCAAGAAGGGGTATAGGGAGATATAAGAGAAGAAAGGTAGGTAGGAGCAGCAGAATAAAGGCACTTATAAGTAGAAACAGTAGAAGTTTGAACTGGATGTGGAAATGGATTGGGAGACAATGAAATGACTTGAGAAGAGAGGGTGACATTAGCATAGTAACACTGGCAGATTAGTCATGCAGCTGAGTTTTGAATAGATTGAAGTGGCGAGAGATGATTCAGAGGAAGACCAGTGAAATGGAAGTTGCAATAGTCTAGATGGGAGGTGACAAGAGAATGGATGAGGGTCTTAGTAGTGTGTTCAGAAAGGAAGGGATGAGTTTTGTCAATGTTATAAAGAAGGATAGGTTTTAGCTGTCTGTTGGATGTGTGTGGAGAAGGAAAGGGAGGAGTCAAAGTTGACCCCAGGGTTGAGAGTCGAGGAAACAGGGCTCAGAAATAGAGAATCGCATCTACAGTATGTGTAACTGGCTATTTTAGAAAAGACTCATTTTACATGTCGATTCCCGAACCACATCAAAATTGCAAGGGGGCAACTCAGGGACATGTCGGAGCATGCACAAAGGTTGACAGGTATATTTCCCCATTTCATATATGGAATGTACACTAAGCTCAAAATGTCTAATGTCTGGATTTACACCCGTTCCCTGACACATATACAGCAGATCTTTGAAAAGTGCTCCTTTTGTCCATCCCTTTACAGAAGGGATTAAGGGGGATATCCCCCAATTTCATTTCCCCCTCCAAAGTGAAATAAGGTAAAGAGAGAATCCTCTGTAGTTAATTAGCTGCCCCTACACGTCTAGGCTTGCAAAATGGCTCAGATACATGTTTAAGTGCTGACATTTACTCAAGCATGTTGTGAAATTCTGGCAGTTATGCGTGTAAGTTGCTAGGTTTCCTCCGTCAATTTTTACCACATGCATATTTGTGAAACAGATCCTCCTGCTGCACCTGGATATAAATCCCCATGCATTCATGCATTTCTGTGTATTTTAGAAATGGCTCCATCTTTAGCAAAGCTGTTTCTAAAATACTATCAGAACTGAGTACATCCCAAACTTGACATTTCAATTCCAATCTCCACGTGCTATCTAAAATATGCTGTCAGATGAATAGTGGAAATCAGCTTATTTGAAAGATAGAAGATGAGTTTTGCTAAGTAATTATTCTTCCTTTTAAAAGGTAAACATTGAAGAGGTAGTTTGCCTCTCTCACATTGTGGTGTCCCTCTTTCTATTTCAGGAGTTTAGTCCAGATCACTGGTTCCCAAATGTGATATGTATACCCCACTAGGGGGTCTACAGAACATAGAAAAAAGAGACTGGTGGAAATTCGCTGTGGGTACAAGAGAGAGGTAGGGACTTGCTAAGGGGAGAGAAATAGAGACTGGATGGAACTTGCTAGGGACTGGAGAAAAAAGAAACTAAGACTGGTGGGAACTGGTTGGGAGAGAGAGAGAGAGAGATATTAGTAGGGAGAAGGATAAAGAAAATAGAGGGCTAGTTAGGGACAGGCTTGGTGTTGAGGGGAGGGGATCCAGGAAGAGTGATAGAGAGGAAATGGGAGTCTGAACGTTTTGGAGGTTAATAAGGGTTCTGCACAACCAAAATGTTTGGGAACCTCTGGTCAAATACAGTTATGGCACCCTTGCAGTTCAACCCCTTAATGTCCAATATCTCCTAAAAAAAAGTGGCCAGTTAAATGGTTTTGGACTATATATACATACATATGCGACACATAAAAGAATCAAATATAAGATGACCAATTAAAAATGAAATAGTAGGAAATAGTATAAAAACGAGGACATTGCCAGGACATGATTATTTTCCCAAATCCCCAACCTCTTAGAAGTCACAGCGGATGACCTTCCCTGTTGGTTGTATCATTCTGGAGGAACCGGGTTTTAAACCGGTAGCGGTGCAGACGTTCTTGGGCTTTTGTAAGAAGTTTCACTTCAAAGTTGCTGGAAGACGCCAAGTTTACACATGAGTCGGGGAAAGTCTTCGTTCAGATAAGTGACTTCTAATATGAGGGCTTCCTGAATGAAAGAAAGATATTTGGTTGATGTTGAGGGGTTGATATCCCCTTTCAACGTGAGTTAGGGTTGCGCCCCTAAACAAAGAATAAAAAGGAACATCACACCACGAGAAGGATTGTCCTTCAAGGTGTAAGTTCCGACAAAAATTTTGTTTGTAAATGTCTCTCTAATTTGTTGATAGGACATGATTATTGGCACCCTTATAAACAATTAAAATCAGTTTGAACAGAAGAACCACATTCTTACTGCAGTAAAATTAGACGCACCTGTGATCAATTGTCAGTACTCACATGACTTGCATCAACTAATGAATGTTGTCTCTAATGTTTAAAATGGCCACATTCACTCCCTGTTCTATTTTCACAATGGTGAAGACAAGATTGCTTCCTGAATCTATCAGAAAAGCCATTACCACAAAACATCAAACTTGAAAAGGGTACAAGGCCATCTCCAAAGACTTTGGTATTCCAGTATTTACAGTTCACAATGATATTTAGAAGTTTTCTGCTCATGGAACTGTCAAGAACCTCCCAGAATGTGGTGGAAAGAGGAAAATCAATCCAATAAATCTTCAAAGGTTAGTGTGAACTGCTGGAAAAATACCACATACAACATCCAAAGAGCTTAAGGCTGACCTGGAGCAATCTGGAGTGGTGTTTTTAACTCACACCATACACCATGTACTAAACAAAGAAGGACTTCAGGGACAAAGACCAAGGATGACCCCACTGCTCAAAGGCAGACATAAAAAGGCACACCTGATTGTTGCCCAAACTCACCTTGAGGAACCAGAATCCTTCTGGGAAAATGTTCTGTGTACACGTGAAACCAAACTTGAGCTCTTTGACAATGCAGACCAGTGATACATTTACAGGTGAAGAAATGAAGCTTATAAGGAAAAAGCACCCTTTCTACAGTTAAATATGGTGGAGGTTCCATAATATTGTGGGGCTGTTTTGCTGCCTCAGGAATTGGAGGCCTGGAACGTATTAGAGAAATCATGAAGTCAGAGGACTACCAAGGTATTTTGCAGCAAAATGTGCTACCTAGTGTCAGAAAGCTAGGTCTGCATTGAAGGTCATGGGTCCTCCAGCAGGACAATGACTCAAAACATACATCCAAAAGTACAAAAGAATGGTTAAAAGGAATAAATGGACTGTTTTAAACAGGTCAACAATGAGTCCTTATCTCAATCCAATTGAAAACCTTTGGAAAGAGCTGAAATCTGCCATTGCTAAAAGAATCCTGGAAAGATGAGCTGGAACAAATCACAGTTGAAGAGTGGGACAGACTACCAGCAGACCAATGTAAGAAACTTATAGATGGCTACAAGAAACGTTTGGAGGCTGTCATCACTGCCAAGGGTTGTGCAACCAAATATTAGTAAAGGGTGTCATTAATCCTGTCCAGATCATATTTGTTTTTTTTCTCAGAAATTACTATGTCTAAGTTGCACAGACATCTTGTTTTTGTTGTTGTATACTATTAAAATATTATGATAGCATATGATGGCATAATCAAACTCTGGAATTTGTTACCGGAGGATATAGTAAAAGCTGTTAGTGTAGCTAGGTTTAAAAAAGGTTTGGACAAGCTCCTGGAGGAAAGGTCCATAAACCATGTTTAAAGAGGAGCTAAGAAATCCACTGCATGCCACTTCATTTTTATTTTATTTGCTGCCACTGCCAGAGACCTCGGGAGATGTGCTAGCAACAGTCGAGGGGAAGTCAAAGAAGAATGCTGTCATAGAGGCCACTACTACTACTACTACTGAGCATTTGTATAGTGCTATAAGTCATACGCAGTGCTGCACAGACATGTAAGAGACAGTCCCTGCTCATCAGAGCTCACAGTCTAGTCAAGACAGACAACACAGAAGGTGTAGGCAGGGATAAAACAAGGGGGAAAGGAAAAGAAAAAGGAGATAAGGTGAGTCAAGATCCAAAAGCAGCAGCGAAGAGGTGAGTTTTCAGCCTGGATTTGAAGAGGGTCAGAGAAGGCGCCTGGTGTAAAGACACAGGTAGTTTGTTCCAGGCATAAGGTGCAGCAAGGTGAAAGGAGTGAAGTCTGGAGTTAGCAATAGAAGAGAAGGGCACAGATAGAAGCAGTTTGCTAGAAGAACGGAGTTCCCGAGGGGGGTTGTAAGGAGAGATAAGAGAAGAAAGGTAATGAGGAGCTGCAGAGTGAATGCATTTATAGGTCAGTAGGAGAAGTTTGAACTGGATGTGGAAATGGATAGGGAGCCAATGAAGTGACTTGAGAAGAGGAGTAATATGGACATGATGAGGTTGGCGGAAGATTAGCCGCAGAAGCAGAGTGTTGAACAGATTGAAGGGGAGAGAGATGATTCAAAGGGAAACCAGCAAGGAGTAGGTTACAGTAGTCAAGACGGGAGGTGATAAAGGAGTGGATAAGCGTCTTAGTAGTGTGTTCAGAAAGGAAAGGGCGGATTTTGCTGATGTTATAGAGAAAGAAATGGCAGGTCTTAGCTATCAGATGAATGTGTGTGTAGAAGGAGAGAGAAGAGTCAAAGACAACCCCAAGATTCCGAGCCGAGGAAATGGGAAGGAGTACAGAGTTATCCACAGAGACTGAGAAAGGAGGAAGAGAAGGGGAGGTTTTAGGGGGAAATATAAGAAGTTCAGTCTTGGCCATGTTCAATTTCAAGTGGCGGTGAGACATCCAGGCAGCAGCGTCAGAAAGGCAGGCAAAGATCCGAGTCTGGATTGCCGGAGAGATTTCAGGCGTAGAGAGGTAGATCTGGGAGTCATCAGCATAAAGATGGTACTGAAAGCCATCGGAAGAGATAAGCGCACCAAGGGACTGGGTATAGAGAGAGAAAAGGAGCAGACCCAAGACAGATCCTTGGGGTACACCAACTGGGAGAGGGATAGCAGAGGAGGAGGAGCCATCAGGACACACACTGAAAGAGCAATGGGAGAGATAGGAGGAGAACCAGCATAGTACAGAGCCCTTAAAACCAAGCGAGGACAGGGTATTGAGGAGAAGGTTGTGGTCAACAGTGTCAAAAGCAGCAGAGAGGTCAAGAAGGATGAGGACAGAGTAAAGGCCTTTGGATTTTGCCAGGAACAAGTCACTGTAGACTTTGGCAAGAGCCATTTCAGTAGAGTGTAAAGGACGAAAGCTAGACTGTAAAGGATCCAGAAGGGCGTGAGAGGCAGGAAGTTGAGGCAGCAGTGGTGAACTGCATGTTCAAGTAGTTTAGAAATGAAGGGAAGGAGGGAGAGGGGTCGATAATTAGAAGGACAGGTGGGATCAAGTAAGGGTTTCTTGAGGAGAGGTGTGACCACTGCATGTTTGAAGGCTGCAAGGACAGCTGCAGTGGACAGCGATAGGTTGAGAATATGAGAGATGGAAGGGACAAAGGTGGAGGAGATGGGGCTTAGGAGACGGGTGGGGATAGGATCAGAGGAGCAGGTGGTGAGTTTGGAGGAAGAAAGAAGGTGTGCAGTTTCCTCTTCAGAGATCACAGGAAAGGAAGAGAGAGTAGCAGAGGTGGGGGCGGGGGGGGGGAAGTTGGGAGTGAAGAGGGGGAGAAGGGGAAGCAACTGACTTTGTGGGGAATTGGAGAGTGATCTTGTGGATTTTGTCATGGAAATAGTCAGCCAGGGTTTGGGAAGAAAGGGAGGGAGGGATCAGAGCCGGAGGCAATTTGAGGAGAGAGCTGAGAGTAGTAAAGAGACGGCGAGGGTCGGAGGCAAGAGAGTTAGTCAGATGGACATAATAGTCTTGTTTGGCAAGAGCTATGGCTGACAAGAAAGAGACAAGCATGAATTTGAAGTGTAGAAAGTCTGCCAGGCTAGGCAGAAATGAGACGGCTGCCGCTGGGGGAATTTGGAGGACACTTTTTGCTCCCTCCCCAAAGATTTGCCACCTGAGGCAGCTGCCTCACCCCGCCTAATGATAGAGCCACCCCTGCTTTTCAGAATGCACATAGCAAGATGGGTTGGTCATATTAATTCTCTATTTGCAGGTTTTCAATGTCTAGGTAAAACTCTGCAGTCTGTGCAGAAGATAATTGACCCAAAGTTCACCTTGAATTTCTACAAAAGGCACAAGTTTAATCCAATTCTCTACTTAATCAGATTGCCTGACCTTTTCTTCCCAGGCAATGGAGGGTAATGTGTTTTGCCCAATATCACTAGGAGTGCTAGTGGGAATCAAACCCTGATCTCTTAGTACTAGGTTGTTGCTCATAGTACTAGACTACATCTGCATATAAGACAAATAAAAGATTAAACTGTAAAATAAGAGTGCCCCTTTTCTCTAGCAGTAGGACCATGAGACTACTATTAGGGTTTGCCAAGTGACAACTAGAACCCAGGCACAAGACCAGGCAGGAGTAACTGGGGATTACTCCTGCCCCCCCCCCCAACTTCTAGATTCCTAGGAAACCCCTGATAAGTGCCTAGGGGATTGGGCAGAGGGCAAGGATGATGAAGGAATCAGAAGGTGGGGGGATGGCAAGGATGCTGGTGGGATCAGGGGGCTGGGGGGTGCCAAGAATGCCAATGGACCTAGGGGGTAAGAAAGATGATTGTGGGAAATGGGGAAGAAAATTCTGAAGGTGTATCAGGTTGGAAAAAAGATGCAAGTGAGAGTCAGGGGCAATGTATGGAAGAGGTGTCGGGGGGGGGGGGTCAAGGGAGAAATTATACCTAATTTCAGATGGCACCTTTAAGAGATTGTTGGCCTGACTTGCTGCCTCCTATCTGTTTCATTGCAGGCAGAAATGCACAATGTTCCTGGCTGCTTCACTGGAAATGCATATTTACTGTGAGTGTTACTAACCTTTGGTACTGAGGTATCAAAGGTTAATGATTATCACAGTAAATCTCTGCACTAAAATGTGTTATTTTATTTCAGCTTAGAATCTACCCATCTTAGCTGGTTAAACTTCAGCAGCTGCAGTTGAAAATCAGCATTAGCTGCGGATGATACCAAAATCTGCAATAGAGTGGCCACCCAGGAAGGAATACATAACATGAGGAGGATTCTATCTAGTCTTGAAGAATGGTCAAGGATTTGGCAGCTGAGATTTAATGCTAAAAAATGCAGGGTTATGCATTTGGGCTGCAAAACTCCAAGGGAGCGTTACAGTATAGGGGGTGAAGTACTTCTGTCCACAGAAGAAGAAGAGGACCTGGGAATGTTTGTTTCTGATGATCTTAAGGATGCTAAACAGGTAGAAAAGGTGATGACAAAAAACAAAAGGATGCTTGGGTGCATAGGGAGAGGAGTGGTCAGCAGGAAAAAGGAGGTGATATTGCCTCTTTATAAGTCTTTGGAGAGACCTCATTTGGATATAAACAGAATGGAGTCAGTGCAGAGGGTGGCTACTATAATGGTCAGTGGTATTCATTGTAAATCATATGGAGACAAACTTAAAGATCTTAATATGTATACATTAGAGGGAAGGCAGGATAGAGAAGAAACAATAGGAATGTTCGCCCTGTGGCATAAATACACAAGAGGAGAGCCTCTTTCAATTGAAAGTATGCTCTGCAATAAGGGGGCAGAGGATGAGGGTGGAAGGGGGATAGACTCGGGAGTAATATGCAGAAATATTTCTTTATAGAAAGAGTGGTAGATGCATGGAATAGTCTCCCAGTGGAGGGAGTAGAGATGAGGGCAGTATCTGAATTCAAGAAAGCATGGGACAAACACAGAAGAACTCTAAAGGGAAAAAAGGGACTACAGTATTTGATATGGAAGGGCAGACTAGATAGGCCAAATGGTCTTTTTTCTGCTGACATGTTTCTATGTTTCAAAATCTCTTCCCCACCTCAACAATGCCTCCAAGACTACTGTACTTATTTTTTGGATAGCTACATTTAGCTGCTTAGTAAATCTAGGTGGGTAAATTTAACTGCTCAGCCCAAAACAGTTTTGAAAGGGGCCAATTTAGACCCCCTAACTTCTGAAATGAGAAAGCTAACCCTTTTTTGAAAATTAACCCCAATGAGACTATGGAAGAAAGGTTGTCACCTGGGCAAGGAACTGGTTAAATAACAGGAAAGAGAGAGTCAATGGATTATAATAGTGAAGCAAAGTGATTAGTGGGGAATTTCAGGGGTCAGTTCTAGGGCTGGCTTTTTGAATAATTAGTAGCTTTACAGAAGAAAATGAAGAAAAATATATACAGTATCTATGGAAATAATGAAAGAAAGGTCAAGGGTTTGGAAGCTATACTTATGTGAGAAAAAGAGTAAAATTATGTATCTGGTATTCAAAAATACATTATCCACTTATCAATTAGAAAGATAAGAACTAGCAATTACCAACTAGAAATGGCACTTAGTAGTAGCTGTTTTGCACGACCTGAAGATTGTCTGTCAGTATAATAAAGCAGCAGGGAAAGCTAACATTATGTTCAAGTGCACATGATAAAGGAAGTGATTTTGCCCTTTTAGAGAGTAATTTTATAAGGGTGTGCCTAGTTAAAGCACTTTTTTAAGGTGCCTATTTTATGCCTATTCTATAAAATCAAGTAGGCGCCGACTCGTCTTTATAATTCCTAACCTAAGTGGCTGTAATCACAACTTAAGTCAAGACATGGACATTTACACTAGCCCAAGAGCCTAAATATGTGCACACACACTGCCATCAAATAATTTTTACTCCGGACGGTATTTTATAAGAGGCCATTAACATGTATATGTGGCCACAAACATATGTTAATAACTTAAATAATTTCCAGTTAGGCACATACTCGAAACCTAAAAATACATGCCCCTTATAAATTACCCCCTTGAATATCATGTTCTTTCAGAAGGACATGCCCTTACAAAGAGTGATAGAATGGAAGCAGTTCAGTATATTGCTGTCAAAATGGTTCTGGGCCTACAGTGTCAACTCTTCACAGTGGTTTCCTTGCGCAAGGGGAGGAGAGGAAGAATACTACTCATTGCTTTACTTCTAGACCCAATCTCAGCAAGACAATCACTGCTACTGAAGTATGCAAAGAATAAAAATTTATAGGGACTGTGTATTGCCTGGGATGAAAGAGTGCTCACCCTTAGCCTCAATACCAGGGTTAATGATGGTGGTAACAATAGTAAAGATAATGTTTTGGTGCAGTTATATGTCATGATGAATTTGAAGCAGAAAGTAGACCTCGGAAGCTAATGAAAAAGTTAACTACATTTATGTGGACTCCAGAAGATAAAAAGGGGGTATACAGTATACTGCTATTTTTATGATAAAAGAATTGTGCAACACAAGACCTAAACAGGAATGGATACTATAGAAATGGATTATACATCAGTTTGAGGCAACTGTCATAGCTTCATAGACTGCAGATTGAGGTGGGCATCTAGAGCCATGGTCCCATGCAGGTGTGGATTGCCCTACTGGGCTTTTGTTCATATTCCAGAAAGTCAAGTGCTTCTGGAAGTCCGGACTTGCTTGCTGCTGCTGCCAAAGAAGAATAAATTAATACAGGAAGTCTGTGCTGAAGAAGGGAGCGGGAACGCAACATGGCTTTGAGCACTGCGGTGACTCAGAAGTTCTGCTTTTGTTTCTTTATTTACTGCAGTTCAGGCCACAGGGATCCTGTTGTTGGTGAGGTAAGGAGATAGGCCAGCAAGAGAAAAATATCCCCAGGTCAATATTTTGATATTGTCTGCCTCTGGCCCCTCCAAACCTTTTGATTGACATGACATTAACAACTGGGGATCTTGGGGGTCCAGAGGTGGAGGTTGGTATATTCCCCCTCCCACAAACCAAAACGTTGTTCCACTGCTATTGTTAGGCCTCCAAGCATACTTAGCAAATCAAGACACCCAAATACTCAAAACTGCTTTCTTCTCTCTATGCCTAAACAGTTCTCTTTGCATAACTGGCAATTAAGTACTGTATCCTTAGTTATCAATGCATCCGAGGCATACACAGTACATAAGGGTTTAATCACTAGTCAGCATAAAAGCATACAGTCAAAGAGCAAATCCTTATTCTATAAACAAATAAATACAATTGTGGTCAACATTATTGTCACCTTGCATTTTAGGTATGTTGTGTACAATATCTTGAGAAATAATTGGAAATATTCCAACTGGATGTCACCATAATATTTTAATAGTATGTTCAAAGATATAAAACAAAAAAAGATGTCTGTGCAACTTAGACATAGTAATTTCTGAGAAAAAAACCCAAAACAAAATATGACCTGGACAGGATTAATGTCACCCTTCACTAATGTTTGTACAACACTTAGCGGTGATAACAATCTCCAAAGGTTTCTTGTAGCCATCTATAAGTTACATACATCTGTCTGCTGGTAGTTTCTCCCACTTTTCAAATGCAGTTTCTTTCAACTCATAAATGTTTCCAGAATTCCTTTAAGCAATGGCAGATTTCAGCTCTTTCCAAAGGTTTTCAACTGGCTTGAGATAAGGACTCATTGCTAGCCAGTTTAAAATAGTCCATTTGTTCCTTTTTAACCATTCTTTTGTACTTTTGGATATATGTTTTGGATCATTTTCTTGCTCAAGGACCAATGACCTTCAATGCAGACCTAGTTTTCTGTGCTATCTCAGACCCCTACTTGACATGCACAATTTCAGATCAGTGGTTCATGCTCTAATCACCCTCCACTTTTATTTCTGCAATAACCTCTTTAACGGTATATCCCAAAAGTATTTGAAATAACTCCAAATTGCTCAAATGTAACCACCAGAATCATATACTGTACAATCTACACTAGTTACCAATAACAAATGGAATCAAATATAAAACAATAATGATAACATTTAAGATTGCCAATAATATTGTACCATCATACCTTCATTAATTACCCAATCCACAAACACTAGAGCAAGAAGGGCATATTCTCAGAACAATCTTGCAATCCCTCCCATCTTTCGTAAAAAAAGCAAATCACAAGTAATTGTGCCTTCTCTCTTGTTGCACCCATGTTATGGAATTCTCTTCCAGTCTCCTTACATGCCATTAAAGATTTGCAAACATTTAGGAAAGAATTAAAAACCCTTCTGTTTATTCAACACTATGGAGTAAATATTGGAGGTAAAGTTACATCCCCTGAATAATCCCAATTTCAATTGTATCATGATACCCACCTGCTATCCAAAGAAAATGAAGATCTGTACTCCCTGTAAATAGTTTATGTTCATTGTTCTAATAACCGGGGTATCCGGATGCCCTACTCGGCATGGATCCCCCACCCCTACATCCCCCACCCCCACCCATTGACAAAGCAAGCAGACGTCAAGTGTTGGTGTCAAAGCATGGTCGCAGCTTTTATTAACAGTAAGAAAACACCGGCCCAACATGGGCCAACTCAGCAATTCAAAGCATAACAGAGAAGAGCCTCCTCCCCCCCCCCCCACCCGTCATCCGGATGATGCCCGCCACCAGCCGTATAGCAAAGTGGAGCACCATCCAACCCCACCCCACCCCCAGTTACCCCTTCCCGCCCGCCTCGCCATGTTAGCAAAGGCCGGCTGAAGGGGTTGCCTAATTCCGGGTAGAGACCCCAACCGGGACGTCTCTCCCAACCCACATAGCCGTGCCGCTCACATGGAAGCGGCCTCCAGCTGAAATGAGCCGCCGGGTCAACGAGCACCAGCTCGCCACCCCGCCACCGGCGCTAGGTAGCGTGCTATCCTAGCGCCGCCCCCACCAAAGAAAGCTGCGACCTGCAGCATGACTCAAGCGCCTCCTGCCAGTCGTTCAAAAGAAGATCCTGCCCCACCGGGGCCAGGTGAACCCCATCGAGCCGGTAAAGACCAGCGCAAGTAACATCCGCCCAGAGGTGCCGAACCTGGACCCCACCCGTCTGCTGGACCCAGCGCCCGATCTGCCGGTTAATCTTGCACAGACCCCGTGACCAACGCCGCTGGGTCCAACAAGCAGGGCGGGGCACAATGTCCGACCACACAATGGCCACCCCAGGGAGGACCCCGCGCAATAAGGCAATGTCTCTCTGAACAGTCCCAATGAATTGACGGCAAGCCCAACCGGCCATGTCATTGCCGCCCAGGTGCAACAGCAGCCCGACCGGCCGCCGGCGCTGCCCGAGCTCCGCTTGAACACAATCCAGGAGCTGGTCCCAGTGCATGCCGCGGCGGCCCATCCAGCACAATCGCACTCCGGCTCCGGCGAGACCCAGGTGCACACCCAGCGGCCGCACCGCCGCGCGCCGCTCCGCCCAATAGACGAAGGAGTGCCCAATGATCCACCAATCGCCGGACGCCGCTCCATCTGAAAGCAGAAAGAATGGACTACCACCAGCCAGCCACTCTGCAATAGGAAACAAAGGATTAGCGCCCCCCCCAGCCCACCCCTCAGCAGGCAGACCGCTACCTCCACAGCACCCCACGCTAGACCGCCCCGTCGCCTGGGGACGGGCGAACATACCCGACGTAAGCACCCGATCGCCAGCGGCCAATCCGCCGAATCACCAGCGGGTCTAACCCAGCAGCCGCCGCGCTGGTAGCCGCTCCGATCCGAAACGAGTGCGACGCGTAACCCCGCTCGTCATGACCCAAGGCCCGCAGGGCCAGGCGTAACACCGCCGTGAACTGAAACTGCGTCACCGGCCGGCCATCCGCATGAAGGAAGAACTGGCCACGCGCCACGGGGCGCAGCGACACGTACGCACAAAGAGCCCGCACAGGACAGGATAACAAGGGAGGGATGGCGCTCAGCAGGACCCAGGCCCCATTTCCAGACTGGTCCGTCTTCGAACGTGAGAGGAAAATGCGAACACGCGCAGGCTGCACCCGAACGTGGCCCGCCGCCAGCCCCCCAAAAGCCCCACGCCGTGCCGACCGTGGAACCAGCTCGGACACACGAAAGGCGCCGAAGAAGGCAGTGGTGAACAAAGCGTGAAACAACACCGCCTCAAAGTCCGAGGCAGCCACCCGTGGCAAAACCTCACAAATCTGCAGCAGGAGCTCGTGAGATACCGGGCGCCGCCAATCCGGCGGGGCCGGCAGCGCGCGGGCCCAACCGGCGAGCAACCGCCCAACCAAAAAGGAGACACGCGGATTCCCCCAACCGGCCGCCTTACAGAAGAAGGAGAAGCCCGCGAGCGCCCCAGTGACAGCCGACCGCGCCCATCCCGCCTTCTTCGCCCAAAGCACAAAGCGGCCAGTCAGGTCCTCAGGCACCTCCCCCCCAGCCCACCCACGCGCACGCAAAAAGGCACTCACCTGAAAATAGCCCCTACGGTAAGTCGTCCAGGTACTACGGGCCACCGACGACGCCAAGAGATCCATCAGGTCGGGGTCCCAATCGTCCAGAGATGCTCCGGGACCCGCGAGGGCAGCTCGTCCACACCAGGCGCCAGCCGCCGGAACTGCTCCCACTGAAAACGGGATAGCGCATCAGCGATCGAATTCTGAGAACCCGGCACGTGCCGCGCCCGAGCGGTGACATTCAACCGCAAGCAAGCCAACACGAACACCCTCATCAAGGCAGCCACCCTGGGGCATCGGGGAGCATGGCGGTTCAGAACCTCGACGACCGCCGCGTTGTCGCACCAGAAAACGACCCGCCGATCACGCAACCGGTCAGGCCAGACCCAAAAGGAGACCACGATAGGAAACAGCTCCAAGAAGGTGATATTCCGCGTCAAGCTGGAGCGCACCCAAGCCGCAGGCCAAGGCTCTGCACACCAGGCACCGTGACAGAAGGCCCCGAAACCGAAGCCACCCGCCGCGTCGGTAAACAACTGAAGGTCGCGATTCGACAACTCGGGCCGCTGAAGTACGGAGCTCCCATTGAACCCAGCCAGGAACGCGTCCCAAACACGCAGATCCTCCCGCATCCCCAAGGACACACGAATCCGATGGTGCGGCAACCGCACCCCCGCCATCGCCAAAGAGAGGCGCCTCGTAAAGGGCCTCCCCATGGGGAGGATGCGGCAGGCAAAGTTCAGATGCCCCACCAACGACTGCATGACGCGAAGGGAAGTCTTCGCAGCGGCACAGACCGAGGCCACCAGCACGCGGAGGCGATCCACCTTCGCCGCCGGCAAGCGAACCACCATCGCCACCGTGTCAATCTCAATGCCCAGAAAGGTGAGGCAAGTAACCGGTCCCACTGTTTTGTCCGCTGCTACGGGAATGCCAAACTCGGCCGCCACGCGGAGGAAGGTGCTCAAAAGAGCGGGACAGGACGGAGTACCCTGGGGCCCGACAAACAGGAAATCGTCCAGATAGTGCACAATGCTGGAGACTCCCGACTGCCGTTCCACAACCCAGTGCAAGAAGGTACTGAAGGCCTCAAAATAGGCACAGGAGATCGCGCAGCCCATGGGCATACACATATCAAAGTAGTACCGAGCCTCGAAACGAAAGCCGAGCAAAGGGAAAGCAGAGGGGTGAACCGGCAACAGGCGGAACGCCGATTCGATATCCACCTTGGCTAGAAGGGCACCCGGTCCGCACTGACGGACCAGGGAGACAGCGGCATCAAAGGAAGCGTAGTGCACTGTACAGAGCTCGCGAGGGATACGGTCATTGACGGAGTCGCCCAGAGGGCAGGAGAGGTTGTGTATCAACCGGAACGTACCCGGCTCCTTCTTTGGAACCACGCCCAAGGGCGAAACCGTGAATGGGGAAAAGGGGGGGTCCGAGAAGGGACCCGCCACTCGGCCCAGAGCACATTCCTCCGAGATCTTGGTGCGCACGAAGTCCCCGTGGAGCCGCACAGAGGCGGCGTTGCGAGAGCTACACGAAGCGGAGGACCCCCGGACAGGAATGCGAAAACCCTGCGTGAACCCCCCCAGAATCAAGCCGGCCGCCCCACCCCGGCGGGAACGCCCGTACTCCAGCAGCCACGGTTGCATCGCCATGACACGCACCGGGGTAGCAGCCAGGCCGCGCGACACCTCCCTTCCCCCCGCAGGGGCCCCAGCGACCCCCTTTCTGCTACACTTCGCGGCCGCATGCGCACCGCCGCACAAGGAGCAAGCGTGCTTGAACTTGCAGTCCGGGAAGGGGCAAGACGCCTTGTTGAAGCGCCAACAGACGTCCCCCCCGGCCCCCCCGCCTTTTGCAATGGCAAAGCGGAGCCGGGGGCACGAAAGGACCGGCCCCCAGGCGACGACGAGGACGAGCCCGCCTTCGCCCCCGCCGCACCGGTCCCAACGCCGCGGCCCCTAGCGGACATCTGGGTCAGCCACAGGTTGATGTCCTTGGTCCCCCACTGCAAGAGGCTGTTCTCCTCCATCTGGTCCCGGAACTCCTCATCGTAATTCAACCAGGCCCACCCTTCATGGGCCTGGGACGCCGCCAGAATGTTGTCGGCGTAAGCCAATAAGGCCCCGAACTGGTCCGGGAAGTAACGCCCCCAAACACTCGCCAGGCGCAAAAAGGCACGCGTCCAATTGAGCGTGTTGCGAGAGACCTTGCGCACACGGCCCGCCTGCTCATCGTCCTTACGCTTTTTCCTGCTCTCCCCAGAGCGCTTACGGCCGTCAAGCAGGCGGAAGATGTCAATATATCTACGACGCTTGATCCGCCGACGCAACTTCCGCGGAACCGACTCCCACAGCTCGGCGCACCGGACAACAGGTGTCCCGCCAGGGACTCCGCCATCCGCCGCCCCGGGAACAGAGCTGTGCGATGAGGCCGAGGACGACGACGAGGAGGAAGAGGACGAGGACGCCCGCCGGCAGTGACGGGCCCGCTTGCGCTTCCGTTTACGCTTGCCCGCCCCCCCGGAGCCCGGAACCGAGTCGGAAGCCCCGCCCACAATCCCAACAGAATACTCACCACTCCCCCCAGCGGGGGCAACCGGGGCATCCTCAGTGGGGGCGGCACGAGCCGGAACAACCGCTGACGCCGTGGCACCTGCAGGGCCCGCTCCCCCCAGCCTGTCGGATGCAGCCATGTCGGTGACAGCCGTCGAGCTCCCTGGGGCCTGCGGAGAAAAAGAAGAGAAAGCAGCAGCCGGGGCCCCAGGGGTACTGAGAACCGCCACGGGACCAACCCCCCAGGCGCGCGCCGAAGACCCCAAGCCCCCAGCCTCCCACGCCGCAGCACCCCCAGCCCCCCCTTGCCCTTGCCCAAACCACCCCCCCCAACCACCACCCCAGGGGCCCAGACCCCCCCACGGAACCGCCCCAGACGCCCAAGGGGCCGTGGAACCAAGGAACCCCGGAGGAGGAGAAGCGACCACGGAGGAGAGGGGAGGCCCCACCCCCAGACAGGAAGGGGAAGGAGCCGGAAGCCAACCGCTCCCCGACCCGGGAGGCGGGTTGGGCATCGTAGCATGCGGGGACCCCGGCCCCGCAACGACCGAGTGGCCATGCTCAAGGATCCCTTCGAGCAATCCTAACTCCCCCTCCCCCCCCGAAATTCCCGTAGGAGGAGCCGGACCGCCCACAGAGGCTCCCTCAGCCGCAGGCGCGGGCAAGATGCGCCCCCTGGAGGCCCCACCCCCCCGGGCCCCACCGGCGCCGCTGCGTCCTTGCCCCTGCCGGGCCCCGGCCCGGGAACCGGTAGCCGGAACAGCAGGGGGCCTTGCCCTAGCGCGGCCCACGGAGGTGGACCCACGCCGCGCCGTACTGCACCCTCGAGCCCGGCCCCGCGGCCCCTTAGCAGCGCCACGCGCTGCAACCTGTTTGGCCATGGGTGCACCCAGTGGCCGAAGGGCGGAAGTGGCCTAGGGGCCTGCAGGGGAGGCCGGCGGCCCACCCAGTAGGGAAGTCAGAGCCTGCGCTGGAGGCTCTATTTATTAATACAGAGGCAGGGTATTATTATATGACCCCTTCTCTTTTTTTTTTTTTTTTTTGGTTAGTGGTGGAGCTTTTTTTTTTTTTTTTTTTGTATCTGCGGTGGAGGGCCCGCCGACCAACTACCCGACCCCAGGCCCGCTATCCCCAGATGCACTGCCGGCAGAAGCAGGCAAGAAAACGGGCCCCCCACGTGCACCGGAATGAGCGCGCACGCCGACGGAGAAGCCCAGTGCGCAGCGAGCCGACAGGAAGACGGCACCCCCTGGCACCAGCGCCGCGCGGGTTGGCGTCGGCGCTCGAAGAAGGGACCCCACAGACCCGGCACACGACGGGGCGCCCAAGGCCCACAACCACCCGTATGGTAAGGCAGCAGAAGAAAATCACAAACCTTCTCGGTCGCAAGCAAGGAGGGAAAGGGGAATTCGCCAGCCGGCGTTCCCTCCTTGCTCGCACTGCCTCCGCCCCCCCGCTCCTCCACCGACCAATCGTCGAGCTCCCTGAAGGAGCACGTGGAGGGTTCCAGGCGCACGCAGTTGCGCCTCGACCCCCCCCCCCCACCCCCCGACGAGAAGCGGCCTGCCTCGTGGCCGGGCCCCGGGAACCCGGTTACCAGGCCGCCGCGGGACCGGGGCCCGGCGGCTAAGCCGGTTAAATACATAGTTTTGTTAATTGAATTTCAGACTGTTCTGTTCTATGTAATAATGTTGTTCTTTGTAAACCGCCCCTGATCGCAGGAAGGGGTGGTATAGAAGAAACGCCAAATAAATAAATAAAATACCTAGGTATTCCTCTGACTTCATGATTTTTTAAAATAATTTCTAGGTCTCCAGTTCCTGAGTCAACAAACCAGCCCCACAACATTATGGAAACTCCACCTTATTTAACTGTAAGAAGAGTGATATTTTTCCTTATAAGCTTCATTTCTTTGCCTGTAAATGTATCGTTGGTCTGCATTGTCAAAGAGACTCATGTTTGGTTTCATCTGTCCACAGAACATTTTCCCAGAAGGATTATGGTTTCTCAAAGTGGGTTTGGACAAAGACCAGGCATGCCTTTTTATGGCTGTCTTTGAGCTGTGAGGTCTTCCTTGGCCTTTACCCATGAAAGCCTTGTTTGTTTAGTGTGTGGTGCATGGTGTGGGTTGAAACCATCACTCCAGATTGCTCCAGGTCAGCCTTAAACTCTTTGGATGTTGTACGTGGTGTTTTACTAACAGTTTGCACTAATCTTCACAGATTTCTTGGATTAGTTTTCCTCTTAACCATATCCTGGGAGGTTCTTGACAGTTCCATGAGCAGAAAATATCTTACTAACATTGTCAGTTGTAGACACAGGAATCCAAAGGTCTTTGCAGATGGCCTTGTACACCTTTGATTTCTTGGATTAGTTTTCCTCTTAACCATATCCTGGGAGGTTCTTGACAGTTCCATGAGCAGAAAATATCTTACTAACATTAGACACAGGAATCCAAAGGTCTTTGGGGATGGCCTTGTACACCTTTGAAGTTTGATGTTTGGTGATAATGGCTTTTCTGATTGTCTCAGGCAGCTCTCTTGTCTTTACTATTGTGAAAATGGAACAGGGAGTGAATGTGGCCATTTTAATCATTAGAGCCATCTTTCATTGGTTGATTCAAGTCATGTGAGTACTGACAATTGATCACAAGTGTGTCAATTTTACTGCAATGAGAATGTGGTTCTTTTGTTCAAAATGATTTTAATTAGGACCTTATAACCCCACACTATTGTAACAGCTTACTGCAAGGCCTCCCTAAAAAGACCATCAATACCTTACAACTAGCCCAAAATGTGACCGCTAGAATTATTTCCAAAACTTGCCTCACAGAACATATCATACCTGTTCTTAAGAATCTACATTGGCTCCCGATAATGAGCAGAATAAAATATAAAACAATAATCACCACGTCCAAACTGCTCAATAACATCGCACCCTCCTTCCTCTCATCTAGAATTCACACACAACAGATTCTAGGAACAGAAGAAAGAACAACTAGAACATACTTGCCATTCTGTCCACAATCCGTAAAACAAAGCAAATAACCAATAGCAGAGCCTTTACTTACACTGCTCCAACACTATGGAACTCTCTGCCAGACACCATCAGATCAATAAAAGACCTCCAAACATTCCGGAAAGAGCTAAAAACACTTCTCTTTGTTGAACACGTTAACAATAGTGACTGATGCACAATTGTTCACCCTGTCTAGATACAACCGTTACCAACATGTATATAGTTGTTGATATCCTCCTAATTATCTGGAGGCAAGACGATACATTGTATATAGTTAATTTTTTTTTCTGTAACTGTACATAGTTATCTCATGTTCTCTGCAAAATGGTTTGTTTAATATAAACTGCCCCTGATCTCTGGAAGGGGCAGTATAGAAAAACTACTTAAACAAATAAATAAAATTGTTTATAAGGGTGCCAATAATCATGTCCTGACAATGACCCAGTTTTTATAATATTTCCTACTATTTCCTTTTTTAATTGGTCTTTTTTTATTTGATTCTTTTATATGTGTGCATAAATAGTCTAAAGCCATTTCATTGGCCATTTTTTTAGGAGATAAAGGGCATTAAGTGGTTGAACTGCAAGGGTACCAAAAATGTTGACCACAACTGTACTTAAAACCCCTACCAGTACGCTACTTACAAGTATCTAATTCAGAGCTTAAAGCCTGTCTTTCTATTGGCATCCCAACACCTTGATTCTCTCGGCTTGTTTCTGTGCCAGCTGGCTGTCTTTATGCATTTTGTTTTCAATTTCTTTTTATTTTATGCCCCCCCCCCCCCATCAGACATTGCCCCGGAATAAGAACAACAATCCTCTGTTTTCTACAACTCTCTGATAATCAGGATCAGAATGGCAAACTGGTGGGATTGCCAACAGCAGTGAAACCTCCAGTGGTTAACACTCCAGAACCTGGGGCATAGATTTTACCATGGGGTGCCATCCCTTTGTCATCCCAACCAAAACCAGATGATACACTGCAGTGTGAGCAGATATTCCTTTTGAAATCACACTACAATGAAGATATAGCATAACAAATCTCATTTTGCAAAATAACTGATTGAGTAGTTCTAAATGTCCAGGCATGAATTAAATCAGCATGATGAGTTGGAAATCTCAAGAATCATGACTTCTGGCATGGTTAATTAAATAAAGAGCATTTGCAACTTCACCTGTGGACCACGGATCTGATTTTCAAAGCCCTAGGCACATGCTACATGTGTAAAAGATGGCCTTAACCGTGTAAAACTTCCATAACCGTGTAAACCAGGTATTCAACAAGGTGGCTTGAATCAGAGAGGCCCAGCTACCTGCACAATGCCAAGTGCTGAGGCCCGGGGGGTAGAATGGGTGCATTTCTTATTTATTTTATATATTTAGATTGATTTAATATACCGCTTTATCATAAAATCAAAGCGGTTAGCACATCAAACAATCAAGAGGAGGTGTAGGGTGTGCATACATGCAGTGGATACATCGACATGAGTGATGTGGGATGCGGTGTGGGAGATTCGCAGGTGAGCTATGTGCATTGTGAGCTATAAACAGGAGCTATATACAATATACGTTGGGCTGCGTGGTTTAGAGAGGCTGGAATTTAATTCAAGTGAAGTCCTTGAAATGTTCTATGAAGACTGTTGTTTTGAGCAGCTTTATGAAGTCCTTGAGGTCCGTGGATGCTCTCAAATCATCAGGGAGAGAGTTCCATAGAGCTGGTGCTGTCAGGGATAATGCTCTTCTTGAGGTGTTCTGTCTTGTTTTGGTGAATTCTTTGGGGGTATAGATGGTGTCGGAGGTTTCCTTTCTTCTGGGTCTGGTGCTTCGGTCAGCTTTGATGAGAGGTTGTAGGCTGTTAGCTGAGAGGTAAAGTTTTATTTTGAATATGTTTAGAGGTACTTTCTATCGGATTCGGTAGCTGATTGGGAGCCAGTGGAGGTGGTATAGGATGGGTGTAATGTGGTCATGTCCCGAGCATCCTGCTATTATGCGGGTGGTGGTGTTCTGTGCTAGCTGCAGAGGCCAGAGGGCTTGTTTAGATAGACCAAGTTAGATGGGGTTGCAGTAGTCTAATGTGGGAGTGATGAGGGCTTGACAGACTGTTTGGAAGTGGTCCTGTGCGAGAATGGGTTTGAGGCACCTGATGGTTCTCATTTTGAGGTATGCATTCCTTGTGGTTCTGGCAATGTGGACCTGTAGGCTCAGGTCTTTTTCAAGAGTTACTCCGAGGTATTTCACTTCAGGCTTTACTAGTATTGTGATATCATTCAGCTTGATGGTGGGTGTGGATGAGAAGGTGGGGTTTCTTAAAAGGAATAGTGCTTCTGTTTTGTTATAGTTTATGGATAAATTGTTTTCTAGGAGCCAATCTGTCATTTTCTGCAGACAGTTGGCTAGGTGGATGTCGTCTGCATAGATGGTGTATTGAATCTTATGGTTCTTGATGATAGAGCAGATGGATATGTATAGGTTGAATAGCAGGGCAGAGAGAGATGATCCTTGTGGGATGCCCTGGGTGGCTTTTAGCGGCTGGGAGGTATCTGAACCGCATTTGACTTGTAGTTGCCTGTCGCTGAGGTAGTATGTGAACCAACTCAAGGTGGTGCCGTGTAGGCCAATATCTTATAGTCTGGCTAGCAGGGTTGTCTGTTTAACAGTGTCAAATGCTGAGGAGATGTCTAGGAAGATCATGAGGAATCCCTTTCTGATGTTGTCAATGGTCTGGATCAGCTTGTCGAAGAGTTGAATTGGTAGAGTTTCTACGCTGTGGTTTGGTCAGAAGCCATGTTGGTTGTGGTCCAGGGGGGGCGTGGGTGTCGACGTGTGCAGAAGTTGATGTTGGACCACTTTTTCGATGATCTTGGATATGAGGGGAAGGCTTGAGATGGGTCTGTAGGCGGCAGGATCAGTTTTGGCTAGTGTGGGTGTTACTAACTGCAGAAGCCTTTAACCTTTCCCGGCATTCGCAGCTTCATTGAAACAGCCGCCAGCATGAAGGTAAAGGCTCTTCACACTGGTGGGCTGTTCAGATGGAGCCGGGGCCTCGCGCGGGGTTCCCTGGCTCCCTCTGCTGCCCCTTAGACGGCACGGGGCTCTTCGGAGGGTGGGGGTAGCTTGGACTGGATGGGCTGTGATGGAGGGAACAGAATTGAAATGGGCTGTGATGTGGCGGGGGGGGGGGGCAAACACTGCAATTGGGCTGTGATGTGGGGGAGGGCTGCAAGTGGGCTGTTATGGTTGGGGGGAACAGACTGGAAATGGGCTGTGATGGGGGGAGACAGACTGCAAATAGGAAGTAATTTCTAGCGGCAAACCTACTGAAAAAGCGCTGTGATGGGGAGGACTGCAAGTGGGCTGTAATGGCGGGGGGAAACAGACTGGAAATGGGCTGTGATGGGTGGGGAATGGACTGCAATTGGGCTGTTATGGGGAGGACTGCAAGTGGGCTGTGATGGTGGGGGGGGGGGGAAACGGACTGGAAATGGGCTGTGATGGTGGGGGGGGACTGCAATTGGGCAGTGATGGGGGAATGGACTGCAAATGGGCTGTGATGTTGGGGGAGATAGGACTGCAAATGGGCTGTGATGGTGGGGGGGAACGGACAAAATGGGCCGTGATGGTTGGGGGGAAACTTAGACTGGAAATGGGCTGATGAAGAGCTGGATTAGGACTGGAAATAGGCTGATGGGGGCTGGAATAGGACGAAGTGGGCTGATGAGGGGGCTAGGATTGGAAATTGGCTGATGGGGGAGCTTGGAGTGGAAATGGGCTGATGGGGGACTAGAATAAAAGTGGAAAACATCATATGGGGGGTTAGGACTGGAAATGGGCTGATGAGGAGCTGGAATAGGACTAGAAATGGGCTGATGGGGGGAACGTGGATGGCAGATGGGTGATGGGCTGGAATAGGACTGGAAATGGGCTGATGGGGGCTGGAATAGGACTGGAAGTGGGCTGATGGGAGCTGGAATAGGGCTGGAAAAGGGCTGTTGGGGGAGCTTGGAGTGGAAATGGGCAAATGGGGGGGGGCCGGAATGGAACTGGAAAACAGCATATGGCTAGGACTGGAAGTTGGTTGATTTGGAAGCTTGAGAGACTGGGACTAGAAGGGGGCAGATGCTGGGTGGGTCTAGAACTATAAGGGAGCTGATTTTGGGGGAGGACTAGAAAGGGATGGGGAATGAGAATGGAGAGGGGAAAATATATTTTGTGTGGGAGGGAAGAAAAGTCTACAATGGGCCGGGTATTGGAAGAGTAAGTGGAGATTGAGAATGGAAGGGTGAAATTTGAGTGGATGATAAAGGAATAAGGAAAGGAATGGAGGAAAGAGCAAAAGGGTAAAGATCAGTATGTTAAAGCAGATATAGAGAAAACATTTGGAAAAAATCTAAAAGAGAAGAAAGGACAAATGGATAGCTCGCAGAAGACACAAAGAAACCAAAATAAAGTGACTGGAGCAATTGCAACTGAAAAAGAAAATGCACAAGCAACAAAAGGTAGAAAAATACTTTTTTATTTTGAATTATTAACTGGATTATATCAGCTCTGGGAAATCTTTATCTTTATCTTTATTAAAACACTTGATAAACCGCTATGGCCAAAGCATTAAGCGGTGTACAATAAAATAAAATAAAAGTCAACACTGCAAAGTAAGGAAAAGAACGCCATAAAATAATAGGAAAGCAGAAGGTCAAAAAAGGACATAAAAGGTGAACATGAAAGAGGACCAAAACTGAAGATAGTACAGGCTAAAACTATTAAAATTACTATGAGACCAAACACATACTTCAAACAGAGACAAAAAAAAAATGTGTATCGTTAACGTCTTTTGTGATTTGTTTAGTACAAGAGGAAATTAATTTATAGTTTTATTTCTCCAGTGTTGTTGTACATCCCAAGTTTGGCTTTTGGGGTTCCCAGTTTAATTATTGTCTTCCTATTTTTAAATTGTGATCCCTTGTTCTTTGGTGACGGTCTATGTTCTGCATTTTAACCAAGCTGAGGTATTCTATTCATGTAGTTTCTATCTGACCGTGTCACTTGTTCTCTTTCCCCAGTAGGAGATACATTGGTATTCTCTGAGATGTATTGGTTTAATATTTGCAGTGTTGCCTTTTGATAGGTAGGGTTTGGCGCTTTGTGAGTCCTGGCAGAGCTGTTATGATATGGTGGATTTGCTATGAGTTCTAAATGGTCAGTGTTTATAGCACTTCCTAATGGGCCTGGCGACTGGCACTGGAATATAGTAACATAGAAATCTGTTAGTCTTTCTTTATCCAGACACTCATTAAGAAGCATATTTACTAAAAATGCATGTTAACATTATGCAAATATTTATGCAAATGAGGTTCCATATGCAAATTAGGCCCCTCAATTAATCTCCGCACATGGCCCTGCACCCCCTTGTGCCATCCCTGGTTGTATGCAGTCTGTAACCGCCCATAGACCGTAACCAACACCTGTCTCATGCTCATATGCACATCTCACATTGCCCCCTCAGGCGACCATGGATATACCCTGAGGACCTGGCTGCTTTCCTCTGTATGCCACCCAATCAGCTGCCACTCCCTAAATCTGCTGGGTTCCACTGTGTACCCCACCTGCCTTTCCTCAACTGCCAGATACTCACTGATGTGCTGCAGTTGGTTTGGTCGCTTCTGGTGCAGTGTGCAGTAGTGGTACTTTAGGGCCTCCAGGGTGTATCACATGCCATAGTTACTGTGGGAGAGAGGGGGAGGGGACACACATGGACTCAGTTGTGTGCTTTCACATTGCCTATTGCACATATCTGTATTCTGTCTTAGCCTTTTGACCTGCCCATCCTTGGGGAAGGGGCATATCCAAGGGTAGCAGGTGTGGGGTGCATGTGATGGTAACCCTCTGGCATCTTGCACCGGAATCCTACCAACCACTTCCCAGGACCTTTGACACATGCTCCATGCCACCACCAACAGTGCCATCTGGGCCACTGACACACCCAAATCAGCCACCTCTGCAGACGTACAACACATATGTGGATACTGACACTGGTCCCTCTTACCTCTGGGCCAGTGTCATAGGGACTGCAGGGTGGTGCATGTGTCCAGGGCATCTGCACAGGTTGGTGGAGTCACTTGGGGTGGGTGGCTCAACCACAGTGCCCCATGAACCGGGCAATGCCATTATTGTGGTGTTGCTGCTATTCACCACCAGGGGGAAGGCCTGTTCAGGGGGTCAGGCGGCAGAGAAAGCATCTTTTAAAAACCTGTGGGGGATCGGGACTTCTGCATGGCACCAGTTGCCATGCAGAAGCATTGGTAGGGTTGAACAGGGAATGTGCAGGACATGCAGCAGGTCAGAATAGGGACATGTCCTGCCTGTCCAGGCCCTCTGCACTTGATTCTGATCCCATTGGAACATCTAGCTCACGTGGGTTCAGAATTGGGTGCCAATCCGACCTGTCCAGAATTTGGATGTCCAGATAGGCTGGACATGCCCCGATGGCAATTGGGCCCTATGTGTATAAATCATGACGCCTCCCATACTCTGCCCCTGAACATGCCAGTTGTACAAGTACCACCCATTTTTTAGATGTGACCAAATTTTATGTCTCCATATGTGCATAAATCAGCATTTTACATGTGAATATGGCTTATAAAATTATCCTATAAAGGGTGCTGTAAAAACTTTTTTAGTGCACCTATTTATACGAGAACTGGAATGAAATACAATGCAATTAGTAAATGCTTATTTTCTATTTGTCTACAAGGAATGCCATCAAAACAACTATTATGCAGGTATATTCCCCAATAACAGTTGCAGAAGATAATGAAGTTAATGAGTTCTATAAGGAAGTACAAGTTAAAATTGACAGAATATGCAAACAAGATATCCTATCAGTCATGGGTGACTGGAACACAAACGTTGGCAACAAAGAAAAGTCAAAGTGGTTGGAAAATATGGACTTAGCAATAGAAATGAAGCTGGAGAAAGACTTCTGCAAGACCAACGATGTATTCATCTCAAATATCTTCTTCCAGCAACACAAGTGGTGACTGTACACATGGACGTTACTCAATGGATTGTACAAAAATCAAATAGACTACATTTGTGGAAGTCAATGATGAAAAAGCTCTATAACATCAACAAAGACAAAACCTGGAGCTGACTGTGGTCTAGATCATCAACTACTAGTATGCAAGCTCAAGCTAAAGCTGAAAAAGAGCAAGTCACTCATGAATGTAGCAAAATATAACCTTGAGAATATACCACCGGAATTTAAAGACTGCTTGCAAAATCGATTTGCTGCATTGGATACAAATGATAGAGCGCCAGAAGAGTTTTGGGATGACATCAACAAAGTTGTGCTCAAAGAAAGTGAGAAGTCTCTACAAAAGGTGTAAAAGCAAAAATGGCCAAAATAGATGCCTGAAGAAACTCTGAAAATTGCCCAGAAATGCAAAGAAGCTAAAGGCAAAGAAAGAGGCAATCACAGAATTCGACAGAGATTTCCAATGTGCAGCAAGATGAGACAAGAAGTACTACAATGACGCCTGCAAGGAAATAGAAACAAAAACTCTTAGAGGAAGAACAAGATCAGTTTCTGAAACTTACAAGCGTTAAAAAGAAAATTCCAGCCTCAAATTGGAATGGTACAAGATGCTCAAGGATCCATTTTCAATGATGCTGGGAAGATCAAGAAAAGGTGGAAAAAATATACAGAGTCATAATACCATAAAGATCAAGTAGACCAACGGACGTTTCAACCTGTACCTTGTGATCAGAAACCATTGGTGAAGAAAGAAGACGATGAAGCAGCATTGAAAGCATTATCAATGAACAAAGGACTGAGCAGTGATGGCATTCCCATTGAAGTATTACAGCAATTGGATGTGGTTGTTACCATATTTACAAGGCTCTGCCAGGAAATTTGGAAGGCAACTCATGGCCAACTGAATGGAAAAGATTTTTGTTTATACCAATACTAAAGAAAGATGACCCGACTGATTGTGGAAATTATCACACAATTGTTCTGATCCCACGTGGATGCTAGCAAGATTATACTCAAGATCATTCAGCAGAGAGTACAACCATACATGGAGCAAAAAGCTCCTGAAGTGCATGCAAGGCTCAGGAAATGGCGAGAAATGAGAGACTTCATGGCAGCTGTGAGATGGATCCTTGAAAAGAGAAAAGGATACCAAAATGATATCTATATGTGTTTTATCGACTAGAGCAAGGTGCTTTTTTTAAATTATATATTTATTAAATCTTTACATACATCAAGGAAACCTTGGATCAAGAATATCACGTCATCATGCATTAAAATGACAAGGAATAGGCAGAACTTAAACAAAAAAATGACAAAATGCTATTAGTCCACAATTCCAGAAGGAAAAGGGGGTTCAAACAACACAAAACTGTGGTTGATGGTATTAAAAAAGAATAAAAAAGAAAACCAAATAAGGGAATAGAGTAGAAAGCTGTGAAGCGAAACACACCTACAGAGCCCACCTTAGTACCACAGGGTAGCCTCACAGTCGTTTAGCATCCAAAAAGAAATGTAACTGAGAGAGATTGAAGAAATGAAGCATCTTATTCTGAAACTTAAGCACACATTTACAGGGAAACCTTAATTGGAAGGTCGCGCCCAGGGACAACACCTCAGCATGATATTACAAAAACTTCCTCCTAACCTGCGTCCAATGGGACACATCTGGGAAGATCTGTATCCTCCTCCCCAAAAAGGAAGCATCAACTTTTTTGAAGTATAAATGTATCCTGAGGAAATACAAAAGATACCAACAATATTCCCTGAGCTTCAACTGCCTCAGTAGATTGTTCTAACAGCTCAGACAGGTTTCCCAAATCCAAGGAATCAGAAGAAATCTCAACCAAGGAGGCATCGGCCTTCTGCGAAACATCCTTAATAGAAACCGAGGGAAGGAAATAAAGTGTTTGAAGTGGGGGGATCCCTGACTCAGGATAATTAAATAACTCCTTAAGGAACCTGATAAACAGGTCCCTAGGCGAGCATAAAGAAACCAGTGGAAAATTCAATAATCTAAGTTTTAAACTCCTCTATTGATTTTCTAAATTCTCAATTTTATGCTGAAAAAAACAATCTATCAGGGCCCCCTGCTGATCTTGCAAGTGCTGCATTTTCTCTTCAAGTCCATCCAAATGTCCTTGCTGGAGGTGTGTCCTCTGCTCCAAACCCTCCAACCTAGGAGAGTATGAAGCTGAGGCTTGCAATACCCCAGCACATACCTTGTAAAGAGACTGCATCACATCGCAAATGGAGTCCAGAGTTACCACCTAATGTCTTACCAACAGAGGAAGAACCTGCCTTGTCACACTCTCACAAACAGGGATCAAATCCCTGTCTTGTAGGCACCCATTCCCCTCTCCCTCAGCAATTGACGCAACCAACACTGAAGCCAAGGGCTGCTGAGTAATGGCATCTGTGATAACACTCTACGCCCTATATTCAGCTCCACCAGGTGCAGAAGGGGTGGAAGGGCCAACTGGGCTCAACGAGACATTGCTGCACAAATCGGGGCTCACCCCTGCCCCGACCACAGGAACATCCACATGCTTTGCATGTGTAAAATCATCTATAGTCCGTTGTCCCATCGAGGTGGAGGGGAAACCACCCTTTTCCTTGGCCTTCCTTTTAGGCATCAAGGAAAACTATTAATGGTAGGCAAACCAGGACAAACTACTCAAAGCAAACAATCTTGAAACCCCTTAGCGGCAGCCGCTTAGATGACACAGACCCCTTACAGCGCCAATTCCACACCTAAGGGCCACAACAAAGGGCCCTCTGGGGAGGCCTTCAGGCACAGGTGTGCCTCAGCGCATTTGATTTTAAAGGTCCTGGTGACATAGGAATGCAGGGGAAAGCTCCCTCTCTCCTCTGCAAGCTGGTTGCCACCTAGAGCAAGGCCTTTGACCATGTAAACTATGAGAAATTCTGGGCCACATTAAGAAGCATGGGTATACCAGAACACCTGATATTTCTCTTGCGCAACCTTTACATTGATCAAGAAGGAATAGTTTGAACATAACAAGGAGAAACAGAATGGTTTAAAATCAGCAAAGTGTACCACAAGGCTGCATACTTTCCCCCTACCTGTTTAATTTATATGCAGAACAAATCATCAGAGAAACAGTACTGTATGAAGACAACTGAGGTGTGAAGATTAGTGGAAGACTCATCAACAACCCTAAGAACATAAGAACATAAGACATGCCATACTGGGTCAGACCGAGGTCCATCAAGCCCAGTATCCTGTTTCCAACAGTGGCCAATCTAGGTTATACGTACCTAGCAATATCCCCAAAAGACAGGTTCCACAATGCTTGTACTGGGTCAAGCATTGATATCCTGGGTCCCTTTTTAATAGTGGTTTATGGACCTTTCCTCCAGGAACTTGTCCAAACCTTTTTTAAACCCAGCTATACTAACAGCCCTTACTACATCCTCTGGTAACAGATTCCAGAGTTTGATTACACGTTGAGTGAAAAAATATTTTCTCTTATTTGTCTTAAATAGTTTACCCTGTAGCTTCATTACATGTCCCCTAGTCTTTCTATACTCTGATAGCGTAAACAATTGATCCACGTTTATCCGTTCCACTCCATTCATTAATTTATAGACCTCTATCATATCTCCCCTCAGCCGTCTCTTCTCCAGGCTAAAGAGCCCTAACCTTCTTAGCCTCTCTTCATACGAGTAGCCTTCCATCCCCTTCACCAATTTGGTGGCTCTTCTCTGTACTTTTTCTAATAACGCTATGTCCTTTTTAAGATACGGTGACCAGAATTGCACACAATATTCAAGGTGCGGTCGTACCATGGAGCGATACAGAGGCATTATAATATCCTTTGTTTTGTTCTCCATCCCTTTCCTTATGATACCTAGCATTCTATTTGCTTTCTTGGCCGCCGCTGCACACTGGGCGGAGGGTTTTAACATGTTATCCACAATGACTCCTAAATCTTTTTCCTGGGTGGTGGTTTCTAATGTGGAGCCTTGCATTGTGTAACTATAGTGTGGGTTGTTCTTTCCTAGGTGCATAACTTGTCCACATTAAATATCATCTGCCATTTGGATGCCCAGTCTTCCAATTTATCCAGATCCTCCTGCAGTTTTCCACAATCCTCTTGGGTTTTAACAACTTTAAACAGTTTTGTGTCATCTGCAAATTTGATAACCTCACTAGTTATTCCCTTTTCCAGGTCATTTATGAATATGTCAAAAAGCAGCGGACCCAGTACAGATCCCTGGGGTACTCCACTATTCACCTTTTTCCATTGGGAATATTGGCCATTTAGCTCTACCCTCTGCTTTCTATCTTTTAACCAGTTCCCGATCCACAATAGTACACTGCCTCCTATCCCATGACTTTTTAGCTTCGCCAAAAGTCTCTGATGGGGGACTTTGTCAAAAGCTTTCTGAAAGTCCAGATACACTATATCAACCGACTCACCTTTGTCTACCTGTTTATGCACACCTTCAAAAAACATATCAGATTAGTAAGACAAGATCTTCCTTGTCTAAAGCCATGTTGGCTGTCTCCCATTAGGCCATGACTATCTACATGCTGCGTAATTTTGTTCTTTATGATGGTTTCTACCATTTTCCCTGGTACTGACGTCAGGCTCACCGGTCTGTAATTTCCTGGGTCACCCCTGGAACCCTTTTTAAAAATTGGTGTTACGTTGGCGACCCTCCAATCTTCAGGTATTACAGATGATTTTAATGAAAGTTCACAGATTACCAATAGCAGGTCTGCAATCTCATATTTCAGTTCTTTCAACACTCTGGGATGTATACCATCCGGTCCAGGTGATTTGCTACTATTCAGTTTATCAAATAGTTGTAATATATCTTCCCGGTGTAGCGATATTTCTCTCAATTCCTCTGCAGTATCACCTTTAAATACCACTTCAGTCTTGGGTAACATCCCTACATCTTCCTCAGTAAAGACCGAAGCAAAGAATTCATTCAGTCTCTCTGCTATAGCCTTGTTTCCTCTTACTGCCCCTTTTACCCCTCTATCATCTAATGGTCCAATTGACTCTCTCACAGGCCTTTTGCTACGAATGTACTTGAAAAAGTCTTTATTTCGTGTTTTTGCTTCCGTAGCAAGATTCTTCTCAAATTCCCGTTTTGCCTGCCTTATCAATGCTTTGCATTTAACTTGCCAGTGCTTGTGCTGTTTCCAGTTTTCATCATTTGGCTCTTTTTTCCATTTCCTGAAGGTTGCTTTTTTGGCAGCAACAGCCTCTCTGACCTCACCTTTAAACCATGCTGGCAGTTTTTTGGACTTTCTTCCACTTTTCTTAATGCATGGAATACAGCTGGTCTGGGCTTCGAGGATAGTATTTTTAAATAACACCCAAGCTTGCTGTAAGTCTTTAACCTTTGGAACCGCTCCTTTTAGTTTTTTCCTAACTATATTCCTCATTCTATCATAGTCTCCCTTTTGAAAGTTAAAAGGTAGTACTGTGGATGCCTTTACTATCTGTCCTCCACTAATTAAATCAAACATGATCATACTATGATCACTATTGCCAAGTGGTCCCAACACCCTTATTTCTTGCACCAGATCTGGTGTTCCACTAAGGACTAGGTCCAGTATGGCTTTCCCTCTGGTCGGTTCATGAACCAGCTGCTCCAAGAAGCAGTCATTTATTCCATCTAGAAACTTTATCTCTTTAGCTTGTCCTGCTGTGACACTGACCCAGTCGATACCGGGGTAATTGAAATCACCCATTATTACTACTCTGTTGTGACATTTGTTAGCTTCCTTGATTTCTTTGAGCATTTCATCATCCATTTGTTCATTCTGGCCAGGTGGTCGATAGTATACTCCCACTGCCATCACCTTCGTCTTCATAAATGGGATTTCAATCCATAGAGATTCTACAGCAAATTTTGTTCCCTGCAAAACTTTAATCCTTTCTGACTCAATGCCCTCTCTAACATAGAGCGCAACCCCTCCACCAATTTGATCAGCTTTATCATTACGATATAGTTTGTATCCAGGTATCACATTGTCCCACTGGTTATCCTCCTTCCACCATGTCTCTGAGAGTGCAATCATATCTAACCTCTCATTTAGTGCTATATATTCTAACTCTCCCATCTTATTGTTTAGACTTCTAGCATTGGCATACAAGCATTTTAGAGACTGTATTTTATTCATATTAATCTGGCTATTGGTAGGCAGGTGTAATTTGGAATCTTTATGCTCTGTCTGCTCCTTACTCAAGGGCATTTGGGCTACTATACTCCCTTTTGGAGCCTCACTGCTTTTGGTAGTATCCTTCAAGGATACCTTCGTCCGAACCATGCACTCCTGGGTATCTGTCGGCTTTCCCCTATTTTCTAGTTTAAAAGCTTCTCTATCTCTTTTTTAAAGGTTAATGCCAGCAGTCTGGTCCCATCCTGATTAAGGTGAAGCCCATCCCTTCGGAAGAGCCCCCCCCCTTTCCCCAGAATGTTCCCCAGTTCCTAACAAATCCAAAACCCTCATCCTTGCACCATTGTCTCATCCACGCATTGAGACTCCGGAGCTCTGCCTGTCTTTTGGGTCCTGCACGTGGAACAGGAAGCATTTCGGAGAACGCTATCCTGGAAGTTCTGGATTTCAACTTCCTACCTAAAAGCTTAAATTTAGCCTCCAGAACTTCCCTACCACATTTCCCTATGTCATTGGTACCAACATGTACCAAGACAGCAGACTCCTCCCCAGCACTATCTATGACCACATGTGCCTCTCCCAGCCCTTTGGCACCACTCCCGACTCCAATGAGGCATTGAAAAGTCAGTCAGTGGAGCTGTTAGAATGTCCCCAAGTTCCCTCAATATTCTAGGGTGTATCCCATTCCCATCCAGTCCCATTGCTTTGTCTACTTTAAGTTAAGCTAGTTTCTCACGAACACAGTCTTCTGAAAATTGTTCAAAATGCCCCTTGCTTCTGTTCCTGTTTGTGGGTGTTTTCTGAGGTCCTGCTCCTGGTTCTTCATCTGTGAACACAGAACAGAAATATTTGTTATGCAATTCCGCTTTATCTTCATCTGCTTCTACGTATTCCTCCCCTTCACCCTTGAGTCTGACAATGCCACTTTTGCCCTTCCTCTTCTCACTAACATATCTGAAAAATGTCTTATCCCCCCATTTAACTGCATTGGCTATTTCCTCATCTTTGAATCTTTGCTTTCCTGACTACTTTGCTAGCTTCTCTAAGTTTTTCCAAATATAGATGCCTGTCTTCTTCTCTCTGTGATCTCTTGTATTTTATGAAGGCCTCCACTTTTTCAGCTACTTCTTTCAAAAACCATAGCAGTCTCCTTTTCCTTTTACCTTTATTTACCATTTTAACAAAAAGTTTGGTTGCCCTTAAATATCCCCTTTCAGTTTTGCACACTGTTTTTCCATATCCCCCAGCTGTTCCCATCCTGCTAACGACTCCCTGAGGAATTGGCCCATCTTGGCAAAGTTAGTTTTCCTAAAGTCTAAGGGGTATGTTTACTAAACCGTCCTAATGTTACTGGTGCTTGTTGCAGCGACAATGTGAAGAATGCCATATAAGGAGTTGGCATTCCGGTCCTAAGGTATAAAAAATCTGTATCACGCGATAGTGTGCGCCGTGGCATGTTAACACGCGTTAACCCTAAGTTCATGCGAGTGCAGTGATAGAAGCTATAAAGATGTAGCCCACTGGTTACTGCAATGCCTGCAGAGGTCATGGGTTTATTATGCACATTGGCAGGCTAACACTGGAAACAGTGCAAGCAGTGTGGGCTCAGTAAGATGTAGGCAGCCACAACACACTGGATAGACAGACACACACTTCCACACCTATGCCAGCATTGTGAAAATATAGAGGTTTGTGGCAGCCCTGGCCGCCACACCAGTCCTAGGCACAGTGCAGGCATTGCTATGGTATGCAAAACTGTTGGGGGTCACTCCCAGGGGTGGTAAACACTGTCAGAATCAATAACTGAAACACACTCCATAGATATCAGAAAGGTTGCTATGATGAATCTCTATCAACAAATCGTGTTTAACTTAGGATTTGTTAGCTGACATTAATCATAGAAACCTTTTGATATATGTGGAACGTGTTCCCAAGTTTAGGACGGAATTGCTAAGGTATGCATGTGCCAGGATTGGGAGATGCTGCTCCGCTAAGGGCCCTACAACCTGACTCTCCATGAGGCGTTGGATAGTGGAGCCTGTGGGTGTGGGTGTTTTGTACCCCTGTTGTCCTCTGCTCTAGGGCTGAGTTTCCCAACTCCAGTCCTGGTGGGCCAAACACTGTTCAGGTTTTCATGCTGTCCCTAATGAATATGCATGAGAAACATTTGCATACAATGGGGACAGTGCATACAAATGCAGCACAGGCATATTTATTAGGGACAGCATGAAACCTGAATGGTGTTTGGCCCTCCAGGACTGCAGTTGGGAAACTCTACTCTAGGGATTGCACATGTTCATGGTGTCTGTGCTCTGTAGGATAAAATGTAGGCGTTTCAGGCATGTTTATTTTATCTACAATAAAGGTTCCGTCTTTATTACCATGGTTTAGTACTGGGTAAAATGTGGGGACAGGATTGGCAGGAGCCACACCTGGGACTTGAACTTGTGACCTTCTGTTTCTGATGACACTGGCTGTGTGTACTGCACCAAACTGTTGCCACAGGGGCAGAGCATTCCCTGGGGATACCATGACTGTTTGTCAGACAGACCTTGTCTGTAGCAGTGCACGGCACCCACCTAAATGGGGCTTGGCCACGGTCTGCTTTGGGCAGATGCCACTGCCCCCTCCGCCATTTGCACCCCTCTGCCACCATGCTGACATGCCCTTATGCCGGTGGTGCTGGTGGTGCGCAGTCCCAGGCCATCCAGTGTGCAGGCAGCTGTCTATGGTGTGGGTTCTCGGCTGGGGTGCCTACATGGACATGCGTGCTTCCCCCTGGCACCACTTGCCAATGTTATGTGCCCTTCGGGTACCTGCTGGGTAATATCCCCTGTGACACTGTGGGACACACACTCGTGCCCATGTTGGACCCTCATCAGTTGCTGTCTTGCTGCTTTACAGTTTTGGCATTCCTATATGCCACCTAGGCATCTGCCTAGTCCGCACTGTGCCCCAGCTGGACCACAGCATGTGCCGCCTGCAGCCCCCTGTATCCCATTTACAGCATCAGTACAGTTGCCCTTTCCTACGTGCTCACTCTGCTGTTGCTGCACATGTGCACGCCATAACAAACCTGCCCAATATCAACAACAAAAACCCTGATCACCGCTATTTCAATGTGGGATCATTCACTTTGTAGGGGGACAGACTATAGGCCCTTCAAACATGATATCTTCCTTTTTACGCTTTGTCAGTAATGTTGCTTTATGTTTATCATTAATATCACTATTGGCCAGCTTGGTTATTGGGATTTCAAATGTGGTTCTGGTCATTTTCTATGTTTATTTGCCTTTTTGGTTTATGCACATGTATCACTACTATCACTTTTCTGGGTTTTCCTGCCTTTGCTGTACATTTGCTGACTGAAATGGTTTCTCTCTCCTGCAAATGTGCCTCTAGCGCGAGGTTTTCACTGGCGCTAATTTTCAGAGCTTCATTTCACGGCATTAGTGTGCATGGAGCCTCTCCCCACTATTTATTTATTTATTTATTACAATCTTTTATATACCGCGCTATTTGGTATCAGCGTGGTTCACCACCCACTCTCCACCCATTGACCTCTATCTCCGCCCTCTGGGGAGCCTTACTCCACCCTTCAGACCTGACTTTCACAGCGTTAGTGTGCCTTAACGCTGCTGCCGACATTATTGCACGATACGTGATGTTATTGCGCGATACGTGACGTTATCACGTGATACGTGACGTTATCACGCGATAACGTGACGTTATCACGCGATAACGTGACGTTATCACGCGATAACGTGACGTTATCACGCGATAACGTGACGTTATCACGCGATAACGTGACGTTATCACGCGATAACGTTACGTATCGCACAATAACATTGGCGCTGCTACGTTAAGACGGTTTAGTAAACATACCCCTAAGACCATTGCTTTTGAATGCATTTTAACAGCCCTAGTCCTAATACTGAACCACACCATCTGGTGATCTGATTCAGTAAACAAAGCTGTCTCATGAACCAGGGAAATCTCCACAGTATGATTTTCAGTAGATACAGATAGTCAAGTTGTGATACCTTGTTTTCATGCAGATGACTTTGTTGACTTTTTGGAAAGGAAGGTGACTTCCTTGCCAAGAAGTAATTCTTCCTTGTTTAGGTATTCAGATGTATCCCTTTCCCTGGTACAGAATGAAGCTGTTATGCATTGTGAAATGATGGTGGATGAAATCTACCCATTGGCTTCTTGATTATATCTCAATAATTGTGGGTAAGACCCTTAAGGGTTCAGTGTTCCTATTTTTGTCTGCTCTTGTGAATTCCTCATTGCGATCAAGTGGGATGCCCCCTGGATTAAAGTGAGCATCTATGAAGCTGCTACTGAAAATCAAATCAGGAGATGGTCATGATATGGATGATTTTTGTTCCATATAATTTCTCCCCATTTTAGCTAAGCAGACAGTCTGGATGCAATTAGACTCCTTCATAGATAATCATCTTTTAGATAACCATTAGATGTCTTACAACAGGCTTTAGGAATGGCCATGGTCCAGAATCATTATTGGCATCCCTTCTTGAGCATGTTCTCTATGAACTAGAACACAAGTGTGCAGTTTTTTTTTGTGTATAATTTAATATTTATTGATTTTACAAAACCCAAGGAAAACCTTGGAACAGGAAACATACATGCCATTTCACATCATTTAAAAGGAAAAAAAACCAAAACATATATAATAGATCTAACCAGAATATTAATAAAATGTATTCATAGTCCAAAAATGAGAAGGAATCAAGATAAAGAACCCGTGGGAAGACAGGAAAACAGAAAAAATCAGATAAGTAGTATACAGCATGAAATATCAGGAAGGCTGATATTAATTGTCCAGATATATCCCCATAATCAACCGTGCAATTTCTGTGTATCCAGAAAGAAACATAATTGAGAAGGCTCAAAAAATTATATATTCTGTTTTGATAGATAAGCACACATTTGCATGGAAACCTCAATTGAAACTTTGCACCTAAGGCTAACACCTCAGAAAGAAACGCCAAAAATTTCTTCCTCCTAACCTTCGTTCACTTAGGGGTATGTTTACTAAATGGTGCTAATGACGCAGCTGCGATGCTATTGTGCGATAATGACGCTTTACTGTACAAGAATGCCACGTATCGCGTGATAATGTCTGCGGCGGCGTTAAGGTGCGCAGAGGGGGGAGGAAGGCTCCCCAGAGGGCGGAGGAAAGCTCCCCAGGGGCGGAGATGAGGGGTCAATGGGCGGAGATAGGGCGGGGAGAGGCCCCATGCACACTAGCACCATGAAATGAAGCTCTGAAAATTAGCGCCAGTGAAAACCTCGCGCTAGAGGCACATTTGCAGGAGAGAGAAACCATTTCAGTCAGCAATGTACAGCAAAGCCAGGGAAACCCAGAAAAGTGATACTAGTGATACATGTGCATGAACCAAAAAGGCAAATAAAGATATTAAATGACCAGAACCACATTTTAAAACCCCATAACCAAGCTGGCCAATAGTGCTACTAATGATAAACATAAATCAACACTACTGACAAAGCGTAAAAAGGAAGATATCATGTTTGGAAAGGGCTATGCTCTGTCCCCCTACAAAGTGAATGATCCCACAGTGAAATAGTGGTGAGCAGGGTTTTTGTCCTTTATATTGGGCAGGTTTGTTATGCTGTGGTCCAGATGGGGCACATTGCGGACTAGACAGATGCCTAGGTGGCACATAGGAATGGCAAAACTGTAAAGCAGCAAGATAGCAACTGAAGAGGGTCCAACATGGGCATGAGTGTGTGTCCCACAGTGTCACAGGGGATATTACTCAGCAGATACCCCCAGGGGCACAGAACATTGGCAGGCAGTGCCGGGGGGAAGTGCGCATGTCCATGTAGGCACCCCTACATGGGAACCCACACCATAGGCAGCTGCCTACCGGCACACTGGATGGCCTAGGACTGCGCACCACCAGCACCACTGGTATAAGGGCATGTCAGCATGGTGGCGGAGGGTTGCTGGTGGTGGAGGGGGCAGTGGCATCTGCTCACAGCAGACCAAGGCCAAGTCCTGTTTAGGTGGGTGCAGTGTGGTGCAACAGACAAGGTCTGTTCAATGAACATTACACAGCCAGTGTGTTCAGGGTCTGAAGGTCACAGGTTCAAGCCCCAGCTGTAACTCCTGCAAACCATGTCCCCACATTTTACCCAGTACTAAACCGTGGTGATAAAAACGGAACTGTTATTGCAGATTAAATAAAGAATCCATAAACACCTATATTTTACCCTACAAGGCACAGACACCATAAACTTGTGCAATCCCTAGAGCAGAGTTTCCCAAATGCAGTCCTGGAGAGCCAAACACCATTCAGGTGTCATGCTGTCCCTAATAAATATGCCTGTGCTGCAATTGTATGCCACGCCCCCGTTTTATGCAAACGTTTCTCATGCATATTCATTAGGGACAGAATGAAAACCTGAACAGTGTTTGGCCCACCAGGACTGGAGTAGGAAAACTCAGCCCTAGAGCAGCAGCCAACAGGGGCATAAATATCCACACCCACAGGCTCCACTATCCAAAACCTCATGGAGAGTGAGGCTGTTGGGCCCTGCACGGAACAGCATCTCCCAATACATTCCCACTTGCATACCTTAGCAATGCCGCCCTAAACTTGGGAACACGTTACACATATATCCAAAGGTTGCTATGATTAATGGCAGATAACAAATCCTAAGTTAAACACAATTTGTTGACAGAGCTGCATCATAGCAACCTTTCTGATATCTGTGGAGTGTGTTTCTGTTTGTTTCTGACAGTGTTTACTATCCCAGGGAGTGACCCCAACAGTATTGCGTACTGGTGTGGTTGCCAGTGCTGCCAAAAACCTCTATATTTGCACAATGCTGGCATAGTTGTGGGAGTGTGTGTCTGTCTATCCAGTGTGTTGTGGCTGCCTACACCTTTCTGAGCCCACACTGCTTGCACTGTTTCCAATGTTAGCCTGCCAATGTGCATAATGAGGAGCAAGCTACTATGGGTAGGGGCCAGACAGGGTGGCCTGGACAGGGTGCATCTGCACAGGGCATAGGGTAATGACTGGGACATTGTAGTGGCCGAACACCACCTGCACGGACAGGGTGGCCACAGCATGTCATGCTGGGAGGTCATTCTCACCCTCACTGTGCAGTGACCATGACATGGCTAGGTTCCCCCATAGTGCTATACAGCACTTTTCTCAGGTGATATGTAAGGGTTTTCTTTTTTGGGACCCAATCACTGACTTACCTGCTTGGTGTGTGTGTGCTTACATCCCATTTTTGGGTGCACCCAGTTTCTCCAGGAACTTGCACTATGTACTAGCTAGCAGACTGTCTGCAGTTAGTATGTGTATGGCTGAAACACCATGCAGGGTGCAGTGGGTGGAGACTGACTGTGCTCTCTGCTGGTGAATGTCAGATGGTGGTGGGGGGCAGCTGAGATTTTCCAGCATTCTGTCTGCCTGCCATTGCCTTATTGATGTGTACAGATCTGCATTGACTGCCTTGTAGGGTGCCTGTTCCCCAGCAGGACTGGGGTTGATGGTCCCCTCTACTGCCACCATTGCAGAGATGTAGAATGTGGATCTGTTGGTTGGAGATTCTGTTCCCCCACCCTGAGCCACAGAGAGCTGGTTGGCAGGCGCTACATAATCCGCTTTTGGGTCCAAACACCCCCCTTCACTTATAACATGTGACCATGGCACCCACACAGGATATGCACTATTCAGGGTGCGTCATAGTCCACAAGGGCTAGACGTGACTGGGAAATAGAGATGGACACAAGTGTATCCTAGGTGTGTCGGCAAGGACTACCTATCACACACTGGCACTAATGGAGACCTGCAGCATAGCAGGTCATGGTCTGTAGCTACTCTGTGCCAGTAACACACACGGTCAGTACCCCCTACCAGGCCGAGGTGCTGTGGGGGTGCATACCCAGTCTTGTGATCAGCTGTAGACTGCTGATCTGCATGTGAAGTGCATCATGGGTATGGGTGGGTTTACCCTATCCTGGTAACCACAGCAGACAGTTTGTGTGATGCCCTGTAGTATTCTTGTATGCAGCTATTGCTATTGGCCAACCGGTTTGTGCATTGACATTTGTGCTAATGGTCATAGGTTTGAGTCCTCTCTGTTCTCTTTCATTTGTATGCTTGTCCTGCACAGCTAATTTTCATTCCTGTGACAGTCATATCTGTGCAGATCTGTGCTGTTAGCACATTGTACCCTTATCACAGTTGCCAACCATCCTTCTGTCCATCTATGTGTGTCTGCCAGCTGTGTGCCGTCCTGCCCTGATGTGCATGCTGCTACCCCATGTCCTGCACTGATACACATTTCTGCATTGCAGCTCTTCCTGGTTGCCTCTCCTGTGTGTGCTCTGCATGGCACTGCTACTCCTCTGTCCTCCTGTCATTACACCTATCCTGCCACCTCTACCTCCTCTGCTGGACACGTCTTCCCATCCTCTGCCACACACTGTCATTGTTTCATGGTACATTACCATCACCCTGTGCATCGCTACAGCTGCCCCCGATATGTTTGCCCATTTTTCCAACTGCCACATGGGCTGGACGCAGATTTGTATGGTCCATCAGCTCAGATCTACTTCCTTCCATTACTTGTGCATTGTCTTTCCTTGGTGCTCTGTGCAGTGTTAGGGTTACATCTGTGTTTGGCCCATACCTTTCTTGCTTTTCAACTTGTGGGACCTTACTGCCCTTGGCCAACATGTTTTGACTCACCTATACATCCTTGGACCATCTTAAGCCACACCTTAGATTCAGCCAGCTTATGGGGTGCCTACTATGGTGCCTTGGGAGTTGACAACCTTTCAACATGGCCTCTGGGGCACATTATAACCCACCTTGGCTGACATGGTGGTTTAGGATGTGCCTTCTGGTGCGCCCTAAAAGGTGCATTCGTTTATGGCACTGGGGTGCAGGTATTGTTGGACTGTTTCAAGCAGGAAAAGGAATTGCCTTGGCCAACTTTATTCATTAAGCCCACTGGGGGATTGAACTCATGACCCCTGTTTCAGCAGTTATTGTATTCACCAGTGTGCTACACCTCTGTTGCTGTGATTGTAGGTCAGTACGTGAAGTTAAGGTTAATTGTGCGCCCTCTATCGCACGATAACCGGCATGGTGCACTTTATCGCGTGATAACCCGCAATTGCTACCTTAAGACCGGAACGCCCACTCCTTATATGGCATCCTTCACATTATCGCTGCAATTAGCGCCAGGAACATTAAGACGGTTTAGTAAACATACCCCTTAGACACATCTGGAAATATCTGCATTCTACCACCCATAAAAGTCTCATCAGATTTCCTGAAAAATAAATGAAGTAATGCTTCTTTATCTTGAAGAAACACAAAAGACACCAAATGTATTGCTGTATCTTCCACCACCTCTATTGAATGCTCCAGCAATTCGGAAAGGTTCCTCAAGTTCAAAGAGTCTGAAGAGGTATCAATCAGGGGTGCAATGGATTTCTGTGAAGCACCTTTTATAGCAGGGGGAAAAATAAATCTTTTGAAGAGGAGGAAGCCCAGCCTCAGGATATTCAAAAGTTTCCTTAACCCTTTCCAGGCCGGTCCCAAAATACTCGGGACCCAAAATTCTGACCAAATCGCCGAGCCCGAAATAGTCAGGATCGGCGCAATGACGCAGATACTAAAGATTAATGAGCGAAATACCAGAAGCTAATGACAACACACATTTGGGCTGATGAAAAGAGAGTTGTGCTAGTGTTTCTATTTATACACCAGGCCAAAACAGCCAGAAAACAACCTGCAAATAGATCATTAGCAATAGGTGATTTAGAATTAAAAGCAAAGTAAACAAGATGGAGTCAGCTGGTAAAAGAATGCAAAAAGAACGATATAAAGCTGCTGAAGTCATTAGGTTTCTCACAGAAAGTGATGATAACAGTAATAGCAGTGGCGAAGATGTCATTGATAATGAAACTGAAGAAGTTTTCACAAAAAATGTGGACTTTGAAGGCTCGGATGACAGTGACCCAGATTCAGTAGCAGCCACAGCTGAACCTCCAGGTTAGTAATTATTTGCAGACATTATTTATGTCACCTATATATCAGCTATGTCTTTAGGTATAACAAAACGCTAAATGTCACATTTATATTGATAAATTGTTCAGTTTGAAAAATGTTAACTATAATAAAACATTTTCATTTACATTTGCGGCTGAACCATCTGTAAATATAAATCCTCTTGGCAGAGGGAAGCTTTGCCGTCATACTGCAGACCGTGGCGATAATGCAACTACATCACAAGTACGGACAAGAAGAAGCAGTCTTCCATGGAAAACAACTCCAAAAGACGTCCGTCAGTTTCCTTTCATTGCACAACCTGGCATAGCCAAACGTATGGGTGTCAATGCAACTAAATTGGACTTCTACAAGCTCTTTGTTACAGATGAACTAATTTCAATGATTGTTCTTGAGACAAATCGCTATGCAGCAGAACTGTGTGCTAAAATACCAGCTGACAAGCCTCATGCCCGAATGAGAAAATGGCAAGACGTTGACCATAATGCTATATGGAGAATGTTGGCGTTGACGATGGCTATGGGAATAATCAAGAAGCCTATGATCGACTTGTACTGGTCAGGTCAACTACTGTTAGAAACTCCATTCTTTCCATCAATAATGAGCCGAAATACATATAAGCGAATATTACAGGCCCTTCACTTTCAAAACAATGCAACACAGAAACCCGAGGGTGATCGCATTTGGAAGCTTCGTCCATTCTATGACATTATCACAAAGCGATTCCAAATTGTTTATATCCCAGAACAAGACATTTCAATTGATGAATCTCTACTGCTTTTCAAAGGAAGGTTATATTTCAAACAATACATACCTACAAAACGCTCAAGATTTGGCATCAAATCATATGAGCTGTGTGAGTCACGTAGTGGATATACCTGGAAGTATATGCTATACTCAGGTCAAGATACAGTTCTAAGTGATGGTTTACATGGAAGTAGCTACTGTATTGTGCTGAATCTGATGGATGGACTGCTTGATCAAGGCTATCGATTGGCTGTGGATAACTACTACAACAGTCCAGAACTCTGTATGGATCTGTATGACCGAACAACATCCTGCTTTGGAACGGTACGATCCAGTCGAGTTGGTATGCCTACTGACCTGCGTCTTAATGTAGATGGAAGGAAATTGAAATGAGGAGATGTCACATATCGTACAACAGATAAAATGCTAGCACTTTGCTGGTATGATAAGAATTATGTAACAATGTTATCCAACTGTCATGATGGCTCTGTAGTTGACACTGGAAAAAGAGATCGGAATGATCAGCCAATTCGAAAGGCACAAGTTATCGTTGACTACAACAACATAATGGGCGGTGTAGACAGAACAGATCAGTTATTGGAGTATTATGCTTTTCTGCGCAAAACTGTAAAGTGGTACAAGAAAGTTGCCTTTCATCTGTTGGACATAGCAGTACTCAATGCTCAGATACTCTGGAGCAAGTCTCACCCAGAGGAGAAAGTGACAGGACTTGACTTCTGTATGAAGCTTATCTTGGCTATCATTGAAGCAGTTGGTCCTGATGCTAGTGCATGTGATGCTGGTGGCCGACCAAGTACTGGTGTTTCCCCATTTCGCTTGACTGCTAGACATTTCCCTAGCCTCATTCCACCAACTGAGAAGAAAACTACCGTATTTCGACAGTGTCGCGTGTGCAATGAGAGTCTCGGACATCGACATGTTGCTGGTGACAATCGTAAACATGTTGAAACTAAATATCACTGTGCTGACTGTGGAAATGTACCTCTCTGTACTGCACCATGTTTTGCATATTTTCATAATAATAAAGATCTTAAATAACTTGTAATTGTTATGATCAGTTAAAATTAAATCGAATGTATGCAACTAATAATGATTGCTTTTATAAATAAAGTGCACCTATTTTCATGTTTTTGAGCCTTCAGTTATACATATTTGTGTTGCTGTTTATTTATTTATTTAACTGTATTTATATACCGCTTTTCACCGGGTCAAAGCGGTGTAACATATAACAAGGGGGGGGGGGGTAAATTCTGCTGTCTCATTTTTCTATCAAATGGTATATAATACATGACCATAGCAGAAAGAAAATCACTGTTATAACATATTGAATAAGACCGGCACAATTTTCCTGAGAGATGGAAAAATTAACCCCGCTGCAGAATGTGGATTAGAAATTTAAAGGGAGCCTTGATAGGGTTAAGGAACCGGTTAAACAGGTCCCTAATTGGATGGAGAATTCAACACCCTAAGGTTCAAAATTCTCTGTGTATTCTCCAAATTTTCAATTTTCTATTGATAAACCAGTCGATCCTGAGTAAATACTCATTGTTGTGCATGCATCCGCTGAAATTTAACTTCAAGTCCAACCACAGAAATCTGTTGGGATTCAAGACCTTTCTCCACCCTCTCCAGCCGCAGTGAGAGTGAAGTAGTAGCCTGAAATGCCCCTGCACATACCTGATACTCAGACTGCAGGGTATTCCAGATGGAGTCCAGAGTCACTTCTTGAGGACATAGTAATGAAGGTAACATTATTGCTGGAACAAGAGACTCCAGAATTACCACACTCCCGAAGATGCAACCGCCTGGGAGCTGGAACCCGAAGCACCATCAGACTGTAATGTCGCAAACGCTGCATCTGGAGTCTTTGAGGAAGCCATGCTGGCATTCATGTCAGATGCCTCATTCCCCAATCCAACAGGCACGGGAGGGGTAGAAAGGCCCACTGGACTCATTGAAACATCAATACCCAAGTGACGGCTCTCCTCAGCCCCGGCAGTCGGTTTATCTTTGCCTAACCGCAGCGTAGATGTTCATCATGCACTGCCCTGGCTCAGCCACTGTGGAAAGACTTCCCATACCCTTTGCCTTATGCTTAGCATAAGCATAGCACAAAACGATGAGGAAATTAGGAGTAGCTAACAACATGTCCTACTCTATCGCCATCTTGGATCAGCTGTGTAGGTTTTTTTTCTTGTTTCCTCAGCCATCAACTCCATTGTCCCTTCTATCTTGTTAAGTTGTTGGGCTGAGAAAGGCATTATAGATGTTGTTTTGAAATGGTTCATGTGTTTCATGTCAGATATGGCTTAGCAACCTCATCTTCCCAAGCGAGTTTCCTCTTGGCGGTCTTTAAAACATGGTGTGCTCTAGAGATCAGAACTCTCCACCTTTCTTTTTAATATTCAGTGATAAAGTGAATACACAAAACAGTGTGATATCCTTTCCTCCAGATGTTATTTTGCTCATGTCTATAAATGCCTGAATGTGAAGGGTTCTGCAGTCACAGATTGCCAGTTTTGTGATGGATGATACCCTTTGCTCTGGCACTCTTATTATACAACATCTGATCATTCTTTCTCCTCATGATGGGCAGCTGCTGAAGATGCAGTCTCCCTAGTGCTGTTCTATTTGACCTCTGGTTCCTGTGATCATAGAGGGATGGGTGCAGGCACACTCCTGGAACCTATCGGGCTGAGCTCCCCGCTGCTCCTTGGCCATGGCTCCAAGTCTCTTCAAACTCTCCTCTGATCATAGTGGCTGGGTGCAGATACTCCTCCTCAATGTTTTTGTGTTCTGGCTGGGTGCCAGAGATACCTGTCTCTTAAGGGCAGACTCTCTCTACAACCCCATAGTACAATGACTGGAGGCCAAAGACAGGATTCTGACTTTGGGGGTGTTGTTTATACTAATTGGGACTTTCCCTCTCAGAAGAGTCTCCTCCCAGTCTGAAATGACTAGCAAAAAGAACCTCCCTATTCTGGGAAATGTTAGACCTTTCTCGCTCTACTTCTTGTGATATTTAGCATGGACACTGGATGGTGCCACTGCTCTTTGTTCAGCATCCAAGTAGTTTTCTACATATACTTTATAGTACGATACTTATGCACATATAAAATGTCTTCTGCACAGAAAATGACAAAATAATGAAGCTGAATATGCTCATATAATTATGTGGGCTGACAAGATTGTGCATACTTACATATGCTTGGCATGCTAGCATTTCTAATGGCATAGGGACATTTTTGCTAAAGTGCAGTGAAATTTTGCACTTTCCATGTATTAAAGGCCCAAACCAGGAAACAAACCAGGCCACTGTCAGTGGTGTGGCCAGAATCTACCATACACATAGAAACATTCTTTACCGCATGTTAGGTTCATTCACAGCATCTCTTAAGGTGGCAGTGAGTGAGCCTGCATTGTGCACCACTGACAGTGCTTCATAGGTATTTCTCACTAACAGCAACTTTCCACCCACCTTCCAAGTGATATAAACAAGATGGAGTGGGTCCAGAGGGTGGCTATTAAAATGGTCAGTGGTCTTCATCATAAAGCAAATGGGGATGGACTTAAAGATCTCAATATGTTTACTTTGGAGGAAAGGCAGGAAAAGGGAGTTATGACAGAGACATTTAAATACCTCTATAGTAAAAATACATAGGAGGTGCCCCTCTTCTAGTTAAAAGGAAGCTCTGAAATGAGGGGTCATAGGATATAGGTGAAAGAGGATAGACCTAGGAGGAATCTGAGGAAATATTTCTTTAGGGAAAGGATGGTGGATGTATGGAACAGCATCCCAGTGGAAGTAGCTGAGACGAGAACTGTACTTGTTTCAAGGAAACATGAGACAGAAGATCTCTGAGGATGGGGAAAGGATTGTAGAACTTAATAGTTCTTATGGATGTGAAGACTGGATAGACCATGTGGTCTTTATCTGTTTTCAAAGTTTCTATGTTTCTATTTATACTCCGCCCAGTCCCTACTCTAGCAAACGTTAAGACGTTAATACCGATTTTTACCTCATTAGCTATTTTTAATGCATGGTAGCCATTACTGAGGGCCTGTTCTAATGGCTATCATGTGTTAAAACACACATTAATTGCTTAGCACGTTTTAGTAAAGGGTACAACTGTTTAAATGGATTTGGGACAAAGTTGCAAAGTATGCATGTATTTTATGAAATACCCATATACACACATACTAGTGTATTTTCAAAAAGGCTAACTTAGGACACTAACACATTTGTGCAAGAGAATTTGTGCATTGTTAAGGATATATCTGAGAGATATTTTACAGAGACACATGGTGCCTATGGTACCTTTATAATATAAGCATAAATAGGCACTTCTGTGGAAATTTTATATAGGTAGCCTGTTATGAAACTAATCCCCACAAGGCAATAGCTAGATGCCATTCATCTGGGTAAACAGTTATTTATCCACATAAACAGGCTATTTGAAAAGTGCTCACCTTCCCTGGGGGACGTTTAGTAACGACCACTAAACATATGCTCATTTCTTTTAATTTGCAGTGGCACTATATAGACAGCACTGCTGAAAATCCATTTGTATGGCCTGGGAACAGTGTCATGGAGTATTTAGGGTTTTGTGTGCCTAAATAGGCTTTTCTAACATTACACCAGGGGTTATGGGGGTTATTTTAGAAGCTGTATTTGTGATTTGGATGTCTGAAACTGGGCATAGCAAATCACAGAAATGTCCCTAGACACATTTTGTAAAGCCAGGTATATAGATGTCCCTGGATCAAGTATGCAACAAAAAGAACAGATACCCAGACCGGCAGAGTTTTCAGGTTTGTAAAACTCCCTTTCTTTATTGCCCCTACACGTTTCAACCTTACGGCCTTCTTCAGGGGGGTATTATAAGAGTGCAAACCTCAAAGAAACAAACAGTAACAATTAAAACACATAAAATAAATGATTAATAAACAATATAAACATTAATTAAAATCAATAAAAGGTATAAAATAAAAAATGATAATATAATAGCTAGAAAACCAAACCTCTAACATCTGTAATCACCAAATAATAACCACAGAAATAAAATACAGATATATGTAATGTGCTATAACTGTGTCTACCGTAAAAAAGTAAAAAACAAGACAGAAAATGAGATGAGGAGGACATAACTAAAAACATAAATATGTCTACCGATACCTTCTCTGTATAGGACTTCTGTTAAATAGAGAACATATGTCACTAAAAAAGGAATAAAAAGTCAATAAGTAATACACAGGTAAAATGATTAATACAGAAAATTAATGAACAATATTAATATCATGTAAGATCAATAATAAATAATCTGCTTTAAAAAGATAAATAAATAAATAAAGCATACTTAAAAAATGAGTACATGATAAATAATAAACACCTAAAACCATAAATAGTGTGATAGTGCGCTTAATACTAATATTTTAATCACACAGACATCAAATGATAAAAAACTAGAAATAAAATTCATAATATATGTTAAAATCTATTAAAATATATAAGACAATTCTAGAGGAGGAAGGACCACAGTGTGAGGTGCCTTTGCAAAAGAATGGCATGAGCATATATGGCCCTGTCTGTTGATGCGTCCATGCCTATACCTGCTCCTGACCACAAATAAAGTACAAAAAATCTGCTCATTTCATGGCAGCCCATGGGGCAGAGCAAAATGTGCTCTTATTGCCACAGTTAATTTTTCCTGGCCAAAGAACACTGCATATGCCCGCCGCTGCATGTCTGTTTATCTGAAATGGCTGGCTAGGGCATGCATGTTTCATAATATAGTCACCCCTCTTCTGAAATACCCTGGCCAGCAAATCCAAATACCCAATTCTTAGGTTGTGCAATTCGGAAAAGTCCACATTTGTGAAATGTCCTACACCCATCCATATACCCGGCTTTGCTATCTGCTCAAACCCGCCGCCAGAACTGGTTACTGGGATGTTCATATTTTGCAGTGAAGACGGAGCAATTTCAGAAGACACTTATACTTGCCTCCTGTCACTGTTGACACATCTCCAGATTTTTGGACATGGTGCTGTGGATATCCCAGATTCTTTCTAGACATCCTTCTAAATTCCTACTTCACGTGCATAAAAGGACACGTGGTGGGTCACATGTTGGATCTCCTCTTTACCCCTTCTGCCTCTCCTTTTCCTCCATTGATGCTGTTGTCTTATCCTCTCCTGTGTCCACTTTTCTCTAAGGCTTTCCTCCCTTTCTGGCTCACCTTCCTTGTCCTCCTCATCATAGCAGGCCCGATGCTGTAACTCCGCCCATACTTTACAGCTTTTCCCATCAGCCGATCAGCTCCTTCCTTCAGACTTTCCCCTCCTGTCCCCTGATTCCCAGGTTTCTACTTTGCTCTCCGCTGCACTGGACCATATAGCACCACTTTGCCCCCCACCCCCTGCTGTTCCCCATCCCCATTAGCTCTCATGGTACCACCCCGGCCTTAGGCTTCTTCGCTCTCACTTGGGTCGCACGGAGCACGCTTGATGCTCCCATCTTTCTATTACTACCCAGGCGATATTCTGTCAGCGTGACCTCGAATATTGCTTATCAATCAGCCAGGCTAAATGTGATTATTATTCCCACCTTATTTCGTCAGCCTCACAATCCTCCCGTGGCCTCTACACAGTGTTTGGGGCTCTCTCTCTCTTCCTGCATTTTCATCTCCTCTTGCTGCAGTGGTCCCAGACCCTATTGTCCTGGTGAAGTTTTTTTCAGACAAGGTCCAGTCCCTCCGCTCCTCCTTCCCTTCCTGCCCTGGTGCTCTTTCTCCTGTCCCTGTGTCTCCCCCTCTGTCCTTGCCCTCTCTGTCCTCCTCTTTGATGTATTCTTGGTCATCCTTTAGTCTGATCACAGCACCTGAGCTAGTCACCTCCCTGTCGGCTGCCCATAAGACCATTTGCTCTCTTGACCCCATTCCCTCCGAGTGGCTCCTTGAGTCATCTCCCTCCTCTTCTCTCTATGCTTAATGCTAGTCTATCATTTGGTTGTTTCCCCACTCTTTGGAAGCATCCGCTCGTCTGCCCCATCCTTAAGAAGCCCTCTCTTCACCCTTCCCTTCCTGCCAATTAGCGCCCAGTGTCCAATCTTCCCTTTTTATCTAAAGTCCTCGAGTGCTTTGTTTTCTCCCAATTGTCCTCCCATCTCCTCGCCATCAATGCACTTCACCCATGCCAATCCGGTTTCCGAGAAGGTCATGGTGTCGAGTCAGTTCTCCTCTTACTGTTAAATGAACTCCATGTTGCACACGAACAGGGTGATCTCACTATTATGGTTTCCCTGGACCTCTCCTCTGCATTCAACCTTGTGGATCATCACACTCTTCTTTCTCGTCTGTCAGACTTTGGCGTTGCCGGTACTCCCCTCAAATGGTTCCGTTCTTTTCTTGTTGCTCACTCCTTCTCTGTCCTTTCCAACACTTCAGCTTCTTCTGCAGTTCCCTTATCCTGTGGCATCTCCCAGGATTCAGTTCTGTCACCCGTCTTGTTTAATGTTTTCTTAGCCCCCCTCTGCCTTATGATTCAGCAGTCAGGTATTTTGGGCTATTACTACACAGATGACATACTCCTTCTGCACCACATTCCTTTCCTAGCACCTGACCTCTCCACATTGAATGTATGTTTAGGCCCAATTAACTCCTAGCTGACCTCCAACTACTTGCACCTCAATCCTGAAAAATCCTCTGCTATCTGGATAACGTTTGGTACCCTTCCCCCCCCCCCCCCCATTAGCCCCCGTCCCTGCTTCCACTGTGATTCCTCTGGTATCCTCCTTGCAATATCTTGGAGTTATTCTAGATTCTTCCATGACTTTTGCTGAACACATTTCCTCTGTTTCCTGCCATTGTTTCTTCCACCTCCATCATCAGATCTGTTCTGTTCATCCCTTTCTTTCCTCTGCGGCACTGTCCACACTTCTCCTGGCGTTAGTTATTTCCCAGATTGATTACTGCAACGTAGTCTTAGCTAGACTCCCACAACATCAGTTACACAGATTACAGCTACTGAAGAACACTGCTACTCTCATTCTTAGTCCTCTCGCTTCGACCATATCTCCCTTCTCCTGGCTTGTTTGCACTGGCTCCCTGTTCACTATCAAATCCAATATAAATTTCTCATCACAGCCCATAAGATCATCCACACTTCCACCCCCGTTACCTAGCTTACCTCATTCACGTCCATCACCCTCCCCGGCTTTTGATCCCATTTACACTCACCGCTTAGCCCTCCTCTTCCATTTCACTGGCTCACCTGGAGTGCATCCATCATACTGCCTTCTTTTTCCTGGCCCCGCTCTGTGGAACTCCCTCCCCCTCTCTCTTCACTCTGAACCTTCCTTCTCCAGGTTTAAGGTTGCTTTAAAAACGCATCTCTTTCAGCTGGCCTCTAACATACTCGTATCTCCTCCTGCTCCCCGTCTTCCACATTAGCTGATCCCTCGGGGTCTCTGATTTGTCTCAATAATACGTTTATGCTTATGCGTGTTTGGTTTCCTCCCCCTTATTATTTTTTTCTCTGCAATTTTCTCCTCTGTCCTTTACTGCGCTATCTTTTTTTTTTTAATGGCGTTCCTTGTTTCTTTTCTTTCTTTGCAGCTGCTCCGTTTATGACTGGTCAACAAATTTTTACAAAAGTCATGTTACTGAAATAAAAATAGTCATTTCTTATGAATTTTTATATGCTGAACACAAATATGACAGTGAAATTGCAAAGTTGGCTCTAGGTTTTTTGTAATCTACAAGAATTAATGTTTACATCACGAAATGCATGTCAATAGTAAATATAATAGACCTTCGGTTAATACGTACCTGTATAAAGCCAAGTCATAGACTACTTCTTAGATTGTTTCTCATGTTTCTTGTACAGCTGTTCAGGAGCTTCTCTGGAGAGTGTCCAGCAGTAGTCAGCCAGCATTGTAGTGGACCATTTTCCCTGGTATCTTTGCTCCATCGTTGCGATATCCTGGTGAAAACGTTCGCCCTGTTCATCACTAACCATACCACAGTTGTCAGAAAAGAAATCAAGATGGGAATCAAGGAAATGGATCTTTAGAGACATATTGCAGCCAAGTTTCTGATACTGCATCAGCATGTCTTCTACTAGTTCCTTGTAGTTTTCTGCCCTAACATTCCCAAGAAAGTTTGTTGACACTAGGCGAAAAGCATTCCATGCTTGTTTCGCATCACCCTGCAACAAGTTGTCGAACCGGTCATCTTTGAAGAGTTCTCAAATCTGAGGACCCACAAAAACTCTCTCTTTAATCTTTGCTTTGCTGAGTCGAGGGAATTTTCCATGCAGGTATCGGAAAGCTGGCGAAGTGCGGTCCATGGCTTTCACAAAGTTTTTCATCAAACCTAGTTTGATGTGAAGGGGTGGTAGCAGGATTTTGTGAGCCTCAACCAGAGCTGGGTGCTGGATATTCTTCTCTCCAACTGTTACATTTTGTCCGCGATTCCATTCCTTCCGCAAGTAGTGCCAATCCCTTGCTCGGCTATCCCACTCACATAAGAAACATATGTATTTTATATATCCCTGCTGCAGTCCCATTAAAAGGGCAACTGCCTTCAAGTCACCACAGAGGTGCCAGCTTACTTGTTATAGTTAATGGAAGTCAGTAGATGCTTTAAGTTATCGTATGTCTCTTTCATGTGGACTCACAAATCGTTGTGGTCTCTTTTCGAACGTATAGATGTATACTTCTGATGAAGGGCACGTTCATACAAAACACTATAGTCAAGTAGAATCAATCATTCATTCATTCTTATAGTAACACTATATTAAGGTCTCAGACTTGAACTGCACTTTAATCTGGACTTACGTCCTTTCATTCAGTGCTGTTATTTGCATCAACGACCTTATGTAAAATCTTATATCTATGGAGACTCTTATACAATAAGCTTAACTTAATCACTCCTGCGGGTCTTGTTCAATGAATTAAACGGATCCCGACGCTCAAATTCGGCGCCACTAAGGCGTTTCAATGTAATATTTTCATCAGGAGATCCTCTCTCGTAATCTACAATACAAACAGAGCAAGCTTTTTACTCTTTTGCTACTATTTTTTTAAATATCACCCTTTATTTTCCTCTTGTTCCCTATTTTCTAAAAGATTAAAAGCATTTCTACTCACAAATGCTGCTGCTGCCCGCGTCTCCTATCACATATCTTCCATATGCAGGACGCCGCGCATGCGGGATAGAACCAACTACCTACATTTAAAGCCCTACCCGAATTATTCTAGATTCACGTCACCTGTGTATCTACCTATATTCACCTCTCATACTTAACCTAGGAACGTTAAGTGTGGTCTATTGGGAACCCTAACCTAAGAGATAGAACGTGTGAACACTTACTTATAACAAGCTCGGAATCACTGGTCTCGTTAGTACTTCCAGTATTATAAAACTTTCAAGGGAACCCCTCTATAGCTTAAATATCTATCGATGCTATAGCGTTTGCGATAGTGTTTACTCAACTGTTTTGTATGAACGTGCCCTTCATCAGAAGTCTTTCATGTGGACGGCATGCGCTACTGGAATAGATGGAAAACGGTTTCCATTGTTCAAAAGCACAGCCTTCAGACTCAGTTTCGAAGAGTCTATAAATAGTTTCCAGTCTTGTGGGTCATGAGTGATTTTTAAGGCATTCATGAGGCTTTCAATATCGGAACAGAATACCAGATTACTTTCCCTTCCGACTGCGTATAGTACACTGCTGACATCAGATGGCTTCAGCAGCCGTCTGGAAGTAGTATTGCATTGCATCAGAAAATGATGTAATCAACTCTGGATGATGTGTGCATGCTGGTAGTATGCAATGTGATGCAATATTACATCATTCAAGGCTTATATGGGATGTTGTTGATGTCGTACTGGATAAATTTGCACGGTGAAATGTCAAAAATGAACTACATGCAATAATTTCAAAACGAGAGCCAATAATTTTTTTTAATGTTATATTCGTGTTCATCTCACCAAGATACTACAGATTAGGGCCTTTTAAAGTCAGTAACGATTTCATTGTTGACCAGTGCTATTTTATTATAAACCGCTTTATGCTCTGGCCCTAGTAGTATATCAAGAGCTGACATAAATAAATAAATATATAAATACCTTCATTGGAGAAGGCCCAGCTTGGGGATACAGCTGACCAGAAATTACTTTGAAAGATTTATGGAAAGTTATTGTTGGGATTGATGTTACATTTTCTGATACTGTATCTTCCTTGTGCTTTTTCTCATAAGAAACTGTTGTGAAAATGCAGGAGATTGAAAAAGGTTTGTGCGGTATTTCTAAAACTAGGCAATATTTAGAAGGTCATCTTCTAAACTTGCAGGCAACTAGTGCTTCGGCTATTAAAGATTCTTTAGCTATACATTATAAATTGGAGGCCCTGGAAAATTTTTCCCGGGCCTAAAATTTAGGTTTCCTCAACTTCCCTATGACCATCTCCTATCACCAGAAATCTTAATTAAAAAATGTTTTGCATAATTGCTGTTGATGCCTAGGGAGTTTATGGTCCAGTCATGCTACTATTTACCTTCTAAGCTTCAAGTGCCTCGTCCCAGGGACAGGGAAGAGGGTGTCTTAACTCTGAATGTGTCTCAAAATTTAAGTAATTTCCTAGAAGATTCACAGGATGTGATATCTCAAAGAGGTACTCTATTAGTAACATTTGGTTCTGAGGTGTAGAAAGTCAAAATCTTGAAACTTTACTTTAAGTTTAAGAATTCAATTTTCTGTGGGCAAAAGCTTACTGTATTCCCCAATGTTTTGTGGAATACACAGCTATGCCGCAAGAAGTTCATGATTTAGAAACCTAAGGTGTTGGGGGTAGGAGCCACCTTCTTCTTAAGATTCCCCTGCAAGTGTGTAGTAACTTGGCAGGGGAACAAGTTTTCCTTCTTTGATCCATTGAAGTTAGAAACGTTTCTAGTAGATAAGAAGGTTGTGTCTTCGGAGTTATTGAGTGACAGCTTCTAAGTATATGGAAGGGATTTTTTTCTTTCCTTTATTACCTTATTTTTTATTATCCTGGATTATTTATCAGTCCTTCCCATGATGTGGACTACTACATTGGCCTGGATGATTTTTTTTCAGATTGTTTCTTATATGTTCTACTGTTTGTATAACTTGAAAAATTCTAACAAAGAAAAAAAAAAAGGAAACCATATAACTCTAACAGACAGCCTTGCTCCTCCATCATTAAATTCAATCTCTGGTCACGTCCCTGCGTTTTTGGGAACAGGAAGGCATTTAACTTCTGCCTAAAAAATTTCAATTCCACTTTCTGCCTCAACTCCAACGACTACTGATTCCATAGAATCGGTGCAGCAGCACTGAAAACTGTATTCCACTATTTCTGCAAACGTACAGGATTGACATTTGGAATGCATAAGAAATGACCCTGACTCAATCGTAGAGCCTTTGCTGGATGATGCCACTTCAAGTATCTGGTCAAATAAGCTGGTTGACCCTCATATATCACCTTAAAAGTGAAGGGCAACAATTTAAATTCAGACTGTTCCAGTACTAGAAGCTGGTGCAGCTCTCACAGGACATCTGCCACTGGCTCCCATTTTTTCCTTCTAGACAACATTCATGCCACTGCATGCTGAACCACTTGTACTTTCTGTACTTAATAACCTGGTAAACCAACATACAGATAATTGTAAAAATGTAAGTATGATGTTACCATTGCTTGAGTGACCATATGCATAGGGGGTCATTCTAAGCTGTGTTTAGTGGGTAGGACGTCTGATCCTGATGTCCAGATCCACTAAATGCCTGAATCACCCTAGCTGCAGCAGAGCTCCCCACACATAGTGCCAGTTTATATGGGGGGCTCTGTTCATAGGTGGGAGGGGGAGGGCTGTGGGAGGAGTGAGGGCAGGTGGTGGGTGGCAACTGACTCCTAATGTGCAGGGCCAATGCTGAGGTTGGCCCTGTATGTCCAGTGTTGGCTGATTAGATGGGGGACGCAGGAGCTGGAGGTATGGCAAAGAGGTAAGGGGGCATAGGGGGATTACCACAGTCCGACCCTGGCCATGGGAGGCTGGATCGAGGGTTGGGCTGCAGGGAAAATGACATTGTGATTGCGGCCGGAGAGGGCGGCCCTTAAATGGAGCCGCGATGTCATTGTGACAGAATGCCATGGCACTGCAGCTCCATCAGGGGCCTGGCGGAGTTAACTGGGTATGTGGCAGAATGTGCGGCTGCTCAGAATCGGGGCCCGGCCTATACGTCTAGGCCATAGTCCCAATTCTGATCCTGCGGGCAAGTTTAGCCCACACGGGATCAAAATCAAGTCTACCTCTGTACACCCTGATTCTGATTAGTCACACAAGGGGCTGGACAACCAGTACAGAATCGGCCTCATAGTGTCTTCATCTAAAGAACTCTTTAGCTGTCCCTTATGCTGTCCCTATTAGTTTTGAAACCTGAATCTGCAGTGACAAATCCTCTTCCAATTATATCCCAATATCACAAATAATACTTCTCTGACTTAATCTCTTTCCTCAGTATACTACCAAACTCCTAAGGCCTCTTAGTCCAATGGACTACACAATACTGCGCTGCCCCCAGACTTCTGAATATTCAAAATCATCCCATTCTCCCATTGCTATTGAGCAATCCCATATAAAGAGGCATTCAGAGAACAGTTCTAGGCCATACTGCCCCTCTCCACAAGTGGGACCACTAATCAAATATCATCTGCGTAGAAAAAGCCCAAGATCTCATATTACTTGAGTTGTTGTTGTTGTTAAGTGCCGTCGAGTCGGAGTCGACTCATGGCGACCCTCTGGATAGCTATCCTAAATTGTGTTCGATCTTCAGTCAGGCGGCTCATTGTTGACAGACTGGTACCCGTAGCTGCTGTTATTGTATCGATCCATCTCATTGCTGGCCTTCCTCTTTTGTGTTGACCTTCTATCTTGCCAAGCATGATGTCTTTCTCTAATGATCTCTCTCTCCGCATGATGTGTCCAAAGTATGAAAGTTGAAGTCTTGTCACCTGAGCTTCTAAAGAAAGCTTTGGTTTGATCTCCTCTAGTACAGACTGGTTTGTTCTTCGGGCAGTCCATGGTATACACAGTATTCGCCGCCAGCACCATAATTCAAAGGCATCAATTTTCTTCCTGTCTATCTTTTTCACTGTCCAGCTTTCACATCCATATGATGTTATTGAAAATACCATGGCTTGAACAAGTCGAATCTTTGTATGGAGAGAGACATCTCTGCTCTTGAGAATCTTATCTAGGTCTTTCATAGCCATTCTGCCAAGAGCAATGCGTCGTCTGATTTCTTGACTGCTTGTTGCTTCTTTATTGATAGTTGATCCAAGTAGGCTAAAGTTGTTCACGATTTCAATTTCTTCTCCTTCGACGATGAACCTGTTGATTATGCTAGTTGTCATGTTCTTTGTCTTCTTTACATTAAGGTGCAGGCCCATTTTGAGACTATGTTCTTTGATTGTGAGAAGCAAATGTTTCAGATCATCTTCACTTTCCGCCAGTAATGTGGTATCATCAGCATAGCGAAAGTTGTTGATGAGTCTTCCATCAATCTTCACACCTCTGTTGTCTTCATACAATCCTGCTTCTCTGATGATTTGTTCTGCATATAAATTAAATAGGTAGGGGGAAAGTATGCAGCCTTGTCTTACACCTTTGCTTATTTTAAACCACTCTGTTTCTCCTTGTTCCGTTCGAACTGTTGCTTCTTGATCAATGTACAGATTGTGCAAGAGAACGATCAGGTGTTCTGGTATACCCATGCTTCTTAATGTGGCCCAGAGTTTCTCATGGTTTACACAGTCAAAAGCTTTGCTATAGTCGATAAAGCACAAATAGATATTACTTGAGTAGCTGACTCTATTAAAAATATTTAAAACTGTCAGAGATAATGCTGACCCGTGGGGCACACTACAAGGTAACCAAAACAGCTGCTACAGCACAACTCACTCCCAAGTACACTAAAACATTGGTTCCACAGAAACAAGGCTAATCACACCCTCACCTTTCCTGCTATTCCAACTTGTGCTCATTGATTCAGCAAAATATCACATTCTACCAAATCAAAGTCTGCTGTCAGATCCAAAGTCACCACCAAAACTGATTCCCCACTATCCCTAGCTAAATAAATAGCATTTGTTACTGCTGACATCAATGACTCTGGGCCACAGCCCAACTCCACCAACCACAAAACTATCTCATGTGAGCCATGGTGCAACAGCTGACCAGGAACAAGATCAGCATACATCCAAAACACATGTGTCTTCTTAACGTCCTCTCCCAGTCAATACCTCGTACAATCCCCCACCCTATCTCAACTTCACCATCTTATACACACAATATTCCCCCAAACAAACCACATCCAGCTCCTCCCCAATCCCAGTAAACGTTTTGCTGTTTGGAACACCTCCCAAGAGCTCTCTCCCTCTGCTCAAATTCTGTCAGAACATACTGTAATTCCCATTTTGTCTCCTCCATTGATACATGATAAATATTGGCCTTAAAAAAAACCAAACACTTGCCACTATATCTGAATATTGCCCCACTTGTGATTTTCTCACAATTATTATTACACCCCTGGAAACCAACCCCAAAACTCTTACACAATACTTGATATCCCTACCTGTCTACTACAGGAACTAAACCCACACCCCACATAATGAACATTTTTTTGTCGGATCGCTCACCGTGAAAAGAAACATTTCTTCTCTCGAAGTGAGCCCTCCTTTTAATCAATTTTTAAGAGACCAAATACCCGGTCAAAAACCAGACTAAACAACACTTGTTGCTGTCCACACTTTTGATAAAATTAGAGTCCCAAACTTAGACATGACGGAATTCTCAACTTCGTCATTAAGCACTTTTCCTTATCCACAAACAACAAGGGAAAGAGCTGAATCCATGATTTGGAGGATTTTTCTACTCCCTCGTAAATTCTTTACGAAAGAACGCCTCCAACTTTCACCCCCGACAGGGCTCCCGCGACACCGACAGTGTTTCAAGCCGCTCAAAAGCTTACACAGCTCTTCCTCAGGCGGATGAACCCCGTGGTCTGTCAGTTCCGGTTAAATAATGAGCTACAGATGACGTCAGAACCAGCACTTTCAAATAGAAACAAAACTCCACCCACTAAAATCAGTAATACAAACTCCACCAATCAATGTCCATGTTCATGCCTTCTGGAGCTTCAGATCCCAATCGATATATCCATTGTTGTTCTTTACACACTAACTTCGCCTGGCGATCACCCCCCCTATCAAACTGCAGAACGACTTCCAAAATCCGCCATCGCAAATCATTAAAATAATGGCCAGCTTGTTGGCAATGCGGCACTAAAGGGGCAGAACTCTGCCTAGCATTGATCCTGGAGCGGTGTTCCAACAACCGTTTCTTGATAGGACGTATAGTTCGTCCCACATACTTTTTTTGACAAGGGCAGAACAAAAGATAAATCACAAAGGGTGTTTGACAATTGGAAGATTGCATAGAAGTGTATTGACATCCTGTACTAAGATCTTCCCAACTCTCGCCCTCCACTGTTGTAGCACAAAAATCACATTCACCACAAGCAAAATGTCCTTTCTGTGAAACTTGCAAAATACAATCACTTTGAATATTTGTATGCACTATCCAATTAGCTATTGTCTATGTTCTCCGGTATGCTATCATCAAAGGTTTTTGAAAACAACGATGAAATGACAGCATCCCCCAATGTTTTTTCAATATGTGCACTACTTTAGCAGCTCTAGGAAAAAAAGGAACCACACCAATGACCCTATTTTCATTCCTCTGAACAGGAAGAGAATCCTCCATCCACCAATCAGGATGATTATATAAAGCCCGTTTAAAGGCTCTCTGTAATAATGATGCAGGGTAACCCCTGTCCAATAAACGTTGGGTCAAATCCTGTGCATGCAATCGATACTGTGCACTCGACGAACAAAGACGCCGTATTCGGAGATACTGTCCAAAAGGCAATCCTCTTCTAATCCACTTGTGATTTTAGCATAGTCAATATGATTCATGACCATCACATTCTCTCCTTTATCAGTTGATTTAACGACTGTCCAAATCTAATGAAAAGAGGGGCAAGGGCAGGTATGAAGTATGTGGGTTCAGTAGTACCCTTGATCCCCTGCTGGTCTGCATTTTCAATGATATTCCGAGGGGAGTTTCCCTTTAAAAATGAGCTTGCAAGTCTGCAGATACAAACAACCTCTGGGCCTGCACGCTCCCCATGGAGCTCTATTATCATCCTTGTGCCTTTATAAAACAGAAGAGAAAAGGCACAAAAAGCCTGCACGCCACTCTGCTGAAATAGTGCAAGGATCATCAGATTATTTAATTTCCTTGAACTTTTGAAAGGGGAAAAATGTTGTATCTGAAAAACTACTGTGGATCTGCTGTCCATTTAGTATTTTTAGGGCAATGGTCTAAGACTTTTCTTTTGCACTGTTTTCTCTGTGGAGTTTCTTTCTTTTCAGTGGATTTTGGACGTTTGTTCCTTGTGCAGATATTGCACTATTTCTGAAAATTCCCTGTTACGCTTCTAAAGGTTATTTAGATCAATACAATTAACTCAGGAGCCCATTCTGGGATCATTACAATGCTATTTAATTATTTGAGTAGTTCTTTGGTTTTATTTTTATGCTCAGCATTTTAAGAGTTCCTGATTTATATGCCGTTGGTGTTATTTCTCTGTCAGTCTGTGCTGTATCATTTTGACATATCTGGCCCTGTATGTTTTGTTTTTGGATTAATTAATGCATTGTGCAGTTCCATAACTGTGAACTATTCAAAGCTGTTAGCTCTGGTGATATGGGGGGGGGGGGGGTTGTATGTGTGTGTTTTATATGCTACCCAACATTTTTTATGTTTACTTCTCCTTTGCAAAACTCAAAACTGCCAGCTTTCCTTCTTCTGGAGATATAGCTAAATGGTTTGGATAAAAGTTATTCATTTTACAATTATTTTCTCAACCCCCCCCCCCCCAAAAAAAAAATACAGATTTGTCTAGATCAACATATTTCATGAAAGAACGGGGAAAGAAAATGTTTTTTTCCCCTTTAGAATGCCCCTCATTAAAGCTTTGGAATACCGGACGCTATGAAAGTGGACTTGCTAGACAGCTTTCCATAGAAATAACTGTCAGGCAGGCCCTCTGGGATTTTAGGTTCTCCTATGCTTAACATCTCATGTGCAGAACGTGTACTACGGGGACCTCCTGTGGCCGGGAGCAGAAGATGCAGCTCCCTCAGGAATGCCTCTAGGCTTTTGGCCAGTAAGCATTTCCTTAGGAGAAGCAGCCCTCTACCCTCTCCATGGGCAACACAAGTGGATTTTCATTACTTATCCCTTGAGTGATTATGGCAAGGGCCTCCTACATGCAGCTCAAAAATACCTTATGTGTCAGATGAAGGAGCTGTTTGATTCGTGAATAGCTCAAGCATGATTTTTGGAACACAGTAGGGATGTTTTCAGGTCATATTTCCAACAGTGCATTAAGTGACTTGGTGTGCACTTTGAATTTATTGGACTGAAAGAAATGGTATGATGCCTGAGAGAATCCATTACAAATCTTAAAATCATGGTGCTGCTCTAAGAAACCTGAACCATTTCTTTTTCTCTTATATGTTTTTATAATAATATGGTTAAGAAAAGACAACGTATTTATTCTGCAGACTTTAAAGCAGTAAGCTCATTTAAATAATTATGTAGCCATTAAGTTAATGAGTTCCTTTTTCAAACTTACCTAGCCACTGCAATTGTAATTTAATAAAAAAAAAAAGCTACCCTTAATGTAATAGCTTTTCCCTTCCTTCCACCACCCATCACAAAATAAATGCAACATAATTATTTTACAGTGGATAAATTAGCTCATTTGCAAATGCCACCATGGAACACGAAAAGAATGGCATTTATTGAACTACTAATAAAGGCACCATGTTAGAATAATTTTATGCTGGCGGGTCCACAATCACTCAAAATCTCAAGAGCTGTCATCACACCTGCCTGAGCTGCATACGAAAGGACACCTCTGTGCTGTGACATCATGGCATAAGCGGAATACAATCACAGTGCTTTGCTCCAGTGTTCGCTGCTGAAGCGGTGCACTCAGGTGACTCTTCTGAGCTGTTCATGCCGCATGCATCACTGCACTACAATTCTGTTACTACATGAGGCATCGCGACATAGACCAGTGAAGATCTCAATGTGTCCTTCAGGTATTTCCAGTTACTCAGTGACCTGTGCTGTTAATATACAGTTTGCTGTGCAGCAGCAGAAAGCTGGGAAGAACTACAGATCAGCAGAAACCTCTGTTAACTCTTTAGCTATGCGTAATTAAGCAGCCATTCGCTACAAGATGACTGAGGAAGGACCTAAGAGTTAATACATTCTAGACTTGCCTATAGTTAGCTGCTTAAGCCTTGACAAATGAGCAGCTGTGTGACTTTAAAATTCAACTTTTTGTTTTTTTTATCACATCTTTATTGTACTAGAAAATGTAAGTAAGATCCTGTAAAGGGCAATGAACTAAATGTCATGTTTAAACACAATGTTCTACTGACAATTAAGCAATTTCTTGTTGGTCTACAGCCCTTTTCGGTTAACTCAGTCAAGCTGCACGAAGCAGGATAGGAAAGCTTACTCCACAAAGCACAGGTTATGGTGAACAAGTCTGAGGCACTGCTACTGTAAGAGAGGGGCGACAAGTGGGACGTGCGATCGGGCTGAGACTGGCTTCCTGCTGTTTTTCATCTCTTTCCGTCAGGAATAGCAGGACTGAAATTCTGAGTGTGAGCACCCAAGACAGGAGAATCAGGAGAACGAGATATCTGATATATCAAAGGAGGTCCTAAGTAGGGAGGCACATGACCAAAAGAAAAGTTTGGTTTGCCTGTGGATTTCCCAAATGTTTTCTCATTTTCATTTTTTGTGACTTTTCAGACATTCATTTTGAATATTTTCCTTGCATGCATGCTAAGACTTTTTTACATCTGCAAATCAATTCTATGTGCATTAATTATAGGTATATGCACTTTTAAAATGTTTAGGTGCCCAAATGAACCAAATGTGTGCTTACAAATGCACACCCTTAGTTCCAAGATATGGATCCCAAGGGGCACAGATTGGAATAGGAGAGGGTGAAGTACTGACAGGGCTGGTGCTACTATCAGGCAAATTAGGTGGTTGCCTAGAGCACTGGCCCTTTGGGGGCACCCATGACAACCATTTCCATCCCTCTCCAGGTCCTGCAATGCTGACAATGGCAAAGGAACCGTGATGCAGTGCTTGCCCAAAACTCCAGCACTGTCACGGTTCCTGCCTGCTATCATCGGGTGTTTCTGCCCCCTCCAATGGAGATTTCCGGTTTGGCATAAGCCAGAAGTCTGCATTAGAAGGGGACAGAAGTGCCTAATGATAGACGGCAGGAGCTGCAATGTGGCACTGGAGCCTTTGGTAAGCACTGCGTCATGGTTCCTTTGAAATTGCCGCCACTGCTCATCCTGGAGTGAGTTGATGGCGGCGGCAAGGGGCAGCAGGGATGGAGGGAACCGCCTAGGATGCTTCCAGTCCTTGCATTGGCTCTGAGTACAAAAAATGAGCCTAAATGGTCAGATAGACTTTTGCTGGCACAGTGGAAGTCTGCAATTGGTTTCTACTTTTGTTCTTCCATGCATGGTTTCAGACCTCAGGATCACCTCTGTCTGGTCCCCTCTCTCTAGATGTCATTGTCTGGTTCCCGGTGTTGCTTGTGGGCTGTTTAATCAGGACACAATCGGAGGCCTTTTCAGAAACCATCTAAGGTGATACACATTAACACAAGCTAGTCACAACAGCTTCTTTTATTGACAATGAGGCCAGTTCCCTACTAACACACATTAACACAGATTGCAGGTTAGTTAATGGACCCCACACCCAGTAGGACTTCTTCCATTAACAGCTATTTGAAAGAGCAGTTATCAGGCCAGTTCTATAATAATGATATTTAGTGGTGTGCATTCAGTTCCTTAGTGTACCTTGAAAAAACTAGGGGCCCTTTTACTAAGGTGCGCAAAGGGGTTACCATGGGAATTAGCATTGGTGAGTGGGACTGCAGGCACGAAAATTACCACATACTAATTCCTGCAATAACTGCTTATTGCGCGATGGGGCAGGGGACGGATATGTTAGAGGCAGGGCGTGAGTTGGAGAGAATAGTTCAGGTATCGCAGGGGTACCTTTTGTGCAGTCAATGTTGTAATTGGCACAGGTGCACTAAATGTCACCTCACTGTGTGGCATTAAGTGCACCTGCATTGATTTGCAATGAAACTGTTGCGTGTTAAGGTACATTTCAGTGCGGTAACTGCTGGGAACCATCTGGGCATGTTCCCTACAGCACATGACTGCTGCACTTACCACATGTTAATATTTACTCAAAATGCATGGTAAGTGCAAAAACCCTACTGCACCTTAGTGTCTCAGTTCTGATTTCCACATTCATTCTAAAATGTGTCTTTAAATGTGCGAAACAAACTGAAAAAGGTCCAAATATAAAGGACAAAACCCCCCAAACACACCAAAACTCAACCGAACATTTTTACCTTCTGCACCTTCCTAATTTTTAGTCTATCTTTCTAAGTAATGTTCAAGGTGCCTTGCAACAATACTATAGCAGCTATTCGGGGACAAATAGTACCTGCACCAAAGAGCTTTCAGTCCTCTTTGCAGTCGGGTGATTTTTCTCAGCAGAAAGGTGTGCCTTTTGCCCGTAAATGTTTATCATGCTGACAAATAGGTCTATTGGGTCATTTTCGGATACCCTCACTTACAGCTTAGCAGTATTTGTTCTGCAGAATCATTTCAAGGGAGAAAGGTCAACAGTAGTTTTTCAGGAAATTTATCTTCATTTGGACTTGAACTAGAATGCACACCCAGGTCACCTTGCACTTTGGAGACGGATAGGTGAGTAGCTCAGTATTTTTTAATTTCATTCAAATTGTTTTCAGTTCGGTTTGGTTTGTTGCATTTTGTTTTTAGTGTCTGTTCGGGGCAAATAATAATTTACAAATTGTACATGCTAAAAATGACACAAAAATCCAACCCTCATCACCTTTTTTCATTTTGATTTGGAATGAAAACAAATAAAATAGCTTATTTCACTGTGTTTTCCCCTTTCATTTGAAAACAAATTCACATCTTTAAGTAGAAACAGCAGGGAAGGAACATTGTTGATTATTCATTTGCAAGTCCTCTGATCTGCCACACACTTAAATCCATTGTCTTCGCTCACACTCGCAGAGGTTCCTGATTCTGAGCACACAAACACATGCAAGTCAACATATTATTTACGCATTGTTGCCCAATCGTCTCAGAAAAAAAAAGGGTTCATAGATTTTGAGACAAATGAGGCCAGAACTCACATATGTACACTCTCAAAGGGTTATTTTGGAAGCCCTGTTCGTGCTTTGGATGTCTGAAAACGGGCATAGAGACATTCAAAGAACAGAAATGTCTAGAGAGCCATGTTAGAAGCCAGGTCTGTGGATGCCCCATCGTGAGGACATCCAGGTCTGAATGGGGGCATGGTAGAGGCATGGCCAGGGCATTTGTAAGAACTTGGACATCCATGCCTGGTCTCAGAAATGTGCTGGATGTCCGGAGTTGCGCCTAAGGTTATACCCGCTCCAGACACACACAGACATCTGCTTGTTTTGTCAGGCAAACATGTGGAGGGTGTGGAGAGGGAGCTACACTAATACACCTTTTATTTTACACAATGTCATCAAACACTGACGGGGAATGGAGGCTCATGTTGTGATTTGGCTATGCTGCTGGACGTCCCCTTATGCTAGCTTGCATGAGATGGGTGTCCGCACCCCATGCTTTCCTGTGCAGCATGGATGTCTATGTTAGAGACCAGCTGCAGACGTAGACGTCCCTGGTGTTTTTCTGCATGTTCAGCCCTGGATGTCCCTGATTTTTTCTTGGATGTCTTTTCTAAAATGCCACTTCGCACATTTTAAAAATGTATTTTCCTAGAAACGCGGTTTCTTAATCAGATTCACAAAATATTAGCAGTTAATACAATGAATACCCCTTGGAATTTGTAAATTACCTTGACCTTTTTTTAGATTACAATTTTAGGTTTAACGTTTGTGAAAAAAACAGTGGGACCAGTATTCCAAAAGGCCGATATTCAGATGCCCTGGCGCTCAGCCGCGGCGCCTACATAACGGCAGGACATTTGACAGCTATATCTGGCACTTAACCAGATTGCAGTGGCGTGCTCTTGTTCCACTCACGGATGGTCCCAGCACTAACTGGATACTACCAAGGAGGTCTGTGCAGATATTCAATGGTACTACACGGATAGTAACTACTTTAGGCCCCTAAATCCCCTATTTATATTTATTTATTTATTATGTTCCCATTTATTACATTCCCCACCAAAACTGTATAGTGGGAAGCCCTGCTCTCTCATTGAGAATGGCCTCCTTCCTCTTCCTAATACCCTCCTTTACTCTTAGGAGCTCTCAGGTGGTTAAGGGGCTTGAGCGATCTCCAAGGACTTCTACTCCCCTTACAGACTTATTCAAAATGGTGCCAGCTGATGCAGGCACACAGCTCATCGGCAGTCCATTGTGCAGGCCAGTTTTAAATAAGGCCCAAAATCCCTTTCCCTGGCACTGCTCTGCAAACAACCTCTAACATGTGCAGCCATGACTGTTTATCTCCCCTTGGGCATTTCCCCATCTCAAATAAATAGCTTCTGAGATTTATTTAGAATTATAAAGGTAACAATACAGTATATATTAACATAAACACATTCTCTGAGTTAAGCACTTTCCTTATAAGCTGACCATCAGCCGTATACAAGGCCGTGTGCCTGTCATAATTAAACTAGGCAGCCTATAAATACTGCAGAAAAATTCATGGGTGCCAACTGTTATTCTCCAAGTGAGAGGCCCTCATCTACTGTGTCTGCATCCAACATATGCTTCTGTGTCCTTCTGACACCCCTCGTGTCATACAATTTGCCTTTCTCGTGAGTATTACCTCAAACACAGATGCTCCAAAGCACACACAGGACACACCCTCTACTCTGCTGGGATGAAAATTAAATTCTCCCCTGCTGCCTGCAAGCAGAAGATACTATGCATGGCTACAGATAGTCCCCTCAATAGCTTGGCTTAGGACCCTAGCCACAGGCGTTGGACATAATGAGATTTGTTTTAGAGCCTTGAACCCTCTTCTCCAATGCACTCAAGATATGGCCCATGCCAGAAAACGCTGCTTTATGGTTTCCTGACTTGCCTGATCTTGTACCTGATATAGGTACTTTGGGCCCAGTATTCAAAGGGATTTACATGGTTTACAGAGCAGTAAGCTGTGTAAATGCCCCCTGACACGTGCCGCTGAATATCCCTGGGTGCTGCCCCTATTCGCCCACGATTAGCATCAGAGCATTCTGGGGACTGTAGCCAGGGATAACAGCTCAGTGGTGATATTCAGCCGCTGTCCAGTTATCCCTCAGCGGCAATAGTTAAGTGCAGCAAAACTGTCCTAACTTTTGCCGCTAAAGCTAATCAGGCAATGGCTGAATATCTCCAATTCCCAGTTAACTTCCAGTTTCCGCGGCTGACCTGGATATTCTATGCTGGTGGCCTGATATGGTCCTGGCATTGAATATCTGGGTTTAGTGTTCAGCGGGGATAGCTAGGAGCTGTAATATGCTAGCCACCTATGCTAAATATCAGGCCCTTTGTTTTTGGCATAAAAATTGAGAAAGCCAATTGAGACCAAATTGTGGAGAATCTGATGATGTCTGGCTCTTAAATCTGGAGGCTGATCTGCCGGTTCATCTTCTGTAGTCAGCAATTGAGGACCGTTAACTCATAAAACCCTGAACGATCTCCCCCACAAGGCCCTCTCAGAAGCAAAATAGCTGCTTTGTGACCCCCCACTATATCCCCTGAATGCCCTCCAGACAGAAATCTCCAATCCTGGCTTACCGAGGGTCATTGGTGGCAGTAGAAGGAGTGATGCTTGCTCACTCCTGTTCAGCACACAGTTGGAGCCAAAATAGAACTGATGACTCCTAGCAGTAGCCTTTGGATACTTAGAGTACCACAGGGTTACTGCTAGGGGTCATTGATGCATTTTGGCTCTGATCATATACTGAGCTTGAGTGAGTCGGCATCGCTCTTGTTCCCACTGGCCACTAATGAACCCCAATAAGCCCGGGTTGGGGAACGGAAGGTGGGTAGCCTGCTGGGGGAGGGGAGCATCCATGGGGGTTTAAGGGGGACAGTTGGATGGCAACTTTTGTGCTTCTGAGAGGGCCTTGTGAGTGATTGGGGTTGCCTGAAGGGGGGGCCTTGGCTGCTGTGCTTCTAGAGGAGAGATGAGGGTAATGAAGATTACCTTGGGGGGTGTTTGGGGGGTCGGTGCTGATTAGAGAGGGTGGTTTAGGGATTGGCACTGATTAGGGGGAAGGGGCCTTGGACATCAGATGGGGAGAGTAAAGTCAGGTGGTGGCATGGGGGGGGGGGGGTACTGCAAAACAGGGCAGAGATTGAAGGGGCATGATGGTGGCGGCTTTCACAACCACCCCTGCCAGCAGGTACTTATTCATGCCTGGGGACGGGTGTAAATGCTGATCTCTGGAAATGTTCACTGAGACGTAGATTCCCTTTATGAAATGGAGAATCCACATCTACACTGTAGGCCTGCCCAAACCACTCCTACTCCTCACCTCTACCCCTTTCCCTAGCAAGGTAGACGTGGTGAGCATTCTCACGTCTGGAAAATGCCTGTTCTGAAATGACATTCACATGCGTGTTCCAATCTACATATCTGAATGCTGCTTTTCAGAAATGGGAATGCTTCTAAAATAAAGGTCTTATGCACAACCTATATAACACTACTCCAATGGAAGTGAATTACTATTAAATGCTATTTAAAGATGTTACCGTTTTGTACTGTGATACAAAAGGACATGATTTCTTTGAAGCTCTTTCTCACTGTTTACCACTTCGCCCTGCAGCTGTCTCTCTGGTTTCTGCATGGCTCAACCTCTCTCTGTCTGTTTCTGACCCTCTTCTGTTGCTGCACTGCCTGCCCTATTCTGATTCCTCCCCGGCGGGGGGCCTGGAAGGATGAGTGCCATTCCAGGAAAAACTCAGCCAGTCTGGGAAAGCTGGCAACCGTACCTCCTATCACTGTGCAGTCTGTCAATTTTCGTCCCATTTTTAATAGCAAAACCTTGACAGCAAGTGTCAAAATGCTCCGGAATGCTGTGAGTTCAAGAACACTGAACTCTCTTCTTCACGACCTGATGTCATCTCGGCATTCATGCTAGGGTGTCATTTCACTTCAGAGCTTTACAGGTTCACATAACTCCCTCTCTGCACTATCACGTGGAACTTACAGTAGCTGATCTAATTTTAATAATAGCTCAGAAGCCTACATGAAAAAAAGAAAAGAAAAGTGAAACCTCCAAGGTTATTTAGCAATGAAGAACTCATCCTTAGTGTGGACCAAGGTCTTTGTTCATTTTCTGTAGACACGACATTTTAGTTGTGTGTTCCCTATAGTCTATCTTTTACAGTGGGGTGAACCAAAGAAAACGAGGAAAACAATCCCTCTGCAGTGTGAGGCATGAAAAGTTAATAAATCTTGATAATAGTAAGAATGAAACGGTGAACACTAAAGACATAGGGGTATCCTAGCTAAACTGTGCTAAGAATTGGCATCTTAGCACAAATTTAGCGCCAAGGAATTAGCATGGGAGGTGTAGCCAAGCCACACTGCACGCCAAGCATCCCTCACATGCCTCCATGCTGTTAGCATGGTAGGAAGAAACTGCCATGCTGAACCTGCAACTGAGATGAACGCAGGTTCACCTTCTGGCACCCACTGAAGTCAGTGCACTCACCTATCGGCAACATTGATGATTAGCACTCACCGATGGCACCTGCGCTTATTGCAATGTGCAGGCAACACCCCACTCCGTGCCCCCAACCCGCTTAGTCCTCACCCAAGCACTTAGTGTGGATTTCTACTGGGCTGGCTTTTTTAGCATGCAGTAATGGTCACTGTGGTCCTGTGCTAACTGCTTACTGTGTGCTAAACCCCTTGCTAAACACTAGCTCACTTTAGTAAACCTGCCCCATAATCCGTGAGCGAAGTACTTCTCCATGCAGTGGTTTCCAGAAGCCAACCAAGAGAAGGCTACAGCCAGAAATAACTTCAAAGAAAAACAGATGGTGCTAGCAGGTAGCCCTTCTCGCCTGCCCATTCTTCCCTGCCTTTTGCGACATCACTGCCTGAGTGACGTATGGTACTGGTTTGTGCATTTAGCAGCCCTTTTGCTATAGTATGCTAAGCAGTTAACATGGGAATAAGCACAGAACACAGCGGCTTGACATCTAGGCCACACTTATTTCCACGTTGACTGATAAACCAAGAATGGGGCAGGGAAGAGATAAAGACTGCACCTTGAAATTAGCCTTTGATATGGTACAGCAAACTGACTGTTAACATAGTAGATAGTATAGAACATTTAGGGCACATTTTAGAAAGAACATTTATGTGGTTGAAGTATCATCCAAGTGCAAACGTCTACAAATCTATGTCAGTTGTAGAGAGGGTGGGTACGTATAAGTCTGAAGTAAAATCAACATATCGTACATTTTATATCAAAGAAGGAAGCTCAGGAATGCACCAGGAGGGGCCTCCTTGTACAGAGGATACACGTGGGAAAAATCAACATCAGAAACCTGGCAACTTAGAGGTGTAAGTGCCAGCAGTTTACTGGCACATGTAAATACTGGAACTTACTGGTGTGTCTTTGCCATTTTGCAAATCTGGACATGTAGATGCTGCTAATTAACTACGGAGACCTCTATCTTTCCCTTGTTGCAATTAAGAGAGGGAAGAACCAAGAAACACTTTTTTTTCCTACTTGTGTCAAGGAGCAGGTGTAAAATCTGGATTTGGGCAATTCTAGTGTTACATATGTATCCCATATATTGTAATCAGGTATATACATGTCGATTTTGGTTCTATACATCCACACACCTGATATGACCTCAACATGCCCCCATGCAATTTAGATGTGATATGGGCATCCCTGTATAAAATGAGTCCTTTCTAAAATGGCCTTTTACACATGGATGCGATTTACATGTGTAAGTCTTGATATTTACACATATAAATCATGACTACGTTTTCTAAAATAACCCCCTTAATGCCACCTTAGTAAGTGCAGGTAAGTCCATCCATGTTATCTGGAGTGTAGTTAATGCATGGTAAAAGGTAATTTTGTAAGGTGTGGCTGGAATTCCGTGTGAGTGTTGTCATGTAGAAGACCCTTCTGGCCCCATAGAGTTCAGTGAAGCAGCGGAATTGGCTTCAGAAGTTGACAGGCAGGCAGAGCACATGGCTCAGGGTTGCCAAGGGAAACGTAAACAGAATGAGTCATGGGAGGAGAAAACACGCCCCTACTGCAATGGTTCCCCGGCATCAGGAGTTAAGGGAAAACACCTGGTTGGGGGAGGGATGGAGCTGAGCCCTAAGAAGCAGAGAGATAAAAAGTGCTCATTAGATTTAAGCAGAAGCACCGGGAGGAGCACTAGCACAAGCACCGGGTAGAACGGAGGAGAAAGCATCGGGAGGAGCACAGGCACTGGGAGGAGCACGAAGGAAGGCACAGGGAAGTGCACTAGCACTGGGACGAGGACAGGAAGTGAAGCAGCAGCCAAGAGGGCAGTAGCTGAAAGATTGCCTGAGAGGTTAGTTTGGAAGCACGCTGAAACTCCAGAGAGAGAGAGAGGTGCTGGCCTAACGACATTTGTATGTCCGAGGAGAAGGAGAAGCTAAAAGGCAGGAAAACACATCCAGTGTTTGGATTTTGTGCTGACCCAGCAGTGCTGAGAAGGTCCTCTGTTCAAAAGCCAAAAGGTAGGCTGCCCAAGTGGTATAGAGGGGAAACTAAGTGCCAGAGTTTTCAATGTGTGTGCCAGGATGGGCTGGACTCTCCTTGTATAAAATCCCATATATATGGTAATTCTCTACCCTGCTCATTAGAGTGCTGTGAAGGGAAGCCTCGGGAAGAGAGGGGGCGAATGTGCTTTGAAACACCGTATGATAGGGTGAAAATTTACTCAGCTGATAGTGATTGTGAAGAGATGCAGACGGAGCCTGCTATTGAGGACATAGCAGGGGAACAAATGGACTGTACTTTAACTATAGCTGATCATATAATCTCACTCTGCTAACTAGGCTGTTTAGAAGGCTGTCTCAAACAGCAGAAGAAAAGCAGAGTGTGTCTTTTTGATATAAAAGAGATTGTTACCTTTGAGCTTGTGTTAAGCTGCATGTTTGAGGTTTTGAAGCAAAAGAAGCTGTTTTCCTGAGTTCCTGTATTTTCCTTTATGCCAGAAGTGTATGGCTATTTTTGTTCTGTGTTTCAACTGCATTTAATCTGCCCAGAAGGGGAAATAAAAATCCTGTCCCTTGTGCCTAACCCACTCAACTACAATTGCTTCGTTTTGGAAAGTAAGTGGAAACTATAACTCCCATGAGGCAGTGCATGCATAAAAGCCTTGCCATACTTTCTAAGTAAGGATGCCCAGGCTGACCAACCCTAGGTGCTACCGACTCTGGGGTGGTTACTGGTGACAGTGTACATGATAAATCATGGTGCACTGTGCGCGGCGTGTAGGTGGTTGCAATTCTTTTAGTATGTGTATCAGGGCAATGGCACAGAATATTGAAGTGAGTAAGTACAGGGGAGAGCTTGGGCAGACAATAGGTAGAGTGAAAATTAATGTCCATTTACAGACTGCTATAACTTACGCGCATTTCCAACAAAACTAGTTGTGGGCATTTACATCAGATCTAGGGTTGGTGTCAGTGATCATGTCCAGATATGAACATGTATCTCCTCACTCATGCCCCTGTCCTATAATGTAAAGAACAAGTGTACTTTACCTTAGACAATAGTTACTAAATACTTGCAAGCTGTCATGAATTGAACTTAAAGAATTACCCTCTAAGGAGTCATTTTAGAAGCCTTATTTGTGCTTTGGAAATCTGAAAAATGGTATAGATGCATCTGAAGCATGGAGATGTCCCTGGAACCATTTTAGAAAGTTCTCTTAAAGATGTCCCCAACTTTAGTATGTCTGAGGCAGGATGGTTGTGTGGTGGATAGGGCCGGCCCGTCCATCGAACGAGAATGTTTTTTGCACAGGGCCCTGCGTTTCAGGGGGTCCCGCGCAAAGAACATTCTGCTTTAAAAATAAATTAAATTGAAAAAAAGCTGGCTGCTGCCGCGGCGGCAGCATTGAGTGTCCCGTGTGGCCCCCTCTGCCTGGCTGAGCCTCTCCATGACGGCTTTCAGATCCATGAAGGGAGAGCGTCTCCCTTGCGGCTCTGTTAAGCCCGCAGGGGCTGATGGGATATTCGGCTCTGTTAAGCCTGCAGGGGTCGATGGCAAATTTCCCATCAGCCCCCATGGGCTTAACAGTGCCGCGAGGGAGAAAATCTCCCTTCGCGGATCTGAAAGCCGTCACGGAGAGGCTCAGCCGGGCAGAGGGGGCCCCGCGGGACACTCGATTCTGCTGCGGCGGCAGCAGCCAGCTTTTTTTTTTTATTTTTAATTTTCCCTGTGCCTAGAGGGGGTTAGGACTCATAATGGGCTGTGGATTGATGGGGGGGGGATTAGGACTGGTAATGGGCTATGGAGGGGTTTAGGGCTTGAGGTGGGCTGATGGGGTTAGGACTGGTAATTGGCTGTGGGCTGATGGGGGGTTAGGACTGGCACTGGGCTATGGGGGGGCTAGGACTGGAAATGGGCTGATGGGGGGTTAGGACTTGAGGTGGGCTGATGGGGTTAGGACTGGTAATGGGCTGTGGGCTGATGGGGGAGTTAGGACTGGTAATGGGCTATGGGGGGGTTAGGACTGGAAATGGGCTGATGGGGGTTAGGACTGGAGATGGGCTGAAGGGGTTAGGATTGGTAATGGGCTGTGGGCTGATCGGGGGGATAAGACTGGTAATGGGCTATGGGGGGCTAGGACTGGAAATGGGCTGATGGGGGGTTAGGACTTGAGGTGGGCTGATGGGGTTTAGTACTGGTAATGGGTTGTGGGCTGATGGGGGGTTAGGACTGGTAATGGGCTATGGGGGGCTGTCTGGAAATGGTGTGATGGGGGTTAGGACTGGTAATGGGCTATGAGGGGGTTAGGACTGGTAATGGGCTATGGGGGGGCTAGGACAGGAAATGGGCTGATGGGGAGGGGTTAGGACTTGAGGTGGGCTGATGGGGTTAGGGCTGGTAATGGGCTGTGGGCTGATGGGGGGTTAGGACTGGTAATGGGCTATGGGGGGGCTAAGACTGGAAATGGGCTGAGTGGAAGGGGAGGCTTGAACTGCAAATAGCTGATGGGGAGGGGGGCTTGGAATGGAAATGGGCTGTGAGGGGAGGGAGCTAGGACTGGAAATGGGCTGAGTGGGGGAGGGAGCTAGGACAGGAAATGGGCTGATAGAGCAGCTAGGATAGGACTGGAAATGGGCTGTTGGGGGGAGCTAAGATTGGAAATGGGCTGTGGTGGGGGCTTGGATTTAAATGGACTCATGGAGGGGCTAGAACTGGAAGAAGGCTCATGTGGGGCTTGGATTGGAATTGGGCTGAGTGGAGGGGTGCTAGTATTTGACATGGGCTGATGGTGGGGCTAGGAAATGACTAAACATGGGCTGATGGGGGGCTGTGATTGGAAATGAGCTGATGGATGGACTCAGATAGGACTGGAAATGGATGGGGGAGCTAGGACTGGAAATGGGCGGATGGGGGAGCTAGGACTGGTAATGGGCTGATGCAGGGACTAGAAGGGAGCGGATGCTGGGTGAGGCTGGAACTAGAAGGGAGCTGATGTTGGGGGAGGATTAGAATGGGATGGGGCTGGGAGAGTGAAATGGAGAGGGGAAAATATTTTGTGTGGGAGGGATGAAAAATTTACAATTAGCCGGGTATTGGGAGAGTAAGTGGGGATTGAGGATGGAGGGGTGAAATTTGAGTGGATGAAATAGGAATGAGGAAAGAGCAAAAGGAGAAAGATTAGTATGTTAAAGCAGATGTATAGAGAGAGAATGGAAAAAAAAAACTAGAAGAGAGAAGCAAGGACAAATGAACAGCAGACGATAGAGAGTTAGCAGAAGACACGAAGAAACCAGAAGAAAGTGGCTGGAGCAAGTGCAACTGAAAAAAAATGCACAAAAGGTAGAAAGATATCTCTTTATTTTGAATTTATTAACTGGAATATGTCAGTTCCGGGAAATGTGCATCATTAACATCTGCGCTTAGTTTAGAACAAGAGGAAATTAATTTATAGTTTTATTTCTACAATGTTGTTGTACATTCCAAGTTTGGCTTTTGGGGTTCCCAGTTTAATTATTGCCTTCCTGTTTCTAAATTGTGATTCCTTGTTTGGTGATGGTCTATGTTCTGCATGTGTAACTGAGCTGAGGTATTCTGTTTATGTAATTCCTATTTGACATTGCCACTTGTTCTCTTTCCCCAGTAGGCCATGTATTGTTGTTCTCTGAAATGTATTGGTTTAATATTTGCAGTGTTGCCTTTTGATTGGTAGGGTTTGGTGCTTTATGAGTCCTGGTAGTGCTGTTATGATACAGTGGGTTTGCTATGGGTTGTAAATGCCAATAACGCTTGATTTCACCTACCTACCTACTCTCCAGGAACCTGGGGTTTCTGGAGAGTAGGTAGGTAGGTGAAATCAAGTGTTATTGGGATTTATTAGGGTTGATTTCTGGGGGTGTAAGGTTTGTTAATACTTATGGGTTCTAAATGGGCAGCATTTGTAGTAGTTCCTAATGTGCCTGGCAGTTGGCACTGGATTATAGTAATGTAGAAATGTTTTAGTCTTTCTTTATCCATATATTCATTAAGAGACATGATTACTAAAAGTTAGTGTATGGTAACATTATGCAAATATTTATGCAAATGAGGTCACTTATGCAAATGAGGCCCCACACCGAGTCTCTGCACATGGCCCCGCACCACCTTTGGGTCACCCCTGGTGGTGGAGGTGTGCTCAGGACATTCCTGAGAAACATGCTGGATGTCCCAGGCCACCTCATAGTTTATAGTTGCTCCAGGCATGAACAGGCATCTGAAAAGTGCTCATTTTGCCAGAAGATGTGGCGAAGTAGGTGTACTTATATCCTCTTTAATTTACAAGTTGACAACAAACATTGACACTGAATGAAGACTCATGTTTTTATTCTGCCATGTTGCCGGTCATCCCTGTATGCAGCCTTCCTTGAGATGAACACCCTCCCCCCCCCCCCCCCCCCCCAGCTTTCCAGTGGGGATATCTATCTGGATCCAACATGGGTGCCCATGTCAGGAGCATCTATATTTCTAAAATCAGCTAAAAGCATAGACATCTCTGGTGTTTTTTGCATGTCCCACCCCCTCCCGTATATCCCAAATTGTACTTGGCACCCTTTCTAAAATGCCACTTCACGTGACCTGTCTCTGTATTAACTGTACTGAAAGATGCTGGACATGCCTCCAGCATAAGCATATGGTAACTGCAAAATTTTAGCAAACTGTAGTAAAAGTGTTTTGTGGAGAGTGTTTAGTGCCCCTTAAACGTTTTGTAGAGAGATTATTTGCTGTGTTTTATGTACACTGTTGAGCACTGCAATAGATGGGTGTTTTATGTATTATTTCAATTTTATTTTAATTTTCAGAACTCCCATATTGTTTTGAACTCACTATTTCCACATGCAAGCTCAGCAATGCATCATCACCTTGGTCCAACTGGAACAAGAACTAATGACTAGTGTTATTGCCGATGCAATTTTTTTTTAGTAACAGCTCAGCCTTTTTTTTTGGCTGGCTAGATTATCTCCTACCTCCTCAAACACGTTACAGCACTGCGCTGACATGTACTAGTGAAAGCTAAATACCAAAGCTGATGAGCTGCATGTTTCCCAGCTGCTTAGCTCAGCCACTAACAAGGCACTTGTGATTTGAAGCGGTGGCTGGCTTACATCAATGGGACCTTTGTGCACCATTTTGTTCCCTCTTTCTTGGGAGCAAATGCCAGCATGGTTCAGGTCTGAGAAGTTGCTGTTCACTTGTAATAGGATATGCATTAAAATTAGAAGTATGTGAGCTGAGGGGTACTCATGTTAGCACTGAGCATAGTAAACCAGTAGGAAAGTCTGCCAAGTCTTCCTAAATTTCTTGTCCTGAATGCTTTACAGGCTGAAATGCTAGACTGACTACATAACAACATGTTTATAATTTTGGTATTTTGTTTCTGCTCCACCACCAGGACTGGCAATAAGATGTCTATTGCAAATAAAAAAAATCCTATTGTTTCTCCTTTCTCTTTAGAATCGTGTTTTCAGGGTCTCAAAGAGAATGTCAGGATGCTGCCTAGCTTTGCATTTCAAGCTTAAAGGAGAACTACCATGCCTAAATAAGCTATGCTGTTAACTTTCATAGTGTTTTAAGCTCATACAGTATGTTAATATTATACAAATGCAAACACCCTGAAAGCAAATCTAGCTCTTATGTCACATAACTGATGAGATTGCATGAAATATATGAAAACTCAGAAATTATCGGTTGCAGGAGTGTACTCCAGAAGAATATTGAATTACTATAGCCAAGCTTTAACATTTCATTTAAACATGAGCTATCTCACTGTACACTATTATAGATAATTTTTACTGCACAAAAAATAAATGATGAGAACAAAGTGGGCATAAAATGTGTTACATAAAGTTAAATGTTTTTGTTTCTTTTGAACTCGACAATTTCCTTCTGTTTCTTTATACTTTCATCTCAGTAGGGACAGGGACTGGTGCCATCAGCTTACATTTCTACCAACCCAGGTATTTCCCCTATTTTACATCACCACCCTTCCTCCATTGCAGCAACGGTCCTTGACTCGTGGCCATGCATTACGGATTCTTCTGGAACCACCCAATCCCTCTGCCATTTATTGACTTAATCATAGATCCTGAATCTATCCCTGGGCTGTTGTGACTGAAGGTTAATGGTGAAATATTCAAATGCTGGTTCTGATATAACAGTAAGTATAAAAGGGAGGCAACTGCCCAGTAAATATAGCATGCAATAAGTAGAGTGTGACTTCTTTCCTTTATAAAATCATTTTACTTCTGTTGGTGGTTCCTATAAATTTCGAACTGAAAGAATTTCCTCTAAAATTTAAAACGTACTATTTTCATGAATACATGAATCAAATTAGAGACTTGTCCTGCAAATAAAAAAGTAAAGGCCAACCTCATACCTTTCATGGTAATGTTGAGACCTGGCCATATCTTTGCAGATACCACTGAGACTGGTAATGAAGACTGACCCACAAATTAAAACAGTTTTGATCTTCCAGACTATACCAGCCCCTGCCACTGAACCAGTTCTTTATAGAGCTGACTGAACTGATGACTTTAAAGTTTGCTAATGTGAAAGATCGAATGTAATCTAGGCCTGTCATTTCATCAAGAATTAGCTCTTACTCTAACCTGATTTATAGCAGGAAGGAAAGGGAAAGCTTTAATGGAAAACTGTCTCAATCTATTAACATCTGTTCTAACTATTTGATCAGACTGAACTGCAAGTACAGTAACATCTTGAAATAGAAATTTTAGTGGAAGTTCAGGTGCTCACATAGCTGGGTCTATTTGGACAACTGCAATGATAGAATTAATTAGCATTTGAGTATGTCTGTCAGGTTGCTGGTTCGGTAATAACCTGAAGTCCCAGAGCTCTACTAGCCACATCTGTTTGACAGCCTTCACCTTTCTCTTTTGTACTAGACCAGCGTGGCAGGTAGATGGTAGGGGAGATCCATCCAGAAAGACCACAGACACCTAGACCTAGACATGCTGGTCTAAACTGTGGTTTGGATTATTTTGGGACTTGTGGTTGAAAATGGGAGGAGATGGCTGCTTGGTGTAAAATAAAAAAAGTAACTCGCATTCTCAGCTTTCCAGGAAGCTGACAATTGCTTTGAATAAGAAATGAAACAATATCCTACAGGCAGCCACAACACATGACTAGCAGCTGGGAAATATCCTTAGCAGTGGGAATAGTTAAAACCAGGTGTTAGTCCTTATTGTCTATCATATATTATCATTCAGGCAAAAAGAAATATAGAAAATTACAGTAGTCTGCCTATCTATATCTACTCTTTCTTCCTCTCTCTTAGAGGTCCTCTGTGCTTACCCCATGCTTTCTTTAAGTGAGATACAGTCCTCGTCTCCACCACCTCTGCAGGGTGGCTATTATACACATCCACATCCTTAGATTACTCCTCCTTTTACTCTAAAGGAAAAAAAGGGACTGTAAAGCTTATTAGTTGGTATGGAAGGGCAGACCAGGTAGGCTGTATGGTCTTTATCTGCTATCATTTTTCTGTTTCTATGTTTCTCAGTCTACCCCCTTTCATCCTCACTCTACGATCCCTTATTTCAGAGTTTCCTTTAAACTGAAAGAGGCCTACCTCCTGTGAATTTATGCTATGGAGATATTTAAAAGTCTCTGTCATATCTTGCCTCTCTTGCCTTTCTTCTTCAGTACACATATTTAGACCTTAAGTCCGTCTCCATATGATTTATAGTGAAGACCACTGACTGTTAAGTGGCCAGCCTCTAAACTGAATCCATTTTGTTTAATCCTTTTGAAACTGCAGTCTTCAGAACTGTCCGCAGTACTGCAAATGAGATCTCACCAGAGATTTATAAGAAACATTATTAAAAGTAATAAGAATAAAAGGTAATAAGACCAATCTATGGATTTATTATAACATCATTATTTCCTTGTAAAGTTCAATTTCTTATCTTTTTTTATCGTATGACACATCGTGGGCCCGATTCTGAGTCATGGCTTGTGGAGCTGCATGTCCTGGTGGGACGTGAAGCCCCGCAAACCATCCTGCCCCTATTCCCCCTTCAGCTCTCCCCGCATGACTAGAGCAGTAGGACAAGGAGAGCCAGCGGGGGAGGGAGAGTGGGAGCGGGAGGGGGCAGGGTCTGTGCAGAGCAGGGGCGGGTTGAGACAGCAGGATGTACAGGGCCAATTCAAGTCACGGCCTTGTATGTTCTGCAGGGTCAGGGGGTGTGCTAATTATTCCACCTTGAAGATAGAATAATCAGCACAAATGGTCTGATTGGGGCCAAGAATACCCCCTGAGGCTGGAGCCGGGGGCAGGGGGGTCCCCGCCACCCGATCCAGGCTTTGGTTGGACAGCCTTGGGTCAGGCGGAGGGGAAGAGGTGGGTCTGATCCATGGGAGCCAGGGGAACCTGTGGGGAGGACATCCCCACAAGCATTCAGGGGCATGCCGGGCCATCTTCCGACCTGATTCTGTATGCTGTGGGAACGTTTTGTTTCTGCATTACAGAATCGAGTCCTAATGGTCCCGTCCTGCTCGGGCTATCCAGATGGTCCAGACATGCCCTTTTCAGAATTTGGCTCCACGTCTGTAACCATCACTCAGTCTAAAGTAGTCCTTATATGAATTTCTCTTAAAATTCTCTGAAATGGATGTTATGTTAGGCTCGAAGAACCAATGAATCAGCAAAATATTCTTGAGAAACAAAGCACAGACAGTCCAAATTACAGTAAATGATAGGAGACATTGGGACAGGAAGTTGCAGTTTTCCTTCAGACTGAAGATTATGATATGAAATTGGAAAGAGGAAGGCTCAGAGAAAATCTGAGGGAATACTTTTTTGCTAAGAGAGTGGTGGATGTCTGGAATAATCTACCAGAAGAGATGGTGAAAAGCAATTCTGTGACAGAATGCAATCATGCTTGGGACAGATATAGACGGTACGGTAAGAACAGCATTGGAAGTTTGGATAAGAGATGGAAAGTTGGGATCTGGATGTTGCTTTAAGTAAGGGAATGATTATATTTGCCCACCTAGAATAGTAGAGGATCAAAGAGGGAGGAATATAATCTTTTTGAATAGATAACAGCAGTAGGCAGAAATAATCAGGTAGACTGGGTCTTTATTTGTCATGATCTCCTATGCTACTGTATTATTTTTAATTAATCTCTAATTTATTTTATTCTAATATGAACCTTCTACAGGGACTTTAAACACAATATAACCATAATAGATGACAGTAGATAAAGGCCAATTGTTTTATTCATTTTCCAGAGCTGTTCTAGTCTACATTGTTAAGAATATATCCCAGATATCTTCCATAAGGTTTAATACAGCCCTCCAAATGTCCCGATTAGGGAAAAGTTTGTCTTTAGCTATTCTGTCAATGAAAAATATTAAGTTGAAAAGGTCACTGGATAAATTGTTTGCTTATGCTGCTGCCATGGAATCTGATGGGTTGGCTGCAGAGATCAGACAACTTTCACATTATATGTGGTTTCGACAATCATTGAAAACAAATTTATTCAGGAAATTTTCTTGTTAGTTTGGAATCCCAATTGGGAATAAAATGGAACTGTAAGGATTGTATTGTTTTTTAAATACTCTCTTTCCTATTGTAACTCACCTACAACCTGGAGGTATATAGGTAGGACAACTTAAAGATACATAAGATGTTGGAGAATAAGGGGGTCAGGATCCAAAAGCAGCCTCCAAGAGATGTGTTTTTAGCCTGGAAATGAAAAGGACCAGAGATGGAGCCTGATGAACTGACTCAGGTAATGTATTCCAGGCATACAGTACAGCAAGGTGGAAGCAACGGAGTCTGGAGTTGCCAGTAGAAGAGAAGGGCATAGATAAACGTGATGTGCTTGATTAGTGGAGTTGCTTGGGAGGGATGTAGGGAGAGATAAGAAAGGAGAGATAGTGAGGCGTCACAGAATTAATGCATTTGTAGGTCAGTAGGAAAAATTTGAATTGTATGTGAAAACAGTTAGGGAGACAATGAGGCAACTTGAGAAGAGGGGTTACATGAGCATAGCGACACTGGCAGAAGATTAGCCATGCAGTTGAGATTTGAACATAATGAAGGGGAGATAGATGATTCAATGGGAGACCAGTGAGGAGCAAGTTGCAATAGTCCTAATGGCCAGTAACGAGAGAGTGGATAAGGGTCTTGGTAGTGTGTTCTGAAAAGAAGAGATGTATTTTGCAGGTTTTAGCTATCTGTTCAATATGTTCAGAGAGAGAGAGATTAGTCAAAGATCAGCCCAAGGTTTTGAGATGAGGAGATAGGGAGTTTGGAGGAGGAAAGAAGATGTGCAGTTTCCTCAGTGATTTTATTAAAGGAAGAAAGGGTGACAAGATTTGAAGGATCTGAGAGTGAAGAGGGGTAAGAGAGAATGAGCGGAGAACTGAGTGGGGAACTGCAAACTAATCTTGTGAACCTGGTAATCAGCCAAAGTCTGGACAGAAAGTGAAGGAGGGTATAGGGGGGAGGCACTTTGAGAAGAGAGTTAAGTGTTGCAAAGAGACGATGAGGGTCAGAGGCAAGAGAGTTTGTCAGATGGACATAGTACTCTTACTTGGCAAGTGCTATTGCTGACTAGAAGGAGGTTAGCATGAATGTGAAATGTATGAAGTCAACATAGGCATGGGATTTAAGCCAAAAGCACATAGTAGAGTGGGTACAGGAAAGTAAGAAGCGGAATTTGGAGGTCAGCCAAGGCTGAGGTACAGTGTGCCTCACAGGGCATAGAATAGGAGGAGAGAGAGCATCCAAGGCTCCTTATCAACACACTCAAACAATATAGTGACATTGTCTTTTTTCTCCAGCTGCTCATCCTCAAACCTCTCCATCTCACTTCTTCCCCTATCTGACCATCATCTGCTAATTTCACTCTAAGCCACACTCTGCCACAATCTCAACCAATCTGCACTAACATATTTAAGACTATTCAGGTCTAGAAAGGGAGAAAACTTTCTGAGAGCTTGTAATCTTTGTTTTTTGAATTTTCCTTATTGTTTAGTGATCTCCAAGAAAGAGTTGTTGAAATAGTATTCTTTTCAAATCCTGCATTTGGAGCCCAACTCCTTACCTATTATTGTAAATGCATAATATGCATCTGATTTGGTTAAGAACATTTTGGGGAGTGATGGTATCTTCAATAATATAAGCCTGATGGCTATTCAGGAGACATCTATGGAGGAGACTATTCATAGAGGTACTATGTGGCTACCTTCCAGAATGTCTCTGAAAAGTGACATTGGAAAAGCAAAAATGCTAAACAAATACTTCTGTGCTGTATTCATAAAAGAAAATCCAGGAAAAGGACTATGTATAACTGACAAATATACAAATGGGAATAGATTTGATTCCATACCATTCCCAGAAGATGATGATTTTGAACAGTTTGCAAAAGTGAAAATGGACAAGGCTATGGGACCAGATGGGATACATCCTGGGATACTGAAATAGCTCAGAGAGCAGGGCCTTTAAAGGATTTTTAAAATAGATCCTAGGCAAAAGAAAAGGTTCCACAGGACTGGAGAAGGGCTGATGTGGTACCTCTTCACAAAAGTGGTAATAGTGAAGAGGTGACAAACTATAAGCTGGTAAGCCTTACTGCTGTGGTGCGAAAAGTAATTGAGGCACTCTTGAAAGAAAGAATAGTGAATGGATTACATGATCTGAGGCAACATAGTATTACCAGGGGAAGATTATGCCAAACAACTTTGACAGAGTTCTTTGACTGGTTGACTAGAGAACTAGGTCAAGGCCTCATAGGAGGCTTATCAATAAACTGAGCAGCTTGGGGATAGGTCCCGAGGTGGTGAACTGGATCAGAAATTGGTTGACTGACAGATGACAGAAGGTGGTTGTAAACGGAACTCACTCAGAAGAAAGGAAGATGTGTAGTGGCGTGCCCCAGGGATTGGTCCTGGGTTCACTACTGTTCAATGTATTTGTGAGTGTAATTGTGGAAAGACTGAATGGAAAAGTCTGCCTTTTTGTAGATAACATAAAAATTTGCAACAGATTGGATATTTCTGATGGCGTGGGCAACATGAGGAAAGATCTACAAACATGGGAAGAATGGTCTAATGCTTGGCAGTAAAGATTTAGTGTAAAGAAGTACAGAGTCATGCACTTGGGATGCAGAAATCCAAAGGAATTGTATGTGATAGGGGGTGAGAGGTTGGTGTGCATGGACCAGCAGAGGGACCTCGGAGTGCTAGTGTCTGAGGACCTCAAGGTGGGGAAACAGTGCCAAAAGGTGGTAGTGAAAGCTAGAAGGATGCTGGGCTGCATACAGAGAGGAATAACAAGTAGAAAGGAGGAGGTAATAATGGCCCTGTACAAGTCATTAGTGAGGCTTCCCTGGGAGTACTGTGTTCAGTTTTGGAAACCATATCACATATAGAATATAAGGGAGTGGAGGAGTAGCCTAGTTTCCAAGAGGTCTGGTTTGATTCCCACAGGTGTTCCTTGGGCAAGGTCTTACTCCTTGCATTTAAAGCAATTAACAGGCTAGCCCCCTCATCCCTCACTGCACTCTTGACCATTACCCCTACAAACAGGCTAAGAAGGTCAGCAGCTGCCAATACACTGTCTATACCACCTAAGTCCACTAAATGTACTCAAACAACTAGAAATAGAGCCTTTACATTCTACGCCCCTAGGTGCTGGAACAATCTTCCACCTCATATACGTGCAATTGTTGATCTCTCACAATTCAGAAAAGCCCTTAAACGCCACTTATTCTGCCTTCACTTCACCCACCCTAACCTAACACAATCTCTCCCAGCACCTCACCTCACCCACTCAGCCTCTGACATTCCAACAACTTAACCACTAACGACACACATAACAGACCTGCCCTCAGACTTACTCATAGCAAGTATAGATTACAAGCCTCTTGCATTACGATTCCAATGTGCATTATAAACTGTAAATAGTTTACAACTACCATTGTTGATTTGTATATAGTTACCCTTGTTTCAGTCCCAAGTTGCAATCCCTGTTTCAATGTAAGCAAAAGATCCTCTGTTCTGATGCAAAATCTTTGTTATTTGTAAACCGCACTGATACCAAATAGCGCGGTATATAAGAACTGTAAATAAATAAATAAATAAATAATAATTAAGCCAATTAATCCTCCTTTGCTTCAGGTATAAATTTAGGTTGTAAGCCCTCTGGGGACAAGGATGTACCCGAATATAACTTGTCTTGAACTACCATTGGAAAGGCATGAGCTAAATAAAATAAAAAGGGTTCAGAGGAAGGCAACCAAAATGATTTGGAGCCTCTGCCAGAAGATGTATGAGAAGAGACTTGAAGACCTAAATATGTATACCCTGGAGGAGGGACAGGGGAGATATGATACAGATCTTTCAAAGGCATTAATGAACGAACAAAGAAACCTTTTTCAAAGAAGGGGAAGTAGTAAAACTAGAGTGCATATAATGAAACTGGAAGGCGCTAAACTTAAAAGCCACATCAGGACATACTTCTTCACTGAAAGGGAGGTGGATGCTTGGAGTGCCCTCCCAAAAGAGGCGGTGGGGGCAAATGCAGTGATGAAATTCTAAATGGCATGGGACAGATACAGTGGATCCATTTATAGCAAGAGGATGGAATCAAAACAACTTAAATATCTTTTATATTTCAATAAATAGAGTGGGGCTGAGCTGCACAGAGTGGCAGGTACAAACCTAAACACAGGCATAAAGGGGGTGACCTGCACGGAGTAGCAGTTACAACCACTCTAGCCACCTTACTGGGCAGACTAGATGGACCATACTGGTCTTTATCTGCCATCATATACTATGTTACTATGCTTCCACAGAAGATAAGAACAAAATTGTTTGCAGGGCCCAAATCTTCGTACTATGTGAAGCTTAGTTTGCAAAAGCTGCACTGGTTCTAGAACTATGCGTGGAAACTTGTTACTGCACTGTCAGAAAAAAAACCTCAAAGCCTGACTGTTCAGAAAAGATTTTTTCCAGACGCTCTCATTACTCTACCATTACTCTCCTTTTCATTATTACCCCATCTCCCCACAAATGTAATCTTGAGTCCTTTCCCCTCCTCCTTGGATAATAATGTATCTTGGATCATCATACCTGATACGCTCCTCATCCTTTATGTATGATCACTCTGCACAGGGATCTTGATTCATTCACGTACTTCATGTCTTTTAAGTAGACCGCCTTGTGCCTCACCATAGGAAAACATGGCATATGAACAAATAAATAAATAAATCCTTATGTAATAGATGAGCTGTTTAAAACTGTGTAGAAACTGACCTTCAGACCTTTTCCATGTTTGTGCTCCCTAGGCGTGAAATATATACTTATATCTTTATTACTAAAAGAAAAAAGGGCTCAAATAATGATCAATCTCTCTAACCTTGGCCATAATTACTGCACAAATATAGAGAGACTGAGAACTGAAATGTTTTCTTATTAAATGTTCATCTATATTGAGAAAAAAAACACTCATGGATATGAACCACAGTGTTGCTTACAAGCAGTATCTCATATTAAGCAACACCATTCAAAGGAAGAAAAGGCTCGAAAGGCTATAAAATTGTAAAAAGACATTGAAAAAGGCTTAGCTCTTTTTTGACTATTTAGCCATCTTATTGCAGTCGTACAGCACTCCTGGATTACATATTTCTGTTCATTTCCAAGATGGAAAAAAATAATGTCTCATAATTTATAGAATAATTTGGAAAATAAACCATTACTTAAAACTTAGGAAATCACTGTGAGCTAACTGATCAGGTTGCTCAAACTATATAGTGAACTGTCAAAAATATGATCTTTCAAAACTGTCTATAGATCTGTGCTGTTGAAATACTTGCTGTCAGCTATCGGGACAATGCTTTTTATGGTCTCTTTAGATGGTTTTCTTTATGCATTATGAGCTTGATTTGTAAAAGGGCACCTGAAATGTCAAAAAAGAGGCTTCTTTTATTTATTTATTTTTGCATGTAATGTTTAGCTTGCGCCTTTTTCACTAGTTCTTCAAGGTAAGTTATAATCAGGTACAACAGGCATTTCCCTATCACTGGAGTACTTAAATCTAAAATGTGGCAGGTATCGAGGGCCTAACTTGGGTTTAGCATGTATCTGTACTGTGGCGGGGACATAGTGGCCATGGTACAGACATGCTGCTGCACTAGGCATGTCAGAACCATGGTGGTGGCAGACGTACAGCCATAGCGCATGTGCACAGGGTATGTGCTCGCAATGCAACAAATGCATACTGTGGCAGAAGGGATGAAACAGATGCCCTGGGCAGCCTGCCAGCTAGCATCTTTACCACATGGGGTCAAGAAACACCCCCATAGTCCAACATGTAGGATATCCACCCCTGTGCCTGACTACCTTCCCCGACACTACCAACTGAAATACAGTCATCCATCACCATCGCTGAGTTGCAGCATAGACTAAAGACACTTGTCTTTACAGAGCACTATGGATCTTAGATGTAAACCTCAAACGGTATGTTGCAGCAGTATCTCCTGATACAACCTCCCCATAACCCCACCTCCTTATATCTCCACCCGCCCCTGCATTCCAATCCACCCCCACCGTATATATGCTAATTGTTAATTTAAATTAATCATATTCTGTTAAGCTTTGGGTTCCTAAATGCATTCCTGTTTTTGCTACTCTCCAATTCTTTGTAAACCTTACACAGTTGAGTTATTTGTGAACTGCTAAGACTCTAGATATTGTGGTATAAAAAAGTTGTTAAATAACTAAACAAAATTAAATAAATAAATCTACAAAGGTGGGGATGAGAGGAATCCACAGAGAACACCCATGCTCTCCCTATTGGTAAGAGCTCTGAGGGAAACATTATAATGCAACCACAGACCCCCATGTTAATAGCCAGTCCCAGGCTAAGCACCCCAGCTCTCAGGGAAGCAGAGAGCCATGGGACTTGGAAGCTCCCCAGTTCCATAGAATATCTCAACCCTTAAGCATGGGGGCCAGGGAGGGGGACACTAATCAGTGAGCTCCAGCACAGGAAGCCCATGTTTAGTGCTAGAATTATTAAGTTGCTGCTCAGAGCCAGTAGGCATCAGCCACATTCTCCTATTGTCAGGATGAAGAGTCAGCTGCCCACAGAAACATGGCCTATAGCAGTAGCATGCCCCCCCCCCAGGTCCATGTATGGATTGCTACATGCCTCCCCCATGCAAGGGAGGTGGGGATCAGATGACACTTTTTGTTGCCACGCTGTCATGTAGCCAATATGTTAAACACCTCGGGCAGGATATCTAGAGGTATTTACAGTACATGGTTTGTAGACCTACAAACTGTGTAAATGCTGGTTAACAGGATATTCAACAGCACTAATACCGTTAGTGCCACTGGATATCCGCGAGTGCTGCTGCTACATGTTCCGATGCTACGCGGTTATCATCAGGGCATTCCAGGGCAGAGCGGAGGCGGCACCCATCAAAAACCAGGCAGCGGCAAGATTGGGGCTAGCCTAAATTTACCTGCAGGAGCTAACCAGGGACTGGCTCTATCACCACTGCCCAGTTAGCTTCTGGTCTCTACAGTGACCAGGATATTCAATATCGGTGGCTGGATATGGCCCCGGCAGTGAGTATCCGGGGTTAGAATTCAGCAGCAATAGCTATGTGTTTTACAAGCGCTAGCCACTGCCGCTGAATATCTGCTCTCATTTCTATGCCCCTCCCCCTGCTATACTCTGCTGTTTTCAACTCTGGCTATGTGGCCAGTACTGGCTGAAGCCCAGAGCACAGGCCCTATCTTTCAATACCCCCACAGGATATAATGCCAGCAGCCCTCTGACAATTAGCCAGTGCATATGCAAACATATGCAGGTTAAGGCTTTTGAACCTGGAAAAGAGACGGCTGAGGGGAGATATGATAGAGGTCTATAAATTAATGAATGGAGTGGAACGGGTAAATGTAGATTGATTCTTTATGCCACCAAAAATTAGAAAGACTAGGGGACATGCAATGAAGCTACAGTGTAACCCATTTAAGACTAATAATAGAAAATATTTTTTCACTCAATGCATAAACACTGGAATTCATTTCCGAAGGATGTACAGTAGTAAAAGTTGTTAGTGTAGCTGGGTTTAAAAAAGGTTTGGACATGTTCCTGGAGGAAAGGTCCATAAACCATTATTAAAGAGGACCGAAGAAATCCACTGCTTGTCCCAATACAAGCATTGTGGAACCAGTATCTTCTGGGAAACTGCTAGGTAGTTGTGACCTAGATTGGCCATTGTTGGAACACTAAGCTTGATGGACCTTTGTCTGACCCAGCATGGCATATCTTACCTTCTTATATTAGACATGAATAGAAGTCAGTCAAGAAAGCCATTGACGTTTCTGTGGATGTTTTCCCACTCCAGTAGGGTTATTCCTGAACTGAAGGCTCTGGTTTTGTGGTTGTTAGGCTGTTGTGGTTCTCCACCATGGCAACTGTAACATGCAGCCCCTCCAAACAGGTGGCCCTGGCAGGTGCCTAGATATCCTGCAAACATCACCCGCTTGCCATTTCTTTCTTATATATTTTCCCTATTTCTGCCCTTCTTAATTCCGATCACTCTCATATGAATCACACATTTATGACATACTAGCAAGGTGGGTGCAACTACTGCCTGGTCTGATGCAGGCGGTAGTTGCACCTGTACTAGCAGCATCCTTTTGCTGCTTGAGCACGACTAGCTTGGGTATCCAAGCCAGATTCCATGTCACCGCCCCTCCCTCCAGCCATTCTACGCCTTTATCCCACTTATTTGCATGCTACTCGAGTAGCGTGGAATTTTTAGCGTCATTGCCTTTGTGCTGCATGATCACAGATACTGCAGGATCCAACCACACATGAACTCCACGCTAACCCCCGTGCTCCCAGCTACCATGCTTTAGTAAACATGCCCCTAAGTTTGCACCTAAGACAATGGCTGTTTGTGGGTTGGATCAATGAATGATATAGAATGGGGAGAGAACCCCTTGACTTGTCATATATAAGAGTGGCGGGGCTCCCCCAGCTGAGGTCCCTTCAAATGTGTATCCAATCTGAAGTATTTGTTTTGGAGAATAACCTTTATTGGACTGTTTAGATATTTATGGTGTTTCTTACATTTTATTAGCACTTTTATGGTTTATTTGGAGCATTTAGCTGTGGTGATCTATTATTTAGTGTATGACCAATCAACATCCAGCATATTGAAATCACCTAACTGTAGCACTTCTCCTTTCATTGCAATTTTGGAGGGCCAGAACCAAAAGAGTGCAGGACCCATAACAGAGCTTACGGGGGGAGGGGGGCTTCTTTTGGTGCAGCGCCGGATAGGTGGAGGTTAGGGGATGGTGGAAGCTGCGCTGGGATAAAGGAAGCAGGGAAAGAGCTGTCCCTTCCTTTTTTGGCTGGTAGCGCAACTCACTTAACTCACCGACTCATCAGAGGAGCAGCAGGGAGGCCTCTGAAGTGCATCAAGCAGGCCACGCAACTCACCGCAACCCACCATATCTCACCAGCATGTCTGAGGAGAAATGGAGAGGTCTTCAAAGAGCAACATCATGGATGGTGGATCACTTCTGGGAGGAACTCCTGCCCAGCCAGGAAGGAAACAGCATCAACTGGGGTAGCTGGATAGTTGTGACAGGCCACATGGCTTGGCAGTACCACGTGGCCATGAACTTCTTGTGGGAGTCTGTACACAGGCACTCAGGCACCTGCATGGAGTGGCCTTTGACAGGGATACAAGGAAGAGGCCCTGGCCATGGCATGGGCCGGGGCCACCGAATCTGACGAAGTGAGAGGGTGGTGGTACCTTTCCGCATAATCAAAGTAGCCTGTCGTTTCTCTGTTTAACTTGGGAGGTGGGAATAGAAAGGGCCTGAAGCCAATCCGGCATGCCTTGGGTTATGGAGGGCTGGGACTGAAAGGGTGCAGGCTCCATAACAGGGCTGATGGGAGGAGGAGGAGGGCCTCTTTAGGGGGCAGTGCCTGATAGATGGAGGGCGGGGCATGACGGTAGCTATGCCATGATAAAGGAAGAGGGGAAAAAGTCAACCTCATCTCCACTCCTAGAGCACAAGCGGTGGGGGGAGGGGAGTTTGTCGCAACGGCAGCAGGGCGGAACATCACCAGGAAGAAGGGAGGGGTACCACTAACAAAAATGGGGGGGCACAGGTATCAATCAGGGATGCTTGAGTCTGGTGACTGGGGGGGACAGTTACGAGGGCCATGGGTGCCTGGCCCTGGTCACCAGGAGTATAAGCAAACTGGGGCACCCAGGCACCAGCACAGAGCGGCCGGTGATTGGGATACAAGGGTGAGACTCAGGCCACGGTGTGGGCCAGGGCCACTGAAGCCAATGAAATGAGGCGGGTGGTGGTACCCCTCTGTATAATCAAGGTAGCCTGTCATTTCTCTGTTTAACTATTATTATTGTTCACGGAGGTTAGTGTTAAGATTGTATATGCTAAATTATTATTATTGTTGTATCTGCAAACTGTGGCCTTCAAAATCCTTCAATAAAGCGTTGCAAAAGATGGATTGGGCCTGTTTATTTGTATTCATGTGGAAAAGGGGACGGGGCAGGGGGTGGGGAGAAGAAGGGTCCGAATCCAATCTGGCATGTCCCGGGTTAAGTGAATG